>CAWUFW010010925.1:0-655469 GCA_963921515.1 Calotriton arnoldi
AAAAATGATTCAAAATGTCAATTGGATTGTGCCTCATGTTGAATAACCACTTTTTAAAGCCTCACACTGACCAAAATAACCATTTTTACAGACCTTTCCTCCTACTCAGAAGCTTCTATTTTGACCAATTTCGGGCAGGAAAATGACTCTAAACACAATTATTTTAGCTCCAAAAGTGATAATTCATATGCAATAGTTATTTACAGTCAAAAGATTAAACATTCAAAAATCACCATTACTGACCATCTGGATTAAGTTCGTAAGGTCCGGGCTCATCGTTTTTCATCAGAAAATTGATTTTTTTACTATACAAAAAATATTTCAAAATGTCAATTGGAACATGCCTAGTGTTGATTAACCACCTTTTAGGCCTCACAGTAACCAAAATTGCCAGTTTTTACAGGTTTTTCCACCTACTTAGAAGATTCTTTTTTAAGTTTAAAAAGCTTTATTTAGAAAATAACAGGAAATACAGAAGGCCAGCAATATAAAAAGAACATATTAAAATAGGTAGATCAATAATAAATGGCTAGCATAAGAACAGAGAAGAAAGCTATTTTAAATTTTAAAGAAAGAAGGAAGGGAGAGGAAGGGTGACAAGGGGAAATAGGGTCAATTCTTACAAATTGAATAATACGTGATATTGCATAGTTACAAATGAATGTGAACAGTAATCATATTATATTGAAGAAATACCATAAGCCAACTGGGGTAAGAAGAAAAAGAACAGAGAAAATAAATAATTATGGAGGTTTCAAATTTTCAGAGTTTAAACGAGAGTTATTTGTCAGTACCATTTTGTCTAACTAGGCAGTAAGTGGCAACCAAAAAACTTCTCTATTGACCATTGGATTGCAAGAGGAGGCAAAAGCAATATCAAGTTGATGGAGGTGGCAGAGACTATTCCGCCAGTGTTGTACAGAAAGTTTTGTGAGAGATTTCCAATTAAGGGTTATATGTTGGAAGGCTAAAGCTAACATAAGGTCAAAAAGACCATGTTCATGATTTGGGAGATCTAAAGATACAGACAAGCTCCCAGAAAAAAGAATAGGAATAGAAAAAGGAATAAGAATGTTAAAGAAACGAGAAATATAGGACCAAATTTTCCCCCAAATGTGCGAAACAGGAGGGCAAAGAAAGAGAAGATGTATGAGATCAGCATTAGAAGAGCCACAGGTCCAAGAGTTTGTGTTCGTAGAATGGGAAAATTTAGCTATAGAAGTAGGAGTGAAATAAAGTCTATGATAAAGGAAAAACATAGATTGAGTGAGAGAAGCAGATCTAGAAATTTTTAGAGAATGGGACCAGAGTTTATCCCAGAAATTGATATTCCATTCACATCCCAGGTCTAATTCCCATGTACGTTCTATTTTATTCTTAGGATGATCTGGAGAAGGAACTAAGGAATGTTTATAGATTAGAGAGGCCTTAGGTAGAGAGAGAAGAATCTTGAGAAGAGAGTTTTGTTCTGAGAGAGGCGGAGAGGAGGGAAGGGAGTAGAAGGTATCAAGAATAACTGCCATTAAAATAGAGAATTTCTGTAGAAAAGAATGAGGACAATGAAAGGTAGCCTGGAATTGGGGAAAGGAACAAGGAGACAAACCATAAAATAGATTCTTGACCCAAGTTATACCTCGCAAACGCCAGGATTTCCAAAAAATAGTTCTATTATTGATGGTAATAAGGGAATTGTACCAAATTGGAGAATCTAAAAAGGACTCCCTAGAAACAAATTTTGGTTGGATCAAAGGTTTCAACAGGGAGCACGTATGCATAAACAAGGTAAAAGAAGTTTGAGGAGTTTTTGCAGAAAAGGCCAGAACTTCCATTAAAGAGAAGGGTAAAAGAAGAGCACGTTCAATGGAAAGCCAAGGGGGGTAAAAGGGGAAGATTCAGAGAAAAGCCATTTCGAAGCTTGACGAAGACAGAAGGATTTTTGGTAAATACGAAAATCAGGAAAATTCACACCCCCACTAGTTTTTGTCTTGCGAAGGGAAGATAAAGATAGTCTGGCTTTTTTCTTTCCAAAGGAATTTGGAGAGGCAAGAATCGATCTTTTTAAAGTAACAGGCCGGAATATGGACGGGAAGCATGGAGAGAACATAAATTAGAATAGGAGTAATCATCATCTTAATGGAGTCTAACCGACCCCACCACGAAAGAAAAAGAGGATTCCAGGATGAAAATAATTTGTCAATCCGAGATAAGACCTCAGCCATGTTGAATTTAACAGAAGAGGCGATGGAATTGGAGAACCACATACCCAAGTATTTAATTTTAGAGCTATTCCATGCAAACCCAGTGGAAGAAAAGGAATGTTGAAAGCAAAATTTTGTGAGAGGGAGAATCTCTGTTTTATCTGAGTTAATTTTGTAACCAGAGACAAAGGAGAATGAAGAGAACTCGTGTAGTAAAGAAGGGATAGAGACTTCAGGTTCGGAAATAAAAAGTAAAATGTCATCTGCATAAGCGGAAATCTTTAAGTGTTGCTCACCATAAGAGAAACCAGAAATGGATTTATTGTTACGCATTGATGACAAAAAGGGTTCAAGAGCTAAGACAAAGAGAAGGGGGGAAAGAAGGCAACCTTGACGAACACCACGTTGAAGGGGAAAGTAGGAAGATACACAACCATTGACTAATACCGAGGCTCTGGGGGCAGAGTATAATAAAGAAATAAGCTAAATCAATTTGGGACCAAAACCATGCCACTTCAAAGCTTCAAATAAAAAGGACCAATCGACTCTATCAAATGCCTTTTCAGCGTCAACAGAAATTGCCGCTAAGGATGTGGAAAGGGAAGGGATTTTGTTCAAGACATTAAGAAAAAGACGAGAGTTATCCGAAGTTAATCTGCCCTTGATGAAACCACACTGCTCCTTACCGACTAGATGAGGCATGAGAGGATCTAAGCGTAAAGCAAGTACTTTGGCAAATAATTTATAGTTGACATTAACCAAGGAAATCGGGCGATAACTTTTGCAAAACATGGGGTCCCGACCATCTTTGTGAATCAAGCAAATCGTGGCCTCTTGAAAAGTGCCATCTGTCTTACCGGAGGGAAAGAATGAATGAAAAAGTTCTAGGAGTATAGGAAGTAATAGGTTAGAGAAATGTAAATAAAATTCAACTGAATACCCATCCGGGCCTGGGGTTTTTCCTTTCTTTAAAACCTTTAAAGCATTGGATAATTCATTGAGGGATAAGTCTGTTTCAAGTTTAGAAAGATTAGGGTGATCATTAGAAGGGTTCGGAAGTTTGTTAAGATAAGGTTGAATAAGAGAACTAGAAGGAGGAGATTCTGGGGTATAAAGGTCTTTATAAAATAGCATAAATTCATTGAGAATGTCCTGATCTTTATGGATGGAATTGCCATCTGAAGATTAAATGGAATCAATTAAAGTACGGTCTTTACGGGATTTGAGATAGTTCGCCAGAAGTTTGCCAACTTTGTTGCGTCCTCCGTAATATCGAGCACTGCTACGGAGAAGTATGGACGATGCATTATCAGTCGTAGTTTTGTTGAAGGATAATTTGGCTCGAACAAGAGCTCGTAAGACCGAATCTGTCGGTGAAGTATAGAATTTGTGTTCTAAGGCCTTAATATTTGCAAGAGTAGCCGTATGATGTTGAAGGAAACGTTTCTTTTTTTTGGAGACGACTTCCATAATAAAACCTCTCGCAGTAGCCTTAAAGGAGTCCCATAGTATATGAGGGGGAGAATTAGGATCACTGTTTAGCTCAAAAAATTCGGTAGCAAAAGTGGTGAAAGAAGAAGAGAAAGAAGGGTCAAGGAAGAGAGAATTGTTAAAGTGCCACCGGGAGGACCTGGGATGCGGAGGGAGTAGATCAAAGTTCACCACAATCGGGGCATGGTCAGAAATAACAATGGGTTCAATAGAGGAAGATAAAAGGTTTTGAGACAAAGATTGAGAAAGAAAAATATAATCTAGACGGGAAAGGGAATTATGAGGGGGAGAGAAAAAAGAAAAGTCAAGAGAATCAGGGTGAGAGAGTCTCCAAGCATCTACAAGGTGTATTTGGGAAATAGAGTTGAGAAATTGTTTATGGGCTTTATGGGGAATGAAGCGTACCCGAGATTGACGATCTAGAAAAGGGTCAACAACTTGATTGCAGTCGCCTCCTAGGATAAAGAGATCATCTCTAAACTGAATACATTTCTGAGTGATCAGAGGCCAAAAGGAACAGTCAGGTTGAGTAGGACCATAAACATTGAATATAGTCAAAGAAATATTATTAATTAACAACTTGGCTAACAACCATCTCCCTTCTGTATCAATCTCTTGCGATAGAACTTTGCAATTCAACTTTTTGTGACATAAAATTATAACACCGTTTTTCTTAGTGGAAGTAGGAGAGATTAAAACTGAACCAACCCAACCTTTTTTCAATTTTAACACCTCAGGTTCTGTAAGGTGAGTCTCTTGTAAGAGAACCAAATCGGGATTGTAAGAGGCAAGATGTGACAATATTCTCTGTCTTTTAATTTGGTTAATAAAATCTTTCACATTCCAAGAGATAACTCTGAATGTAAAAACATCAAAAATAAATAAAGAACAAAGCGTGCAGCAATAAGATAATGAAGTAAGAGATAAAGGGAGAAAAAAGGGAGAAGAGATAGAAACACACGAAATGACAGAGAGCGAAAAGAAAATGCAACGGAGGAAAAAGTTAAGAAAACATATGAAGAAGAAAACATATAATAGAGAAGAAGCAATATCACCGGGAGAAGGAGGGGGAAAGATACACTAAGGAAAGAAGAGTAGGAGGGAAGAGAGAATACAAAAAAGAGAAGACAGTACATGTCAAAAAGACGACTGTGGTACGTACCTTACGGGGGACAAAGGGAAGGATGAGAGGCGGCAACGGACAACGAAAACAGCACACCCAACAACAGGCAAACACACCACATCAGGACCTTAAAAGGACAGGAACGGGAATATGACTGGGAACACAATGAGTTGCAAAGAACCTGTAAGGAAAACAAAATCATGCAAGTGAGAACAAGAAGAACAATGAAAATAAAAAAAATTATTATTACATTACAACTTTACTATGCAATGAAGAGTGCCACAGAAGAAGCATAGAGTCAAGGTATAGGAGGAGGGCCAGCGAGCTCCATTGAAGTCATCGAATGAGACTGAATGAATCTTCTAAGGTCAGCCGGATCCTCAAAAGTAGATGTCTTATTTAAGAAGGTGACTTTAAACAGACACGGGTGGAATAATCCATAGCGTGCACCCAAGGATCGAAGAGCCGGACGAAGGTCAAAGAATTCCTTACGCCGCTTGGCAGTGGTCGAAGAGACATCCCGAGAAATAAATACTTTGGTGCCAAGCCACGTCAGGTGTTTTTTGGCTTTAGCTGCATTTAGGACTTGTAGAAGATCCGTGAATTGTAGAAAGAGGATGATCACTCCACGAGGTTTGTAAGGAGCAGTCGATGAAGACAACCGAGGGCCCAGTCTATGAGCGCGTTGTATATTTAATTTGGTCGAATAGGGGAGATCCAAGAACTGTGGCAGAAAGGAAGAAAAGTACGCAACAGGATCATCCCCTTCAAGACCCTCAGGAAGTCCATAAATGCGCAGGTTATTGCGACGATTTCTATTTTCAAGGTCCTCGGTCGCTCTCCTCAGCTGTAAGACTTCTTTCTCTAAAGAGGAAATTCTGGAAGTCGAATCCTGTACCACCTTGAGTTGCTGTTCCACCACCGTGAGGCGGGATTCCATTGAGGACCATTTGTTATCCATGGACTGTAAACGACAATTTGTTTCCTCGATGAAGAGTCTGAGGGCGCGGATTTCCTCTAGAACAATATCCAGAGAGACCGGAGAGACAGCTTTAGGAGGAGAGGGAGGGTCGTGTTTGAGTCTCTTTACAGTAGTTGAAGGAGATTGAGACTTAGCTGCCATGGTCAATAAAGCTGTGGAAGCAGAGCAGCCCTCTTGCGCCAAAACCCTAGAAGATTGTGAGGAGGAAGCAGTCGCTGTAGAGCTAGTAAGGCCAGCCGCCGTGACGTTGGAGTTCTGTTTCTTAGTAGAATGGAATAGGTATTTGCTTCTACCCATTAAATAGAATATGAACAGTCTAGGAAGAAGGCTATTGAAAATTGAAAGAGGCGCCAAAAAAGAAGAAACAGGTAAAAGTTACCTCAAGGGTACAGCCAGACCGGTAGCAAACAGACCTTCCAAGGATGAGAGAAGTTCCAGTGAAGAAAAAAGGCGACGTAGGTGAAGAAAACATCGAAAAAATAACGTGTCAGGACACCATAAGAGGCAATGTGAGGCAAAAAGCTGAAGAGAAAAATACAAAATGGCGGCCACAAATCGGGTAGAGAATCACTTGCATGAAATCTGTAGTTAAACTACATTGTAGGGGTTGGTAAAAGCAGGCACCTCTAGCGTGGGCGTTCCGATTCCAAAATATGTCACCATGTCGGTTTTTGGAGAGCTGGAACCGCAATAATGCAGCCGCGATGCCTGACGCGGTGCGGAGCTCCGACGCTAGGTGGCCATCTTGGGTCGCGATGCACGCGACCTCCCTACTTAGAAGATTCTATTTTGACCAATTTCGGGCAGGGAAATGACTCTAAACACTTATTTTAGTTCCATAAGTGATAATTCACATCCAACAGTCATTTACAGTCAAAAGATTAAGCATTCAAAAGTCACCATTGCTGACCATCTGGAGCAAGTTCAACAGGTCTGGGTCATCGTCTTTGATCAGAAAATTCATTTTTGGAATGTAGAAAAATAATTCAAAATGTCAATTGGATCGTGCCTCATGTTGAATAACCACTTTTTAAAGCCTCACAGTGACCAAAATAAGCCATTTTACAGACTTTTCCACCTACTCAAAACCTAATATTTCGACTGATTTCAGGCAAGATAATGACTCTAAACAAACTTATTTTAGTTCCAATAGTGATAATTCACATCCAACAGTCGTTTACAGTCAAAAGATTAATCATTCAAAAATCACCATTACTGACCATCTGGAGAAAGTTTAACAGGTCATGGGTCATAGTTTATCAACAAAAATTAATTTTTTGACTATACAAAAAATATTTCAAAATGTCAATTGGATCATTCCTAATGTTGAATAGTCACCTTTTTTGGCCTCACAGTGACCAAAATTGCCATTTTTACAGACTTTTCCTCCTATTCAAAAGATTCTATTTGGACCGATTTCGGGCAGGAAAATGACTCTAAACACACTTATTTTAGTTCCAAAAGTGATAATTCCCATCCAACAGTCATTACAGTCAAATGATTAAACATTCAAAAATCACCATATTGACCATCTGGATTAGGTTTTGTAAGGTCCGGGGTCATCGTTTTTAATCAGAAAATTATTTTTTTGACTATACAAAAAATATTTCAAAATGTCAATTGGAGCATGCCTAATGTTGATTAACCATCTTTTTAGGACTCACAGTGACCAAAATTGCCATTCTTACACGTTTTTCCTCATACTCAGAAGATTCTATTTTGACCGATTTCGGGCAGGGAAATGACTTTAAAAACACTTATTTTAGTTCCAAAAGTGATAATTCCCATCCAACAGACATTTACAGTCAAAAGATTAAACAAACAAAAATCACCATTACTGACCATCTGGAGAAAGTTTAACAGGTCATGGGTCATAGTTTATCAACAGAAAATTAATTTTTTGGACTGTACAAAAAATAATTCAGAATGTCAATTGGATCATGCCTCATGTTAAATAACCACTTTTTAAAGCCTCACAGTGAACAAAATTGCCATTTTTACAGACTTATCCACCTACTCAGAAGCTTCTATTCTACCTATTTCGGTCAGGAAAACAACTCTAAACAAACATTTTTTAGTTCCAAAAGTGATAATTCACATCCAACAGTCAAAAGATTAATTACCTTTACTGACCATCTGGATCACATTTGTAAGGTCAGAAAATTGATTTTTTTGACTATACAAAATATATTTCAAAATGTCAATTGGAACATGCCTAATGTTGAATAGTCACCTTTTTAGGCCTCACAGTGACCAAAATTGCCATTTTTATAGACTTTTCCTCCTACTCAGAAGATTCTATTTTGACCAATTTCGGACAGGAAACGACTCTAAAAACACTTATTTTTGTTCCATAAGTGATAATACCCATTCAACAGTCATTTACAGTCAAAAGATTAAACATTCAAAAATCACCATTGCTGACCATCTGGATTAAGTTCGTAAGGTCCGGGCTCATCGTTTTTCATCAGAAAATTGATTTTTTTTTGACTATACAAAAAATATTTCAAAATGTCAATTAGAACATGCCTAATGTTGATTAACCACCTTTTTAGGCCTCACAGTGACCAAAATTGCCAGTTTTAACAGGTTTTTCCACCTACTTAGAGGATTCTATTTTGACCAATGTCGGGCAGCGAAATGACTCTAAACAGTTATTTTAGTTCCATAAGTGATAACTCACATCCAACAGTCATTTACAGTCAAAAGATTAAGCATTCAAAAGTCACAATTACTGACCATCTGGAGCAAGTTCAACAGGTCCGGGTCATCGTCTTTCATCAGAAAATTGATTTTTGGACTGTACAAAAAATAATTCAGAATATCAATTGGATCATGCCTCATGTTGAATAACCACTTTTAAAGCCTCACAGTGACCAAAATAAGCCATTTTACAGACTTTTCCACCTACTCAGAACCTTCTATTTCAACTGCTTTCAGGCAAGATAATGACTCTAAACAAACTTATTTTAGTTCCAATAGTGATACTTCACATCCAACAGTCATTTACAGTCAAAAGATTAATCATTCAAAAATCACCATTACTGACCATCTGGATTAAGTTTGCAAAATCAGGTCATCGTTTTTCATTAGAAAATTGATTTTTTTGACTTTACAAACGATATTTCAAAATGTCAATTGGATCATGCCTAATGTTGAATAGCCACTTTTTTTGGCCTCACAGTGACCAAAATTGCCATTTTTACAGACTTTTCCACCTACTCAGAAACTTCTATTTTGACCGATTTCTGGCAGGAAAATGACTCTAAACACACTTATTTTAGATCCAAAAGTGATAATTCAAATCCAACAGTCATTTACATTCAAAAGATTAAACATTCAAAAATCACCATGACTGACCATCTGGATTAAGTTCGTAAGGTCCGGGGTCATCGTTTTTCATCAGAAAATTGATTTTTTTTGACTAATCAAAAAATATTTCAAAATATCAATTAGAACATGCCTAATGTTGATTAACCACCTTTTTAGGCCTCACAGTGACCAAAATTGCCATTCCTACAGTTTTTTCCTCCAACTCAGAAGATTCTATTTTGACCGATTTCGGGCAGGGAAATGACTCTAAACAAACTTATTTTAGTTCCAATAGTGATAATTCACATCCAACAGTCATTTACAGTCAAAAGATTAATCATTCAAAAATCACCATTATTGACCATCTGGAGAATGTTCATGAGGTCCGGGCCATTGTTTTTCATTCGAAAATTGATTTTTTGACTATACAAAAATATTTCAAAATGTCAATTGGATCATGCCTAATGTTGAATAACCACTTTTTTGGCCTCACAGTGACCAAAATTGCCATTTTTACAGACTTTTCCACTTACTCAGAAGCTTCTATTTTTACCTATTTCGGGCAGGGAAATGACTCTAAACACACTTACTTTAGTTCCAAAAGTGATAATTCACATCCAACAGCATTTACAGTCAAAAGATTAAGCATTCAAAAATCACCATTACTGACCATCTGGATTAAGTTTGTAAGGTCCAGGTCATCGTTTTTCATTAGAAAATTCATTTTTTGACTTTACAAAAAATATTTTCAAAATGTCAATTGGATCATGCCTAATGTTGAATAACCACTTTTTTTGACCTCACAGTGACCAAAATTGCCATTTTTACAGACTTTTCCATCTACTCAGAAGCTTTTATTTTGACCGATTTCGGGCAGGGAAATGACTCTAAACACACTTACTTTAGTTCCAAAAGTGATAATTCACATCCAACAGCATTTACAGTCAAAAGATTAAGCATTCAAAAATCACCCTTACGACCATCTGGAGAAAGTTTAATAGGTCATGGGTCATCGTTTATCAACAGAAAATAGATTTTTTGGACTGTGCGAAAAATAATTCAGAATATCAATTGGATCATGCCTCATGTTGAATAACCACTTTTTAAAGCCTCACAGTGACCAAAATTGCCATTTTACAGACTTTTACACCTACTCAGAACCTTCTATTTCGACTGATTTCAGGCAAGATAATGACTCTAAACAAACTTATTTTAGTTCCAATAGTGATAATTCACATCTAACAGTCATTTACAGTCAAAAGATTAATCATTCAAAAATCACCATTACTGACCATCTGGATTAAATTGATAAGGTCCGGGTCATCGTTTTTCATTTGAAAATTTATTTTTTGACTTTACAAAAAATATTTAAAAATGTCAATTGGATCATGCCTAATGTTAAATAACCACTTTTTTTGGCCTCACAGTGACCAAAATTGCCATTTATACAGACTTTTCCACCTACTCAGAACCTTCTATTTTGACCTATTTCGGGCACGAAAATAACTCTAAACAAACATTTTTTAGTTCCAAAAGTGATAGTTCACATCCAACAGTCATTTACAGTCAAAAGATTAATCATTCAAAAATCACCATTACTGACCATCTGGATTAAGTTTGTAAGATCCGGGTCATCGTTTTTCATTAGAAAATAGATTTTTTGACTTTACAAAAAATATTTCAAAATGTCAATTGGATCATGCCTAATGTTGAATAACCACTTTTTGGCCTCACAGTGACCAAAATTGCCATTTTTACAGACTTTTCCACCTACTCAGAAGCTTCTATTTTGACCTATTTTGGGCAGGAAAATAACTCAAAACAAACATTTTTTAGTTCCAAAAGTGATAATTCACATCCAACAGTTATTTACAGTCATGAGATTTATCATTCAAAAATCACCATTACTGACCATCTGGATTAAGTTTGTAAGGTCCGGGTCATCGTTTTTCATTAGAAAATTGATTTTTTGATTTTACAAAAAATATTTTCAAAATGTCAATTGGATCATGCCTAATGTTGAATAACCACTTTTTTGGCCTCACAGTGACCAAAATTGCCATTTTTACAAACTTTTCCACATACTCAGAAGCTTCTTTTTGGCCGATTTCGGGCACGGAAATGACTCTAAACTCACTTACTTTAGTTCCAAAAGTGATAATTCACATCCAACAGTCATTTACAGTCAAAAGATTAATCATTCAAAAATCACCATTATTGACCATCTGGATTAACTTCATAAGGTCCGGGTCATCGTTTTTCATTCGAAAATTTATTTTTGACTTTACAAAAAATATTTCAAAATGTCAATTGCATCATGGCTAATGTTGAATAACCACTTTTTTGGCCTCACAGTGACCAAAATTGCCATTTTACAGACTTTTCCACCTACTCAGAAGCTTTAGTTATTTCGGGCACGAAAATAACTCTAAACAAACATTTTTAGTTCCAAAAGTGATAATTCCCATCCAACAGTCATTTACAGTCAAAAGATTAAACATCCAAAAATCACCATTACTGACCAACTGGATTACGTTCGTAAGGTCCGGGGTCATCGTTTTTCATCAGAAAATTGATTGTTTTTGACTAATCAAAAAAAATTTAAAAATGTAAATTGGATTATGCCTAATGTTGAATAACCACTTTTTTTGGCCTCACAGTGATCAAAATTGCCATTTTTACAGACTTTTCCACCTACTCAGAAGCTTCTATTTTGACCGATTTCGGGCAGGGAAATGACTAAACACACTTACTTTAGTTCCAAAAGTGATAATTCACATCCAACAGCATTTACAGTCAAAAGATTAAACATTCAAAAATCACCATTACTGACCATCTGGATTAAGTTTGTAAGATCCTGGTCATCGTTTTTCATTAGAAAATAGATTTTATGACTTTACAAAAAATATTTCAAAATGTCAATTGCATCATGGCTAATGTTGAATAACCACTTTTTTGGCCTCACAGTGACCAAAATTGCCATTTTTACAGACTTTTCCACCTACTCAGAAGCTTCTATTTTGCCCTATTTCGGGCAGGAAAATAACTCTAAACAAACATTTTTTAGTTCCAAAAGTTATAATTCACATCCAACAGTTATTTACGGTCAAGAGATTTATCATTCAAAAATCACCATTACTGACCATCTGGATTAGGTTTGTAAGTTCCGGGTCATCGCTTTTCATTAGAAAATTGATTTTTTTGACTTTACAAAAGATATTTTCAAAATGTCAATTGGATCATGCCTAATGTTGAATAACCACTTTTTGGGCCTCACAGTGACCAAAATTGCCATTTTACAGACTTTTCCACCTACTCAGAAGCTTCTATTTTGACCTATTTCGGGCAGGAAAATAACTCTAAACAAACTTTTTTGTTCCAAAAGTGATAATTCACATCCAACAGTTATTTACAGTCAAGAGATTTATCATTCAAAAATGGAAAACGACCTTTACAACGCGGTCAAAACACCGCAATACATTTACTTTGCTGTCATTACAACGCAAGTCGTTACAACGACTTGCACTAGATGGCACTCTAGACTAAGGAATAGTGTGATTTACTATTCCAACACCTTCCCTACTGTTACGTAGGCTGGAGTTGGAATAGTAAATCATACTATTCTTAAGTCCAGCGCCCTCCAGCGCAAGTCGTTGTAACAACTTGCGTTGTAAAAACTGCGATGTAATGTACCGCGATCTAAATGATCGCGTTGTATCATCATACATTCTTCAAAAATCACCATTACTGACCATCTGGATTAAGTTTGTGAGGTCCGGGTCATCGTTTTTCATTAGAAAATTGATTTTTTGACTTTACAAAAAATATTTTCAAAATGTCAATTGGATCATGCCTAATGTTGAATAACCACTTTTTTTGACCTCACAGTGACCAAAATTGCCATTTTTACAGACTTTTCCACCTACTCAGAAGCTTCTATTTTGACCGATTTCGGGCAGGGAAATGACTCTAAACACACTTACTTTTTTTCCAAAAGTGATAATTCACATCCAACAGTCATTTACAGTCAAAAGATTAAACATTCAAAAATCACCCTTACTGACCATCTGGAGTAAGTTTAATAGGTCATGGGTCATCGTTTATCAACAGAAAATAGATTTTTTGGACTGTGCGAAAAATAATTCAGAATATCAATTGGATCATGCCTCATGTTGAATAACCACTTTTTAAAGCCTCACAGTGACCAAAATTGCCATTTTACAGACTTTTCCACCTACTCAGAACCTTCTATTTCGACTGATTTCAGGCAAGATAATGACTCTAAACAAACTTATTTTAGTTCCAACAGTGATAATTCACATCTAACAGTCATTTACAGTCAAAAGATTAATCATTCAAAAATCACCATTACTGACCATCTGGATTAACTTCATAAAGTCCGGGTCATCGTTTTTCATTCGAAAATTTATTTTTTGACTTTACAAAAAATATTTCAAAATGTCAATTAGATCATTCCTAAGTTGAATAACCACTTTTTTGGCCTCACAGTGACCAAAATTGCCATTTTTACAGACTTTTCCACCTACTCAGAAGTTTCTATTTTGACCTATTTCGGGCACGAAAATAACTCTAAACAAACATTTTTTAGTTCCAAAAGTGATAGTTCACATCCAACAGTCATTTACAGTCAAAAGAATAATCATTCAAAAATCGTCATTACTGACCATCTGGTTTAAGTTCGTAAGGTCCGGGGTCATCGTTTTTCATCAGAAAGTTGATTTTTCTGACTATACAAAAAATATTTCAAAATGTCAATTTGGATCATGCCTAATGTTGAAAAACCACTTTATTAGGCCTCACAGTGACCAAAATTGCCATGTTTATAGACTTTTCCTCATACTCAGAAGCTTCTATTTTGACCGATTTCTGGCAGGAAAATGACTCTAAACATACATATTTTAGTTCCAAAAGTGATAATTCTCATACAACAGTCATTTACAGTCAAAAGATTAAGCATTCAAAAATCACCATTACTGACCATCTGGAGAAAGTTCAACAGGTCCAGGGTCATCGTCTTTCATCAGAAAATTCATTTTTTGGAATGTTCAAAAAATGATTCAAAATGTCAATTGTATCGTGCCTCATGTTGAATAACCTCTTTCTAAAGCCTCATAGTGACCAAATTTGCCATTTTTACAGACTTTTCCTACTACTCAAAATATTCTATTTTGACCGATTTCAGGCAGGTAAATGACTCTAAGCACACTTATTTGAGTTCCAATAGTGGTAATTCCCATCCAACAGTCCTTTACAGAAGGCCTGGGCGGAAAACTATGCTACGCTCGCGTGGTTTGCGTAGTTTGCGCAACTACGCGCTACGCGAATTGACTTAGCACAGTGCAAAAACGCATAGCGTAGCGTTGCGGGCATTTTTTGCTTGCTAGCGGTCCTCAACGTCAAGTTGGCGACCGAGAGCGAGCAAAATGACATCCCGGCGAGACTTTTTCCTCGTTCGCGATCAGCAACATCAAGTTGCCGATCGCGAGCGTGGAAAATAAACCTCCCGGCGAGATTCTCAAAGCGGGGAGGTCAGGTTTCTCATTGCGAGTGGTCGTGTATGCTCGCGACTGCTCGCGGTGAGAAACTACCAGTCCGCGTTGAGAAAACTGCCGCTCGAGTACAAATCTACTCGAGTGGCAGAAAACGACCGCTTGCACTGTGCAAGATGCCGTTTGCAATGATTGCACAGTGCGGACAAGCATCCGGCACTGTGCAATCATTGCGTACAGCATTTCCGACCGCACTACGCAGTTCGCGTAGTGCTACGCGTAGCTCACGTAGTGCGAAGTGCACTTCGCGTAGCTACGCGTAGCGCTACTACGCGGACTACGCCCAGGGTTAATTTACAGTCAAAAGATTAAACTTTCAAAAATCACCATTACTGACCATTTGGAGAAAGGTTGACAGGTCCGGGGTCATTGTTTGTCATCAGAAAATAGATTTTTTTGGACTGTACAAAAAATTATTCAAAATGTCAATTGGATCATCCCTCCTGTTGAATAACCTCTTTGTAAAGCCTCACTGTGTCCAAAATTGGCACTTTTACAGACTTTTCATCCTACTCAGAAGTTTCTATTTTGACCGATTTCGGGCAGGGAAATGACTTTAAACACACTTACTTTAGTTCCAAAAGTGAGAATTCACATCCAACAGCATTTACAGTCAAAAGATTAAACATTCAAAAATCACCCTTACTGACCATCTGGAGAAAGTTCAACAGGTCCAGGGTCATCGTCTTTCATCAGAAAATAGATTTTTGGACTGTACAAAAAATTATTCAAAATGTCAATTGGATCATGCCTCATGTTGAATAACCTCTTTGTAAAGCCTCACTGTGTCCAAAATTGGCACTTTTACAGACTTTTTCTCCTACTCAGAAGCTTCTATTTTGACCGATTTCGGGCAGGAAATGACTCTAAACACACTTACTTTAGTTCCAAAAGTGATAATTCACATCCAACAGCATTTACAGTCAAAAGATTAAACATTCAAAAATCACCCTTACTGACCATCTGGAGAAAGTTTAATAGGTCATGGGTCATCGTTTATCAACAGAAAATAGATTTTTTGGACTGTGCAAAAAATAATTCAGAATATCAATTGGATCATGCCTCATGTTGAATAACCACTTTTTAAAGCCTCACAGTGACCAAAATTGCCATTTTACAGACTTTTCCACCTACTCAGAACCTTCTATTTTGACTGATTTCAGGCAAGATAATGACTCTAAACAAACTTATTTTAGTTCCAATAGTGATAATTCACATCTAACAGTCATTTACAGTCAAAAGATTAATCATTCAAAAATCACCATTACTGGCCATCTGGATTAACTTCATAAGTTCCGGGTCATCGTTTTTCATTCGAAAATTTATTTTTTGCCTTTACAAAAAATATTTCAAAATGTCAATTGGATCATACCTAATGTTGAATAACCACTTTTTTTGGCCTCACAGTGACCAAAATTGCCATTTTTACAGACTTTTCCACCTACTCAGAAGCTTCTACTTTGACCTATTTCGGGCACGAAAATAACTCTAAACAAACATTTTTTAGTTCCAAAAGTGATAATTCACATCCAACAGCATTTACAGTCAAAAGATTAAACATTCAAAAATCACCCTTACTGACCATCTGGAGAAAGTTTAATAGGTCATGGGTCATCGTTTATCAACAGAAAATAGATTTTTTGGACTGTGCGAAAAATAATTCAGAATATCAATTGGATCATGCCTCATGTTGAATAACCACTTTTTAAAGCCTCACAGTGACCAAAATTGCCATTTTACAGACTTTTCCACCTACTCAGAACCTTCTATTTCGACTGATTTCAGGCAAGATAATGACTCTAAACAAACTTATTTTAGTTCCAATAGTGATAATTCACATCTAACAGTCATCTACAGTCAAAAGATTAATCATTCAAAAATCACCATTACTGACCATCTGGATTAAGTTTGTAAGATCCGGGTCATTGTTTTTCATTAGAAAATAGATTTTATGACTTTACAAAAAATATTTCAAAATGTCAATTGCATCATGGCTAATGTTGAATAACCACTTTTTTTGGCCTCTCAGTGACCAAAATTGCCATTTTTACAGACTTTTCCACCTACTCAGAAGCTTCTATTTTGCCCTATTTCGGGCAGGAAAATAACTCTAAACAAACATTTTTTTGTTCCAAAAGTGATAATTCACATCCAACAGTTATTTACAGTCAAGAGATTTATCATTCAAAAATCACCATTACTGACCATCTGGATTAGGTTTGTAAGGTCCGGGTCATCGCTTTTCATTAGAAAATTGATTTTTTTTTTACTTTACAAAACATATTTTCAAAATGTCAATTGGATCATGCCTAATGTTGAATAACCACTTTTTTTGGCCTCACAGTGACCAAAATTGCCATTTTTACAGACTTTTCCACCTACTCAGAAGCTTCTATTTTGACCTATTTCGGGCCGGAAAATAACTCTAAACAAACATTTTTTTGTTCCAAAAGTGATAATTCACATCCAACAGTTATTTACAGTCAAGAGATTTATCATTCAAAAATGGAAAACGACCTTTACAACGCGGTCAAAACACCGCAATACATTTACTTCGCTGTCATTACAACGCAAGTCGTTACAACGACTTGCACTAGATGGCGCTCTAGACTAAGAAATAGTGTGATTTACTATTCCAACACCTTCCCTACTGTTACGTAGGCTGGAGTTGGAATAGTAAATCATACTATTCTTAAGTCCAGCGCCCTCCAGCGCAAGTCGTTGTAACGACTTGCGTTGTAAAAACTGCGATGTAATGTACCGCGATCTAAATGATCGCGTTGTAGCATCATACATTCTTCAAAAATCACCATTACTGACCATCTGGAGAAAGTTTAATAGGTCATGGGTCATCGTTTATCAACAGAAAATAGATTTTTTGGACTGTGCGAAAAATAATTCAGAATATCAATTGGATCATGCCTCATGTTGAATAACCACTTTTTAAAGCCTCACAGTGACCAAAATTGCCATTTTACAGACTTTTCCACCTACTCAGAACCTTCTATTTCGACTGATTTCAGGCAAGATAATGACTCTAAACAAACTTATTTTAGTTCCAATAGTGATAATTCACATCTAACAGTCATCTACAGTCAAAAGATTAATCATTCAAAAATCACCATTACTGACCATCTGGATTAAGTTTGTAAGATCCGGGTCATTGTTTTTCATTAGAAAATAGATTTTATGACTTTACAAAAAATATTTCAAAATGTCAATTGCATCATGGCTAATGTTGAATAACCACTTTTTTGGCCTCTCAGTGACCAAAATTGCCATTTTTACAGACTTTTCCACCTACTCAGAAGCTTCTATTTTGCCCTATTTCGGGCAGGAAAATAACTCTAAACAAACATTTTTTGTTCCAAAAGTGATAATTCACATCCAACAGTTATTTACAGTCAAGAGATTTATCATTCAAAAATCACCATTACTGACCATCTGGATTAGGTTTGTAAGGTCCGGGTCATCGCTTTTCATTAGAAAATTGATTTTTTTTACTTTACAAAACATATTTTCAAAATGTCAATTGGATCATGCCTAATGTTGAATAACCACTTTTTTGGCCTCACAGTGACCAAAATTGCCATTTTTACAGACTTTTCCACCTACTCAGAAGCTTCTATTTTGACCTATTTCGGGCCGGAAAATAACTCTAAACAAACATTTTTTTGTTCCAAAAGTGATAATTCACATCCAACAGTTATTTACAGTCAAGAGATTTATCATTCAAAAATGGAAAACGACCTTTACAAAGCGGTCAAAACACCGCAATACATTTACTTCGCTGTCATTACAACGCAAGTCGTTACAACGACTTGCACTAGATGGCGCTCTAGACTAAGAAATAGTGTGATTTACTATTCCAACACCTTCCCTACTGTTACGTAGGCTGGAGTTGGAATAGTAAATCATACTATTCTTAAGTCCAGCGCCCTCCAGCGCAAGTCGTTGTAACGACTTGCGTTGTAAAAACTGCGATGTAATGTACCGCGATCTAAATGATCGCGTTGTAGCATCATACATTCTTCAAAAATCACCATTACTGACCATCTGGAGAAAGTTTAATAGGTCATGGGTCATCGTTTATCAACAGAAAATAGATTTTTTGGACTGTGCGAAAAATAATTCAGAATATCAATTGGATCATGCCTCATGTTGAATAACCACTTTTTAAAGCCTCACAGTGACCAAAATTGCCATTTCACAATCTTTTCCACCTACTCAGATCCTCCTATTTCGACTGATTTCAGGCAAGATAATGACTCTAAACAAACTTATTTTAGTTCCAATAGTGATAATTCACATCTAACAGTCATTTACAGTCAAAAGATTAATCATTCAAAAATCACCATTACTGACCATCTGGATTACGTTTGTAAGATCCGGGTCATTGTTTTTCATTAGAAAATAGATTTTATGACTTTACAAAAAATATTTCAAAATGTCAATTGCATCATGGCTAATGTTGAATAACCACTTTTTTTGGCCTCACAGTGACCAAAATTGCCATTTTTACAGACTTTTCCACCTACTCAGAAGCTTCTATTTTGACCTATTTCGGGCAGGAAAATAACTCTAAACAAACATTTTTTTGTTCCAAAAGTGATAAGTCACATCCAACAGTTATTTACAGTCAAGAGATTTATCATTCAAAAATGGAAAACGACCTTTACAACGCGGTCAAAACACCGCAATACATTTACTTCGCTGTCATTACAACGCAAGTCGTTACAACGACTTGCACTAGATGGCGCTCTAGACTAAGGAATAGTGTGATTTACTATTCCAACACCTTCCCTACTGTTAGGTAGGCTGGAGTTGGAATAGTAAATCATACTATTCTTAAGTCCAGCGCCCTCCAGCGCAAGTCGTTGTAACGACTTGCGTTGTAAAACTGCGATGTAATGTACCGCGATCTAAATGATCGCATTGTAGCATCATACATTCTTCAAAAATCACCATTACTGACCATCTGGATTAAGTTTGTAAGGTCCGGGTCATTGTTTTTCATTAGAAAATTGATTTTTTACTTTACAAAAAATATTTTCAAAATGTCAATTGGATCATGCGTAATGTTGAATAACCACTTTTTTTGGCCTCACAGTGACCAAAATTGCCATTTTTACAGACTTTTCCACCTACTCAGAAGCTTCTATTTTGACCGATTTCGGGCAGGGAAATGACTCTAAACACACTTACTTTAGTTCCAAAAGTGATAATTCATATCCAACAGTCATTTACAGTCAAAAGATTAAACATTCAAAAATCACCCTTACTGACCATCTGGAGAAAGTTTAATAGGTCATCGGTCATCGTTTATCAACAGAAAATAGATTTTTTGGACTGTGCGAAAAATAATTCAGAATATCAATTGGATCATGCCTCATGTTGAATAACCACTTTTTAAAGCCTCACAGTGACCAAAATTGCCATTTCACAATCTTTTCCACCTACTCAGATCCTCCTATTTCGACTGATTTCAGGCAAGATAATGACTCTAAACAAACTTATTTTAGTTCCAATAGTGATAATTCACATCTAACAGTCATTTACAGTCAAAAGATTAATCATTCAAAAATCACCATTATTGACCATCTGGATTACGTTTGTAAGATCCGGGTCATTGTTTTTCATTAGAAAATAGATTTTATGACTTTACAAAAAATATTTCAAAATGTCAATTGCATCATGGCTAATGTTGAATAACCACTTTTTTGGCCTCACAGTGACCAAAATTGCCATTTTTACAGACTTTTCCACCTACTCAGAAGCTTCTATTTTGCCCTATTTCGGGCAGGATAATAACTCTAAACAAACATTTTTTAGTTCCAAAAGATATAATTCACATCCAACAGTTATTTACAGTCAAGAGATTTATCATTCAAAAATCACCATTACTGACCATCTGGATTAGGTTTGTAAGGTCCGGGTCATCGCTTTTCATTAGAAAATTGATTTTTTTTACTTTACAAAAAATATTTTCAAAATGTCAATTGGATCATGCCTAATGTTGAATAACCACTTTTTTGGCCTCACAGTGACCAAAATTGCCATTTTTACAGACTTTTCCACCTACTCAGAAGCTTCTATTTTGACCTATTTCGGGCCGGAAAATAACTCTAAACAAACATTTTTTTGTTCCAAAAGTGATAATTCACATCCAACAGTTATTTACAGTCAAGAGATTTATCATTCAAAAATGGAAAACGACCTTTACAACGCGGTCAAAACACCGCAATACATTTACTTCGCTGTCATTACAACGCAAGTCGTTACAACGACTTGCACTAGATGGCGCTCTAGACTAAGGAATAGTGTGATTTACTATTCCAACACCTTCCCTACTGTTAGGTAGGCTGGAGTTGGAATAGTAAATTATACTATTCTTAAGTCCAGCGCCCTCCAGCGCAAGTCGTTGTAACGACTTGCGTTGTAAAAACTGCGATGTAATGTACCGCGATCTAAATGATCGCGTTGTAGCATCATACATTCTTCAAAAATCACCATTACTGACCATCTGGATTAAGTTTGTAAGGTCCGGGTCATTGTTTTTCATTAGAAAATTGATTTTTTGACTTTACAAAAAATATTTTCAAAATGTCAATTGGATCATGCGTAATGTTGAATAACCACTTTTTTTACCTCACAGTGACCAAAATTGCCATTTTTACAGACTTTTCCACCTACTCAGAAGCTTCTATTTTGACCGATTTCGGGCAGGGAAATGACTCTAAACACACTTACTTTAGTTCCAAAAGTGATAATTCATATCCAACAGTCATTTACAGTCAAAAGATTAAACATTCAAAAATCACCCTTACTGACCATCTGGAGAAAGTTTAATAGGTCATGGGTCATCGTTTATCAACAGAAAATAGATTTTTTGGACTGTGCGAAAAATAATTCAGAATATCAATTGGATCATGCCTCATGTTGAATAACCACTTTTTAAAGCCTCACAGTGACCAAAATTGCCATTTCACAATCTTTTCCACCTACTCAGATCCTCCTATTTCGACTGATTTCAGGCAAGATAATGACTCTAAACAAACTTATTTTAGTTCCAATAGTGATAATTCTAATCTAACAGTCATTTACAGTCAAAAGATTAAACATTCAAAAATCACCATTACTGACCATCTGGATTAACTTCATAAGGTCCGGGTCATCGTTTTTCATTCGAAAATTTATTTTTTGACTTTACAAAAAATATTTCAAAATGTCAATTAGATCATGCCTAAGTTGAATAACCACTTTTTTTGGCCTCACAGTGACCAAAATTGCCATTTTTACAGACTTTTCCACCTACTCAGAAGTTTCTATTTTGACCTATTTCGGGCACGAAAATAACTCTAAACAAACATTTTTTAGTTCCAAAAGTGATAGTTCACATCCAACAGTCATTTACAGTCAAAAGAATAATCATTCAAAAATCGTCATTACTGACCATCTGGAGAAAGTTCAACAGGTCCAGGGTCATCGTCTTTCATCAGAAAATTCATTTTTTGGAATGTTCAAAAAATGATTCAAAATGTCAATTGTATCGTGCCTCATGTTGAATAACCTCTTTCTAAAGCCTCATAGTGACCAAATTTGCCATTTTTACAGACTTTTCCTACTACTCAAAATATTCTATTTTGACCGATTTCAGGCAGGGAAATGACTCTAAGCACACTTATTTGAGTTCCAATAGTGGTAATTCCCATCCAACAGTCCTTTACAGAAGGCCTGGGCGGAAAACTTTGCTACGTTCGCGTAGTTTGCGTAGTTTGCGCAACTACGCGCTACGCGAATTGACTTAGCACAGTGCAAAAACGCATAGCGGAGCGGGCATTTTTTGCTTGCTAGCGGTCCTCAACGTCAAGTTGGTGACCGCGAGCGAGCAAAATGACATCCCGGCGAGACTTTTTCCTCGTTCGCGATCAACAACATCAAGTTGCCGATCGCGAGCGTGGAAAATAAACCTCCCAGCGAGATTCTCAAAGCGGGGAGGTCAGGTTTCTCATTGCGAGTGGTCGCGTATGCTCGCGACTGCTCGCGGTGAGAAACTACCAGTCCGCGTTGAGAAAACTGCCGCTCGAGTACAAATCTACTCGAGTGGCAGAAAACGACCGCTTGCACTGTGCAAGATGCCGTTTGCAATGATTGCACAGTGCGGACAAGCATCCGGCACTGTGCAATCATTGTGTACAGAATTTCCGACCACACTACGCAGTTCGCGTAGTGCTACGCGTAGCTCGCGTAGTGCGAAGTGCACTTCGCGTAGCTACGCGTAGCACTACTACGCGGACTACGCCCAGGGTTAATTTACAGTCAAAAGATTAAACTTTAAAAAAATCACCATTACTGACCATTTGGAGAAAGGTTGACAGGTCCGGGGTCATTGTTTGTCATCAGAAAATAGATTTTTTGGACTGTACCAAAAATTATTCAAAATGTCAATTGGATCATCCCTCCTGTTGAATAACCTCTTTGTAAAGCCTCACTGTGTCCAAAATTGGCACTTTTACAGACTTTTCCTCCTACTCAGAAGTTTCTATTTTGACCGATTTCGGGCAGGGAAATGACTCTAAACACACTTACTTTAGTTCCAAAAGTGAGAATTCACATCCAACAGCATTTACAGTCAAAAGATTAAACATTCAAAAATCACCCTTAATGACCATCTGGAGAAAGTTCAACAGGTCCAGGGTCATCGTCTTTCATCAGAAAATAGATTTTTTGGACTGTACAAAAAATTATTCAAAATGTCAATTGGATCATGCCTCATGTTGAATAACCTCTTTGTAAAGCCTCACTGTGTCCAAAATTGGCACTTTTACAGACTTTTTCTCCTACTCAGAAGCTTCTATTTTGAGCGATTTCGGGCAGGGAAATGACTCTAAACACACTTACTTTAGTTCCAAAAGTGATAATTCACATCCAACAGCATTTACAGTCAAAAGATTGAACATTCAAAAATCACCCTTACTGACCATCTGGAGAAAGTTTAATAGGTCATGGGTCATCGTTTATCAACAGAAAATAGATTTTTTGGACTGTGCAAAAAATAATTCAGAATATCAATTGGATCATGCCTCATGTTGAATAACCACTTTTTAAAGCCTCACAGTGACCAAAATTGCCATTTTACAGACTTTCCCACCTACTCAGAACCTTCTATTTCGACCGATTTCAGGCAAGATAATGACTCTAAACAAACTTATTTTAGTTCCAATAGTGATAATTCACATCTAACAGTCATTTACAGTCAAAAGATTAATCATTAAAAAATCACCATTACTGACCATCTGGATTAACTTCATAAGGTCCGGGTCATCGTTTTTCATTCGAAAATTTATTTTTTTAACTTTACAAAAAATATTTCAAAATGTCAATTGGATCATACCTAATGTTGAATAACCACTTTTTAAAGCCTCACAGTGACCAAAATTGCCATTTTACAGACTTTTCCACCTACTCAGAACCTTCTATTTCGACTGATTTCAGGCAAGATAATGACTCTAAACAAACTTATTTTAGTTCCAATAGTGATAATTCACATCTAACAGTCATTTACAGTCAAAAGATTAATCATTCAAAAATCACCATTACTGACCATCTGGATTAAGTTTGTAAGATCCGGGTCATTGTTTTTCATTAGAAAATAGATTTTATGACTTTACAAAATATATTTCAAAATGTCAATTGCATCATGGCTAATGTTGAATAACCACTTTTTTGGCCTCACAGTGACCAAAATTGCCATTTTTACAGACTTTTCCACCTACTCAGAAGCTTCTATTTTGCCCTATTTCGGGCAGGAAAATAACTCTAAACAAACATTTTTTAGTTTCAAAAGTTATAATTCACATCCAACAGTTATTTACAGTCAAGAGATTTATCATTCAAAAATCACCATTACTGACCATCTGGATTAGGTTTGTAAGGTCCGGGTCATCGCTTTTCATTAGAAATTTGATTTTTTTTACTTTACAAAAATATTTTCAAAATGTCAATTGGATCATGCCTAATGTTGAATAACCACTTTTTTGGCCTCACAGTGACCAAAATTGCCATTTTTACAGATTTTTCCACCTACTCAGAAGCTTCTATTTTGACCTATTTCGGGCAGGAAAATAACTCTAAACAAACATTTTTTTGTTCCAAAAGTGATAAGTCACATCCAACAGTTATTTACAGTCAAGAGATTTATCATTCAAAAATGGAAAACGACCTTTACAACGCGGTCAAAACACTGCAATACATTTACTTCGCTGTCATTACAACGCAAGTCGTTACAACGACTTGCACTAGATGGCGCTCTAGACTAAGGAATAGTGTGATTTACTATTCCAACACCTTCCCTACTGTTACGTAGGCTGGAGTTGGAATAGTAAATCATACTATTCTTAAGTCCAGCGCCCTCCAGCGCAAGTCGTTGTAACACCTTGCGTTGTAAAAACTGCGATGTAATGTACCGCGATCTAAATGATCGCGTTGTATCATCATACATTCTTCAAAAATCACCATTACTGACCATCTGGATTAAGTTTGTAAGGTCCGGGTCATCGTTTTTCATTAGAAAATTGATGTTTTGACTTTACAAAAATATTTTCAAAATGTCAATTGGATCATGCCTAATGTTGAATAACCACTTTTTTTGACCTCACAGTGACCAAAATTGCCATTTTTACAGACTTTTCCACCTACTCAGAAGCTTCTATTTTGACCGATTTCGGGCAGGGAAATGACTCTAAACACACTTACTTTAGTTCCAAAAGTGATAATTCACATCCAACAGTCATTTACAGTCAAAAGATTAAACATTCAAAAATCACCCTTACTTACCATCTGGAGAAAGTTTAATAGGTCATGGGTCATCGTTTATCAACAGAAAATAGATTTTTGGGACTGTGCGAAAAATAATTCAGAATATCAATTGGATCATGCCTCATGTTGAATAACCACTTTTTAAAGCCTCACAGTGACCAAAATTGCCATTTTACAGACTTTTCCACCTACTCAGAACCTTCTATTTCGACTGATTTCAGGCAAGATAATGACTCTAAACAAACTTATTTTAGTTCCAATAGTGATAATTCACATCTAACAGTCATTTACAGTCAAAAGATTAATCATTAAAAAATCACCATTACTGACCATCTGGATTAACTTCATAAGGTCCGGGTCATCGTTTTTCATTCGAAAATTTATTTTTTGACTTTACAAAAAATATTTCAAAACGCAATTAGATCATGCCTAAGTTGAATAACCACTTTTTTTGGCCTCACAGTGACCAAAATTGCAATTTTTCCAGACTTTTCCACCTACTCAGAAGTTTCTATTTTGACCTATTTCGGGCACGAAAATAACTCTAAACAAACATTTTTTAGTTCCAAAAGTGATAGTTCACATCCAACAGTCATTTACAGTCAAAAGATTAATCATTCAAAAATCACCATTACTGACCATCTGGATTAAGTTTGTAAGATCCAAGTCATCGTTTTTCATTAGAAAATTGATTTTTGACTTTACAAAAAATATTTCAAAATGTCAATTGCATCATGGCTAATGTTGAATAACCACTTTTTTTGGCCTCACAGTGACCAAAATTGCCATTTTTACAGACTTTTCCACCTACTCAGAAGCTTCTATTTTGCCCTATTTCGGGCAGGAAAATAACTCTAAACAAAGATTTTTAGTTCCAAAAGTTATAATTCACATCCAACAGTTATTTACAGTCAAGAGATTTATCATTCAAAAATCACCATTACTGACCATCTGGATTAGGTTTGTAAGGTCCGGGTCATCGCTTTTCATTAGAAAATTGATTTTTTTGACTTTACAAAAAATATTTTCAAAATGTCAATTGGATCATGCCTAATGTTGAATAACCACTTTTTGGCCCTCACAGTGACCAAAATTGCCATTTTTACAGACTTTTCCACCTACTCAGAAGCTTCTATTTTGACCTATTTCGGGCAGGAAAATAACTCTAAACAAACATTTTTTGTTCCAAAAGTGATAAGTCACATCCAACACTTATTTACAGTCAAGAGATTTATCATTCAAAAATGGAAAACGACCTTTACAACGCGGTCAAAACACTGCAATACATTTACTTCGCTGTAATTACAACGCAAGTCGTTACAACGACTTGCACTAGATGGCGCTCTAGACTAAGGAATAGTGTGATTTACTATTCCAACACCTTCCCTACTGTTACGTAGGCTGGAGTTGGAATAGTAAATCATACTATTCTTAAGTCCAGCACCCTCCAGCGCAAGTCGTTGTAACGACTTGCGTTGTAAAAACTGCGATGTAATGTACCGCGATCTAAATGATCACGTTGTAGCATCATACATTCTTCAAAAATCACCATTACTGACCATCTGGATTAAGTTTGTAAGGTCCGGGTCATTGTTTTTCATTAGAAAATTGATTTTTTGACTTTACAAAAAATATTTTCAAAATGTCATTTGGATCATGCGTAATGTTGAATAACCACTTTTTTGACCTCACAGTGACCAAAATTGCCATTTTTACAGACTTTTCCACCTACTCAGAAGCTTCTATTTTGACCGATTTCGGGCAGGGAAATGACTCTAAACACACTTACTTTAGTTCCAAAAGTGATAATTCATATCCAACAGTCATTTACAGTCAAAAGATTAAACATTCAAAAATCACCCTTACTGACCATCTGGAGAAAGTTTAATAGGTCATGGGTCATCGTTTATCAACAGAAAATAGATTTTTTGGACTGTGCGAAAAATAATTCAGAATATCAATTGGATCATGCCTCATGTTGAATAACCACTTTTTAAAGCCTCACAGTGACCAAAATTGCCATTTTACACACTTTTCCACCTACTCAGAACCTTCTATTTCGACTGATTTCAGGCAAGATAATGACTCTAAACAAACTTATTTTAGTTCCAATAGTGATAATTCACATCTAACAGTCATTTACAGTCAAAAGATTAATCATTCAAAAATCACCATTACTGACCATCTGGATTAAGTTTGTAAGATCCGGGTCATTGTTTTTCATTAGAAAATAGATTTTATGACTTTACAAAATATATTTCAAAATGTCAATTGCATCATGGCTAATGTTGAATAACCACTTTTTTGGCCTCACAGTGACCAAAATTGCCATTTTTACAGACTTTTCCACCTACTCAGAAGCTTCTATTTTGCCCTATTTCGGGCAGGAAAATAACTCTAAACAAACATTTTTTAGTTTCAAAAGTTATAATTCACATCCAACAGTTATTTACAGTCAAGAGATTTATCATTCAAAAATCACCATTACTGACCATCTGGATTAGTTTGTAAGGTCCGGGTCATCGCTTTTCATTAGAAATTTGATTTTTTTGACTTTACAAAAAATATTTTCAAAATGTCAATTGGATCATGCCTAATGTTGAATAACCACTTTTTTGGCCTCACAGTGACCAAAATTGCCATTTTTACAGATTTTTCCACCTACTCAGAAGCTTCTATTTTGACCTATTTCGGGCA
This sequence comes from Calotriton arnoldi, assembly GCA_963921515.1. NCBI lineage: Eukaryota > Metazoa > Chordata > Amphibia > Caudata > Salamandridae > Calotriton > Calotriton arnoldi. The sequence goes on from CAWUFW010010925.1 coordinate 28,192, forward strand.
GGAAAATAACTCTAAACAAACATTTTTTGTTCCAAAAGTGATAAGTCACATCCAACAGTTATTTACAGTCAAGAGATTTATCATTCAAAAATGGAAAACGACCTTTACAACGCGGTCAAAACACTGCAATACATTTACTTCGCTGTCATTACAACGCAAGTCGTTACAACGACTTGCACTAGATGGCGCTCTAGACTAAGGAATAGTGTGATTTACTATTCCAACACCTTCCCTACTGTTACGTAGGCTGGAGTTGGAATAGTAAATCATACTATTCTTAAGTCCAGCGCCCTCCAGCGCAAGTCGTTGTAACACCTTGCGTTGTAAAAACTGCGATGTAATGTACCGCGATCTAAATGATCGCGTTGTATCATCATACATTCTTCAAAAATCACCATTACTGACCATCTGGATTAAGTTTGTAAGGTCCGGGTCATCGTTTTTCATTAGAAAATTGATGTTTTGACTTTACAAAAATATTTTCAAAATGTCAATTGGATCATGCCTAATGTTGAATAACCACTTTTTTTGACCTCACAGTGACCAAAATTGCCATTTTTACAGACTTTTCCACCTACTCAGAAGCTTCTATTTTGACCGATTTCGGGCAGGGAAATGACTCTAAACACACTTACTTTAGTTCCAAAAGTGATAATTCACATCCAACAGTCATTTACAGTCAAAAGATTAAACATTCAAAAATCACCCTTACTTACCATCTGGAGAAAGTTTAATAGGTCATGGGTCATCGTTTATCAACAGAAAATAGATTTTTGGGACTGTGCGAAAAATAATTCAGAATATCAATTGGATCATGCCTCATGTTGAATAACCACTTTTTAAAGCCTCACAGTGACCAAAATTGCCATTTTACAGACTTTTCCACCTACTCAGAACCTTCTATTTCGACTGATTTCAGGCAAGATAATGACTCTAAACAAACTTATTTTAGTTCCAATAGTGATAATTCACATCTAACAGTCATTTACAGTCAAAAGATTAATCATTAAAAAATCACCATTACTGACCATCTGGATTAACTTCATAAGGTCCGGGTCATCGTTTTTCATTCGAAAATTTATTTTTTGACTTTACAAAAAATATTTCAAAACGCAATTAGATCATGCCTAAGTTGAATAACCACTTTTTTGGCCTCACAGTGACCAAAATTGCAATTTTTCCAGACTTTTCCACCTACTCAGAAGTTTCTATTTTGACCTATTTCGGACACGAAAATAACTCTAAACAAACATTTTTTAGTTCCAAAAGTGATAGTTCACATCCAACAGTCATTTACAGTCAAAAGATTAATCATTCAAAAATCACCATTACTGACCATCTGGATTAAGTTTGTAAGATCCAAGTCATCGTTTTCATTAGAAAATTGATTTTTTGACTTTACAAAAAATATTTCAAAATGTCAATTGCATCATGGCTAATGTTGAATAACCACTTTTTTTGGCCTCACAGTGACCAAAATTGCCATTTTTACAGACTTTTCCACCTACTCAGAAGCTTCTATTTTGCCCTATTTCGGGCAGGAAAATAACTCTAAACAAAGATTTTTAGTTCCAAAAGTTATAATTCACATCCAACAGTTATTTACAGTCAAGAGATTTATCATTCAAAAATCACCATTACTGACCATCTGGATTAGGTTTGTAAGGTCCGGGTCATCGCTTTTCATTAGAAAATTGATTTTGTTTTACTTTACAAAAAATATTTTCAAAATGTCAATTGGATCATGCCTAATGTTGAATAACCACTTTTTGGGCCTCACAGTGACCAAAATTGCCATTTTTACAGACTTTTCCACCTACTCAGAAGCTTCTATTTTGACCTATTTCGGGCAGGAAAATAACTCTAAACAAACATTTTTTGTTCCAAAAGTGATAAGTCACATCCAACAGTTATTTACAGTCAAGAGATTTATCATTCAAAAATGGAAAACGACCTTTACAACGCGGTCAAAACACTGCAATACATTTACTTCGCTGTAATTACAACGCAAGTCGTTACAACGACTTGCACTAGATGGCGCTCTAGACTAAGGAATAGTGTGATTTACTATTCCAACACCTTCCCCTACTGTTACGTAGGCTGGAGTTGGAATAGTAAATCATACTATTCTTAAGTCCAACACCCTCCAGCGCAAGTCGTTGTAACGACTTGCGTTGTAAAAACTGCGATGTAATGTACCGCGATCTAAATGATCACATTGTAGCATCATACATTCTTCAAAAATCACCATTACTGACCATCTGGATTAAGTTTGTAAGGTCCGGGTCATTGTTTTTCATTAGAAAATTGATTTTTGACTTTACAAAAAATATTTTCAAAATGTCATTTGGATCATGCGTAATGTTGAATAACCACTTTTTTTGACCTCACAGTGACCAAAATTGCCATTTTTACAGACTTTTCCACCTACTCAGAAGCTTCTATTTTGACCGATTTCGGGCAGGGAAATGACTCTAAACACACTTACTTTAGTTCCAAAAGTGATAATTCATATCCAACAGTCATTTACAGTCAAAAGATTAAACATTCAAAAATCACCCTTACTGACCATCTGGAGAAAGTTTAATAGGTCATGGGTCATCGTTTATCAACAGAAAATAGTTTTTTTGGACTGTGCGAAAAATAATTCAGAATATCAATTGGATCATGCCTCATGTTGAATAACCACTTTTTAAAGCCTCACAGTGACCAAAATTGCCATTTTACAGACTTTTCCACCTACTCAGAACCTTCTATTTCGACTGATTTCAGGCAAGATAATGACTCTAAACAAACTTATTTTAGTTCCAATAGTGATAATTCACATCTAACAGTCATTTACAGTCAAAAGATTAATCATTCAAAAATCACCATTACTGACCATCTGGATTAAGTTCATAAGGTCCGGGTCATCGTTTTTCATTCGAAAATTTATTTTTTGACTTTACAAAAAATATTTCAAAATGTCAATTAGATCATGCCTAAGTTGAATAACCACTTTTTTTGGCCTCACAGTGACCAAAATAGCCATTTTTACAGACTTTTCCACCTACTCAGAAGTTTCTATTTTGACCTATTTCGGGCACGAAAATAACTCTAAACAAACATTTTTTAGTTCCAAAAGTGATAGTTCACATCCAACAGTCATTTACAGTCAAAAGATTAATCATTCAAAAATCACCATTACTGACCATCTGGATTAAGTTTGTAAGATCCGGGTCATCGTTTTTCATTAGAAAATTGATTTTTTGACTTTACAAAAAATGATTCAAAATGTCAATTGGATCTTGCCTCATGTTGAATAACCTCTTTTTAAAGCATTACAGTGTCCAAAATTGCCACTTTTACAGATTTTTCCTCCTACTCAGAAACTTCTATTTTGACCGGTTTTGGGCAGGAAAATGACTCTAAACATACTTATTTTAGTTCCAAAAGTGATAATTCTCATACAACAGTCATTTACAGTCAAAAGATTAAGCATTCAAAAATCACCATTACTGACCATCTGGAGAAAGTTCAACAGGTCCAGGGTCATCGTCTTTCATCAGAAAATTCATTTTTTGGAATGTTCAAAAAATGATTCAAAATGTCAATTGTATCGTACCTCATGTTGAATAACCTCTTTCTAAAGCCTCATAGTGACCAAATTTGCCATTTTTACAGACTTTTCCTACTACTCAAAATATTCTATTTTGACCGATTTCAGGCAGGGAAATGACTCTAAGCACACTTATTTGAGTTCCAATAGTGGTAATTCTCATCCAACAGTCCTTTACAGTAGGCCTGGGCGGAAAACTACGCTACGCTCGCGTAGTTTGCGTAGTTTGCGCAACTACGCGCTACGCGAATTGCACTTAGCACAGTGCAAAAACGCGTAGCGTAGCAGGCATTTTTTGCTTGCTAGCGGTCCTCAACGTCAAGTTGGCGACCGCGAGCGAGCAAAATGACATCCCGGCGAGACTTTTTCCTCGTTCGCGATCAGCAACATCAAGTTGCCGATCGCGAGCGTGGAAAATAAACCTCCCGGCGAGATTCTCAAAGCGGGGAGGTCAGGTTTCTCATTGCGAGTGGTCGCGTATGCTCGCGACTGCTCGCGGTGAGAAACTACCAGTCCACGTTGAGAAAACTGCCGCTCGAGTACAAATCTACTCGAGCGGCAGAAAACGACCGCTTGCACTGTGCAAGATGCCGTTTGCAATGATTGCACAGTGCAGACAGGCATCCGGCACTGTGCAATCATTGCGAACAGCATTTCCTACTGCACTACGCGGTTCGCATAGTGCGAAGTGCACTTCGCGTAGCTACGCGTAGAGCTACTATGCGAACTACACCCAAGGTTAATTTACAGTCAAAAGATTAAACTTTCAAAAATCACCATTACTGACCATTTGGAGAAAGGTTGACAGGTCCGGGGTCATTGTTTGTCATCAGAAAATAGATTTTTTTGGACTGTACAAAAAATTATTCAAAATGTCAATTGGATCATGCCTCATGTTGAATAACCTCTTTGTAAAGCCTCACTGTGTCCAAAATTGGCACTATTATAGACTTTTCCTCCTACTCAGAAGCTTCTATTTTGACCGATTTCGGGCAGGGAAATGACTCTAAACACACTTACTTTAGTTCCAAAAGTGAGAATTCACATCCAACAGCATTTACAGTCAAAAGATTAAACATTCAAAAATCACCCTTACTGACCATCTGGAGAAAGTTCAACAGGTCCAGGGTCATCGTCTTTAATCAGAAAATAGATTTTTTGGACTGTACAAAAAATTATTCAAAATGTCAATTGGATCATGCCTCATGTTGAATAACCTCTTTGTAAAGCCTCAATGTGTCCAAAATTGGCACTTTTACAGACTTTTCCTCCAACTCAGAAGATTCTATTTTGACCAATTTCGGGCAGGGAAATGACTCTAAAAACACTTATTTTAGTTCCATAAGTGATAATTCCCATCCAACAGTCATTTACAGTCAAAAGATTAAACATTCAAAAATCACCATTACTGACCATCTGGAGAAAGTTTAACCGATCATGGGTCATCGTTTATCAACAGAAAATAGATTTTTTGGCCTGTACAAAAAATAATTCAGAATATCAATTGGATCATGCCTCATGTTGAATAACCACTTTTTAAAGCCTCAAAGTGACCAAAATTGCCATTTTACAGACTTTTCCAAATACTCAGAACCTTCTATTTCGACTGATTTCAGGCAAGATAATGACTCTAAACAAACTTATTTTAGTTCCAATAGTGATAATTCACATCCAACAGTCATTTACAGTCAAAAGATTAATCATTCAAAAATCACCATTACTGACCATCTGGATTAAGTTCATACGGTCCGGGTCATCGTTTTTCATTTGAAAATTGATTTTTTGACTTTACAAAAAATATTTCAAAGTGTCAATTGGATCATGCCTAATGTTGAATAACCCCTTTTTTGGCCTCACAGTGACCAAAATTGCCATTTTTACAGACTTTTCCACCTACTCAGAAGCTTATATTTTGACCTATTTCGGGCAGGAAAATAACTCTAAACAAACATTTTTTAGTTCCAAAAGTGATAGTTCACATCCAACAGTCATTTACAGTCAAAAGATTAATCATTCAAAAATCACCATTACTGACCATCTGGATTAAGTTTGTAAGGTCCGGGTCATCGTTTTTAACCCTGGGCAAAGCACTACGCTACGCTCGCGTAGTTTGCGAAGTTTGCGCTACTTCACACAACGCGAATTGCACGTAGCACAGTGCAAACACGCGTAGCGTAGTGCAGCAGTCATTTTTTGCGTGCTCGCGGTCCTCAACGTCAAGTTGGCGACCGCGAGCAAGCAAAATGACATCCCGGCGAGACTTTTTCCTCGTTCGCGATCAGCAACATCAAGTTGCCGATCGCGAGCGTGGAAAATAAACCTCCCGGCGAGATTCTCAAAGCGGGGAGGTCAGGTTTCTCATTGCGAGTGGTCGCGTATGCTCGCGACCGCTCGCGATGAGAAACTACCAGTCCGCGTTGAGAAAGCTGCCGCTCGAGTAAAAATCTACTCGAGCGGCAGTAAAAGACAGCTTGCACTGTGCAAGATGCCGTTTTCAATGATTGCACAGTGCGGACAAGCATCCGGCACTGTGCAATCATTGCGAACAGCGCACTATGCAGTTCGCGTAGTGCTATGCGTAGCTCGCGTAGTGCGAACTGCACTTTGCGAAGCTTCGCGTAGCGCTACTTCGCGAACTACGCCCAGGCTTAAATTCGTTTTTCATTAGAAAATTGATTTTTTGACCTTACAAAAAATATTTCAAATTGTCAATTCGATCATGCCTAATGTTGAATAACCACTTTTTTTGGCCTCACTGTGACCAAAATTGCCATTTTTAAAGACTTTTCCACCTACTCAGAAACTTCTATTTTGACCGATTTCTGGCAGGAAAATGACTCTAAACACACTTATTTTAGTTCCAAAAGTGATAATTCCCATCCAACAGTCATTTACAGTCAAAAGATTAAACATTCAAAAATCACCATTAATGACCATCTGGATTAAGTTCGTAAGGTCCTGGGTCATCGTTTTTCATCAGAAAATTGTTTTTTTTTTACTAATCAAAAAATATTTCTAAACGTCTATTGGAACATGCCTAATATTGATTAACCACCTTTTTAGGCCTCACAGTGACCAAAATTGCCATTCTTACAGGTTTTTCCTCCTACTCAGTAGCTTCTATTTTGACCGATTTTGGGCAGGAAAATGACTCTAAACATACTTATTTTAGTTCCAAAAGTGATAATTCTCATACAACAGTCATTTACAGTCAAAAGATTAAGCATTCAAAAATCACCATTACTGACCATCTGGAGAAAGTTCAACAGGTCCGGGGTCATCGTCTTTCATCAGAAAATTCATTTTTTGGAATGTACAAAAAATGATTCAAAGTGTCAATTGGATCATGCCTCATGTTGAATAACCTCTTTTTAAAGCCTCACTGTGTCCAAAATTGTCACTTTTACAGACTTTTCCTGCTACTAAGAAGCTTCTATTTTGACCGATTTCGGGCAGGGAAATGACTGTAAGCACACTTATTTTAGTTCCAATAGTGATAATTCCCATCCAACAGTCATTTACAGTCAAAAGATTAAACATTCAAAAATCACCATTACTGACCATCAGGAGCAAGTTCAACAGGTCCGGGGTCATCGTCTTTTATCTGAAAATTCATTTTTTGGAAAGTACAAAAAATGATTCAAAATGTCAATTGGATCTTGCCTCATGTTGAATAACCTCTTTTTAAAGCATTACAGTGTCCAAAATTGCCACTTTTACAGATTTTTCCTCCTACTCAGAAGCTTCTATTTTGACCGATTTCGGGCAGGGAAATGACTCTAAGCACACTTATTTTAGTTCCAATAGTGATAATTCCCATCCAACAGTCATTTACAGTCAAAAGATTAAACATTCAAAAATCACCATTACTGACCATCAGGAGCAAGTTCAACAGGTCCAGGGTCATCGTCTTTCATCAGAAAATTCATTTTTTGGAATGTACAAAAAATGATTCAAAGTGTCAATTGGAACATGCCTAATGTTGAATAGTCACCTTTTTAGGCCTCACAGTGACCAAAATTGCCATTTTTACAGATTTTTCCTCCTACTCAGAAGATTCTATTTTGACCAATTTCGGGCAGGGAAATGACTCTAAAAACACTTAGGGGCCGATTCCGATTCAGGCCGGAAAACGTACCGACCGACTCGGATCGGGAATCTATTCCGACCGACACGTACCGGTGCAGCCCAATCCGCCTAGTACGATGAAATGCATGCGATTTACGACCGACTCGCACGGAACCCAAGCCGAACGACCGAACCGCACGGAAAACAGCTATCCGGCCGGAAAAAAACGCGAATCGAACCGACCGACACGCACCAGGAAGGAACCCGAACGAAACGTACCCGCAAACTCCGACCCGCACAGTACGATGCAATGCGTGGAAAACCCGACCGAGTCGCACGGAGCTCAAGCCGTACGACCGACACGCATACAAAACAGCGAGCCGAAGCAACCCAATACACCGCGACCGACGCGTACGCCGCACATGAAACACAGCAGAAATACAGCGTGAACGACTCGGAGAAGCTCGCAGGAGACCAACTGCAGCGTCCTACTCGGTCAGAAGAACGTCTCCTACATGCACAAAAAGTACAAAGGAAAAAACACAAAAAAAGGGCCAAACAAGCAATTACAAAGCCAATAAATACTGGGGGGGGACATGGAACAAAGACACACCCACAACTCCACCCGTATAAAGGACACAAATCCCTACCATGATCCTTTGCAAATTCTACTTACCTGTCAGCACACAACACCAACAGACAGCAACCACAGACACACTCACAGCCCATCCATCACACAAGCCACACACCATCAGCACCTCAACAAATAGCACCCTCACATACACCCAGCAAAACCCACACTCACACACCCTCACCTGCACACCAACACACACATCACTCACCACCACCACCCATCACCATGCCCCCAAAGAAGAATCCAAAGTTCCTAGACAGTGAATTGGAAGTCCTGGTAGATGAGATCCTCAGGGTAGAGCCACAGCTGTTTGGTACACTGGTCCAACAGACCCCCATGTCGCAGAAAACCAAGATGTGGGAGAGGATCGTCGACAGGGTGAACGCACAATCACCATGTTTGCGCACAAAGGAAGACATCCAGAACAGGTGGTATGATGTGCGCAGGAGGGTCAAGGAGCTACTAAAGAAGGACTACGCCTTGAGCCAACACACCAGCAGTGGCCCTCCTGCCAAACCTGTATACCTCAGGCCCTGGGAGGAGAAGGTGCGGGCCATCCTACCACCAGTGAGCGTATATGGACTATCAAACATCCCAGAGCCTGGTGAGTACACAACAAATATACACAATATTGTGGGACAATACACACACATCACTGTCAAGGGGATAGTCAAAGCAAGCACCCTTAGCATATACACACCTCCCAAAAGATAATCATCCCAAGATGTGTATGTCAGTCAGATAAACACAATACATGCCATCTCATAGTGATATGTAACTGTGTCATGACATGTACAAACACAACAACCAAAACAGGTACGCAGTGGCACAAATCTAACCAACAAACACAGTCAGATATGTAGCCACCACTACAACACCACCTCACAGGGAAGCCCACTGAAAGGAAGGAATTCTGTGTATGCTGGTCAAGTCAGTGTAGCCAATAGCATGATGGGAGTGGTAGTCACAGATATTGCCCACCCTCACAATACGCACATCAACACCACTCTGAACCATGCTCACATCACAGGGAGTGGAAAACAACTGACAAGATGGCTGACACTGGCTACTGCTGTGGGGAGCACAAGGCCCTGCTGGGAACTGGGCACCAACCAACAGCAGGACACCACTGACTGACATCCTGAAAGCAAACTTGCACTCCCTGCAATGGAAGCACGTTCCATGGTGGGATATCTGGCTGGGTGGGAAGGAGGACTGACAGCACTGACCATAGTTACCAGCAGCTCTTCTCACACACACCCCTAACACAAACTCCACACAACTCACCTGGGAGAATGCATTGCCTCATACTCTAATTAAATATCCCACAAAGAACCACCACCCTGGGTTATCCTGTGTGAAGCACAGGGACACACATGGGACTTGTAGCCAAACTAACCCCAGGATAACACTGTCAGCCATCTTGTCAGCACAGGCACACTACCCCACAGGGAAGCAGAGTCAAAAGGAAGGAAGCATGGGCATGCTGGGAAGGGGGTGGAGGCAATAGCATGATGGGAGTGGTAGTCACAGCTCAACATCCCCCACTCGCATGGCCCAGCAAGCTCACACTCAAGCATGCACACCTCACAGGGAGTGAAAAGCCACTTCAAAGATGTCTGACAATGGTGCTCTGTTGTGGGGATCACAAGGCCATGCTGGGAACTGGGCACCAACAAACAGCAGGACACCACTGTCAGCCATCTTGCCATTGCTGTCACACTCACACACAGTGAAGTCCACTCAAAAGGAAGGAAGTATGGGCATGCTGGGAAGGGGGGTGGAGGTAATAGCATGATGGGAGTGGTAGTCACAGCACAACATCCCCCACCCGCATGGCCCAGCAAGCTCACACTCAAGCATGCACACCTCACAGGGAGTGAAAAGCCACTTCAAAGATGTCTGACAATGGTGCTCTGTTGTGGGGATCACAAGGCCATGCTGGGAACTGGGCACCAACAAACAGCAGGGCACCACTGTCAGCCATCTTGCCATTGCTGTCACACTCACACACAGTGAAGTCCACTCAAAAGGAAGGAAGTATGGGCATGCTGGGAAGGGGGGTGGAGGCAATAGCATGATGGGAGTGGTAGTCACAGCTCAACATCCCCCACCCGCATGGCCCAGCAAGCTCACACTCAAGCATGCACACCTCACAGGGAGTGAAAAGCCACTTCAAAGATGTCTGACAATGGTGCTCTGTTGTGGGGATCACAAGGCCATGCTGGGAACTGGGCACCAACAAACAGCAGGACACCACTGTCAGCCATCTTGCCATTGCTGTCACACTCACACACAGTTAAGTCCACTCAAAAGGAAGGAAGTATGGGCATGCTGGGAAGGGGGGTGGAGGCAATAGCATGATGGGAGTGGTAGTCACAGCTCAACATCCCCCACCCGCATGGCCCAGCAAGCTCACCCTCAAGCATGCACACCTCACAGGGAGTGAAAAGCCACTTCAAAGATGTCTGACAATGGTGCTCTGTTGTGGGGATCACAAGGCCATGCTGGGAACTGGGCACCAACAAACAACAGGACACCACTGACTGACATCCTGAGAGTCAACCTGAACCCACTGCAAGGGTGGCATGCTTCATGGTGGGATAACTGGGCTGGGGGGAGAATGAGGGCCGGATGTCCACCAAATACAACCAATGCTGGTCATGTACACACCTCAACATTCATATTGAAATGCTTCAAGTATGCAGGACAATGTGCTACACCAATATCAACCTCTGACTGTGACAACTTAGGACAATGCAATGTACAGGCCTGCATCCAGAGGTACAGTCACAACTGTCAGGTGTGTGAACCATTGATGCCTGCAGAAACATAACATACATTGTGTGTGTCTCCCAAAAACAGGTGATGATGGGGACACAGCAGCAGACGCTGAGGAGTCCCTGTCCCAGGCTCCGGGGGACACTGAGCTCACTGGTGTGGAACCGCCTCCGCCCTCCTCGGATGCCGAAGACCTACCTGGCACCTCCGGAGTGAGTCATCATGCAGCACCAGCAGGACCACCAGCTGCACCCCCTGCACCCACCCCTCCAACAACTGCCAACACACAGACCACCCCTGCCGACACGGACAGACCAAGGACCACCAACAACGACAGCACACGGACCCCGGCCCAACGTGGAGCTATGGACACCAACACCAGTAACAACCCCCAAGGGGGCCCAGGGTCACCTGTGCGTGCCACCGCAGGTCCTTCACGTGTCGCATGGGGTGGTGGGAGGGGTGGTAGACATAGGTCGCTGTATGCAGAGGGGTCTGGACTGCATGATGACCCACAACTGGTACGCATAGCTGATGCGTACCAGACTAGCACCAGAGAGTTCAGCCAGGTAGTGGGGATCCTCAAGGACATTCAACAGCAGCAGGCTGCCCATCATGCCCGCTTGGACTCCCACATGTCCCGCATGGAGTCCAAGTGGGACACATTGCAAGAACTGACGGCGGTGCATAGGGACATATTGACATGCCTCCACCAGATTTGCACCAACATGTCAACACCTTCCTGTGTGCCCACAACATCTGGTGCTGAAACAACTGCAACTGCCACAGGGAGGGAGGATGACTCTGGCGGAGAGTCCCCTGCACCGCAGCAGCCTGCACTTGAGGATCCCCCCCAAAGAAGAGGGGTCATCCGAGGAAGGACAACTGAGAGGCCGATGGCCATGCACAACCCCCAGGAAGCCAACACCTGTTCTGGAAATTCACCTTTGTGCGCAAACTGATCACCCTGTCGAATGCAACACAACTCTCCCACATGACATGGGGAGTTCAAGTTGGACCAATGTATCAGATGACTGTGGACTTTACTCAGGACATTTCTGCTACCAGGACTTCCAAATCATCTAGGAACTTTGGATTACAATCCCAATGTACAGCACCCACCATCCTGTGCACTATACTCACACATGTATGTCAATAAACTCACTAATACACCATACTTGCCTCTGTTGTGATTCCAACGTGGTTTCTGTCATGGAGATGATGATCTGCGAAATGACACTGTGCATGCTAACTGCTACAGCAAGTAAAACACCGTCATGTGAGTCATGGCGACGTGACACATATGAGGGAGACACACCACCAGGGCTACACAACACATACACACCAGGGCCATCTGACTCATCGCCTACACTGATGTTGTCAGGAAATACGGTGCAATGCACAGACACAACACCTATTCACAGTCTGTGTTAACTAGCCCACTGGTGCAGTAAGCAAATGTCAGTCAGATGTGTGACCACAGACAACGCACATCACAAAGTGAAGCACAGGTATATTACACATTTGCAACATGTTGTAACCACTACAGATGCAAGGTAATCCCACGTGGCAGTGGGCACACAGTCAACAAGTGTAGAAGAAAGGAAGTCCATAGGTGTGGCGCACATCACCTGTAGGGAAATGACAGCTTCCAGCCTGGAAGTTGAATCACGGTGTCGGGGGATCACAGTTGACCAAACAACTCTGAAAGTACCCTGTGAAGGACAGAAATGACACACAGTCAAAAGCACTGAAGAACAGGACAGAACTGCAATACTCATGCAAAATACATGTCACAAGATACCTACACAAAACCAAGTTAGCATGTCAACACTGTTGGGGAGTACAGACTACCTGTAAGGACACATCGCTGCACGCATACAGTCATGTAGCACATGGACACACTCAAACAGCACCAGAGCACCACCAACACATATCACGCAAACTCACATCATTGACATGACATCTCCGGATACTCACATTCAGCTGAAGAAGTTGGTGATGAGCTGTGTGCAGACATCACCCTCATCATCATCATCATCACTGGCATCGTGGTCCAGGCCAGGATCCGCCACAGGTGGCGGATGTTGGTCATCGTCATCCAGGATGAGAGGCAACTCCTTCCGCACTGCCAGGTTGTGTAGCATGCAGCAGACGATGACAATCTTGCACACCTTTGCTGGGGCATATGGGAGGGCCCCTCCTGTCTTGTCCAGGCAGCGGAAGCGGCTCTTCAGGAGACCAAATGTCCGCTCAATCACTCTCCTGGTCCGACCATGTGCCTCATTGTAGCGCATCTGGGCTGGTGTCACAGGGTTCCTGAGGGGCGTCAGCAACCACGGCATGTTGGGGTATCCGGAGTCACCTACATACGGACAATTGCACATTAGCTGAGTTGGAAAAGAGGGTGGAATACTACATTGCAGAACACACACAATGGTACAAAGTCAGTACACACCGACAAGCCAGGCACGCTGGTTCCGCATCTGTGACATCATCCTCGGGATGCGACTACTCCTCATCACGTAGGCATCGTGTGCAGAACCGGGGAAACGGGCACACACGTGTGAGATGCTCATATCTGCAAGACATACCACCAGTGCATTGACCGAATGGTAATGTTTGCGGTTCCTGTATGCCTGCTCATGTGCCTGTGGTGGTACCAAAGCCACATGTGTCCCATCAATGGAGCCAATGACATGCGGCATCCTCCCCAGGGCATAGAAGTCACTCTTGACGTCAGTGAGTTGTTGAAGTCTAGGGAAATAGATGTACTGGTTCAGGTATCTCAACATAGCCTCCAAAACATCGCGTAGCACATGGCTGAACATGGTCTGTGACATCCCACCACCAGACGCCACAGTGTGTTGAAAGGTACCGGTGGCAAAGAAGTGTAGGGCTGCCATCACCTTCACCTTGGGGGTCAGCGCTGTAGGGTATGTCCGGCCAGGTTGCAAATGTGGGGCCAACCGCATCGTCAATTCCTCAATCAGCGGCCTGGTGAAGCGGTACCGTCGGATGCAGTCCCGTTCGACCATGGATGCAAGGTCAGGGAATGGTCTATGGACAGCTGGTGCCCTGCAGTGCATAGGTGAAGAAAGAAAGATTGTCAGTCACCCCACATATGTGGCATTGACCATACTCAATATCACATGATACATCATTATGAGACACAAGTACATGATGTGTGCTGTTCCGTAAGGACATGTATGGCATCTACATGGCCAACATCTAACATCACAGTTCAACATGTGTCGTCAACATGTCCCAGGTTGTGCCATGGGATATCATTAGGCTGTGTCACAGTTCCCATGTACTGCTGTCACGTTCCAAACACACCCCACAGTGACATGTGAGGACAGATGTGCCCCAGGCATCACAGCTCATTGACAGGTAGATTCCCAGGGACCCTGTATTGCCACATGGACACTGGCATGACATGGTGCATCATGAATACACCACAGCAAAACAACTATGACCCCCACAGGTAGTGGTCCCTTTTGCCTCGGCAGGACAGACATGGATGTCTGTGACACACACACGCACAACATCAAAGTCCATGCACAAACAACGTGGATGTGGAGACTGTCCCCCATTGTGCACATGGAATCAGAGACATTGTAAACACAACATGCACACAGACTGTGGAGGGCCATCACTATTGTGGCAATGGGTCAGCCTGTGACGTACATACCGTCCCACATGGGACTCAGGGGGTATGTGACATAACATACACATACACAACCTGGAAATGTGACCATGCCACATGCTCTGAACTGAACAGTTGCACATCACAGTGGTCATGTGCACAACACACAAAGGATTCTGTCCCCATGAACACGTGCACAGCCTGGGAGTGGCTGCCCCCAAGTGCCACCCAAAAAACCACATGTTGACCCCCATACACGGAAAAGGTAATGCAGCCTTACATGCCTTAGGATACAGTGTGGACAGGCTGTGCTGTTGTAGGTGTGCCCCTGAGTCCCTGGAACGTAAATGTGGCTGGCATACGTTCATCTGTGACAGGCATGGTGACATATGCCAGTGACATGTGCAGGGACGCGTTGTACAGCAATGGACCGATCTGTGCGCACGCATTGGCCATTGCATATGATGTGACCGGGTACGCGTTGTACAGCAATGGACCGATCGGTGCGCACGCATTGGCCATTGCATATGATGTGACCGGGTACGCGTTGTCATCCGATGTACGCGTTGTACAGCAATGGACCGATCTGTGCGCACGCATTGGCCATTGCATATGATGTGACCGGGTACGCGTTGTACAGCAATGGACCGATCGGTGCGCACGCATTGGCCATTGCATATGATGTGACCGGGTACGCGTTGTACAGCAATGGACCGATCTGTGCGCACGCATTGGTCATTGCATATGATGTGACCGGGTACGCGTTGTCATCCGATGTACGCGTTGTACAGCAATGGACCGATCGGAGCGCACGCATTGGCCATTGCATATGATGTGAGCGGGTACGCGTTGTACAGCAATGGACCGATCGGTGCGCACGCATTGGCCATTGCATATGATGTGACCGGGTACGCGTTGTACAGCAATGGACCGATCGGTGCGCACGCATTGGCCATTGCATATGATGTGACCGGGTACGCGTTGTACAGCAATGGACCGATCGGTGCGCACGCATTGGCCATTGCATATGATGTGACCGGGTACGCGTTGTACAGCAATGGACCGATCGGTGCGCACGCATTGGCCATTGCATATGATGTGACCGGGTACGCGTTGTCATCCGATGTACGCGTTGTACAGCAATGGACCGATCGGTGCGCACCCATTGGCTATGGCCTGGCATGGCAACGGACGCATTTTCAAACCTTTAACGAGTCTGATGCAGTGAATTCAGTTGGTCACCCACAACAATGTTGCAAATTCATGGGTCTCATGAAGTTGAACTTTTGAAGGATGCTGTGGGCGTGTGTAAGTGGCGCAATTCCATGGATTGGCCAGATTCAGAAGATGCAAACGACTTGGACCTATCACTTTGGACACATGGGACAGTATCTGCCTCTGCAGCACACATATAATGCTGGCTGTTCCCCTGAGAGCTCACTTGCCTGCACTACATGCTCCAGGACGACATCTGCCACCACCACTGCTGCTGTATCTGCATCCTCTGGATCCTGCAATGGCACGTACTGTGGAGAGAGCCCCAGCCTTCAGCACTGAGGAGAACCATGCCCTGCTGGACAGCCTCCTTCCACAGTACAGCAAGCTGTATGGGAAACCAGGGGAGCAGGTGAGTGTGCTGTCCACTGCCTTACTAAATGTGCATGTTGTCTGACTAGCAAGACTTACAGTGTACACGCCACTGGCTAGCAGGCTCACTGAGTAGTTGTCACCCCCCATAGTGTGTAGTTACATGCACTGAACAGGTATAGTGCAGTGACAGTGCATTTAAACGAGGTTTTACTTCCCAGGCAATGATACCATGTAGTAACTGCTGGCAAACTGTTCATAGCCATCGTTGCACTGCCTGTGTACACCATGTGCCCCTGTGATTGAGACATGTATATCCAACTGTGTAATGCACGGATATGTTGCATGTGTAGTAATGGCCTTTTCACTTTGTCATCCTCACAGGTTGATGCCCACCAGAAGCAGAAGATATGGCTGACCATCGTCCGGGCAGTGAGATCCGTGGGGGTCTACAAGCGCCGGATCCGCAACTGCCAGAAGAGGTGGCAGGACCTTCAGGGCTGGACCCGGAGGATCGCACGGGTCCAGCTGAAGCTGTCGCCTCCTCGCAGGAGGGGCGGACACCGGACCCTGACCCCCCACATGCTCAGGATCCTGGCGGTGGTCTTCCCTGATCTGGATGGGCAGCTGAAGGCCAGACAGCAGCAAGGAGGGGTGAGTCCATGACTGCATTGTGAACTTTGTCTGCCATGCTATGTGCCCTCCTCTGGGCTGGTTAAACTTCCACAGTACATCAGTCATGTGGTCCAGGACCCATGTCCCTCAATTGTGCACTGCCCACTCCTCATCTGATACCCAGGTGTGGCCCTTACAGTCAGGGAATTGTGTCACTTGGGTACTGTGTCCTAGCATTTTGCTTAGCTCAAGGTGGGGGACAGCATTTGTTCCCCTAACTCTGTGGTGGGCATCATGGGTGGGTCCATTTCTTACACAATGCCTGTGTTCTGACATGTAATCTGCGTGTTACTTTGATATGTGGTCCAATTGCTGAGCTGATTCACCACATGTGCCTGGGGTATTTGGCACACACCCATGCTGGGGTGGGAACAATGTTTGGGCCTCAGGAGTATGTATATCAAGTGTGTCACACATACTTAGCCACCTGCCTACTGTCCAGGGCTCATCCCTCATTCACGTGGAGCAGGACAGTCATGCCTACTCCAGGCCATACAATACACTCTGTACTCCCACTCCTGTGTATCAGCTGACACGTTGTGCTCAGTGATATTTCACCTCAGGTGTCTGCCTCTGTGTCATTGTGCTGTGGCTTCGTTGTCAGGACTACTGGGGTGTTTCTCGGTTAGGGCTCAGCATGCCACCGGAGATGTGACCATAGGAGACGATACTTGTGTGACACATAGGTGTTTGATCACTTGACCGTGCAGACTGGGGTATGCGAATGTGAAGTTCAGGCAGCTGTTTCCCATTCACAGCAGATTGTGAGGTGCTCAGGTTCCGAGGGTTGTGTTACAGGTCTCCCATATGTCCAATTGGTATGACGTGGACAAATAAGAGTTCAGATGATGTGGGGGATGGACATGTGCACTTGTTCATCTCCAGGACTTGCATTCCCCATGACGTAGGATTGTGACACAGTGCAGACTGTTGTTGTCTGGCTGCCCTGCCCATGTGACTGGAGACAGTGATGTATGACTTTGCAGGCATGCCTGTGCCATGGCATTAAACTTCGTATGAGTGATCCTGCAGGGGAGTGACATGTGCTACATGCACCACATTGTGGCAATGACTATCAGGACATGGGTGCATCATGGTGTCTGGTGCTGGTATGCATCACATGCATTTCAAAATAGACTCTGGCCATCCCTTTATCCGGACATCTGTACTGACTCAGTGGCAAGAGTTGTGATGTGTGCATGTTCACATACTTCACCGTGTTCTCTGCACTGTCCAACTACTGTGTAGGTGGTGCATGTGTTCACACTGGGGTATTGCCATCCGACAGACACCAGACAGATGGGTACAAGGCCAGGAGGGATGTGAGTGCCATGGTTGACCATCAGACTGACAATTGGCTTCTCCTACTCTGTTTGGGCACTTTTGGCAATGTTCAACTAAGGATGCCAGGGCTTGGTCTGTAATGTGCTGTACTTACTATGGTGTGTGCGGTCAGTGCAGGTGACTGATGTTTGTCTGTTTCCCTATTGTTTGCAGATACATCCACGGCCACAGGAGGGGACAGCTCCACGGACCAGGAGGAGCCGCAGAGCCAGACTGGGTCAGCAGCCGAGGAGTGGTCGGAGGGACCCAGTGGCACGGAGGGAGAGGGGAGCCACACCGAGGAGTCCTCAGCACCATCCACCTCAGCTGAGGACCACAGCAGCTTGGAGGGGGACTCCCTTGTTGAGGCGGGTTTCAGCAGCCACCACACCCCAGCTAGTGTTGCTGTCCCCGCAACCACCACCACCACCACCACCGCCCTCCCATCGGCTCCCATTCCAGAGGTCCGTGGAGGCTCCCGTGTTCGGGAGCATGTCTCCTTCGTGCCAGGCACCGCACCCCCTGCCCCTGTGTCCCCTGCTGCCCTGAGTGAGGAGTCTGTGTACCTCCTTCGCCAGCTCCATGTAGGGCAGACAGCAATGCTGAGTGTCCTCCATGCCCACACCACTCTGTTGCCTCAGCTGGTGTCGTTCATGGAGGGCATCTCATCGGGCATGTCTGCCCTACAGAGGAGCAATAGGTCCATGGACTCCTCCCTGATGGCAGCAGTGTCCCTCCTCCAACAGTCCCTCACCCCTCCTACCTCTGCCCCATCCACACTCCCCAGCACCCTACCTGTCCCAAGCACACACACACCGGCACAGGCACCCACCAGCACAGACACAAGCAGCACACAGACACACACGCCAAAATTCAGATGCACACGCACGCACAGTCAGGGGACTGAAACCTCACTCACAGGGGATGGGGCCCAGGCACACACACACGCATCCACGAGCACTGTGCAGTCCTCAGATACCTCTCCCTCCAAGGCCCCTTCCCTTGCCTCACCTGCAACCCCACCTACACAGCGGCTCTTCCTCTCTGACCTGGGCCTCTTCCCCTCCAATACAGCTGATCCAGCATTCAGGGGGAAGAGGAAGCCCACCCACACAGAGGGGAGTGCCCCTCGCCCCCGGACACCCTCCCCCAGGCGCAGACAGACTGAGGCCCCCATCCGCAAGTCCCCCCAGACCCGGAAGAGCAAGACCCCTCCGCCGCCCTGCAGCTCAACCACCAAGTCTCCTTCCTCCATCCCTCAGGCCCCCACTCCACAGGTGCCCCCACCACACCCTGCCCCAGGTTCCCCCACCCACAGACCACTACCACCCCGTCTGACTTGGGCACTGCAGTGGGGAACCTGTCCACTCCATCTGCACGGCCCACTGCAGTCGTGCCGGCACCCACACCATCTGAGTCATGCCCCCCAGTTGTGCCGGCACACACCATGTCAGACACCTCCACTGCAGTTGTCAGTGACTCTCCAGCACCCACCACCCCTTCCCTGCCTCCTTCTGGTGAGCCCTGATCCTGTCCCTGCGGTGAATGGCCTGCCCCCCGTATGCCCCTCCGAGGGGAATGTCCCTGGTGTGTAGCAGTGCAGGCATGCGAAGGGTGACATCTGGCACTGTCACCCTGTTTGGACTCAAATTATGGACTGGCCATTGGCCTTTGTTATATTTTTTCTTTCACTTCTCTCACCCAAATGCTGAATAAAGCAACTTTCTGTTCTCTAGTGGTTTTGCTTCTGATGTACATGTTGTTGATGATGCTAACCTTGCCCTTGCTGAGGTGATGGTGATTTTTGGTCTCATGAAAATGAAGTGTTACTGTGCAGGACCCCATGTGGTCCACGGGGAATGTGTCCTATCCTGTAGTGTATCCATGTCATCCTTTGCAGCAATATGAGGGTGTCATGTTTTCAAGATTTGGCAATGGGAATTCCTAGTTTTATTTGCAATATCACATCTGTGGCTTACAGCCCTGCACATCTGTTGTGCTTGCCATTGTTCAATTAGTCTACTTCCCTGACCGTGTGGCCATCTCCACTGGACATGCAAGTTTGGGCATCAATGGGGAAGGACTCATCTGTGTTATCAGTGCAACCTGCTATACATGTGTGTTGGATCTGTGCTGATGATTTCGGTGACACTCCCATGACCAGGCTGATATGACGGGAGCCTTCATTTAGTGCTAATTGTTGACTGTGTGACCAAGTGTTCTGCTGACATGATGGAGTCCTACTGAGACAACGTATGGCACAGCTTTCCTCACACAGGAGTGGAGTCCCCTCATGGCAGTGTGTAATCCTGTGACATTGCCTGAGCCCAAGGTGTGTGTTGTGTGAGCATGTCTGTGTGTGTTCACTTCCATTTTGCTGGGAGGCTGGGATCCCTAGTGATGTTCCTGTTTGTGATGCTTGCTGAGTTGACCTATGTTCCCCCAAACTCTTCTCCCTGGGTTCTCTGTGATGTGTGTGCATGGCACATTACTGGTCATCAGGGTGTCACCCATAGGTGTGTGTTGCTGTCAGGGCTGAGTTTGTGGGCAAACGCAGATGGGACACAGTCAGGATTCCCCTTGGCACTTGTTGTTTACACCTGTCATGTAATTTCCAGTTTGTGTTAGCTTTCAGTGATTGTGACACGTTGTGTGTGTGACTGCTGCCACTCCTCAGGGTCAGAGCTGCAATGTTGGAAGTTGTCTATGTGTGTTCTTTGTGGGTGACCTTGGCTTCTTCATTGGTGTGGGACTGTGGCCGGGATCCCATTGGTTGGTGTGGTATTGACGTCATGTCCATGTACGGCGTACTGTGCAGTGTGTCAGACATTCAGGAGTCTTGTTGACTGGCCATGTGTGATGGGTTTCTGCACCTTAGTTCCCACCACCACCCCTGGGATTGTCATGGGTGCATGTGCAATGTCACCAGTGCATGTGAGCTTCATGCTGCACATTGTTGGAGGTCGAGGTGTGTGGTGTTGAGTGTGTGCAGATGAGAGTTGTTGCCCGGCTAGACCCCTGCCTCCATGTTGGCCTTGGCTGACAGGCCGTGCTGATTGATTTGTGCTTGTGTAGGTGTGATGGTAGTTTGTTGCTCAGGACACATGACTGTGGTTCACAGTGTGAACGACATCTAGCTTTGTCATCACAGTGGGATTCTCATGCAGCCCAGGGTCACCACATTGTGGGGACCCTGGGGGTAGTGCTGTGGTGGGTCTGTGTCTTGCTGTGTTAGTTGCTGTTCCTACAAGCTTGTGTGTCATGTGTGATTTGTGCTCCCTCTCATCTAACAATGCCTGATTGCCCACATAGGGGATTTGGATCCATGAGTTACTTTTGTGTGGCACTGTATGCGCATCTGTGTAATTGGTATTCAGGCCTCATCATGTGTTGTGTGGTTGCCTGGGGACACTGGCACCCCCCCTCACCTGTTGTGTTTGATGTGCAGTGTGGGGCTGCCTGTTTGTGTTTGTGCATCTGCACCACTGCATTGGCATATCTTTAGTGTGCCATTGGCTGTATGTTGTTTGGTGGGTTTCACCTGCTGTCCCTGGGATTCCTAGGTCATCAGTCAGCACAATGATCATGGTTTGTGTGTCCCATTGCTGCCATGGTATGGTGGGAAACATCCTAAACCACGACGTTTTTATAACGACTTACCTGAACAACGAATTCTCAACAACAAGAAATCCTAAACCACGACTACCTAAACCACGACTTCTAAAACAACGACTTACCTAAACCACGAGTCTCTACTCGGCACCAGGAGAGGTGGGAAGCAGAGTCTCTCTCCTCCACCCCCCCTGACCATACACGCTCATGCCCCCCTATGACTTACTCGGCACCTGGAAAGCGGGCACTGATGAGAGCAGGATTGCAGACAGCCTTCATCCTGCCAGGATGGTAAAACGTTGTGGGCACCAAAAACCACGAGTCTCTCTTCTCTTCTTACTCACTCGGCACAAGGAAAGCAGAAACTGTGGAAATGCAGCTGATTAAAAGGTCTGCAGTGAGTCACTGACACTAAACAACCCCTGAACATCAAAAAATAACAAACGGTGCCATTAACTCTTTGGAACATCTGCAGGCATTCAATAGCGAAGCAAAGCTCGAGACATATTTTTTGTGTTTATGTTGTTGGTTTTGGAGAGAAAATTAACAAGGTAGTCGGAAGAGAACTTACTCTTACATCCCTCATGCTGTAAAGATCATTTCTTGCATACTACCTTTCTTAAGAGCAGCCAAAAGAAAATGCTGACTGTTTAAAGATCCAAAGAACATCCAGGCCTTATTAACAACTATCTTTCTGTAACTTCTCCGTGTTGCTTTCTATGCAACCTGTGTGGAGCTGGCCTGAACAGCTAGGATTATTGTGATGCAACACTACCATCTTGTGGCCAAAAGTTATTATTGGAAAATACGTTAATTTAAGGATTCTTCACTAAAAATTGTTTTAAAAAAAATTAATCTATTACATTTTTTTTTAAATGTCAAAAGATGTGGATTTCAAACAACATAGTGGCGTAAATTGGTAATGAGCAATTTATAGATTTTTCGTGGTTTAGGAACTCGTTGCT
Source organism: Calotriton arnoldi (assembly GCA_963921515.1). Lineage (NCBI taxonomy): Eukaryota > Metazoa > Chordata > Amphibia > Caudata > Salamandridae > Calotriton > Calotriton arnoldi. The sequence goes on from CAWUFW010010925.1 coordinate 51,084, forward strand.
AAATAAGTAGTGGTTTGGGATTGCTCGTTGTTGAGCCTTTGTGGTTAAGGAATTCGTTGTTTAGGCAGTAGTTGTTTAATCATACATCCGGTATGGTATCTGTTCACCTCACATCTACAGTCTCCACAGGATATCTACATTTGTGTGCCCATTGGAGCAGAAATATGGTTCTGCATTATGATGGTCACTTCTGTCATTGTGTTATTGATGAATGTTGACAGTGTCATCCCCCATGGGTGATGTTTGTCTGCACATGGCCAAAGGTATGTCTTATTTGCACTGCACTGTTTGCCTCACCCAATATATGTTGCTATGGGACACGAACACTACTTTGCCACTGATGTGTTTGTTGTTCTGTGACCAGGAATCAGCCATGCTGTTTGGCAGTTGCAGCTTTTTCCATGGCCACACTTACCTTATGGTCACTGTGATGATGGGGGTTTGGACCCCATTGCCACAATGTTCAAAATGTGCTTCAGCTATGGACCCCACACTTACATTTTGGTCACTGGGATGATGGGGGTGTGGACCCCATTGCCACAATGTTCAAGATGTGCTTCAGCTATGGACCCCACACTTACATTTTGGTCACTGTGATGATGGGGGTGTGGACCCCATTGCCACAATGTTCAAAATGTGCTTCAGCTATGGACCCCACACTTACATTTTGGTCACTGTGATGATGGGGGTGTGGACCCCACTGCCACAATGTTCAAGATGTGCTTCAGCTATGGACCCCACACTTACATTTTGGTCACTGTGATGATGGGGGTTTAGACCCCATTGCCACAATGTTCAAGATGTGCTTCAGCTATGGACCCCACACTTACATTTTGGTCACTGTGATGATGGGGGTTTAGACCCCATTGCCACAGTGGTCATGGTCTGCTTGCATTGTGGAGGCCACACACATTTATGTGTGACACATGTGATAGGGGGTCACATTGTATGTTCAATGTCATGTTCAGTGTTGTAGGCATTTGACACAGTCTACACACGCTTGTCATGGTGTTGGGGGGATGTCTTTTTCTTGCATTCCTTATGTTGGAGTGTGCTGGTTGTGTCATGCATTACCCATCCTATGAGTGGGGGTGGTGTTGGTGGTAGGCATCCAGCCCCCTATGGGTAGGGGTGGTAGGCATCCAGCCCCCCATTAGTAGGGGTGGTAGTGGTGGGCATCCAGCCCCCCATGGGTAGGGGTGGTAGTAGTGGTAGGCATCCAGCCCCCCATGGGTAGGGGTGGTAGTAGTGACAGGTATCCAGCCCCCCATTAGTAGGGGTGGTAGTGGTGGGCATCCAGCCCCCCATGGGTAGGGGTGGTAGTAGTGACAGGTATCCAGCCCCCCATTAGTAGGGGTGGTAGTGGTGGGCATCCAGCCCCCCATGGGTAGGGGTGGTAGTAGTGGTAGGCATCCAGCCCCCCATGGGTAGAGGTGGTAATAGTGGTAGACATCCAGCCCCCCATGGGTAGGGGTGGTAGTAGTGGTAGGCATCTAGCCCCCCATGGGTAGGGGTGGTAGTAGTGACAGGTATCCAGCCCCCCATGGGTAGGGGTGGTAGTAGTGACAGGTATCCAGCCCCCCATTAGTAGGGGTGGTAGTAGTGGTAGGCATCCAGCCCCCCATGGGTAGGGGTGGTAGTAGTGGTAGGCATCCAGCCCCCCATGGGTAGGGGTGGTAGTAGTGACAGGTATCCAGCCCCCCATTAGTAGGGGTGGTAGTGGTGGGCATCCAGCCCCCCATGGGTAGGGGTGGTAGTGGTGGGCATCCAGCCCCCCATGGGTAGGGGTGGTAGTAGTGGTAGGCATCCAGTCCCCCATGAGTAGGGGTGGTAGTAGTGACAGGTATCCAGCCCACCATGGGTAGGGGTGGTAGTAGTGGTAGGCATCCAGCCCTCCATGGGTAGGGGTGGTAGTAGTGACAGTTATCCAGCCCCCCATTAATAGGGGTGGTAGTGGTGGGCATTCAGCCCCCCATGGGTAGGGGTGGTAGTAGTGGCAGGCATCAAGCCCCCCATGGGTAGGGGTGGTAGTTGTGACAGGTATCCAGCCCCCCATGGCTAGGGGTGGTAGTAGTGACAGGTATCCAGCCCCCCATGGGTAGGGGTGGTAGTAGTGACAGGTATCCATCCCCCCATTAGTAGGGGTGGTAGTGGTGGGCATCCAGCCCCCATGGGTAGGGGTGGTATTAGTGGTAGGCATCCAGCCCCCCATGGGTAGAGGTGGTAGTAGTGGTAGGCATCCAGCCCCCCATGGGTAGGGGTGGTAGTAGTGGTAGGCATCCAGCCCCCCATGGGTAGGGGTGGTAGTAGTGACAGGTATCCAGCCCCCCATGAGTAGGGGTGGTGGTAGTTGTTGGCATCCAGGCCCCTATGGGTGTATATGGCATTGGTGATAGCCATCCCGCCCCTATGGTGCTGCTGTTGCTGGTGTAAGTAATTTCTGCATCCCTATGTGTGTGTGTTATATGTCGGGTACGTGTGGTTTGTTTGTGTGGTGGGTGTCTGATGTTCCGGTAATAGATGTAGAGTATTGGTAGGACCTGCGCGATGGGATTCATGGTTGGTTCGTCTCGTTCGTCTTTCTCGTTGCTTCGACTCGTACTCGTGGCTGGCGTGTTCGTCTCGTAGCCGTGGATCGTCTTGTGGCACGAATCGGAGCTTATGTGCGCCTCTCCCGGATGCTTTGATGTGCCGTGCGTAGCGACGGGTTCGGTGCGTACGGAGTGCGCATCGTACTAGTCCGGCCGGACGGGGCTGCATTTTGGCTTCCATGCGACTCGATTCTGCGTTTACGGATCCGGCTCGGTCGGGGAACAGGACCTGGATTGGGTGAGTACGACTGGGTCGGGATCTGGGCAGTTATGTGCATCGTACTTGCTCGTTCGGACGTATGTACGAATCGGTCGGGAAACACGCATTCGCCTGGGTTTTCTTCCGGGCAAATAGTGTTAGGTGCGCCTCCGACCGAGATCGGAATCAACCCCTTATTTTAGTACCATAAGTGATAATTCCCATCCAACAGTCATTTACAGTCAAAAGATTAAACATTCAAAAATCACCATTACTGACCATCTGGATTATGTTCGTAAGGTCCGGGCTCATCGTTTTTCATCAGAAAATTGATTTTTTTACTATACAAAAAATATTTCAAAATGTCAATTGGAACATGCCTAATGTTGATTAACCACCTTTTTAGGCCTCACAGTGACCAAAATTGCCAGTTTTTACAGGTGTTTCCACCTACTTAGAAGATTCTATTTTGACCGATTTCGGGCAGGGAAATGACTCTAAAAACACTTATTTTAGTTCCATATGTGATAATTCACATCCAACAGTCATTTACAGTTAAAAATTAAACATTCAAAAATCACCCTTTCTGACCATCTGGAGAAAGTTTAACAGGTCATGGGTCATCGTTTATCAACAGAAAATTGATTTTTTGGACTGTACAAAAAATAATTCAGAATATCAATTGGATCATGCCTCATGTTGAATAACCACTTTTTAAAGCCTCACAGTGACCAAAATAAGCCATTTTACAGACTTTTCCACCTACTCAGAACCTTCTATTTCGACTGATTTCAGGCAAGATAATTACTCTAAACAAACTTATTTTAGTTCCAATAGTGATAATTCACATCCAACAGTCATTTACAGTCAAAAGATTAATCATTCAAAAATCACCATTACTGACCATCTGGATTAAGTTCATGGGATCCGGGTCATCGTTTTCATTCGAAAATTGATTTTTTGACTATACAAAAAATATTTCAAAATGTCAATTGGATCATGCCTAATGTTGAATAACCACTTTTTTTGGCCTCACAGTGACCAAAATTGACATTTTTACAGACTTTTCCACCTACTCAGAAACTTCTATTTTGACCTATTTCGGGCAGGAAAATGACTCTAAACACTTATTTTAGTTCCAAAAGTGATAATTCACATCCAACAGTTATTTACAGTCAAGAGATTGATAATTCACATCCAACACTCATTTACAGTCAAAAGATTAAACATTAAAAAATCACCCTTACTGACCATCTGGAGAAAGTTTAATAGATTTTTTGGACTGTGGGAAAAATAATTCAGAATATCAATTGGATCATGCCTCATGTTGAATAACCACTTTTTAAAGCCTCACAGTGACCAAAATTGCCATTTTACAGACTTTTACCTACTCAGAAGCTTCTATTTTGACCTATTTCGGGCACGGAATAACTCTAAGCAAACATTTTTTTGTTCCAAAAGTGATAGTTCACATCCAACAGTCATTTACAGTCAAAAGATTAATCATTCAAAAATCACCATTACTGACCATCTGGATTAAGTTTGTAAGATGCGGGTCATTGTTTTTCATTAGAAAATTGATTTTTTGACTTTACAAAAAATATTTCAAAATGTCAATTGGATCATGCCTAATGTTGAATAACCACTTTTTTTGGCATCACAGTGACCAAAATGGCCATTTTTACAGACTTTTCCACCTACTCAGAAACTTCTATTTTGACCGATTTCTGCCAGGAAAATGACTCTAAACACTTATTTTAGTTCCAAAAGTGATAATTCCCATCCAACAGTCATTTACAGTCAAAAGATTAAACATTCAAAAATCACCATTACTGACCATCTGGATTAAGTTCGTAAGATCTGGGGTCATCGTCTTTCATCAGAAAATTCATTTTTTGGAAAGTACAAAAATGATTCAAAATGTCAATTGGATCTTGACCCATGTTGAATAACCTCTTTTTAAAGCATTACAGTGTCCAAAATTGCCACTTTTACAGACTTTTCCTACTACTCAAAATATTCTATTTTGACCGATTTCAGGCAGGGAAATGACTCTAAGCACACTTATTTGAGTTCCAATAGTGATAATTCCCATCCAACAGTCATTTACAGTCAAAAGATTAAATATTCAAAAATCACCATTAATGACCATCTGGATTAAGTTCATAAGGTCCGGGTCATCGTTTTTCATTAGAAAATTGATTTTTTGACTATACAAAAATATTTCAAAATGTCAATTGGATTATGCCTAATGTTGAATAACCACTTTTTTTGCCTCACAGTGACCAAAAATGCCATTTCTACAGACTTTTCCACCTACTCAGAAGCTTTTATTTTGACCTGTTTCGGGCAGGAAAATAACTCTAAACAAACATTTTTTAGTTCCAAAAGTGATAATTCACATCCAACAGTTATTTACAGTCAAAAGAATAATCATTCAAAAATCGTCATTACTGACCATCTGGTTTAAGTTCGTATGGTCCGGGGTCATCGTTTTTCATCAGAAAATTGATTTTTCTGACTATACAAAAAATATTTCAAAATGTCAATTGGATCATGCCGAATGTTGAAAAACCACTTTTTTAGGCCTCACAGTGACCAAAATTGCCATTTTTATAGGCTTTTCCTCATACTCAGAAGCTTCTAATTTGACCGATTTCGGGCAGTAAAATGACTCTAAACCTACTATTTTAGTTCCAAAGTGATAATTCTCATACAACAGTCATTTACAATCAAAAGATACAGGGGTCGATTCCGATTCGGGCCGGAAAAAGCACCGACCGACTCGGAGCCGGAATTCATTCCGACCGACACGTACCTGTGGTGCCCGACACGCCAAGTATGATGCAAGGCGTGCAAAATCTGACCGACACGTACTGAACCCAAGCCGAACGACCGAGCCGCACGGAAAACAGCAATCCGGCCGGAAAAACACGCGAATCGAACCGACCGACACGCACCCGGAACAAATCCAACCGAAACGTACACGCGAACTCCAAACCGCTAAGTACGATGCAAGGCGCGAAAACCACGACCGAGTCGAACGGAGGACAAGCCGTACGACCGACACGCATACAAAACCGAGCCGAAGTAACACAAAACACCGCGACCGACGCGTACGCAGCATAGAAAACTGCACAAACACAGCGTGAACGAAACGGAGAAGACCGTACGAGACAAATGCAGGGTCCGACTCGGTCACAAGAACGTTTCCAACATGCACAGAAAGTACTAAGGAAAAATACACAAAAAAAGGCCAAACAAGCAATTACAAAGCCAATAAATACTGGGGGGGTGGGGACAGAGAACAAAGACACACCCACAACTCCACCCATATAAAGGACACAAATCCCAACCATGATCCTTTGCAAATGCCATTCTACTGCCAGCACTCAACAGACAGCAACCACACACCCACAGCTCATCCCTCACACAAGCCACACACCATCAGCACACCAACAAATAGCTACCTCACATACACCCAGCAAAACACACACTCACACACCCTCACCTGCACACCAACACACACATCACTCACCATCACCACCCATCACCATGCCCCCAAGAAGAATCACAAGTTCCTAGATTGTGAATTGGAAGTCCTGGTAGACGAGATCCTCAGGGTAGAGCCACAGCTGTTTGGCACACTGGTCCAACAGACACCCATCTCCCAGAAAACCAAGATGTGGGAGAGGATCATCAACAGGGTGAACGCACAATCACCATGTCTGCGCACAAAGACTGACATCCAGAACAGGTGGTATGACGTGCGCAGGAGGGTACGGGAGCTGCTGAAGAAGGACTACCTCCTGAGCCAATACACCGGCAGTGGCCCTCCTGCCAAGCCAGTATACCTCAGGCCCTGGGAGGAGAAGGTGCGGGCCATACTTCCGCCAGTGAGCGTCTATGGACTAGAGAACATCCCAGAGCCTGGTGAGTACACAACAAATGTACACAATATTCTGCCACAATACACACACACATCACTGTCAAGGGGAGAGTCAAACCATGCACTCATAGCAATTACACAGCAACCAGAACAGAATCATCCCAAAATGTGTATGTCAGTCAGATAAACACAACACATGCCATCTCAAAGTAACATTTAACCGTGTCATCACATGTACAAACACAACTACAACTACAGCTAGGCAGTGGCACAAATAGAACTAACAAACACATCCAGACATGTAGCCACCACTACAACACCAACACACAGTGAAGACCACTGAAAGGAAGGAATTCTGTGTATGCTGGGCAAGTCAGTGTAGCCAATAGCATCATGGGAGTCGTAGTCACACATATTGCTCACCCCCAAACTGTCCCATCAACACCACCATGAACCATGCGCACATCACAGGGAGTGGAAAAGGACTCACAAGATGGCTGACACTGGCTACTGCTGTGGGGAGCACAAGGCCCTGCTGGCAACTGTGCAACAACCAACAGCAGGACACCACTGACTGACATCCTCAGAGACAACTTCCACTCCCTGCAATGGAAGCACGTTCCATGGTGGGATATCTGGCTGGGTGGGAAGGAGGACTCGCAGCACTGACCATAGTCACAAGCACCTCCCCTCACACCCCCTCAACACAAACTCCACAGAACCCACCTGGGAGAATGCAATGCCTCACATCCTAACTCAAGATCCCACAAAGAACCTCCACCCTGGGAATGTTGTGTGAAGCACAGGGACACTCTTGGGACTTTTAGCCAAACAACTGCCAGGACTACACTCCCAGCCATCCTGTCAGCACAGGCAGCCCACCCCACAGGGAAGCAGAGTCAAAAGGAAGGAAGCATGGGCATGCTGGGAAGGGGGGTGGAGGCAATAGCATGATGGGAGTAGTAGGCACAGATATCGCTCAGCCTCACAACTGGCCCATCAACACCACCCTGAACCATGCTCACATCACAGGGAGTGGATAAGGACTCACAAGATGGCTGACACTGGCTACTGCTGTGGGGAGCACAAGGCCCTGCTGGGAACTGTGCACCAACAAACAGCACAACACCACTGACTGACATCCTGAGAGACAACTTCCACTCCCTGCAATGGAAGCACGTTCCATGGTGGGATATCTGGCTGGGTGGGAAGGAGGACTCGCAGCACTGACCATAGTCACAAGCACCTCCCCTCACACACACCCTCAACACAAACTCCACAGAACCCACCTGGGAGAATGCAATGCCTCACATCCTAACTCAAGATTCCACAAAGAACCTCCACCCTGGGTAATGTTGTGTGAAGCACAGGGACACTCTTGGGACTTTTAGCCAAACAACTGCCAGGACAACACTCCCAGCCATCCTGTCAGCACAGGCAGCCCACCCCACAGGGAAGCAGAGTCAAAAGGAAGGAAGCATGGGCATGCTGGGAAGGGGGGTGGAGGCAATAGCATGATGGGAGTAGTAGTCACAGATATCGCTCAGCCTCACAACTGGCCCATCAACACCACCCTGAACCATGCTCACATCACAGGGAGTGGATAAGGACTCACAAGATGGCTAACACTGGCTACTGCTGTGGGGAGCACAAGGCCCTGCTGGGAACTGTGCACCAACAAACAGCACACCACTGACTGACATCCTGAGAGACAACTTCCACTCCCTGCAATGGAAGCACGTTCCATGGTGGGATATCTGGCTGGGTGGGAAGGAGGACTCGCAGCACTGACCATAGTCACAAGCACCTCCCCTCACACACCCCCTCAACACAAACTCCACAGAACCCACCTGGGAGAATGCAATGCCTCACATCCTAACTCAAGATCCCACAAAGAACCTCCACCCTGGGTAATGTTGTGTGAAGCACAGGGACACTCTTGGGACTTTTAGCCAAACAACTGCCAGGACAACACTCCCAGCCATCCTGTCAGCACAGGCAGCCCACCCCACAGGGAAGCAGAGTCAAAAGGAAGGAAGCATGGGCATGCTGGGAAGGGGGTGGAGGCAATAGCATGATGGGAGTCGTAGGCACAGCTCTACATCCCCCACCACATGGCCCAGCAAGCTCACACTCACGCATGCACATCCCACAGAGAGTGGAAAGGCCCATCAAAGATGTCTGACACTGTTGCTGTGTCGTGGGGAGCACAAGGCCCTGCTGGGAACTGCACACCAACCAACAGCAGGACACCACTGTCAGCCATCTTGCCATTGCTCTCACACCCACACACACTGAACTCCCCACAAAAGCAAGTAAGTATGGGAATGCTGGGAAGTGGGGTGGAGGCAATAGCATGATGGGAGTCATAGTCACAGACATAGCTCACCCCCACAACTGTCCCATCAACACCACCCTGAACCATGCTCACATCACAGGGAGTGGATAAGGACTGACAAGATGGCTGACACTGGCTACTGCTGTGGGGAGCACAAGGCCCTGCTGGGAACTGTGCACCAACAAACAGCAGGACACCACTGTCAGCCATCTTGCCATTGCTCTCACACCCACACACACTGAACTCCCCACAAAAGCAAGTAAGTATGGGAATGCTGGGAAGTGGGGTGGAGGCAATAGCATGATGGGAGTCATAGTCACAGACATAGCTCACCCCCACAACTGTCCCATCAACACCACCCTGAACCATGCTCACATCACAGGGAGTGGATAAGGACTGACAAGATGGCTGACACTGGCTACTGCTGTGGGGAGCACAAGGCCCTGCTGGGAACTGTGCACCAACAAACAGCACAACACCACTGCCTGACATCCTGAAAGCCAACTTGCACTCTCTGCAATGCAAGCACGTTCCATGGTGGGATATCTGGCTGGGTGGGAAGGAGGACTTGCAGCACTGACCATAGTCACAAGCACCTCCCCTCACACACCCCCTCAACACATACTCCACATAACCCACCTGGGAGAATGCAATGCCTCACATCCTAACTCAAGATCCCACAAAGAACCTCCACCCTGGGTTATGTTGTGTGAAGCACAGGGACACTCTTTGGACTTTTAGCCAAACATCTGCCAGGACAACACTCCCAGCCATCCTGTCAGCACAGGCAGCCCACCCCACAGGGAAGCAGAGTCAAAAGCAAGGAAGCATGGGCATGCTGGGAAGAGGGGTGGAGGCAATAGCATGATGGGAGTCATAGGCACAGCTCTACATACCCCACCACATGGCCCAGCAAGCTCACACTCACGCATGCACATCCCACAGAGAGTGGAAAGGCCCATCAAAGATGTCTGACACTGTTGCTGTGTCGTGGGGAGCACAAGGGCATGCTGGGAACTGCACACCAACCAACAGCAGGACACCACTGTCAGCCATCTTGCCATTGCTCTCACACCCACACACACTGAACTCCCCACAAAAGCAAGTAAGTATGGGAATGCTGGGAAGTGGGGTGGAGGCAATAGCATGATGGGAGTCATAGTCACAGACATAGCTCACCCCCACAACTGTCCCATCAACACCACCCTGAACCATGCTCACATCACAGGGAGTGGAAAACAACTGACAAGATGGCTGACACTGGCTACTGCTGTGGGGAGCACAAGGCCCTGCTGGGAACTGGGCACCAACCAACAGCAGGACACCACTGACTGACATCCTGAAAGACAACTTGCACTCCCTGCAATGCAAGCACAGTCCATGGTGGGATAACTGACTGGCTGGGTGGGAAGGAGGGCCGGCTGTCAACCAACTACAACCAATGCAGACCATGTTCACACCCCAACAAATACATAGAAATGCCCAAATAATGCAGGACAATGTGCTACACCAATATCAACCCCTGACTGTGACAACTTAGGACAATGCAATGTACAGGCCCGCACCCAGAGGCACAGTCACAACTGTCAGGTGTGTCAACCATTGATGCCTGCAGAAACATAACATACATTGTGTGTGTCTCCCAAAAACAGGTGATGATGGAGACACAGCAGCAGACGCTGAGGAGTCCCAGTCCCAGGCTCAAGAGGATGCGGAGATCACTGGTGTCGTACAGCCGCTGCCCTCCTCGGACGAAGAAGACCAACCTGGCACATCCGGTGCAAGTCAACATGCAGCACCAGCAGGACCACCAGCTGCAGCACCAGCAGGACCACCAGCTGCACCCCCTGCACCCACCCCTCCAACGACTGTCACCACAAATACCATCCCTGCCGACATGGACAGAACAAGGAGCACCACCAGCACAGGGACCCTGGACCAACGTGGGGCCATGGACACCACCACCACCACCAACCCCCAAGGGGGACCAGGGTCATCTGTGCGTGCCACTGCACGCACTGCACATGTCGGCAGGGATGGTGGGAGGGGTGGGAGACAGAGGTCGCTGCTTGCAGAGATTGCTGGTGTGCATGATGACCCACAACTGGTACGCATAGCCGATGCGTACCAGTCCAGCACCAGAGATCTCAGCCAGGTAGTGGGGCTCCTCAGAGACATGAAACAGCAGCAGGCTGCCCATCATGCCCGCTTGGACTCACACATGTCCCGCGTGGAGTCCAAGTGGGACGCACTGCAAGAGATGACGGTGGTGCACAGGGACATATTACAATGCCTCCGCCAGATGAACAGCAACCAGTCCACACCTCCCTGTGTGCCAACAACATCTGGTGCTGAACAAACTGCAACTGCCACAGGGAGGGAGGATGACTCTGGCGGAGAGTCCCCTGCACCGCAGCAGCCTGTACTTGAGGGGCCCCCCCAAAGAAGAGGGGTCGTCCGAGGAGGGGCAAGTGAGAGGCCGATGGCCAAGTGCAACCCCCAGGAAGCTTGAACCTGTTCTGGATGTTCACCTTTGTGCACAAACTGTTCACCCTGTTGACGGCAACACAACTCCCACACATGACATGGGGAGTACAAGTTGGACCAATGTCTCAGACAACTGTGGCCCCGATACTGGGGATTTTGTCTACCAGGACTTTCAATTCACCTAGGAACTTCTGATTGCAATATATATGTACAGCACTAATTATCCTATGCACTATTCACACAAATGTATCACAATAAACACACTAATACACCATACTTGCCTCTGTTGTGATTCCAACGTGGGTGCTGTCATGGGGATGATGAACTGCAAAATTACACTATGTATGCGAACTGCAACAGCAAGTACAACACAGGTATGTGAGTAAAGGCAACGTGACACATATGAGGGAGACACACCACCAGGGTTACACAACACATACACACCTAGGCCATCTGACTCATTGCCTACACTGATGTTGCCAGGGAAGACGGTGCAATGCACAGACACCACACCTATTCCCAGTTGTAGTCAAGTAGCCCACAGGTGCAGTAAGCAAATGGTAGTCAAATGTGTGACCACAGACAACGCACATCACAAAGTGAAGCACAGGTTTATTACACAGTTGCAACATGTCGTAACCGCTACAGATGCAAGGTAATCCCACCTGGCAGCGGGCACACAGTCAACAACTGTAGAAGGAAGGAAGTCCATGGGTGTGGCGCACATCACCTGTAGGGACACAACAGCTACCACCCTGGAAGTACAATCACGTCGTCGGTGGACACAGTTGACCAAACGAATCTGAAAGTACCCTGTGAAGGACAGAAATGACACACAGTCAAAAGCAATGGAGAACAGGACAGAACAGCAAAACTCATGCACAATACATGTTACAAGATACCCACCCAGAACCAAGTTAGCATGTCAACACTGTTGGGGAGTACAGACCACCTGTAAGCACACATCGCTACACACATCCAGTCAAGTAGCCCATGGACACACTCCAACAGCACCAGAGCACCACCTACACATATCATGCCAACTCACATCATTGACATGACACCTCAGGATACTCACATTCAGCTAAAGAAGTTGGTGATGAGTTGTGTGCGGACATCACCCTCATCATCATCATCATCACTGGCATCGTGGTCCAGGCCAGGATCCTCCACAGGTGGCGGATGTTGGTCATTGTCATCCTGGATGAGAGGCAACTCCTTCCGCACTGCCAGGTTGTGGAGCATGCAGCAGACGATGATAATCTTGCACACCTTCGCTGGGGCATATGGGAGGGACCCTCCTGTCTTGTCGAGGCAGCGGAAGCGGCTCTTCAGGAGACCAAATGTCCGCTCAATCACTCTCCTGGTCCGACCATGTGCCTCATTGTAGCGTATCTGGGCTGGTGTCACAGGGTTCCTGAGGGGTGTCAGCAACCACGGCATGTTGGGGTATCCCGAGTCACCTACAGACAGACAAGTGCACATTAGCTGACTTGGAAAAGTGGGCGGAATACTACAGATCAGATCACACACAATGGCACAAAGTCAGTACACACCGACAAGCCAGGCACGCTGGTTCTGCATCTGTGCCATCATCCTGGGGATGCGACTACTCCTCATCACAAAGGCATCGTGTGCTGAACCAGGGAAACGGGCACACACGTGTGTGATGATCATATCTGCAAGACACACCACCAGTGCATTGACCGAGTGGTAGTGCTTGCGGTTACGGTAGGCCTGCTCCTGGGCCTGTGGTGGTACCAAAGCCACATGTGTCCCATCAATGGAGCCAATGACATGCGGCATCCTCCCCAGGGCATAGAAGTCACTCTTCACGTCAGTGAGTCGTTGCAGTCTAGGGAAATAGATGTACCGGTTCAGGAATAGCAACATTGCCTCCAAAACATCGCGGAGCACACGGCTCAACATGGTCTGTGACATCCCACCAGCAGTCGCCACAGTATGTTGGAAGGTACCGGTGGCAAAGAAGTGTAGGGCTGCCATCACCTTCACCTTGGGGGTCAGCGCTGTAGGATACGGCCGGCCAGGCTGCAAATGTGGGGCCAACTGCACTGCCAAATCCTCAATCAGCTGCCTGGTGAAGCGGTACCGTCGGATGCTGTCCCGTTCCACCATCGTTGCCAGGTCTGGGAATGGTCTATGGACAGCAGGAGCCCTGCAGTGCAGAGGAGAAGAAAGCAAGATTGTCAGTCACCCCACATATGCGGCATTGAACACACTCAATATCACAACATACATCATTATGAGGCACAACTACATGAAGTGTGCAGTTCCGTAAGGACATGTATGGTACATACATGGCCAACATCTGTCATCACGGTTCAACAAGTGGCATCAATAAGTCCCAGGTTGGCCCATTGGATATCATGAGGCCGTGTCACAGTTCCCATCTCCTGCTGCCGTGTCACAATGACCCCCACAGTGACATGTGAGGACAGATGTGCCCCAGGCATCACAGCTCAACGACAGGTACATTCCCAGGGACCCTGTATTGCCACATGGACACTGGCATTACATGGAGTATCATGTATACACCACAGCAAAACAACCATGACCCACACAGGTAGTGGTCCCACTTGCCACTGCAGGACAGACATGGACGTCTGTGACACACACACGCACAACATCAAAGTCCATGCACACACAACGTGGATGTGGAGACTGTCACCCATTGTGCACATGAAATCAGAGACATTGTAAACACTACATGCACACAGACTGTGGAGGACCATCACTATTGTGCCACTGGGACACCCTGGCTCAAACATACCGTCCCACATGGGACTCACGGGGTATGTGACATGACATACACATACACCACCGTGAAATGTGACCATGGCACATGCACAGATATGAACAGTTGCACATCACAGTGGTCATGTACACGTAACACCCAGGATCCTGTCCCCATGAACACGTGCACAGCCTGGGGGTGGCTGCCCCCAGGTGACACCCACAGGACAACATGTACACCAACATACACACAATAGGAAATGCAGCCTTACATGCCTTATGATACAGTTTGGACATGCTGTCGTGTTGTAGGTGTGCCCCTCACTCCCTGGGAGCTATCTGTGGCTGGCATATGTTCATCTGAGACAGGCATGGTGACATATGCCAGTCACTTGTACAGGGATGCGTTGAACAGCAATGGACCGATCGGTGCTCCCGACCGGCCCATTGCATTCAATGTGTGCGGGTACGCGTTGTACCCCTGTACGCGTTGAACAGCAATGGACCGATCGGTGCCCCCGGCCGGCCCATTGCATTCAATGTGTGCGGGTACGCGTTGTACCCCTGTACGCGTTGTACCGCAATGGACCGATCGGTGCCCCCAGCCGGCCCATTGCATTCAATGTGTGCGGGTACGCGTTGTACCCCTGTACGCGTTGTACCACAATGGACCGATCGGTGCCCCCGGCCGGCGCATTGCATTCAATGTGTGCGGGTACGCGTTGTACCCCTGTACGCGTTGAACAGCAATGGACCGATCGGTGCCCCCGGCCGGCCCATTGCATTCAATGTGTGCGGGTACGTGTTGTACCCCTGTACGCGTTGTACCGCAATGGACCGATCGGTGCCCCTGGCCGGCCCATTGCATTCAATGTGTGCGGGTACGCGTTGTACCCCTGTACGCGTTGAACAGCAATGGACCGATCGGTGCGCACCCATTGACAATGGCCTAGCCTGGCAACGGACGCGTTTTCGAAATTCGAACGAGTCGGTTGCTGGAAATTCAGTTGGTCACCCACAACAATGTTGCAAAATCATGTATGTCATGAAGTTGAAGATTTGAAGGATGCTGTGGGCGTGTATTGGTGCTGCTATTCCATGGATTGGCCAGATTCAGAAGATGCAAACGACTTGGACCTATCACTTTGGACACATGGGACAGCATCTGCCTCTCCAGCACATATATATTGCTGGCTGTTCCCCTGAGAGCTCACTTGCCTGCACTACATGCTCCAGGACGACATCTGCCACTGCACTGCTGCTGTCTCTGCCCCCTCTGGACCCTGCAATGGCACGTACTGTGGAGAGAGCCCCAGCCTTCAGCCTTGAGGAGAACCAGGCCCTGCTGGACAGCCTACTTCCACAGTACAGCAAGCTGTATGGGACACCAGGGGGGCAGGTGAGTGTTCTGTGCACTGCCTTTCTGAATGTGCATTTTGTCTGACTAGCAAGGCTGAAAGTCTGCACGCCACTGGCTAGCAGGCTCACTGAGTAGTTCTCACCCCCCATAGTGTGTAGTGACAGTGCATTTGAACAAGGTTTTACTTCCCATGCAATGATACCATGTAGTGACTTCTGGCAAACTGTCCATGGGCAGCGTTGCACTGCCTGTGTACATCATGTGCCCCTGTGATTGAGACATGTATATACAACTGTGTCATGCACGGATATGTTGCATGTGTAGTAATGGCCTTTTCACTTTGTCATCCTGACAGGTTAATGCCCATCGGAAGCAGGAGATCTGGAAGGACATCGTCCGGGCTGTCCGGTCCGTGGGGGTCTACAAGCGCCGGATCCGCAACTGCCAGAAGAGGTGGCAGGACCTTCGGGGCTGGACCCGGAGAATTGCACGGGTCCAGCTGAAGCTGTCGCCTCCTCGCAGGAGGGGCGGAACACGGACCCTGACCCCCACATGCTCCAGATCCTGGCGGTGGTGTTTCCAGACCTGGATGGGCAGCTGAAGGCCAGACAGCAGCAAGGAGGGGTGAGTCAAAGACTGCACTGTGAACTCTGTATTACATGCTATGTGCCCTCCTCTGGCCTGGTTAAACTGCCACAGTACAGCAGTCAAGTTGTCCAGGAGCCATGTCCCTCTATTGTGCACTGCCCACTCCTCATCTGATACCCAGGTGTGGCCCTTACATTCAGGGAATTGTGTCACTTGGGACTGTGTCCTTGCAGTTTGCTTCACTAAAGGTGGGGGACAGCATCTGTTTCCCTAACTCTGTTGTGGGCATCATGGGTGGGTCCATTGTTCACACAACGCCTGTGTTCGGACATGTAATCTGCGTGTTGCTTTGATATGCGGTCCACTTGCTGAGCTGAGCCACCACATGTGCCTGGGGTATCTGGCACACACCCATGCAGCGGGTGGGAACAATGTTTGGGCCCCAGGAGTGTGCAGATTACGTGTGTCACACATACATAGCCAGCTATCCACTGTCCAGGGCTCATCCCTCATTCATGTGGGGCAGGACAGTCATGCCTACTCCAGGCCATGCAATGCACTCTGTACTCCCACTCCCGTGTATCAGCTGACACATTGTGTGCAGTGATTTGACCCCTCAGGTGTCTGCCTCTGTGTCAGTGTGCTGTGGATTTGTTGCCAGGACTGCTGGGGTGTTTCTCGGTAGGGGCTCAGCATGCCACTGGAGATGTGACCATAGGAGACGATACTTGTGTGTCACATAGGTGTTTGATCAGCTGCCCGTGCAGACTGGGGTATGCGAATGTGAAGTTCAGGCAGCTGTTTCCCATTCACAGCAGATTATGAGGGGCTCAGGTTCAGAGGGTAGTGTCACAGGTCTCCCATATGTCCAATCGGTATGACATGGACAGATGAGGGTTAAGATGATGTGTTGTGTGGGGGATGTACATGTGCACTTGTGCAGCTCCAGGACTTGCATTCCCCATGACCTACTATTGTGACACAGTGCAGAGTGTTGTTGTCTGGCTGCCAAGTCATACATCACTGAGACAGTAATGTATCACTTAGCAGTCATGCCTCCGCCATGGCATGTGTCTACTTATTGGTGATCCTGCAGGGGAGTGACATGTGCTACATGCACACCATTGTGGCGATGGCTATCAGGACATGGGTGCATCATGGTGTCTGTCGCTGGTATGCATCACATGCATTTCCTATTTGACTCTGGGCATCCCTTTCATCCGGAAACCTGTACTGACTCAGTGGCAAGAGTTGTGATGTGTGCATGTCCACATGCTACACCGTGTCCTCTGCACTGTCCAACTACTGTGTAGGTGGTGCATGTGTCCACACTGGGGTGTTGCTATCCAACAGACACCAGACAGATGGGTGCAAGGCCATGTGGGATGTGAGTGCCATGGTTGGCATCAGACTGGCAATTGGCTTCTCCTGTTCAGTTAGGGCACTTTTAGCAATGTTCAACTAATGATGCCAGGGCTTGCTCTGTAATGTGCTGTGCTCACAGTGGTGTGTGCGTTTGGTGCAGGTGACTGATGTCTGTCTGTTTCCCCATTGTTTGCAGATACATCCACGGCCACGGAAGGGGACAGCTCCATGGACCAGGAGGAGCCGGAGAGCCAGACTGGGTCAGCAGCCGAGGAGTGGTCGGAGGGACCCAGTGGCACGGAGGGCGAGGGGAGCCACACCGAGGAGTCCTCAGCACCATCCACCTCAGCTGAGGACCAGAGCAACTCGGACGATGACTCCCTTATGGAGGCGGGTGTCAGCAGCCACCACACCCCAGCTAGTGTTGCTGTCCCCGCCACCACCAGCACCACCACCGCCCTCCCATCGGCTCCCATTCCCCAGGTCCGTGGAGGCTCCCATGTTCGGGAGCGTGTCTCCTTTGGGCCAGGCACCGCACCCCCTGCCCCTGTGTCCCCTGCTGCCCTGAGTGAGGAGTCTGTGTACCTCCTTCGCCAGCTCCATGTAGGGCAGACAGCCATGCTGAGTGTCCTCCATGCGCACACCGCTCTGTTGACTCAGCTGGTGTCGTTCATGGAGGGCATCTCATCGGGCATGTCTGACCTACAGAGGGGCAATAGGTCCATGGACTCCTCCCTGACGGCAGCAGTGTCCCTCCTCAGACAGTCCCTCACCCCTCCTGCCTCTGCTCCATCCACACTCCCCAGCACCTTACCCATCCCAAGCACACACACACCGGCACAGGCACACACCAGCACACACACGTCCAGCACACAGACACACACGCCACAAACAAAATGCACACGCACGCACAGTCAGGGGACTGAAACCAGACTCACAGGGGATGGGGCCCTGGAACACACACACGCATCCACGAGCACTGCGCAGTCCTCAGTTGCCTCTCCCTCCAAAGCACCCTCCCTTGCCTCACCTGCAACCCCAAAGACCCAGCGGCTCTTCCTCAGTGACCTCGGCCTCTTCCCCTCCGATCCAGCTGATGCAGCATTCAGGGGGAAGAGGAAGCCCACCCACACGGAGCAGAGTGCCCCTTGCCCCCGGACACCCTCCCCCAGGCGCAGACAGACTGAGGCCCCCACCCGCAAGTCCCCCCGGAGTCGTAAGGGCAAGACCCCGCCGCCGCCCTGCAGCTCAGGCACCAGGTCTCCTTCCTCCATCCCTCAGGCCCCCACTCCACAGGTGCCCCCACCACACCCTGCCCCAGGTTCCCCCACCCACAGATATACCATCCCCAAGAGGATCCGGCCTTCTCCCCCTGCCACTTGCTCTCCCGGCACCACACCCCCCGCTGCGCTTGTCTGTGCCACTGATGTGGTGAGGGTGTCCTCCCCCTCTGTCCAGCCCACCTTGCCTGTTCCCCATTCTCCTCCCCTGGTGGTAGGCACTGCAGTGGAGTCCACTACCACCCTGTCTGACTTGGGCACTGCAGTGGCGGACCTGTCCACTCCATCTGCAGGGTCCACTGCAGTCGTGCCGGCACCCACAACATCTGAGTCATGCCCCCCAGTTGTGCCGGCACACACCATGTCAGACACCTCCACTGCAGTTGTCAGTGGCTCTCCAGCACCCACCACCCCTTCCCTGCCTCCTCCTGGTGAGCCCTGATCCTGTCCCTGCGGTGCCTGGCCTGCCCCCCGGTTGCCCCTCCTAGTGGATTGTCCCTGGTTTTGTGCAGTGCAGGCATGCGTAGGGTGACATCTGCCACTGTCACCCTGTTTGGACTTTGACAATGGACTGGCCATTGGCCTTTGTGGTTTTTCTGGACTTTCACTTTTCAATACACATATATGCTGAATAAAGCAACTTTCTGTTCTCTAGTGCTTATGCTTCTGATGTACATGTTGTTGATGATGCTAACCATGCCCTTGCTGCAGTGATGGTGATATTTGGTCTCATGATAATGAAGTGTTACTGTGCAGGAACACATGTGGTCCAGGGGGAATGTGTCCTATCCTGTGGTGTATCCATGTCATCCATAGCAGCATCTGAGGGTGTCATGTGTTCAGTATTTGGCAATGGGATTTCATACTTACATTAGCAATTTCACATCTGTGGCTTCCACCCCTGCACATCTGTTGTGCCTGCCATTGTTCAATTTGTCTACTTCCCTGACCATGTGGCCATCTCCACTGG
Organism: Calotriton arnoldi; assembly: GCA_963921515.1. Taxonomy (NCBI): domain Eukaryota; kingdom Metazoa; phylum Chordata; class Amphibia; order Caudata; family Salamandridae; genus Calotriton; species Calotriton arnoldi. The sequence continues at coordinate 70,905 of CAWUFW010010925.1, forward strand.
ACATGCAGGTTTGGGCATCAATGGGGAAGGACTCATCTGTGTTGTCAGTGCAACATTGCTATACAAGTGTGTTGGATCTGTGCTGATGATTTCGTTGGCACTTCCATGACCAGGCTGATGTGACAGGAGCCTTCATTTGGTGCTAATTGTTGATTGTGTGACCAAGTGCTCAGCTGACATGATGGGGCCCTACTGAGGCAACATATGGCACAGCTTTCCTCACACAGGAGTGGAGTCCCCTCATGGCAGTGTGTACTCCTGTGACATTGCCTGCGCCCAAGGTGTGTGTTGTATGAGCATGTCTGTGTGTTCACTTCCGTTTAGCTGTGCATGCTGTGATCCCTAGTGTTGTACCTGTTTGTGATGCTTGCTGAGTTGACCTATGTTCCCCCAAAGTCTTCTCCCTGGGTTCTCTGTGATGTGGGTGCATGGCACATTACTGGTCATCAGGGTGTCACCCATAGGTGTGTTTGCTGTCAGGGCTGAGTTTGTGTGCAGACGCAGATGGGTCACAGTCAGGTTTCCCCTTGGCACTTGTTGTTTGCCCCTGTCATGTGATTTCCAGTTTGTGTTATCTTTCAGTAATTGTGACACGTTGTGTGTGTGACTGCTGGCACTCCTCAGGGTCCGGGCTGCAATGTTGGTTGTTGTCTATGTGTGTTCTTTGTGGGTGACCTTGGCTTCTTCATTGGTGTGTGACTGTGGCTGGGATCCCATTGGTTGGTGTGGTATTGCCGTCATGTCCATGTACAGCGTAGTGTGCAGTGTGTCAGACATTCAGGAGTCTTGTTGAGTGGCCATGTGTGATGTGTTTCTGCACCTTGGTTCCCACCCACCACCCTGGAATAGTCATGGGTGCATGTGCAATGTCACCAGTGCATGTGTGCTTCACTGCTGCACATTGTTGGAGGTCGAGGTGTGTGGTGTTGAGTGTGTGCAGATGAGAGTTGTTGCCCGGCTAGACCCCTGCCTCCATGTTGGCCTTGGCTTACTGGCCGTGCTGATTGATTTGTGCTTGTGTAGGTGTGATGGCAGTTTGTTGCTCAGGACACATGACTGTGGTTCACAGTGTGAACGACATTTAGCTTTGTCATCACAGTGGGATTGTAATGCAGCCCAGGGTCACCACATTGTGGGGGCCCTGGGGGTAGTGCTGTGGTGTGTCTGTGTCTTGCTGTGTCAGTTGCTGTTCCTACGTGCCTGTGTGACATGTGTGATTTGTGCTCCCTCTCATCTGGCAATGCCTGCTTGCCCACATAGGGGATTTGGATCCATGAGTTACCTTTGTGTGGCACTGTATGCACATCTGTATGATTGGTATTCAGGCCTCCTCATGTGTTGTGTGGTTGCCTGGGGACACTGGCACCCCCCTCACCTGTTGTGTATGATGTGCAGTGTGGGTCTGCCTGTTTGTGTTTGTGCATCTGCACCACTGCATTGGCATATCTTGGGTGTGCCATTGGCTGTATGTAATTTGGTGGGTTTCCCCTGCTGTCCCTAGGACTCCTAGGTCATCGGTCAGCACAATGATCATGGTTTGTGTGTCCCATTGCTGCCATGGTATGGTATCTGTTCACCTCACATCTACAGTCTCCACAGGGTATCTGCATTTGTGTGCCCATTGGTGCAAATATGTGGGTCTGCATTCTGATGGTCACTTCTGTCATTGTGTCATTGATGAATGTTGACAGTGTCAGCCCCCATGGGTGTTGTTTGTCTGCACATGGCCAAAGGTATGTCTTATTTGCACTGCAGTATTTGCCTCCCCCAATTTATGTTGCAATGGGACACATGCACTACTTTGCCACTGATGTGTTTTATGTTCTGTGACCAGGAATCATCCATGCAGTTTGGCAGTTGCAGCTTTTTCTTTGTCAACACTTACATTTTGGTCACTGTGATGATGGGGGTTTGGACCCCATTGCCACACTGTTCAAAATGTGCTTCAGCTATGGACCCCACCCTTACCTTTTGGTCACTGTGATGATGGGGGTTTGGACCCCATTGCCACAATGGTCATGGCCTGCTTGCATTGTGGGGGCCACACACATATATGTGTGGCACATGTGATAGGGGGTCACATTGTATGTTCAAAGTCATGTTCAGTGTTGTAGGCATTTGACACAGTCTACACACGCTTGTCATGGTGTTGGGGGGATGTCTTTTTCTTGCATTCCCTAGGTTGTGGTGTGCTGGTTGTGTCATGCATTGTCCATCCTATGAGTGGGGGTGGTGTTGGTGGTAGGCATCCAGCCCCCCATGGGTAGAGGTGGTAGTAGTGACAGGCATCCAGCCCCCCTGGGTAAGGGTGGTAGTAGTGGTAGGCATCTGGCACCCCATGGCTAAGGGTGGTAGTTGTGGTAGGCATCCAGCCCCCCTGGGTAAGGGTGGTAGTGGTGGTAGGCATCTGGCACCCCCTGGCTAAGGGTGGTAGTAGTGGTAGGCATCCAGCCCCCTGGCTAAGGGTGGTAGTTGTGGTAGGCATCCAGCCCCCCTGGGTAAGGGTGGTAGTGGTGGTAGGCATCTGGCACCCCCATGGCTAAGGGTGGTAGTAGTGGTAGGCATCCAGCCCCCTGGGTGAGGGTGGTAGTGGTGGTGGGCATCTGGCACCCCCTGGCTAAGGGTGGTAGTAGTGGTAGGCATCCAGCCCCCTGGGTAAGAGTGGTAGTAGTGGTAGGCATCTGGCACCCCCTGGCTAAGGGTGGTAGTAGTGGTAGGCATCTGGCACCCCCTGGCTAAGGGTGGTAGTAGTGGTAGGCATCCAGCCCCCTGGCTAAGGGTGGTAGTAGTGGTAGGCATCCAGCCCCCTGGCTAAGGGTGGTAGTTGTGGTAGGCATCCAGCCCCCCTGGGTAAGGGTGGTAGTTGTGGTAGGCATCCGGCCCCCCCTGGGTAGGGGTGGTGGTGGTGGTGGGCATCTGGCACCCCCCTGGCTAAGGATGGTAGTAGTGGTAGGCATCCAGCCCCCCTGGCTTAGGGTGGTAGTAGTGGTAGGCATCTGGCACCCCCATGGCTAAGGGTGGTAGTAGTGGTAGGCATCCAGCCCCCCTGGGTAAGGGTGGTAGTGGTGGTAGGCATCTGGCACCCCCTGGCTAAGGGTGGTAGTAGTGGTAGGCATCCAGCCCCCTGGGTGAGGGTGGTAGTGGTGGTGGGCATCTGGCACCCCCTGGCTAAGGGTGGTAGTAGTGGTAGGCATCTGGCACCCCCTGGCTAAGGGTGGTAGTAGTGGTAGGCATCCAGACCCCCTGGGTAAGGGTGGTAGTGGTGGTAGGCATCTGGCACCCCCTGGCTAAGGGTGGTAGTAGTGGTAGGCATCCAGCCCCCTGGCTAAGGGTGGTAGTAGTGGTAGGCATCCAGCCCCCCCTGGGTAAGGGTGGTAGTAGTGGTAGGCATCTGGCACCCCCATGGCTAAGGGTGGTAGTAGTGGTAGGCATCCAGCCCCCCTGGCTAAGGGTGGTAGTTGTGGTAGGCATCCAGCCCCCCCTGGGTAAGGGTGGTAGTTGTGGTAGGCATCCGGCCCCCCCTGGGTAGGGGTGGTGGTGGTGGTGGGCATCTGGCACCCCCCTGGCTAAGGGTGGTAGTAGTGGTAGGCATCCAGCCCCCCTGGCTTAGGGTGGTAGTAGTGGTAGGCATCTGGCACCCCCATGGCTAAGGGTGGTAGTAGTGGTAGGCATCCAGCCCCCTGGGTAAGGGTGGTAGTGGTGGTAGGCATCTGGCACCCCCTGGCTAAGGGTGGTAGTAGTGGTAGGCATCCAGCCCCCTGGGTGAGGGTGGTAGTGGTGGTGGGCATCTGGCACCCCCTGGCTAAGAGTGGTAGTAGTGGTAGGCATCCAGCCCCCCTGGCTAAGGGTGGTAGTAGTGGTAGGCATCCAGCCCCCCCTGGGTAAGGGTGGTAGTAGTGGTAGGCATCTGGCACCCCCATAGCTAAGGGTGGTAGTAGTGGTAGGCATCCAGCCCCCCTGGCTTAAGGTGGTAGTAGTGGTAGGCATCTGGCACCCCCCTGGCTAAGGGTGGCAGTAGTGGTAGGCATACAGCCCCCCTGGGTGAGGGTGGTAGTGGTGGTGGGCATCTGGCACCCCCCTGGCTAAGGGTGGTAGTAGTGGTAGGCATCCAGCCCCCCTGGCTAAGGGTGGTAGTAGTGGTAGGCATCCAGCCCCCCCTGGGTAAGGGTGGTAGTAGTGGTAGGCATCTGGCACCCCCATGGCTAAGGGTGGTAGTAGTGGTAGGCATCCAGCCCCCCTGGCTTAGGGTGGTAGTAGTGGTAGGCATCTGGCACCCCCCTGGCTAAGGGTGGTAGTAGTGGTAGGCATCCAGCCCCCCTGGGTGAGGGTGGTAGTCGTGGTGGGCATCTGGCACCCCCCTGGCTAAGGGTGGTAGTAGTGGTAGGCATCCAGCCCCCCTGGCTAAGGGTGGTAGTAGTGGTAGGCATCCATCCCGCCCTGGGTAAGGGTGGTAGTAGTGGTAGGCATCTGGCACCCCCAAGGCTAAGGGTGGTAGTAGTGGTAGGCATCCAGCCCCCTGGCTTAGGGTGGTAGTAGTGGTAGGCATCTGGCACCCCCATGGCTAAGGGTGGTAGTTGTGGTAGGCATCCAGCCCCCTGGGTAAGGGTGGTAGTGGTGGTGGGCATCTGGCACCCCCTGGCTAAGGGTGGTAGTAGTGGTAGGCATCCAGCCCCCTGGGTAAGGGTGGTAGTAGTGGTAGGCATCTGGCACCCCCTGGCTAAGGGTGGTAGTAGTGGTAGGCATCTGGCACCCCCCTGGCTAAGGGTGGTAGTAGTGGTAGGCATCCAGCCCCCCTGGCTAAGGGTGGTAGTAGTGGTAGGCATCCAGCCCCCCCTGTGTAAGGGTGGTAGTAGTGGTAGGCATCTGGCACCCCCCTGGCTAAGGGTGGTAGTTGTGGTAGGCATCCAGCCCCCCCTGGGTAAGGGTGGTAGTTGTGGTAGGCATCCGGCCCCCCCTGGGTAGGGGTGGTGGTGGTGGTGGGCATCTGGCACCCCCCTGGCTAAGGGTGGTAGTAGTGGTAGGCATCCAGCCCCCCCTGGGTAAGGGTGGTAGTGGTGGTGGGCATCTGGCACCCCCCTGGCTAAGGGTGGTAGTGGTGGTTGGCATCCGGCCCCCCCTGGGTAGGGGTGGTGGCGGTGGTGCGCATTCAGGCCCCTGTGTGCATATGTGGCATTGGTGACGGGCATCCCGCCCCTATGGTGCTGCTGTTGCTGGTGTAAGTAAATTCTGCATCCCTCTGTGTGTGTGTGATGTGTCATGTACGTGTTGTATGTGTTTTGTGATTGGTGTCTGACTTACCTTCTGCGCCGTACGCGTCCGTGCCTGTTCCGGTAGTAAATGTAGAATATTGGTATGATCGGGACGAAGGGATTCATGGTTGGTTCATGTCGTTCGTCTTTCTCGTCGCTTCGCGTCGTCCTCGTCGCTGGCGTGTTCGCCTCGTAGCCGTGGATCGTGTTGTGGAGCGAATCGGAGCTTATGTGCGCCTCTCCCGGATGCTTTGACGTGCCGTGCGTAGCGACGGGTTCGGCGCGTACGGAAAGTGCATCGTACTTGTTCGGTCGGACGGGGCTGCATTTTCCCTTCCGTGCGACTTGATTCTGCGTTTCCGGATTCGCCTCGGTCGGAGAACAGGACCTGGATTGGGTGAGTACGACTCGGCCGGATTCTGTGCTGTTGTGCGCATCGTACTTACTCGTTCGGCATGCTGTACGGATCGGTCGGGAAACAGGCATTCGCATGGCTTTTTTCCCAACCGAATGGTATTGGGTGCGCCTCCGACCGAGATCGGAATCGGCCCCTAAGCATTCAAAAATCACCATTACTGACCATCTGGAGAAAGTTCGACAGGTCCGGGGTCATCGTTTTTCATCAGAAAATAGATTTTTTGGAATGTTCAAAAAATGATTCAAAATGTCAATTGAATCATGCCTCATGTTGAATAACCTCTTTTTAAAGCCTCATAGTGACCAAATTTGCCATTTTTACAGACTTTTCCTACTACTCAGAAGCTTCTATTTTGACCAATTTCGGGCAGAGAAATGACTCTAAACACACTTATTTTAGTTCCAAAAGTGATAATTCCCATCCAAGAGTCATTTACAGTCAAAAGATTAAATATTCAAAAATCACCATTACTGACCATCTGGAGAAAGTTTAACAGGTCCAGGGTCATCGTCTTTCATCAGAAAATTAATTTTTGGGACTGTACAAAAAATAATTCAGAATGTCAATTGGATCATGCCTCATGTTGAATAACCACTTTTTAAAGCCTCACAGTGAACAAAATTGCCATTTTTACAGACTTTTAAACCTACTCAGAAGCTTCTATTTTACCTATTTCGGTCAGGAAAATAACTCTAAACAAACATTTTTAGTTCCAAAAGTGATAATTCACATCCAACAGTCAAAAGATTATTCATTCAATAATCACCATTACTGACCATCTGGATTACATTTGTAAGGTCCGGGGTCATCGTTTTTCATCATAAAATTGATTTTTTTTGACTATACAAAATATATTTCAAAATGTCAATTGGAACATGCCTAATGTTGAATAGTCACCTTTTTAGGCCTCACAGTGACCAAAATTGCCATTTCTACAGATTTTTCCTCCTACTCAGAAAATTCTATTTTGACCGATTTTGGGCAGGGAAATGACTCTAAAAACACTTATTTTAGTTCCATAAGTGGTAATTCCCATCCAACAGTCATTTACAGTCAAAAGATTAAACATTCAAAAATCACCATTACTGACCATCTGGATTAAGTTTGTAAGGTCCGGGCTCATCGTTTTTTATCAGAAAATTGATTTTTTTTTACTATACTTAAAATATTTCAAAGTGTCAATTGGATCATGCCTAATGTTGATTAACCACCTTTTTAGGCCTCACAGTGACCAAAATTGCCAGTTTTTACAGGTTTTTCCACCTACTTAGAAGATTCTATTTTGACCGATTTCGGGCAGGGAAATTACTCTAAACCCATATTTTAGTTCCATAAGTGATAATTCACATCCAACAGTCATTTACAGTCAAAAGATTAAACATTCAAAAATCACCCTTTCTGACCATCTGGAGAAAGTTTAACAGGTCATGGGTCATCGTTTATACACAGAAAATAGATTTTTTGGACTGTACAAAAAATAATTCAGAATATCAATTGGATCATGCCTCATGTTGAATAATCACTTTTTAAAGCCTCACAGTGACCAAAATTGCCATTTTACAGACTTTTCCAAATACTCAGAACCTTCTATTTCGACTGATTTCAGGGAAGATAATGACTCTAAACAAACTTATTTTAGTTCCAATAGTGGTAATTCACATCCAACAGTCATTTACAGTCAAAAGATTAATCATTCAAAAATCACCATTACTGACCATCTGGATTAAGTTTGTAAGGTCCGGGTCATCATTTTTCATTAGAAAATTGATTTTTTGACTTTACAAAAAATATTTCAATTTGTCAATTGGATCATGCCTAATGTTGAATAACCACTTTTTTTGGCCTCACAGTGACCAAAATTGCCATTTTTACAGACTTTTCCACCTACTCAGAAACTTCTATTTTGACCGATTTCTGGCAGGAAAATGACTCTAAACACACTTATTTTAGTTCCAAAAGTGATAATTCCCATCCAACAGTCATTTACAGTCAAAAGATTAAACATTCAAAAATCACCATTACTGGCCATCTGGATTAAGTTCGTAAGGTCCGGGGTCATCGTTTTTCATCAGAAAATTGATTTTTCTGACTATACAAAAAATATTTCAAAATGTCGATTGGATCATGCCTAATGTTGAATAATCACCTTTTTAGGCCTCATAGTGACCAAAATTGCCATTTTTACAGACTTTTCCTACTACTCAGAAGCTTCAATTTTGACCGATTTTGGGCAGGAAAATGACTCTAAACATACTTATTTTAGTTCCAAAAGTGATAAGTCTCATACAACAGTCATTTACAGTCAAAAGATTAAGCATTCAAAATTCACCATTACTGACCATCTGGAGAAAGTTCAACAGGTCCAGGGTCATCGTTTTTCATCAGAAAATTCATTTTTTGGAATGTTCAAAAAGTGATTCAAAATGTCAATTGGATCGTGCCTCATGTTGAATAACCTCTTTTTAAAGCCTCGCAGTGACCAAATTTGCCGTTTTTACAGACTTTTCCTACTACTCAAAATATTCTATTTTGAACGATTGCAGGCAGGGAAATGACTCTAAGCCCCCATTATTTTAGTTCCAATAGTGATAATTCCCATCCAACAGTCATTTACAGTCAAAAGATTAAACATTCAAAAATCACCATTACTGACCATCTGGAGCAAGTTCAACAGGTCCATGGTCATCGTCTTTCATCAGAAAATTCATTTTTTGGAATGTACAAAAAATGATTCAAAATGTCAATTGGATCATGCCTCATGTTGAATAACCTCTTTTTAAAGCCTCACCGTGTCCAAAATTGTCACTTTTACAGACTTTTCCTCCTACTAAGAAGCTTCTATTTTGACGGATTTCGGGCAGGGAAATGACTCTAAACACACTGGGGCAGATTTACAATGCCCTTGTGCCACTTTTGCGCCGCCGTTGCGTCTCTTTTGTGACGCAGCGGCGGCGTAAACCATGCACCACGTTGCGCCCCATTTACAACGTGACGCATCTAGGGAGATGCGTCACGTTGTAAAGCCCTGCACCACATGAAACCTGTCAGGTTTCATGTGGGCGTTCCGGCACAGGGGCGTTCCGGCACAGGAACGCCTCGGAAAAGTGACGCAGTGAAATCTACAAGATTTCACGCAGTCACTTTTCCGACGCTGGTGCGTCAAATCCTTACGCCTGCTTCAAGCAGGCGTAAGGTGTGACGCACCATGTTAGGGATAGGGCAGGTTGGAACAGTGCTGGAGTTGCGTCGCGCCTGCGACACAACTTCAGCACTGCGCCAACCTTATGCCGGCAGATGCGTCACGCATTTGCTTATCCTTGCGCCACAATGCACCGCATTGTAAATGCGGCGCATCAGCGGTGGCGCAAGGGCAAACTTGCGTGACGCATCTTCCCTGGCGCATCCTTGCTGATTTGCAGGGATGCGCCAGGGAACGTAAATCTGCCCCACTTATTTTAGTTCCAATAGTGATAATTCCCATCCAACAGTCATTTACAGTCAAAAGATTAAACATTCAAAAACCACCATTACTGACCATCTGGATTAAGTTCATAAGGTCCGGGTCATCGTTTTTCATTAGAAAATTGATTTTTTGACTATACACATAATATATTTCAAAATGTCAATTGGATCATGCCTCATGTTGAATAACCACTTTTTTGGCCTCACAGTGACCAAAATTGCCATTTGTACATACTTTTCCACCCACTCAGAAGCTTCTATTTTGACCGATTTTGGGCGGGAAAATTACTCTAAACACACTTTCTTAGTTCCAAAAGTGATAATTCACATCCAACAGTCATTTACAGTCAAAGGATTAAGCATTCAAAAATCACCATTACTGACCGTCTGGAGAAAGTTTAATAGGTCATGGGTCATCGTTTATCAACAGAAAATAGATTTTTTGGACTGTGCAAAAAATAATTCAGAATATCAATTGGATCATGCCTCATGTTGAATAACCACAGGTCTGGGGTCATCGTCTTTCATCAGAAAATCAAATTTTTTGGACTGTACAAAAAACTTAACCTTACTCACACCTGATGTGGACCTAAGGGATTTCTTGTTAGGCCCAAGAAAAACACATCAGAAACGTTTCATATATGCCGGCATTTATGCCTATTATAATGAAAACTGGAAAATATCCCAACAAGAGACCGCAGAAAGAATACGGGAAATAGACGGTATTAACTTAGAAAAGGCATTAGCAGTAGTGGATAATGGGTTAACAACTTTGACCTCCAGGATTTACTCCTTAGGCAACATTGTGTCTTCGGCAATCGACATATTAGAACAAGATCTGGCCTTGTTACAACACGGGCAATCTCAGCTGCGTTCTATTATGATGCTAAGCTGGACGCTACAATCTTTGCGTGCAGGCTATGTGCCATGGCATTTTATAAACACCACGTCTCTGTTTTCAGAATACAATCTGACTGATAAACAGAAGAAATGGCACAAAGGGGAGTCAAATATACAATGCAGCGTAGTGAGTAACTGGAAAGGTTACCATTCACTGTAGCCGAATCACCATCAACTGAATGGCTAATTCATGGCCAAATCACTCTGCCGGTCACTACATTTCAGTTTCAATATTGCCTTGAGCAAAGGCAGGCGGGCAAATATGAAAAAATGGGTAAGGGTTACATTAAGGAAACTTGGGAGTTACCATATAGATACCGATGCCGGAATGGGGATCGAGAAGTATTTCTGAGTGGTACAAACTTCAAGAACGCTTTAAGCGGTTCTCTCATGTGCCAGGAGGTTTCTCTACACGGAGCCTGCAGCGGTTCAGTTGCAAACCTATCGTGTCACATGACAGGGACCCCAGCGGCCATGATCACGCCGGTTTTCCAGCTGCTCTCGAATGGGAGTTACTTGATGCTAAATGATCAAGGTTGTTGTGGGATGCTTCCGGGCATCACATATCTGGTCACTGTTAACTCCAGGGTTACTTGCTGTGTGCAAGTATTGTTTCCACCACTGCACACAGTCAGGGAGGCGCCATTATGGCCTTCACTGAATGTTTCTTTTATACAATTTGATACTCTGAGCAGACTGCAAGCCATGCTTTTACAGCAGCCCTTGCCCTTAACCTCCGCTCGAGAAACCTTTGAACTTCAAGTTGCAAGGACCTCGACTGAGATACAGGCGCTTATACGTACAAACTGCCCCTTTCATTTCGTAGAAATGGTGGAACGTATCTTTATTATGTCAGATACGAGCGGAATTGTACACCTATTTAAGACCATAGGGTCAGGACTGTTAAGCACCTTTCAGACAGTCCTCGGAGTGATCCCAAATTTTATACACTCCGTATTGGGAAGCGTATTTGGAGGACTCCCTCTTATCCTATTGCTGATTGCTGGGGTCCTGTTCATAATACTACTGCTACGCAATGGACGGCCAAATTCCCGAGGGAATGGCGGACATGCTCCTGGAGCAGAAATACCGTGAACGCATGGTACAACTTCTGGGCATTTCTTGCCTGCGAGAACTCAATGCCTCCTGGTTTCTATCCTTTCGACCAGTCTGGGTAGACTGCATCTTACCTGTTCTTCGATGCCTGTTTTGCGGAGAAGAATGAACGTTGGATCTTTGTCTAACATTTCCATCAGATGCGCCTCCGGACACGGATGCAATGCTGGACCCCATAAAGGCCCATGCTCTGCGTTGTCCCCAGCGGCTTCCAATCCTGATGAATGCATTCCTGGAGAATCCACAGGTGCCATTTTCTCCTGCTGGGTTAGGTGACTCCTCCACAGGCACCCAGGTAACAGCTGCCGCACAAGCTGCCGCAGCACCGACTGTTGGCAGTGCTACATTCCATCTATGTGCGATTGACGTTCTCTGTGAGGCGTTGGATTTGTCGTCTGCAGTAGCTAACACTGATAATGTTGTGCTTCCCAGCCAGGACACTTAATCTCGAATTGGCTCATCGCGTCCTGGGAAAGAATTCGGCGTATTCGGCTTCTCCACTCGTTTTCATAATAAGCGAGCAAATTTAGAACATTTCCTAAATTGACACTTTCGCCTGAAAAAAGCATGGCCTTCTTCCGCTTTGAGTGAAGCAACTTATATAGAGAAACAAAATAGACATTTCCTTTTTTTAGTGGCAATTGGAAATAGCTGAATTGTAACATTTTTTGAATTTTTTTTTTAACAATTTTAAAACCATGTTTTTACTTGCTTTTAAAATGTTCTTAAATTGTCCAGATTTTAAGTATGGCCATTGTCATCCTGTTCGGAAGAGGAGTGGGTGTTATGTTCCGTATAGAGGCCCTAATGTAGACCCGTTCATACATGCCCTAAAATGGACGTATTCGTATTTGCCCAAATATGGTCATATTCGTACTTGCCCTATTATGGTCAATGCCGCATATACCCTATTACGGTCATAACTGAACATGTCCTATTACAGTATGATTCCTTATATAGGCATGATCTTTCACCCACATTAGTCCCACTAGTACACAACGAGCTCTGAGGGCTGAACGTTATCTATTCTGTGGTTTTGAATACAGCAGGGTTTTTCCCAAACACAGGCCCACACTGTATTCATTAATTATGCATGATTCTCTAGGAATACAGCACCTGCATAATATGTCTGTACAAAGTTCACCCCTGACGTCTTCCTCAAGACTGACCAGGCCCAATGCAAACCACACAAAGGGATGAGAGTCTCCAGGGTATAAATATACCACATCTTGCCCCGGTAAGACAGAGGGAACCGAGACTTCCATGCTGACACACTGACCAGAGACGCTGAGTCTCCTGCATACAGTCGCTCCAGCTGACAGCGGTCTGACACAGCCCTTGCGGGGTGTCCAACTCGAGACTGGGACGGGGTCCCACACTCTCTCTATTCAGGTATGGGGGTTCGACTAAATCCTAGAAGGATTCTTGGCTCTTAGGCTTTTAGACCTATACACATATGCTAGGTACACTCAGGTACATCTAGTTAGGCATCGTAGGAGTACGCACACTTCGCATAATGCTTTTTATATTCATGTATGTATTCATGATTATTGCAATATGGTAGAACTGTTCTATCCCTTTGCTTTTATCGTACTGCTGATAATATATCTCTGCTATTGTCTGCCGGTTACCGCAGCACATATATTTTACACTAGAATAACAACTGTTCAATAAATACTTATTGAAACGCGCAACTGTTTATTCTGTGTAACTCTCTGAGACAAACCGAATAAGTAAGCACGAGTGACTGAGCGAAAGGTAGTATATTGTTTCCACGATTCTGAGGAATTTGGGTTGTCATGATCTAAGGTTGCCAGAAACTAATCTCTCCCAGAGAAGAGGAGATTGTAGTGGCACTGTGAGCTAGCTAATGCAAAACAATCTAACATACGCGGTACGGGTGCACAGAGTCAGTCTGCCACCAAGCCCACAGCTTATGTTATACAAACGTGCAGGTCCTGCATGGGTACTATAGGAACTACACGACAGGTCCGGGTCATCGTTTTTCATTAGAAAATTGATTTTTTGACTATACACAAAATATATTTCAAAATGTCAATTGAATCATGCCTCATGTTGAATAACCACTTTTTTTGGCCTCACAGTGACCAAAATTGCCATTTTTACAGACATTTCCACCCACTCAGAAGCTTCTATTTTGACCGATTTTGGGCGGGAAAATGACTCTAAACACACTTTTTTAGTTCCAAAGTGATAATTCACATCCAACAGTCATTTACAGTCAAAAGATTAAGCATTCAAAAATCACCCTTACTGACCATCTGGAGAAAGTTTAACAGGTCATGGGTCATCGTTTATCAACAGAAAATTGATTTTTTGGACTGTACAAAAAATAATTCAGTATATCAATTGGACCATGCCTCATGTTGAATAACCACTTTTTAAAGCCTCACAGTGACCGAAATTGCCATTTTTACAGACTTTTCCTCCTACTCAGAAGCTTCTATTTTGACCGATTTCGGGCAGGGAAATGACTCTAAACACACTTACTTTAGTTCCAAAAGTGATAATTCACATCCAACAGTCATTTACAGTCAAAAGATTAAACATTCAAAAATCACCCTTACTGACCATCTGGAGAAAGTTTAACAGGTCATGGGTCATCGTTTATCAACAGAAAATTGATTTTTGGACTGTACAAAAATAATTCAGTATATCAATTGGATCATGCCTCATGTTGAATAACCACTTTTTAAAGCCTCACAGTGACCGAAATTGCCATTTTACAGACTTTTCCACCTACTCAGAACCTTCTATTTCGACTGATTTCAAGCAAGATAATGACTCTAAACAAACTTATTTTAGTTCCAATAGTGATAATTCACATCCAACAGTCATTTACAGTGAAAAGATTAATCATTCAAAAATCACCATTACTGACCATCTGGATTAAGTTCATAAGGTCTGGGTCATCGTTTTTCATTAGAAAATTGATTTTTTGACTATACAAAAAATATTTCAAAATGTCAATTGGATCATGCCTAATGTTGAATAACCACTTTTTTTGGCCTCACAGTGACTAAAATTGCCATTTTTACAGACTTTTCCACCTACTCAGAAGCTTCAATTTTGACCGATTTCTGGCAGGAAAATGACTCTAAGCACACTTTTTTTAGTTCCAAATGTGATAATTCACATCCAACAGTCATTAGCAGTCAAAAGATTAATCATTCAAAAATCACCATTACTGACCATCTGGATTAAGTTCATAAGGTCTGGGTCATCGTTTTTCATTAGAAAATTGATTTTTTGACTATACAAAAAATAATTCAAAATGTCAATTGGATCATGCCTCATATTGAATAACCACTTTTTAAAGCCTCACAGTGACCAAAATTGCCATTTTTACAGACTTTTCCACCTACTCAGAAGCTTCTATTTTGACCGATTTTGGGCAGGAAAAGGACTCTAAAAAAACGTTTTTTAGTTCCAAAAGTGATAATTCACATCCAACATTCATTTACAGGCAAAAAATGAACCATTCAAAAATCACCGTTAAAGACCAATTGGATTAAGTTCGTAAGGACTTGGGCCATCGTTTTACATCAAAAAAATGGATTTTTGGGCTATTCCAACAATATTTCAAAATGTCAATTGGATCATGCCTAATGTTGAATAACCACTTTTTAGGCCCCACAGTGACCAAAATTGCCATTTTTACAGACTTTTCCTCATACTCTGAAGCTTCTATTTTGACCGATTTCGGGCAGGAAAATGACTCTAAACACACTTATTTTAGTTCCAAAAGTGATAATTCTCATCCAACAGTCATTTACAGTCAAAAGATTAATCATTTCAAAAATCACCATTACTGAGCATCTGGATTAAGTTCATAAGGTCCGGGGTCATCCTTTTTCATCAGAAAATTGATTTTTTTGACTATACAAAAAATAATTCAGTATATCAATTGGATCATGCCTCATGTTGAATAACCACTTTTAAAGCCTCACAGTGACCGAAATTGCCATTTTTACAGACTTTTCCTCCTACTCAGAAGCTTCTATTTTGACCGATTTCGGGCAGGGAAATGACTCTAAACACACTTACTTTAGTTCCAAAAGTGATAATTCACATCCAACAGTCATTTACAGTCAAAAGATTAATCATTCAAAAATAACCATTACTGACCATCTGGATTAAGTTCATAAGGTCCGGGTCATCGTTTTTCATTAGAAAATTGATTTTTTGGGCTATTCCAACAATATTTCAAAATGTCAATTGGATCATGCCTAATGTTGAATAACCACTTTTTTTGGCCTCACAGTGACCAAAATTGCCATTTTTACAGACTTTTCCACCCACTCAGAAGCTTCTATTTGGACCGATTTTGGGCGGGAAAATGACTCTAAACACACTTTTTAGTTCCAAAGTGATAATTCACATCCAACAGTCATTTACAATCAAAAGATTAAGCATTCAAAAATCACCATTACTGACCATCTGGAGAAAGTTCAACAGGTCTGGGGTCATTGTCTTTCATCAGAAAATCGAATTTTTTGGACTGTACAAAAAATGATTCAAAATGTCAATTTGATCATGTATCATGTTGAATAACCACTTTTTAAAGCCTCACAGTGACAAAAATTGCCATTTTACAGACTTTTCCACCTACTCAGAACCTTCTATTTCGACTGATTTCAAGCAAGATAATGACTCTAAACAAACCAATTTTAGTTCCAATAGTGATAATTCACATCCAACAGTCATTTACAGTCAAAAGATTAATCATTCAAAAATCACCATTACTGACCATCTGGAGCAAGTTCAACAGGTCCGGGGTCATTGTCTTTCATCAGAAAATTAATTTTTGGGAATGTAGAAAAAATAAATCAAAATGTCAATTGGATCGTGCCTCATTTTGAATTTTCTCTTTTTAAAGAATCACAGTGTCCAAAATTGCCATTTTTACAGACTTTTCCTCCTTCTCAGAATATTCTATTTTGACCGATTTCGGCCAGGGAAATGACTCTAAACACACTTACTTTAGTTCCAAAAGTGATAATTCACATCCAACAGTCATTTACAGTCAAAAGATTAAACATTCAAAAATCACCCTTTCTGACCATCTGGAGAAAGTTTAACAGGTCATGGGTCATCGTTTATCAACAGAAAATTGATTTTTTGGACTGTACAAAAAATAATTCAGTATATCAATTGGATCATGCCTCATGTTGAATAACCACTTTTTAAAGCCTCACAGTGACCGAAATTGCCATTTTACAGACTTTTTTCCACCTACTCAGAACCTTCTATTTCGACTGATTTCAGGCAAGATAATGACTCTAAACAAACTTATTTTAGTTCCAATAGTGATAATTCACATCCAACAGTCATTTACAGTGAAAAGATTAATCATTCAAAAATCACCATTACTGACCATCTGGATTAAGTTCATAAGGTCTGGGTCATCGTTTTTCATTAGAAAATTGATTTTTTGACTATACAAAAAATATTTCAAAATGTCAATTGGATCATGCCTCATGTTGAATAACCACTTTTTTTTTGCCTCACAGTGACTAAAATTGCCATTTTTACAGACTTTTCCACCTACTCAGAAGCTTCAATTTTGACCGATTTCTGGCAGGAAAATGACTAAGCACACTTTTTTTAGTTCCAAATGTGATAATTCACATCCAACAGTCATTAGCAGTCAAAAGATTAAGCATTCAAAAATCTCCATTACTGACCATCTGGAGAAAGTTCAACAGGTCATCGTCTTTCATCAGAAAATTGATTTTTTGACTACACAAAAAATAATTCAAAATGTCAATTGGATCATGCCTCATATTGAATAACCACTTTTTTAAGCCTCACAGTGACCAAAATTGCCATTTTTACAGACTTTTCCGCCTTCTCAGTAGCTTCTATTTTGACGGAGATCTGGCAGGAAAATGACTCTAAACATACGTATTTTTGTTCCAAAAGTGATAATTCACAACCAACATTCATTTACAGGCAAAAAATGAACCATTCAAAAATCACCGTTAAAGACCAATTGGATTAAGTTCGTAAGGACTTGGGCCATCGTTTTACATCAAAAAAATGGATTTTTTGGGCTATTCCAACAATATTTCAAAATGTCAATTGGATCATGCATAATGTTGAATAACCACTTTTTTAGGCCCCACAGTGACCAAAATTGCCATTTTTACAGACTTTTCCTCATACTCTGAAGCTTCTATTTTGACCGATTTCGGGCAGGAAAATGACTCTAAACACACTTATTTTAGTTCCAAAAGTGATAATTCTCATCGAACAGTCATTTACAGTCAAAAGATTAATCATTTCAAAAATCACCATTACTGAGCATCTGGATTAAGTTCATAAGGTCCGGGGTCATCCTTTTTCATCAGAAAATTGATTTTTTTGACTATACAAAAAATATTTCAAAATGTCAATTGGATCATGCCTAATGTTGAATAACCACCTTTTTAGGCCTCACAGTGACCAAAATTGCCATTTTTACAGACTTTTCCTCATACTCAGAAGATTCTATTTTGACCATTTCGGGCAGAAAAATGGTTCAAAACACACTTATTTTAGTTCCAAAAGTGATAATTCCAATACAACAGTCATTTACAGACAAAAGATTAAACATTCAAAAATCACCATTACTGACCATCTGGAGAAAGTTCGACAGGTCCGGGTCATCGTTTTTCATCAGAAAATTGATTTTTGGACTGTACAAAAAATATTTCAAAATGTCAATTGGATCATGCCTCATGTTGAATAACCACTTTTTAAGCCTCACAGTGACCAAAATTGCCATTTTCACAGACTTTTCCAACTACTCAGAAGCTTCTATTTTGACCGATTACGGGCAGGGAAATGACTCTAAGCACACTTATTTTAGTTCCTATAGTGAAAATTCCCATCCAACAGTAATTTACAGTCAAAAGATTAATCATTCAAAAATCACCATTACTGACCATCTGGATTAAGTTCGTAAGGACTTGGGTCATCGTTTTTGATCAGAATTTTTTTTTTTTTGACTATACAAAAAATATTTCAAAATGTCAATTGGATCATGCCTAATGTTGAATAACCACTTTTTTAGGCTTCACAATGACCAAAATTGCCATTTTTACAGACTTTTCCTCAAAGGAGTTAGGTGTGACTTCGGCACATTTCTAGTGATCACCAGGAAGTGCATAATGTTCACAGTAGTATGGAGGTGGGAGACCAGCCTACAACAGCCAATCATCAAGATAAGGGAAGACTCGAGTCCATGACCTCTGCAGATGAGCTGCGACCACCGATATCGCTTTCATGAACTCCTGAAGGGCGCTGGTAAGGCCAAAGGTGAGCACAGCAAACTGAAAGTGCTCTTGGCCGACCTTAGGTAATGCCTATGGGCAGGCAGGATGGGTATGTGAAAATATGCATTCTGAAAGTCCAGCGATATCATCCAGTCTCCTGGGTCCAGGGCAGATAGGACGTGCATGAGCATCTTACATTTTCTCCTCTTTCAGGAAGAGATTGATATGAAACAGGTCTAGAATAGGACAAAGCGGGAATAGCAACCACGACCTACTTCTGATGCTGGGACCATATCTATAGCTCCCTTCGCCAAGCGAGGTGACATTTCCTGATGGAGCAGGGAGAGGTGGTCCTCCGTCAGCTTGTCATAAGTAGATGGCATTGGTGGGGAGGTGGCCACAAAGGAGAAGGAGTGGCCCGTTTGGACAAGCTGCAAAACCCAACAGTCGGAAATTATTGTCCTCCAGTGGTTCAGGTGATGGCGTATCCCACCCACCCACTGTATGCCCATGATGATCGAAGGCAAACTAAAGGGGTTTGGAGGCATTGTTTGCCAGGGAGAGGGGGTGGACTTGCTCAACTTCTGGCTGCCTGTCCCACGTGGTCTGTGGGAACCGCGTCCTTGGCCACAAAAAGATTGTGCAGCTTGTTCGGGGTGTGAAGACGTAGTTTAAAGCAAGGGGCGGAAGGTGGACTGGGGTTGGCGATTGGCCATGGAAAGGCCCAAGGACCTGCCCATAGCTTTGCTTTCCTTAAAGCGCTCTAGCACTGAGTCTGCCTTCTCTCCAAACAAAGGGGAACAATCAAAGGGCATGTTTATGAGCTAAGCTAGGACATCTCCTAAAAAGCCAGTGGTTCTCGACCAGGCATGGCTTCTAAGGGCCACCGAAAATGAAGTCGCTCTGCTCAGCGAGTCTATTGTGTCCAGTCCACATCAACGCACTCTACGATGACTCAACAAAACAACTTAAATTACCACCTAGTAAAAGCAGGCAAAATACTCAGGGTATGAGCCATGAGGTGGTCCAAGATCAAATTGACCAATATGCATTAACTTTTACGGCCACAAGGATTAGGAAATTGATTCAGAAAAGCAGAGCAGATGGGGCTCCCTGTGTCAGTCTATAAGGAGGATGCCGAGTTCTGGTCTACATCATTTGAAAAGCTCTTTAGAACTTGTGTGACCATGAAAACCATCCCGTCATCTTGGCAAGGATTGGTTCTACATCTGATCTATAAGAAAGGCCCAATGGTAGCCCCACATAGCTATCACCTTATTGCCCTTTTGGATGGTGAGGCCAAATACTTTGACTCACTCCTGCTGGAAGATCTTGATGCATGGGCAAATTCGAGGAACTTAATACCTTTCAATAAAACTGGTTTTAGACCTTTCTCCAGTACTACTGATAACCTGGTGGCAATCATGATGCTTGTAGCAAAACAATCAAGGAAAGGAGAGCTTGTGTAGGAAAGTAGGATCTGCTTTTATGGTTACCCTCACTTTTTGCCTGTTTCTGACTAGTCTGACTAGGATCCTGCTAATCAGGACCCCAGTCTCTGTGCTTTCTCCCTTAAATTGGTATGGTAGGTACTTAGGTACATCCCAGATTGGACACTGGTGTACCCTTATCAGTCCCTAGTATATGGTACTGAGGTACCCAGGGCATAGGTACACCAGGGGTCCCCCATGGGCTGAAGCATGCATAATGCCGCCCATGGGGGACCACTCAAACTGTAACTACAGGCCTACCATTGCAGCCTGTGTAAGCTGGTGCTAGCACCACTTACGAAAGATATAGGTTTCCCTATATCTAAGGTCAGTGCACTTAAAACCTATAAGTCACCCCTAAAGCAGGGCTTTCAATCCTGAAGGCAGGGTGCTCAGTTCTAAGTGTGAGGATGCCCCTTAATGAGCAGGACACTCCTACAACTTTCGGAGTCCATTCTCCCGGGTTGTAAGTGCATCAGCCATTACGACACATAGAGTGGCCATGCGTCATTACACGATGACCTTCTCTAAACTGGCTGTAACGAACCCTGTCATGTTCTGTATCAAACATGTTGGAATCATACCCCCACACCGTAAATGGTGTGGGAGGTATGATTCCATGCACTGAAAAGTTCCTCCGGGAGGCCCTCGGTGCTCCCGGTACCAGTCTTCTAGACCCGGACAGCACAACATGGCTGCTGCCGACCAGAGACATGATTCTGCCCTCCTGCTGCTGAGCAGGGGAAGGCAGAACAATAGGTATCCTGTCACAGGGAGGTGTGACCACCTCACAGACAGGGCTTAGTGTATTGGGGCTGGGTGGGAGTGCTTGCCAGCGCCACTCAGACTGCTTGAGGGGCACATTTGGTGCCCTCCTTGCATAGTCCAGTTCAAACCAGCTCAGGGAGCCATTGGCTCCCGCTCTGGAGCGTAACTGGACAAAGGACATGGGAGTATCTTCCCCACTGTCCGACCCCTCCCCTGGGAGGGAACCCTGAATCGTCCCAACCCTTTCCTTAGGGTACTTAAGGGCTTATCTGAGGGTAGGACAAGATTCATTTCAAGACACCACTTCTACTTCGACCGTCTAGGCACTCTGGACTTCGCTGGAGTTTGCTCTGGGCATCAAGGCTACAACTGGGAAGACGCCCGCTGCTCTTGATCTCGTCGCCCTGCTAGTCTGTTGCAATGTCCATGTCTGTGCTCCATAAAGGAACCTTCCAAGACCTGTGGGCATCCAAGACACCTGAAGGAATCTCCCTTGAAGTGAAGGAGTCACTTCCCTGCATCTGCAGGCACCGCAACTAAGCTGACCAGTCTGCTGATCCTGAGCTCCCACTGACCACCAAAGGCTCTGCAACACAGGTGGTGGTTCTTCACATCCCTCGAGGCCTGCCCTGTGCTCTCACCAAGTTTAAGGCCAGTATCCCTCGTCGGAGCCGCAGGAACTGAACCCCTATGCTCCGCGTCGACTTGCAAAGGATTGTTGGTTTCCTTCCACCAACATCTTCGGGCTCCAATTAGCCTCAGTGTATAAGAGGGGTGCGCAGTTCCTAACTGAACGTGTGGGGGAAGGGGAGGTCTTTCTTCGTGATGCCCTCACACACCCCGGAGGATGTCATGCTTCATCATTGGGCCTTGCTCCTCGTCGGGCCGGCGCTGCAATGCCCGAAGGGCTCCCGTGAACGGGGCTCTTTGTCGGAGATCTTTTAAAGAAGCCGTTGGGTGCGTGCGGGTGTGAGGGCTGGGTAGTGCACGGGTGAGTGGAGTAAAAAAGGTCACGAGCAGTCCTACTCTGGTCTAGTTTTATTGTGTAGGTAGCTCGAGCCTGATTAAAAATGAAGTAGGTGCCCTACGTGGATTTAATGTTCCTAGAGGGCTGCCAAAGTGAAGTGGGTCAACATGTTTCGTGCCCCATTAGCCCCTAACGGGTCAAGTGGCACTTCATCAGGAACGAAAGAATACTAAAGTGTAAATGGTGCACTACCGTCTGGTTCTACAGTAATTCTGACTAGTCACCAGACACTGTAGGGGGTACCCTAGTAGGATTGTACTGGGGTGTTGTAGACCTGGTGAGGAGGGGAGAAAAAGAGGGGGGAGAAAAATGGACAACCAAGTAGTCATTAAAAACAGAGCGTGATTCATAGCGCTCGATCAACAGTTATAAGGGCAGTTTGAATTAAACTGTGATGGGGCATGCACATGCATGTGCCACTATGTGGGTTAAAAACACAGAGCTGACAGATGTTGATTGTACTGCTCTCAATTATCAGATGCAGTTTCATAATCAAGTGCGCCAGTGAAGAGAGCAATTGCGTTATGTATCGGACTAAGTTCCGTTGATGCTACAATCATGATTGGGGAGAAGAGTTGATAGTGCTTAACCCCGTTATGGTAACAAGCGTGATGTGATGGTTGGGAACACTCACGCATGTGTTTCAGTGATCATGCAGGGGGGGTCGTATTCACAGGAAGAAATGTGCCTATGCTAGTACAGGAAGTAGAGTACGCCTGTACAACAATTTCTGTGACGTATTCGTTGTAAACACCACATGGTGAAAGGCGGACATCAACATGGGTGCGAGTTTACGAAATGCTGGTATGCGTCGATTCGAGTACAGATTAGTATGCATCGCTCGAAAAACTGCCGGAGGTGGCGTGAGTTATGCCAAGTGTAAACCGGGCTATTGCTAGCATTCCTAGTAGATTGTGATCGTGCCAAGCAGTAAACGCGCAATAGGGGAAGCGGTTCGATGCAGATTAGTATGCGTCGCTCGTAAAACTGCCGGAGGCGGCATGAGTTGTGCCAAGTATAAACCGGGCTATTGCTAACATTCCTGTAGATTGTGATCGTGCCAAGCAGTAAACGCGCAATATGGGAAGTGGTTACTGGTGCTTTTTTTTATAATTTCAATGCCTGTGATGGCGAAACACTCACCCCTAATACATGAGCCTAGGGCAGACGGGGGAGGCAGAGCACGTCGTTGCTCTAGAGCTGTAGGGAAACATTAGCAAGGAGTCAAGAAAGTAAGAGAGGTATTTGGCTTACCGGGATTGTAGGTGTCATAACGATACTCACTGCGGGAGGCAGATGACTTGCGTTCATCCTACCCTTTGCTCCGGGCCCCGTAACAGTTGCTTCCGGGTTCCGGTCTTTTATAAGAGCGTCTGTGGCGTGCGTAGGCTGGTGCCTTAACCCGAAACGGCCATCTTGGGTGTGAAAAGTTCGTAAACATTATTGAACAGACTTGGCTAACATTGGGAGGGGGAGCTACAGGGAGTGTATAACATAATGGAGCACTACGGGAGTAAAAAAACGAATGAATGTGTGATTCATGGTAAATTACCAATGGGGAACAATGTTTATTTGGTCAATTATGTTAGTGTCTTATACCTAAATTTAAGGTTTTGGGTGGTATTAGACCGATACGCAGATTTGTCGGTTGTTAGCATGTGAATGAATTGACAAAGTAACCAAGGTTGGTCACTTGTCTATGTGGTGCCTTACATGATGTCTTGGTAAGGAGACCTAAATGTTAGAACTCTAGGAGACCCCCGAGAAATCTGACAAAGTCTCTGAGGTGCATGACTGGGCATACAGGGATGCGTTCGCATGTATGGCAATGTGTCAGCGGCACTAATACCTAGCTCCGATGAAGCTGAAGCTGACCGTTCAGGTTGTGAGTCTAGGGGAAAGGATAAAAGGTAAAGTGCCCGGGAGCCTGGGAAGTGGGGATGGTTGATGTTGTCATCCCTAGTGATTCAGTTCTGCCCACGGGATATCGTCGTTGAGTCCCCTGATGTGTGCTCCTAGTTTGAATACCCAACATTGTTCCTTCCTAAACAACGCTTCTTTTGTGATGTTGGGGAAAGCTTGTAGGATGGTCCAGTGTAGGTTGTTTGGGGTATGGTTTTGTTCGACATAGTGTGCACACATCTTAGTGTTGGTCTTTCTACATCTAACGTTGCTCCTATGTTCAGTGATTCTTGTTTTTACAGGACGGGTAGTCATCCCTATGTACTGCAGGTGACAGGGCAGGTGATAAGATAGACACAGTTGCGTGTGTTACAGTTGGTATGCTGGTTTTGATACCATGTCCAGTTGTTGTTAAGTGCAATTGTCTTGGTCGCTCGAGTAAGGGGGCAAACTATACATTGTCCACAAGGATAGTGGCCCGTTACAGGTGGAAGATTCCATAGTGTGTTGGTGGCCGATGGTGTATTCCTTTTTGGTCCGGTATTAATGAGTAGGTCTTTAATGTTTGAGGTGCGTTTGAAAGCGAACCTTGGCTTACTCAAAGATAGTTCTCCTATCTGAAGTATATTCCAATGTTTGCTGATGACCTTTTTTAGCATGTTCGATTCAGAAGTGTAAGTGGTAACACATGTGATGAGGTCAGAATTGGGTTTGGCATGTGTTTCCAAAAGGTTCAACCTATGAGTATTGCGGGCTCGTTTCTGGGCATTATTTATAATGCGTGGTGGGTATTGTCTCTTGGCTAGGTGTGTAGTCAATTCTGACGCTTGTCTTTTATAGTCCTACACATTGCTACAGTTTCTGCATATACGCAAAAACTGGCCAAAGGGTAGGTTATCTCTGAGAGCTTTTGGGTGGAAACTTTGGTAGAGTAATGGACAGTGGCTCTCAGTCGGTTTTTTGTAGGTAATGGTATCAAGTCTATCTGGTTTTTTGATGATCAGTAAAGTCTAGAAAAGGAAGTTCTTTTTCGGAACTATTTGCAGTAAATTTTAAGTAGGGGTTAAGGCTATTGATCCACGTTAGGAAGGCGGGAATTTCGTTTGTATTGCCCTTCCAAAACACCAAGATGTTGTCTATGTAGCGTCGCCACAGTTGGACATTGTCCAAATAGGGGTTGGTGTCGGTGAGCACGTACCTTGCCACAAAGTCTGACATGTAAAGACACGCCAGACTTGGGGCAAAGGTACTGCCCAAAGACGTCCCCTGGATCTGGTGGAAAAGGAGATCCTCAAACTGGAAGAAGTTCTCAGTTAATGCGATGTGCGCGCATTCCATGACGAAGGTGATGGGAGTGGGCGAGGACCATGGGGTATTGTGGAGTATGTCTTCCACAACCTCAAGTGTGTTCTGTTGAGGAATGTTGGTGTAGAGGGCCTCTACGTCTAGTGTTAATAGTACATCTGGTTGGGTGCCCTCTTGATTGGTAGCCTCAATTAGTTTTAGGACATCTCTGGTGTCTTGTAAGAAAGAAGGTGTGGTTCGTACCAAGGGTTGGAAGAAGTGGTCACAAAATTTGGACAGGGGTTCCAAGACTGACCCTATGCCCGAGACAATTGGTCTCCCAGGGGGAGGTGTGACCCCTTTGTGGATTTTGGGCAGAGTGTAAAAATAGGGCAGTCTTGGATTGTTGTTAGTCAAAAAATTGGCCTCGTTTATTGTGATCCACCCTTGATTGAGTGCCGCTGCAACCATGGAGTTGATGCGTGTTAGTAGGCGAGGGGTGGGGTCCTCTGTAAGGGGAGTATAGTAGCTGTTGTTCTCAAGCTGGCGCAGACATTCTGTTCGGTAGTCAGTGGTGGCCATGATTACAATTGCTCCACCCTTATCAGCCTCCTTGATGGTTATAGTAGGGTCGTTAGCTAGGGTTTTGATGGCTTCAGCTTCTAGTTTGGAGGTGTTAGAGAACTTTGAGTCGGAGCGTTTTTCCGTTATTTCTTTCAGGACAGCTCTTTCAAAGGTAAGTACCTCTGGGGGCACCATGCTCGTGTTCGGCGTAAAGGTGGATGGCTTGCATAGGCCAGTGTCTGTGGGAAAAGATTCTGGTTGGTTGCCAAAGTAGGCTTTCAGGCGGATCTTCCTAAATAGATTTTGTAGTTTGCAATTTGTCCGAAAGTGGTCCACTGTGGGGGGGACAAAACCCAATCCTCATTTGAGTACGGTGGTTTCTAAGGCGGTAAGGAGTCAATCCGAGAGGTTCACAATCAGTTTTTCTTCTCCTGGTGGCTCCTCAGTTCCATGTGCATTTGTTGGGTCTGGTCTTGCCATTGTACTTGCTTTGGTTGATTCTGCATTCCTCTTCTTTTTCTGCCTCGCCCTCTGCCCCAGCCTCTGCCTAAAAAAGGTTGTGGTTGGAAGGGGGCAAATAGTGGTGGTGGCCCAAGTTGGTAATTGGGGTATTGCCACATCTGGGGTCCTTGGAAAGGTGTGGGCCCTTGGTAGGGTGGTGGACCATAGCCATACATTGTGTTTGTAGGTGTTCTTTGTTGCTGATAGGATTGGCGTCCCCCTCGGCTGTCGGTACTGGAGTTGCTTCATGAGGAGTAAGTTCTTCTCCGTGGGTTCGTACTGTCGTCCGAAGAGTTGTCGTCTCCCGGGGGTGTGTAGTCCTCTTTGAGGTAAGGGTATATCTTTTCCTTACTGAATCGTGTGATGTCCTTTTGGAGTTTCGCAACTTTTTGCCTCATCAGGTAGACCTTGTTGTCATTGATTTCTCTGGTGATCTCTGCCAGTTTAGCTTTAAAGGCTGTGCCGGCGATGGTTGCTTTCAAAGCCCCCTCAGCTATGGTAATTTTCATTATAAGGTCGTCGGCCAGACGTTTGGCTGTTTTGATGATAAGTACCAGGAGATACCTGGTACACTTCCAAGCCACCAGTGACTAATCTTCCTTGAACTGCTTATCTTCAAGAAATATTCTTGGTGTATTGGTGATGATTAATCCATTGGGGGCTATGTTGGCGCGTAGATATTCCGTCATGATGGCCCCATGCATGATGATCTTCATTAGTTGGCGTTTCATATTCGTGATTGTAGTCCAATCACCGCTGGAGCTGCTGGCAGCCGCTCCTCCATCCTGGTCGAGTTTTGAAGGTGCTCTCAGCATTTCGGAGACCAATTTGTCGCCGAAAGATAGTCCTTGGTTGTGTTCCATTGTGGTAAAGAAAGGGTTGCCACTGTAAGGTTGAGGGCAAGGGTAGGTCCCACGGCTGAGCCGCCGTGCTTAATGTCTCAAAAATAGAGGGACTGGGAGCTATATTTCACGAGGTCCTGCACACTAGCTCCCGGGAGGGACTGTGTATAAGAGGGGTGCGCAGTTCCTAACTGAACGTGTGGGGGAAGGGGAGGTCTTTCTTCGTGATGCCCTCACACACCCCGGAGGATGTCATGCTTCATCATTGGGCCTTGCTCCTCGTTGGGCCGGCGCTGCAATGCCCGAAGGGCTCCCGTGAACGGGGCTCTTTGTCGGAGATCTTTTGAAGAAGCCGTTGGGTGCATGCGGGTGTGAGGGCTGGGTAGTGCACGGGTGAGTGGAGTAAAAAAGGTCACGAGCAGTCCTACTCTGGTCTAGTTTTATTGTGTAGGTAGCTCGAGCCTGATTAAAAACGGAGTAGGTGCCCTACGCGGATTTAATGTTCCTAGAGGGCTGCCAAAGTGAAGTGGGTCAACATGTTTCGTGCCCCATTAGCCCCTAACGGGTCAAGTGGCACTTCATCAGGACCGAAAGAATACTAAAGTGTAAATGGTGCACTACCGTCTAGTTCTACAGTAATTCTGACTAGTCACCAGACATGGTAGGGGATACCCTAGTAGGCTTGAACTGGGGTATTGTAGACCTGGTGAGGAGGGGAGAAAAAGAGGGGGGAGAAAAATGGACAACCAAGTAGTCATTAAAAACAGAGCGTGTTTCATAGCGCTCGATCAACAGTTATAAGGGCAGTTTGAATTAAACTGTGATGGGGCATGCACATGCATGTGCCACTATGTGGGTTAAAAACACAGAGCTGACAGATGTTGATTGTACTGCTCTCATTTATCAGATGCAGTTTCATTATCAAGTGCGCTAGTGAAGAGAGCAATTGCGTTATGTATCGGACTAAGTTCCGTTGATGCTACAATCATGATTGGGGAGAAGAGTTGATAGTGCTTAACCCCGTTATGGTAACTAGCGTGATGTGATGGATGGGAACACTCACGCATGTGTTTCAGTGATCATGCAGGGGGGGTCGTATTCACAGGAAGAAATGTGCCTATGCTAGTACAGGAAGTAGAGTACGCCTGTACAACAATTTCTGTGACGTATTCGTTGTAAACACCACATGGTGAAAGGCGGACATCAACATGGGTGCGAGTTTACGAAATGCCGGTATGCGGCGGTTCGAGTGCAGATTAGTATGCATCGCTCGTAAAACTGCCGGAGGCGGCGTGAGTTATGCCAAGTGTAAACCGGGCTATTGCTAGCATTCCTAGTAGATTGTTATTGTGCCAAGCAGTAACCGCGCAATAGGGGAAGCGGTTCGATGCAGATTAGTATGCGTCGCTCGTAAAACTGCCGGAGGCGGCGTGAGTTGTGCCAAGTATAAACCGGGCTATTGCTAACATTCCTGTAGATTGTGATCGTGCCAAGCAGTAAACGTGCAATATGGGAAGTGGTTACTGGTGGGTTTTTTTTATAATTTCAATGCCTGTGATGGCGAAACACTCACGCCTAATACATGAGCCTAGGGCAGACGGGGGAGGCAGAGCACGTCGTTGCTCTAGAGCTGTAGGGAAACATTAGCAAGGAGTCAAGAAAGTGAGAGAGGTATTTGGCTTACCAGGATTGTAGGTGTCATAACGATACTCACTGCGGGAGGCAGACGACTTGCGTTCATCCTACCCTTTGCTCCGGGGCCCGTAACAGTTGCTTCCGGGTTCCGGTCTTTTATAAGAGCGTCTGTGGCGTGCGTAGGCTGGTGCATTAACCGAAACGGCCATCTTGGGTGTGAAAAGTTCATGAACTTTATTGAACAGACTTGGCTAACATTGGGAGGGGGAGCTACAGGGAGTGTATAACATAATGGAGCGCTACGGGAGTAAAAAATCGAATGGTTGTGTGATTCATGGTAAATTACCAATGGGGAACAATGTTTATTTGGTCAATTATGTTAGTGTCTTATACCTAAATTTAAGGTTTTGGGGTGTATTAGACCGATACTCAGAATTGTCGGTTGTTAGCATGTGAATGAATTGACAAAGTAACCAGGGTCGGTCACTTGTCTATGTGGTGCCTTACATGATGTCTTAGTAAGGAGACCTAATTGTTAGAAATTTAAGGTTTTGGTGGGTATTAGACCGATACTCAGATTTGTCGGTTGTTAGCATGTGAATGAATTGACAAAGTAACCAAGGTTGGTCACTTGTCTATGTGGTGCCTTACATGATGTCTTGGTAAGGAGACCTAAATGTTAGAACTCTAGGAGATGAAGTGCCACTTGACCCGTTAGGGGCTAATGGGGCACGAAACATGTTGACCCACTTCACTTTGGCAGCCCTCTTGGAACATTAAATCCGCATAGGGCACCTACTCTGTTTTTAATCAGGCTCGAGCTACCTACACAATAAAACTAGACCAGAGTAGGACTGCTCGTGACCTTTTACTCCACTCAACCGTGCACTACCTAGCCCTCACACCCGCACGCACCCAACGGCTTCTTCAAAAGATCTCCGACAAAGAGCCCCGTTCACGGGAGCCCGTCGGGCATTGCAGCGACGGCCCGACGTGAAGCAAGGCCCAATGATGAAGCATGACATCCTCCGGGGTGTGTGAGGGCATCACGAAGAAAGACCTCCCCTTCCCCCACATGTTCAGTTAGAAACTGCGCACCCCTCTTATACACAGTCCCTCCCTGGAGCTAGTGTGCAGGACCTCGTGAAATATAGCTCCCAGTCCCTCTATTTTTGAGACATTAAGCACGGCGGTTCAGCTGTGGGACCTACCCTTGCCCTCAACCTTACAGTGGCAACCCTTTCTTTACCACAATGGAACACAACCAAGGACTATATTTCGGCGAAGACTTGGTCTCCGAAATACTGAGAGCACCTTCAATACTCGACCAGGATGGAGGAGCGGCTGCCAGCAGCTCCAGCGGTGATTGGACTACAATCACGAATATGAAACGCCAACTAATGAAGATCGTCATGCATGGGGCCATCATGACGGAATATCTACGCACCAACATAGCCCCCAATGGATTAATCATCACCAATACACCAAGAATATTTCTTGAAGATAAGCAGTTCAAGGAAGAATGGTCACTGGTGGCTTGGAAGTGTACCAGGGATCTCCTGGTACTTATCATCAAAACAGCCAAATGTCTGGCCGACGACCTTATAATGAAAATTACCATAGCTGAGGGGGCTTTGAAAGCAACCATCGCCGGCACAGCCATTAAAGCTAAACTGGCAGAGATCACCAGAGAAATCAATGACAACAAGGACTACCTGATGAGGCAAAAAGTTGCCAAACTCCAAAAGGACATCACACGATTCAGTAAGGAAAAGATATACCCTTACCTCAAAGAGGACTACACACCCCCGGGAGACGACAACTCTTCGGACGACAGCACGAACCCACGGAGAAGAACTTACTGCTCAGGAAGCAACTCCAGTACCGACAGCCGAGGGGGATGCCAATCCTATCAGCAACAAAGAACACCTACGAACACAATGTATGGCTATGGTCCACCACCCTACCAAGGGCCCACACCTTTCCAAGGACCCCAGATGTGGCAATACCCCAATTACCAACAGGGGCCACCACCACTATTTGCCCCCTTCCAACCACAACCTTTTTTAGGCAGAGGCTGGGGCAGAGGGCGAGGCAGAAAAAGAAGAGGAATGCAGAATCAACCAAAGCAAGTACAGTGGCAAGAACAGACACAACAAATGCACATGGAACTGAGGAGCCACCAGGGGAAGAAAAACTGATTGTGAACCTCTCGGATCGACCCCTTACCGCCTTAAAAACCACCGTACTCAAACGAGGATTGGGTTTTGTCCCCACCCCCACAGTGGACCACTTTCGGACAAATTGCGAACTACAAAATCTATTTAGGAAGATCCGCCTGAAAGCCTACTTTGGCAACCAACCGGAATCTCCTCCCACAGACACTGGCCTACGCAAGCCATCCACCTTTACGCCGAACACGAGCATGGTGCCCCCAGAGGTACTTACCTTTGAAAGAGCTGTCCTGAAAGAAATAACAGAAAAACGCTCCGACTCAAGGTTCTCTAACACCTCCAAACTAGTAGCTGAAGCCATCAAAACCCTAGCTAACGACCCTACTATCACCATCAAGGAGGCTGATAAGGGTGGAGTAATTGTAATCATGGCCACCACTGGCTACCGAACAGAATGTCTGCACCAGCTTGAGAACAGCTACAATACTCCCCTTACAGAGGACCCCACCCCTCGCCTACTAACACGCATCAACTCCATGGTTGCAGCGGCACTCAATCAAGGGTGGATCACAAAAAACAAGGCCGATTTTTTGACTAACAACAATCCAAGACTGCCCTATTTTTACACTCTGCCCAAAATCCACAAAGGGGTCACACCTCCCCCTGGGAGACCAATTGTCTCGGGCATAGGGTCAGTCTTGGAACCCCTGTCCAAATTTTGTGACCACTTCTTCCAACCCTTGGTACAAACCACACCTACTTTCTTACAAGACACCAGAGATGTCCTAAAACTAATTGAGGCTACCAATCAAGAGGGCACCCAACCAGATGCACTATTAACACTAGACGTAGAGGCCCTCTACACCAACATTCCTCAACAGAACACACTTGAGGTTGTGGAAGACATACTCCACAATAACCCATGGTCCTCGCCCACTCCCATCAGCTTCGTCATGGAATGCGCGCACATCGCATTAACTGAGAACTTCTTCCAGTTTGAGGATCTCCTTTTCCACCAGATCCAGGGGACGTCTATGTGCAGTACTTTTGCCCCAAGTCTGGCGTGTCTTTACATGTCAGACTTTGAGGCAAGGTACGTGCTCACCGACACCAACCCCTATTTGGACAATGTCCAACTGTGGCGACACTACATAGACGACATCTTGGTGTTTTGGAAGGGCAATACAAACGAAATTCCCGCCTTCCTAACGTGGATCAATAGCCTCAACCCCTACTAAAAATTTACTGCAAATAGTTCTGAAAAAGAACTTCCTTTTCTAGACCTACTGATCATCAAAAAACCAGATAGACTTGATACCATTACCTACAAAGAACCGACTGACAGCCACTGTCCATTACTCTACCAAAGTTTCCACCCAAAAGCTCTCAGAGATAACCTACCCTTTGGCCAGTTTTTGCGAATACGCAGAAACTGTAGCAATGTGGAGGACTATAAAGGACAAGCGTCAGAATTGAGTACACACCTAGCCAAGAGACAATACCCACCACGCATTATAAATAATGCCCAGAAATGAGCCCACAATACTCATAGGTTGAACCTTTTGGAAACACATGCCAAACCCAATTCTGACCTCATCACATGTGTTACCACTTACACTTCTGAATCGAACAGGCTAAAAAAGGTCATCAACAAACATTGGAATATACTTCAGATAGGAGAACTATCTTTGAGTAAGCCAAGGTTCGCTTTCAAACGCACCTCAAACATTAAAGACCTACTCATTAATACCAGACCAAAAAGGAATACACCATCAGCCACCAACACACTATGGAATCTTCCACCTGTAACGGGTCACTATCCTTGTGGACAATGTATAGTTTGCCCCCTTACTCGAGCGACCAAGACAATTGCACTTAACAACAACTGGACATGGTATCAAAACAAGCATACCAACTGTAACACAACCAACTGTGTCTATCTTATCACCTGCCCCTGTCACCTGCAGTACATAGGGATGACTACCCGTCCTGTGAAAACAAGAATCACTGAACATAGGAGCAACGTTAGATGTAGAAAGACCAACACTAAGATGTGTGCACAGTATGTCGAACGAAACCATACCCCAAACGACCTACACTGGACCATCCTAGAAGCTTTCCCCAACATCACAAAAGAAGCGTTGTTTAGGAAGGAACAATGTTGGGTATTCAAACTAGGAGCGCACATCAGGGGACTCAACGACAATATCCCGTGAGCAGAACTGAATCACTAGGGATGACAACATCAACCATCCCCACTTCCCAGGCTCCCAGGCACTTTACCTTTTATCCTTTCCCCTAGACTCACAACCTGAACGGTCAGCTTAAGCTTCATCGGAGCCAGGTATTAGTGCCGCCGACACATTGCCACACATGCGAATGCATCCCTGTATGCCCAGTCATGCACCTCAGAGACTTTGTCATATTTCTCGGGGGTCTCCTAGAGTTCTAACATTTAGGTCTCCTTACCAAGACATCATGTAAGGCACCACATAGACAAGTGACCAACCTTGGTTACTTTGTCAATTCATTCACATGCTAACAACCGACAAATCTGAGTATCGGTTTAATGCCCACCAAAACCTTAAATTTCTAACAATTAGGTCTCCTTACTAAGACATCATGTAAGGCACCACATACACAAGTGACCGACCCTGGTTACTTTGTCAATTCATTCACATGCTAACAACCGACAAATCTGAGTATCGGTCTAATACCCCCCAAAACCTTAAATTTAGGTATAAGACACTAACATAATTGACCAAATAAACATTGTTCCCCATTGGTAATTTACCATGAATCACACATTCATTCGTTTTTTTACTCCTGTAGCGCTCCATTATGTTATACACTCCCTGTAGCTCCCCCTCCCAATGTTAGCCAAGTCTGTTCAATAAAGTTCACGAACTTTTCACACCCAAGATGGCCGTTTCGGTTAATGTACCAGCATACGCACGCCACAGACGCTCTTATAATGGACCGGAACCCGGAAGCAACTGTTACGGGGCCCGGAGCAAAGGGTAGGATGAACGCAAGTTGTCTGCCTCCCGCAGTGAGTATCGTTATGACACCTACAATCCCGGTAAACCAAATACCTCTCTCACTTTCTTGACTCCTTGCTAATGTTTCCCTACAGCTCCAGAGCAACGACGTGCTCTGCCTCCCCCGTCTGCCCTATGCTCATGTATTAGGGGTGAGTGTTTCGCCATCACAGCATTGAAATTATAAAAAAAAACGCCAGTAAGCACTTCCCATATTGCGCGTTTACTGCTTGGCACGATCACAATCTACAGGAATGTTAGCAATAGCCCGGTTTATACTTGGCACAACTCACGCCGCCTCCGGCAGTTTAACGAGCGACGCATACTAATCTGCATCGAACCGCTTCCCCTATTGCGCGTTTACTGCTTGGCACGATCACAATCTACTAGGAATGCTAGCAATAGCCCGGTTTACACTTGGCATAACTCACGCCGCCTCCGGCAGTTTTACGAGCGATGCATACTAATCTGCACTCGAACCGCCGCATACCGGCATTTCGTAAACTCGCACCCATGTTGATGTCCGCCTTTCACCATGTGGTGTTTACAACGAATAGGTCACAGAAATTGTTGTACAGGCGTACTCTACTTCCTGTACTAGCATAGGCACGTTTCTTCCTGTGAATACGACCCCCCCTGCATGATCACTGAAACACAAGCGTGAGTGTTCCCATCCATCACATCACGCTAGT
Organism: Calotriton arnoldi; assembly: GCA_963921515.1. Classification (NCBI taxonomy): domain Eukaryota; kingdom Metazoa; phylum Chordata; class Amphibia; order Caudata; family Salamandridae; genus Calotriton; species Calotriton arnoldi. The sequence continues at coordinate 105,250 of CAWUFW010010925.1, forward strand.
TACCATAATGGGGTTAAGCACTATCAACTTTTCTCCCCAATCATGATTGTAGCATCAACGGAACTTAGTCCGATACATAACGCAATTGCCCTCTTCACTAGCGCACTTGATAATGAAACTGCATATGATAAATGAGAGCAGTACAATCAACATCTGTCAGCTCTGTGTTTTTAACCCACATAGTGGCACATGCATGTGCATGCCCCAACCCAGTTTAATTCAAACTGCCCTTATAACTGTTGATCGAGCGCTATGAAACACGCTCTGTTTTTAATGACTACTTGGTTGTCCATTTTTCTCCCCCCTCTTTTTCTCCCCTCCTCACCAGGTCTACAATACCCCAGTACAAGCCTCCTAGGGTACCCCCTACCGTGTCTGGTGACTAGTCAGAATTACTGTAGAACCAGACGGTAGTGCACCATTTACATTTTAGTATTCTTTCGGTCCTGATGAAGTCCCACTTGACCCGTTAGGGGCTAATGGGGCACAAAACATGTTGACCCACTTCACTTTGGCAGCCCTCTATGAACATTAAATCCGCGTAGGGCACCTACTCCGTTTTTAATCAGGCTCGAGCTACCTACACAATAAAACTAGACCAGAGTAGGACTGCTCGTGACCTTTTTTACTCCACTCACCCGTGCACTACCCAGCCCTCACACCCGCACGCACCCAACGGCTTCTTCAAAAGATCTCTGACAAAGAGCCCCGTTCACGGGAGCCCGTCGGGCATTGCAGCACCGGCCCGACGAGGAGCAAGGCCCAATGATGAAGCATGACATCCTCCGGGGTGTGTGAGGGCATCACGAAGAAAGACCTCCCCTTCCCCCACATGTTCAGTTAGGAACTGCGCACCCCTCTTATACACAGTCCCTCCCGGGAGCTAGTGTGCAGGACCTCATGAAATATAGCTCCCAGTCCCTCTATTTTTGGTCCAATTAGCCTCAAGCATCTCCTGTGACCAAGATCTTTGTCCTCACCGCATCACTTGCATCGTGGGCTGGCATCTTTGGTGAGCTGTTTGAGGTCCTCTCGCGACTCCAGTGTCTATGGACTGTGGGTCCTCTTGAGGGTCATCTTTGAATTCAGCAGGCTCCTCTGATTTCTCAGGGCCTGCCCTGACTCCCCTGCTTGTGGTGAGTCACCTGGACCTTGCTGTTCCCGACACTGTACCTTCTTCACGTTCCATGTTGGTTGCAGTTGCAAAGGCTTGTTGGTACTTACGACGGACACCGACCCCTCAACTCCCGACATCCGATGTGGGACAGCTTGTGCACAGCTCCTGGTCTTCCACAGCATCACCTGGTCCGCACAGCTGCAGTTTCAAGGTCGCTGTCAGCTCTCCTGCAACACTTGACATAGGGGGCATTCGTCTTCCATGCCTCCTGGTCACTCCTGAGTGACATAGACTATGTCTCCTCTGCTTGCAGGTACTTCTCATCCTGAATCCACCTTTGGGTTCCACCAGACACTTTCACCTTCTCCAGCAGCGGCATCTTCCTGAAGTCCTCCATTGAGTTTGACTGTGGTTTCCGACGCCACTTCACACCTATACACCCGGCTTCCCTGGTGTAGGTATCCTGGTTCCTAGGGTAACCACGGGTGGGGTGGCTCTCCAACCTTCTGTCTTCCACGGGGTTTCTTCAGGGTCCACTGGGAAGGGTCCTTCTTCTTTAAAATTGAAACCGCGACTTATCAATTGACTTGCATTGAGCCTGCGGTTGTGTTCCCACTCTGCACTCGGCCTCCGTGGGTTTCCTGGTTACTTACCTCAGGTGGTTCCTTGGGTCCCGGGCACTTCTACGTCTTCAGGGTATAGTCTTGACATGAGTTGTGGTTTGCATACAACTATTTTAGTATATGGGTTGGTCTCCTCCTGGCAACCACTGTGTATTCGTGCTACTTACCTGTTTCCATTAAAAAGTATTGTGTGCATTGTGTATATCTCCGTCTAGGAGATATCTGTATATGTTAGTGAGTGTCTTATAACAAATACATATTTTTGTAAATACACTCTGTGGTTCTTTTTCACTTAATCTATACCTATAAGATTATGTTCAGGTAAAACAAGCTGCTTTACACTCCTGGACTAAGCCAGAAGGCTGCTCTCCACAGCTACCACTTAGAGAGCTTTCTAAGGTTGTCTAAGACCACTAAAATCACCATAAGGGTTGTCTGGATTGGTGCAGGGTGCCCACTTGGTGCAGGGTGCATCATATACCAAGCCAGCTTCTCACAGCTTCTTTATTGCTTTTTCATAGATTACAGCAAAGCTTTTGATCACGTAAACCGCAGTTGCTTTGGTCCAAACTCACGGCCTGGCAAATACCATCACCATTATTGTGCTTCATTCAACTGTTATATTCAGAGCCTGGGCCAGAGTAAAATTAGGAAATAACAATTCTCTCTCCAATAAAATGAAGACCTACCATGGCGTGTGTACTGGCCCCAGTCTGCTTTAATCTGTATATCTATGGCCTGGTATCTGAACTGGATTCTGCTGTCAGCTATGCTCCCAAAATTGGGAACCAACCCATAACTGCGCTACGCTATGCAGATGATGTAGTCCTCTTAAGTCAAATGGCGACGGGGCTACAAAGACTGATTAATGCATTATACAAACATAGCAGCACAAATACAATGAAAATAAATCTAGAAAAAAACAAATTGTAATATTTGGGAGAGAAGGAAAAATACAGGTTCCTGGTTCATGAATAAGCACCATTTGACTAAATCTAACAATTACAAATATCTTGAATGCTGGATGCATGACAAAGGAAGCCACTTAACACATCTCAATCCCTCACTGGTGTATGGCACAGAGGCATTCCCAGGGAGATTTGGTGCCTTGTTTCAGCTACCACAGAATACATCACCGGCACAGATCAGGATGAAATTTAAATTAAATGACCAACAACTCATCCAGATAGCCAGTTTCCTGAAGAATTTGCACACAACACGAGTGGCCAATTCAGGATCCTCAAAGAACTTAATTTGGTCTGAAGCAACGTCCACAAGTTGTTCACAGTCCCGCAACCCCTAGTTAATTGCCCTTACTGAGGGACTGAATATGAAAGGTGTTGATACTCTGTGGAATCAACATCTTCCTAATCCCCAGTTTAAAACAGTTTTAAACAAAGAGGTTTACAAAGTGTCCTTCATGCTGGATTTACACAACTTCAGGAGAGGAAAACATGCCTACCTTGTCATCAACGCTACATGCAAAGAGGGATTCAAAAGTACCTCTTTGAACCATTTTCTGTTCATTACAAACTTAAGTTTTGCCACCTACGCATGGGTTGCTTTTCCTCAATAGATTTTTTGCCACCTTGCGTGCTTCAACCATCCACCAATAAGTATCGCTTATGCGGAATATATGAGGAGACGCTGCCACACCTTCTTTTGCATCTGTCCTCACTTAATAAATGAACAGAGAAGTTCTCTTTGAGGGCCCCTGATTAATCATGGGTTACGGTCGGTTCAGACAGCTGTTGTTTTTCGACTGAAAGAGGCCCCTCTGCAAGTAATAGCAAGCCTCATAAAATACCTGAACACAGTAGATAAAGCAGTAAGGAACAAAGCTTCACCAAGGGTATCCGTAGAAACCCAGCCCAGCGGGGATGTCATTCATAGAATAAGGGACTATCCACGGACACAGTGGTCAGGCTGCTAGAGGAAGGTTGTCATTTTTATCCAAATTTTACCTGTAAACAACATTTCATGATTGTTTAAAATGGACAACCTTCGCTATCCTGTCGCCATTAGGAACACAATGACTAGTAACTGATTAATGCAGCTCATCTAATTACCGTTTCATGAGTTTACTTGTTTTAGAGCGGTAAGGTTCCAAGGTTTCTGTCCTTTCTTTGTATTAATAGCCCGCCTACTACTGCTGTGATCAAAGATTGTTTAAGTGTAAAGTATTTACTGGCACATGCATCAAAAATGTCATTTGCGATTCCTTATTAGCGAAAAATAAGGATTCGCTAATAAGGAATCGCAAATGCCTATGCATGTAGGAATCCCTAAAAAAAATAGCGATGCCTAAACATTCCTTAATTGTAACTCGCAAATTGCGAGTCGCAATTAAGGAATTGCTACCCATTCATTCCTATGGGCCTAAAGGCCCATAGGAATCAATAGAAATTGCATGCGCAATTTGCGAGTACCCAATAGGTACTCGCAAATTGCGCATGCAATTTCAAGCGTCCAAGGGTGCCAAAAGGGCACCCTGGTTCACCCCTGAAATTGATATGTGAACACATGTTGCGCACACACATGCCCCAAGGGCATGTGTGTGTAACCTGGAACTTTGAAAAATGCACTTTAGTGCATTTTAAAAAGTTTTCGCTAATTACCATCAGGTATAATTTTCCAGTAATTAGCGGACCCTAATAGCGAAATCGATATTTTAAATGACATCCTGCATTGCATTCAAGGCATCACAATTTGCGATTCCTTAAATGCAATCGCAATTTGCGATTTTTGCATTTGGGATGATGCATCCCAAATGCAAACATACCGTTCGCAAAGGGGCAGATTCTGAGAATCTGCCCTTTTGCGACCGGCTTTTTCCTTGATGCATCAGGCCCTTAGTATTCTTATTCATATTATAATATCAGTGGTGGATAAGGCATAGATCTATTTTTAGCAGTGGAGACATTTTTATCTAATTTCTTTTATTGTCTAACCTTTATTTATGAAGAACTGTCACTTGCCCTGCGACAAGCATATCTATACTATCTATCTTGCATCAGATTTAGCACTTTACCCTCTTACAGCACAGCATTGTATATACCAATGTGGTAGTTTAAACACCTAGGGCTCATTTTTACAGGCTTTTTTCTTGTAGGTGCTGACAAACTTAATGGAAGGTTATCATTCAGCAATAGAAACATTAGGCCAGAATTGTGGAACTCGTTAATTTTCTGCTGATTATTGATTTATGACAATGGCGATTCTGTAAATAGTCATTTCCACTATACACAGCTAATTATATCGAGGACAATTTGTTTTTAACATATTTTAATTAAGAAACAATTATGATTCTGTAAACAGACATTGGTACTTTACATTGGTGATTATACTGAGCCCTATTTTGCTTTTAGCATATTTTAATTAATAAACATGTGAACGTTCTGTGCACCATTTCTCTTAAATTGCTTTGCCTGCACTTTGATGGGCTTGATTTCAAAATAAAGCAATTTTTATCTCTCAGTCCACATGGTATGGTGAAATTGGCTGCATCCCTTCCATCAGCAATTGCTTTCCAGAATATAGCTCAGCTTCCTTCGAGACCATGGACAAAGGAGTCCCAAATCATATGGGAGTATCGGCCCAAGAGGAACATGGTGTTCACAGACCGCAGTGCCAGGCTGGCGGGAGAGAACATCCTCTTCCCAAAGGTATACAGCCTTTTAGATTCCCTATCTGGTGGAGTGGTAAGGAATGCGCCAGGGTTAACATTGGAGGTGGAGATTTGGACCACCAAGCTCTCTGGGGTGGGGTGCTGGGAGAGGAAACTGGGGACTTCTGGGCAATTGTCCTATGCACAGGAGTCCCTTTGCAGGGCTGGGACCAGGCCCTGAGTAGGACGTCGGTAGAGGCTTCATCGAATCGGAGTAATGATTCGGTGGGGGCAACTCCGACTGAAGTACCTCCGTCAAAACATTTGTTTTGACTGCCATTGAGGGTGGCGTAAGGTCCAGTGCTTAGGCTGCCTTCCGCACCATGATTGTGAAAGTGGCACCCTCCTCCATACCCACAGTTGGGGAAGAGACCAGGCCAGTGTTTAGGGAGATGTTCAGTCTACTGTTATCTGCCAGATCCTCATACCAGTTGTCCTCGGTATCTTCTATTGGTTGGTATCCGTAAAGATTCGCTGACCCCTCCCAATTATTACCCTATCCAGGCCTGTCATATGAATAAGGCACTGGCTCCAATATGGGGAGTCTGCCCCCAGTTGGTGCCAGCATCCAACAACACCCATCCGGCTCCGTATCGAAATCAGGAATGATGACCGGGCAGCGCCACCACTGGGCGACTATGGCACTAGAGCGGGCGCTGATCAATGTTGAGGTCGCTCGACCGGCGACGCTCTGGATCTGCCAATTGATATTTGAGGCAGGACTGGTGCTGAGGGCGAACACGCCGGCAGAAGACCAGTATGGGCTCCTTCTGGACCCGTGGGGCTTGGGGGCGCTCCAGAGGGGTCTGACCACCCAAAAATGAGGTGCATGGCCTTATAAAATTCCTTGCGAGGGTCACTCCAGCTTCTGGAAATTCAGAAAGTCGGCCCAGGCGAAGGCTTCTCTCAGAGCTAGGCCTCAAGTGCTGTCGGCCCACCGACTCGTCCAAAGACTTGTGCGGTGAAGTCAAAGACCTCTTCGACTTTTTTTCTTATGTGGGACATACCTATATTTCCCTACGTGCTGGCGTGGGACAACAATCGCCGGGTATGACTTTTTGAACGATCTCGGAACCTTCCTCGTGACCAAGACCTGGAGCGTTGAGGAGTCTATCAATGTCGGGCTACGAGGAGCTTGAAGGATCACTCCCTCAGCACCTTAAATTGCATGGCGTGGCAGTCCTCGCATGTCTTGGCGTTGTGGTCTCACTTAAGACACCAGAGACAAACCAATTGTGGGTCTGTCACTGACATCTGGTCCATGGCTTAAAACCTGCCTTTCTGGAGGACATCCTTCACACGAGGAGACAAAGTCTCAAAAAATCTTCAACAAAAGGTCAGAAAAAGATCAGTCAAAAGGTGACTGGGGGAAGCTCTTCTCCGGGTCTGCGCTAACATGCGCAGAAAGAAAAGAACTCACATCAACGTGCTGGGGTGGTGCTCATATAGGCATCAATTGCGCATGTCACTTCCGGCGCAGCCGACACTGATGACGCCATGCAGAGCCAAACAACGCCACCTACTGGCGCGCAGGGGTACTGCTCAACAAAATTTTCCAGTTCCAGACTGTTGCCTAGGGAAAATTCTAAAGTAAGAAATATGCGGCTAGAAGTCTCTATTGGATGTGTACATTTTACCCCTACCACATTTCACAACACTAATCAGACAACCTTCTCACTTAATGGACGGTGTAATAATCCAGCTATTCAGTGGTGCTAGAACAATTTTTAGAGTGGGGGTGCTGCCATTCATTTGATATCATTGATGTTGTAGGGATCGTGAAAGATCCAAGCATCATACAAAAAAACAATTTTAGCAAATATGACATGCCCATTCAGCAGGAGAGTGATAAGGGTGAGGTGTGTATTTTGGAATACTGTTGAGGTAGCCCACTGCCATTTATAGACAGCACAGTTTCCATTGAAATGGCCCCAAATTTGGAATAGACGTGCAGTTTTACTGCTAACAATATATAGCGAAAAAATGAATATGTGTGAAAATTGGGTTTCAGTGACTATTTATCATTTGCAATTCACCAACAGGCACATGCATCAACCATTTTTGCGAGCGCAAACGGTGCGATTCGCACAAATCGTCCGTTTGCGCCCGCAAAAAGGGTATTTGCGATGCATCAAGGGTCAAAGCACTCGCAATTTGAGAATTCGCAATTAATTGCGAGTTCTCAAATTGCGATAGCATTTAAGGAATTGCATTTTGCGATTCCTTAAATGCAATGCAAGAACCACTTTGAAGTAGTGATTTCGCTACTAGGGGGCGCAAATTACCATGAAGTTGAACTTCATGGTAATTTGCAAATACTTTGAAAAATGCACTAAAGTGCATTTTTCAAAGTTGTAGGTTACACACACACATGTCCTTGGGACATGTGTGTGCGCAACATTTGTGCACAGATCAATTTCAGGGGTGCAACAGGGTGTCCTTTTGACACCCTTGCACCCTTGAAATTGCATGCGCAATTTGCGAGTACCAATTGGTACTCGCAAATTGCACATGCAATTTTCCATTCATTCCTATGGGCCTGTAGGCCCATAGGAATGAATGGGAAGCCATTCCTTATTTGCGACTCGCAATTTGCGAGTCGCAAATAAGGAATATGTAGGAATCGCTAATTTAATAGCGATTCCTACATGCATAGGCTTTTGCAAGTCCTTAATTGAGAGTCCTTAATTATCGCAATTAAGGACTCGCAAAAGCCTACTTTGATGCATGTGCCTGCAAGTAAAGTGTCTTGATTTCTTTTCATCCTATTAAAATCTTTGGGCCTGATTTAGATCTTGGGATTTATATTTCGGCTGACGGGATATCCATCACCGTTGGGAGGGAGTAACCCGTCTGCCAAGATCTAAGTCAGGCCCTTTGTTTCCATCTCACTTCAGTATTACAGTTAGTGCTTCATTTGTGCTTTCCTAATTGCTGGTATAATTTGAAATATGTTTATAGTTGATTTCCTGATATTTAAATGTTGTGTGTTAGAAAAAACTGACATGCTACAGCATTTTCTTTCGTTTCCTGTACCCCAGTAGGATTGTCACCCAGATCACTTTTACAAAATCATCTCACTTTGCAGTCATAGAAATAAAAGTACACTGCGAGTAAGCAGCAAATTGTCAGAAGATATAGCCTGATATCTGATATTTGAACGGGCCAGAGACGTTTTAAGGCATGGGCCAGGGGGGGCACCAGCCTTTCAGGGGGCCCTCAGATAAGGCCAGACCTGTTATGAAGAGTGTCTTGCCCTGGTGACCTTGAATAATTCTTAAACAGATTGTTTTAAATATATTTTTCCTTTAATTTATTTTTAATGTGGGAGAGGAAGTGGAGTTTATTATAGACATTTTGCAGAGAAATGGCTGTTTTTCAACCCCATGCAACATCCATTGAGAAAAAAATATTTTAGTTCAAAACAGGGCCTCCCATATGAGAAATGGGAGGGGTCACAAATATTATTTGCAATTAATATTAGTGAGCTGCTGCTGCATTATAATATTGAAAACTTACGTCACTACCCCTGAATATTAGATGTAAACACATTTAGAATTTGGAAAATGTGCCTTTGCACTGTCAGTGACCTGGCCAAAGAGGGCATGAGAGAACTGAAATTGGATCATAAATTAAAAAATGTTCTGAACAGGGACCCCCAAAATACGCTTGGCCCTGGGCCCCCGAAATCCTTAAGATGTCAGCAAACGTGACAGGATACACACAAAATTCTGAGGCATCTTTGTTGCCCGCTCAGCTTCTGAACTCCCGCATGATTATTTCTGGGGGTGCTGCAGCACCCCCAGCACCCTACTTCCAGCGCCTATGCAGCTATTGGTTTTTTGTTTTTTGGGGGTTTTTTTTGTAAAATTTTTATTAACTTTATCAAACAATGTTACAATCTGCATGGACATTTTGATTGACTTATTATTACATACACTCTGCCAGGTTACTGTACTCACATTTGTATTCATTCGTTCGTAATCTTCAGTGATATTAATCCTCCTCATCTGAGCTATGTTCCATTATCGGGGGTGTGCATATGTTCCCTCTGTATATGTTCCATTTGCCCCATACTCTTTCCCATTTTTTTGGGCACCCTCTGTGTATGAAGGCTGCCCTCTCAGCCACCATGACCATGTCCATGTCCCTGCTCCATTCGAGCAGGGTTGGGACACACGCTGACCCCCATTTCTGTGCTATATTACGTTTGGCTATCATCATTCCAGCCACCGCCCATTGACGTTCAGCATGATTAAGGTCAGTTGGGTCCCACACGTTTAGTAGGCAGCACTTAGGGTCATATTGGGCTTGTTTCTCACTAACTTCTGTAATGGTACACATCACTGCCTCCCAGTAGGGTATAATCATTATGCATCCCCACAGGGTGTGGAAGAATGTTCCTAATTCCCCACACCCTCGCAGGCAGTGTGGGTCTGGAGTCCTCCCTATTTTATGCAATGTTACCCTTGTAAAGTAGACCCTGTGAAGTATCTTCAGTTGCACCAGCCGTAGTCTGGAGGATATCGCCACCTCTCTAGGTGATGCTGTTGCGTCGAGCCAGTCAGTGTCTTCCAGGTCTCCGACCTCTATCTGCCAAGTTGTCCTAAGTCGAGTGAGGGGATCTGTCTGGTTGTTGATAATTTTCCTATATGTGAGTGAGGTTGCTTTTTTCTCCAGATAGTCCATTAATAGTCGGTCCTCTAAGGGGGATGATTCAGGGAGTGTTTCTGACTGCGAGAGGACTGCATCAATCGCGTGTTTAATCTGCAGGTATCGGAACTTTTCTGCCGGGGCCATTTCGTATTGCTCCTGCAGGTGGTCGAAGATGACTACTTTACCATCTTGCCAAAGGTCCCCCAGTCGAGAAAGCCCTATCAGGTCCCAGTTCTTGAACCCTTTGCTTTTTCCCAGAGTACCTAGTTTTCCCGTTTCCCACAATGGAGTATGTCGCGTTAATTTATCTGCCCAGCCCAGATGTCGCGTTACTGTATGCCAGATGCAGATTGTGTGTGCCGCTGGACCCAGAAGGGCAGGCATCCCTCTCGTATTGTAAAGTGCCCTATTAACCCCCCCCCATACCCAGAGTCAATCTGTCTAATCGATAGGCTGGCTCAGTGTCGGGCCTGTGGACCCATTGGTTAATGACTGTGAGTTGTGAGGCCCAGTAGTATGCACGGATGTCAGGTAAGGCTATCCCCCCATCGTACCAGCTTCTGGTTAATTTATGCGCTGCCATTCGTGCCGGTTTACCATCCCAAAGGAGGGCCGTTACCTCCGAATTTACTGCTTTAAAGTATGCATCCGGGACTCGATAGGGCGTGTTGTGCAGGGCGTATAGGAATCTGGGCAGGGCCATCATTTTAAAGAGGGCTGCTCTGCCCAACAGGGTGAGCGGCAGCGCTCTCCAGTGTTTTATGTCCCGCTTCAGCCTTTGTAGTGGTGGTTGCAGATTAAGTGTTAGGAATTCATCCTTGTCGGGCGTTATATGAATCCCAAGATATTTAAAACTATGTGTTGTTATCCGAACCATAAATCCTCTGGGCAGTCGTGGGGCCGGGCCGTTGAGTATGTAGAGTATGGATTTGTCCCAGTTAATTGCATACCATGAGACCGATCCATACACCTCACAGATGTTGAGTAATGCATGCAAGGACCGAGTGGGTGAGGCTATATATAGTAAAACATCGTCGGCGTAAAGGGAGATTCGATCTTCACATCCCTCCCTCCATTTTAGACCTCTGATGACCGGACTCCATCTGATCCATGCCGCCAGCGGATCCAGGACCATCGCGAATAACAGGGGTGACACTGGGCAGCCCTGTCGTGTTCCCCTACTCAGGGTGATCTCCTTCGATATGTGTCCATTAGCGACTATGTGCGCAATGGGATTAGTGTACAGTAGGCGTATCCAGGAGCAAAATTTCGGTCCAAACCCTAAATGCTGGAGGACTGCAAATAGGAAAGCCCACTCCACTGTGTCGAAGGCCATTCTGGCATCGAGTGATAGGACCGCTGCGTCCTCCCGTATTGTATGCTTCCGACCCAGGACTCCATGTAGGCGTCTGAGATTCAGAGCCGTATTCCTGCCAGGCATAAACCCCGACTGGTCTGGGTGGACCAGTATAGCCAGATGGGGCATCAGTCAGAGTGCTAACGTTTTGGCTAGGATCTTAGCCTCTGAGTTTATTAAGGAGATTGGGCGATATGATGTGCACTCTTCTACGGGTTTACCGGGTTTGTGAATGGCCACTATAGTAGCCAGTCGCTGGTCCTTGGGGAGCATTCCTTGGTTTCGACTTGTCTCATACATTTTCAGCATGTATGGGGCAACTGTCCCTGCCATGCGTTTATATAGTTCTATTGGGATGCCATTAGGGCCGCTAGCTTTACCCGTCTGTATCTTGAAGATGGCTACCTTAAGCTCATCTACTGTAATATCTGCCTCAAGCTGATCCGCCTCTGCTGGCGTTAGTCTGGGCATCTGGATATCATGAAGGAATGCAAGTGCTTCCTGGACTGTAGTCGTATTGGTGGATGTGTATACTCGTTCATAATGTTTTGCCAGTGCCGTCACTATTTCCTGTGGGTCTGATGTTATGTCCCCGGTCTCTGACCTGATCTGTACTATCCATCTATTCGCATGCTCTCTCTTATCTAACCAGGCGAGCAATTTACCTGCTTTATCCCCTGTTTCGTAGATCTTGTGTTGAACCGCCGGTATGCGAGTTCTAGCATCTCCCCAGAGGTACTCCTTATATTCCTGTCTTTTAACGCGTAGCTCATGCATATTAGCATCTGAGGGGTCATTAGCATGCTGAGACTCCAATATTTGTATCTCTCTTTCCAGGGTTTCTATATCGACTTTCTTTTCTTTTTTATGCCCTTCAATAAGGGAGATTGCCTGCCCCCTCACAACTGGTTTGTAAGCCTCCCACAGAGTTAGTGGAGAGGCAACCGATGCCTCATTTTCCCGGAAGTATAGCGTTGTAGCGGTCAGTAGACCTTTCCTAATCTTAGAGTTGTGTAGGAACCCGGGGTATATAGGATATATTCGGTGTTGGGCTGGGCCATGCGCACCAATTTCCCCCATCAGTGGGGAGTGATCAGAGATCCCCCTGGGCAAATGCAAGGCAGTCCCCATCCTTCCCACGTTGTCTAATGCTGTAATGATATAGTCTATGCGGGAAAGGCTATTGTGAGCCCCGGAGTGGAAAGTATATTGTCGCTGGAGCGGGTTCTGGAATCGCCACACATCTAGTAGGCCATGCGCTTCCAGGAAATCAGTTAGGGGTGAGCTAATGCGGTGCTGGAGGCGTGCAGGTGTACGATCTAATTCGTCATTAATCGTCATGTTAAAGTCCCCACCCAGAAGCAAGTCACCTGCCGGTAACGCTAGTAGAAACCTCCCCAGGTCCCGAAATGCTGATGAGTGAAGGGCCGGTGGGATGTAAACGGATACCACGTTAAGGAGGCGGCCTTCCCATTGTATCGAAGCTGCGGCAAAGCGGCCCTGCTCATCTTTAAAGGTGCCATGGACGATGAGTGGGAACCATTTTCTGACTAAGATTCCTACCCCACGGGAGCCTGAGGTGAACTCTGAGTGTACTATGAGCTGGAACCCCCACCGGTCTAGTGCCCTGCATGTGGACCCCATCAGATGCGTTTCCTGCAGCATTGTAACTGCCGGGGCCCTGCGTTTCAGGTATTGCAGCACCAGCCCTCGTTTTATTTTGTCTTGCAGCCCGTTTACATTCCATGAGAGGAACGGAAGCTTGGGTCTAGATGCGTGTTGTGTCATTAAGTCAGGTGAGTCCATCTATTGTGTGAGTCTATCTCCCCGGCTGTACGTCTCATGTCCGATTCTGACGTGTCTCCTAATTGACACTGTATTGGCGTTTGCAGATTGTTAACTATTAAAACATCAATAACTAACCCGACACCATATCGTAGAACTATAGCCCCAATAAATAAGACTTGTTTCTCTCTTACTGTACGCATGTGTAGCCGTGTTAGTAGCATGGAGACATATTGTATAGTCTTGCCGCGGCTAGTCCGTAGTTCCATTCTTATGGCTAATAACAATATTAACTTTACCCTTCCCCCTCCCACCCCACCAACAATTCCCCCTCCCTGCATCCCTGCCTAGTAGGTTTAGAACTACCCACATCCCCAATAGCAGAGCGCCTATCATCCCTAAACTGGTACTAACTGTAGGGTTACGCTGCTCCGGCTCCCAGAATCTCCCTCCCTTCAGGCCCGCAACTTCGCCCTTACTTCATTGAGGGTCCATTAGTGTCTCGTAGTCCAAGGTTCATTCCGCTTACAACAGTGCAGTATATAGAATGTTAGAGGAGGGCATCTTACATTCCGATAAAGGGGCCCTTGCTTCCCACCCACTTCCGAAGGGGGCAAAGGAAGAGGACAGCCTCGAACCAGTACAGAGGTATGATTTTTTCAAATTCCAGCACGTGTCGTGTCGCCGTCTGGGCTTATGGAGGGTGTACTTCTGGATCTCGATGCGGATCGCACTCTTCCCCCCCGCCTTTGTGACGAGTCCTGGGGGCGTTGGTTCGCAGACCCACGGCCCCTGCCCCTCTGCCGCCAGCGTTCCCGGGGGGGCCCCCATCCAGCCACTGCTGCGCCTCCTCTGGCGTCGTAAAGAACCAAGAGTTGTCGCCGTCTACCACCTTCAGCTTCGCGGGAAAAAACATCATGTATTTGAGTCCCTTGTCTCGGAGGGCCCGCTTAATCCCCTCAAATGAGCGCCTTTCACGCTGCACCTTCAGCGTAAAGTCAGGAAAGAAGCGGATCATCACATTTTCATAATGAAGGTCTCCATTACTTCTGGCCGCTTGCAGGATGGCGTCCCGGTCCCGGAAATTTAGTATACGTGCGATAATGGTTCGGGGTGGTGCACCAGGCTGTGGTTTGGGAATTGGGGCCCTATGCGCCCTTTCGATTGAGAAGAGCGGTGATAATTTCTTGGGTTTTAGGTGGTTTAGGATAAGGTCTTCGAGAAAAAGGTCCATGCTGGGGCCCTCCGCCCCTTCAGGCACTCCCACCACACGGATATTGTTGCGGCGGGCCCTTCCTTCTTGGTCATCGAGGTGGAGCGCCATTTCCCTATGTTGATGGACTAGTTTCTGAACCCTTTCCTCCAACTTGCGTGAAGTTGATTGCAAGTCCCCTATATGTTCCTCCGTCGCTGTGACTCTATCCGATGTCTTCCGCATGTCGGCTCGCATGAGGTTCATCTCGATCATGACTTTGTCAATTTTGGTTTCGAGATTCGTCCCCACCGTCTGTATCACCGCCATGATGGAGCTGAGGGATGGTTCTTCTGTGGGGGCCTCTGCGCCGCTTGCCCCTACCTCTAGGGGCGGCTGGCGTGGCATCGCATATTTGTCCATTTTGTTAGTTTGGGCTGCGGCCGCGGTTCCTCTCGGCTTCGTCATGACTTGGCTCATCCGTGCAAGTCGTCAGCGCGTTACCTGCAGGGGTCCAGTCGTGTTCTCCCCCGATGTCACTTCGGGGCCAGGGATTCTCTCCCTCTCAATATCGTGCGGTGGCGCAGTCAGGCAACGCAATATCAGGGGCCCTTATTTGCTCTTATATGATTTTCCCTGCTGTCAGGCCTCTCCCAGTTTCTCACTCTGCGTTTATTTCACTGCCCTTCATCAGGGACCCCTACTGCAGCCCCTTAGTCAGGGGTCAGGGACCGAGGGTCGTTAAGCACCAGCCTGGGCCGCCCGCTGTCCGGCGCCGCTATTATCTGATGACCTCTGCTGCTGTATTGTGCCTGTCGCGCTCTCTCTGCATCCGGGGTGGGGGAGGAATGAGAGCCCTCGCGCCGCCGTCGTCTCCCAGCCTCCCACTGGCTGCAACGCCTCACCAGTACCTTGCGGGCTCCCAACCAGAGGAAGCGGGCATCATGCAGCGTGAAGTGGGGCCCCAGATCACTCGGTCGTATTGCGCGCCTATGCGCTGCGCGTCTTCCAGGCCCTAGCCGCACTTGTCATTACTTGGGCTCACAGGTTCGCTCGTGATCCGGGAGGGATGAGGGGGGGGAAAGGGAGTCCCGTCGCGCCCCCTCACCTCGCTGCCACTCGCCGCCCTTTTCCTGCGTTGCGCGAACTCCAGGCCAGGAGCAGCGGGTCTCGCGTAGCGTGAAGCCCCAGCCTCTCGGTCTCGTCCCAGGCCGGCGTATCACTGGACTCCGCCCCCTTCTCCGGCAACAGGACTCGCGCCGCTTTCGTGAAGGGCCTCCTGCCGGCCCCGTCGTCACCCCTCGTCACCGGGACCGAAACTTCCTCGCCTCAGACGCAGAGCAGTGTCGAGGATCTAACCCCGTTATTATTTCCCCTCAGTCTGCAGGATTTTGGACGGATATTACGGGCTTTGTCAGGTGCCTGGACGGAGCTCGGGAGATACACCGCCATTGCTCTCGGCGCCAGGCCACGCCCCCCCAGCTATTTTTTTTTTTAACAAAACCACAAGGTACTGCATAAGTCGTCCCCTACTCCTTTGAAGATGTCAGGGATAGCTAAACTTCTTTTCTTCAGTGCTGATATAACTTCCTTTTATAGCTCAGTGCAGCGTTCACCAACTCAATAGCCATAATACATTCCATGGAGGTAAAGCAGCCTCTCTAATTCATTCACACATGATGATGTCACAACATAACAATTACCAAATAAAACATGCATTATTACCTGTTTTCTAATACACTACAGACCATCGTATTTCCTTCATCCACGGGGTCGACACCCACTGGTAGACAACAAATGGTAAACTAATGCCCAAGAGGGAACACAGAAGCCATTATCAATGAGTTCTTCATCCCCTTTAGTTTTAGTCTATTATCATATTGCCTAATAATTCCAAACACAAGTTCTGTATTTCCTTGACACTTTGGCAAAAGCTATGGCTAAAAATCCTTAAATAGTTGTTGCAGGGGGGCGTGGTCAAGATGGCGGAGAGATAGGACGTGTTCTGCCTCCTCTCCTCCACCCGCCGAATTCTAGCACCAGCCTGGGCTCCGAAACTTACCGGAGGGCGCTGACCTGTGGTCGAGAGTGTGGCGCTGCACCAGTGGCCTGAATCTGGCGTCTCCCAGGGCTTTGATGCTGGAGTTATCGGCATTATGCCCGGGGCGACCTTGAAAGCGAGGAGACTGCCGCTGTGGCCTGCGGCGCTGGCGTGACTGCGGAGCGGGAGTCGCGGACTTCGGGCCGTGGTCACTGCGGCACGGGCTGATTTGAGGTGAGCCCCCGGGTCTCCTCCCGCCGCCTGGATCTGGTGTTTGGCGGTAACGGACGGACAACAGAGCGGAGACTGCCGTCCTGCCTGCGGACACAGCGACCTGCCGGGCCGGGGAGCCCCGCGCAGGCGGAGAACACTCGAGGTGGCCGGCGGAGCCGGTACAAGCACAGAGAGCTTTTGACCCCCGGCAGGCATCGGCACCCTGCCATTCCAAGCTGCTGGGGCCCGTTGTGTCCCGAGGCTCGGCTGCGGCCGCCATCTTGCTGTGGAGGGTCGGTGGGCCCCGTGGAGCATAACCGGCGAGAGGGGCGCCCCAGAGAGCATCCGAGACCGGCCGCAGGCAGAGCAAGCCCTCGGACAGCATACCGGCTTTCGGCCTCGGCGTGCGGCGCCGACCTGGAGACTCACGGCGGTGAGCCCCATCGTCTCCTCCTCGCCTGCTGCAACACACGAGGGGGCGGCCGCCATTTTGCAGACGGGGACATCGGCTCTGACAGGGTGAGCAAGAAGCGCATGGTGAGCCCGGGAGACGCCCGACCACGAGCGGGCCGCCCTGGCCGGAGCGGCTTCGCCCCGCCGAAAAGCAGTGACGCAGCGGATCGGACCTGCGGCGGTGAGTCCTGCCACTCCCCTGCCCCCAGCTGCGGCCCCCACTCCTCCTGACAAGCAGCTCCGGACGGCCCTACACCGAGCACCGGCCCACCTCTCCGCCTAGGCCTCGCAGATCCCTTGGGCCTCCCACCGGTTGAACAGGGCCCTGTCGGCCACACTACCTGGGGCATCCTTGATAGTTCGCCAGCTGCTGGGCCACCTGAGGTGGGGAGAGACAGTGCCCTGGTGGCTGCGGCCGCTGGTTCCCTGCGGCGGGCCGGCTGCCGCGGTGACCTCACATCAACAGGCGGCGGTGGTGCACGGGGACTCTGCTACCCCGCACCCCCCATCTTCGAGCTTGGAAGGCCGGCACACAGGGCACATCGCCGGCCGACCTTACACACCCTGACTCTGGCCACCCGCACCTGTGGCCCCTGAGGATCTGGTACACAGTGGCGGGCCGGTACGCCAGGAGGAGCGACATGAGTCTTTCGCGGCCACTCGGTGCGCCCACCACCTGGACCCAGTCGAGTGAACATTCCTGCACCGCAGTGGCGACTCTCACGAGCTAGACCGGGCCAGCACAGCCGGGAATACCGAGCATGCCATCTACCAGGGGCAGGAAGGACAAATCGACTACGAGAGAGAACTCCCTCAAGGACCTTTTTGCTCGGGCGCAGGGCGGGGGGCCGGCGGCCTCTGGCGGTGCTGACACGGCGATACAGCTGGCTACCAACCCAGATGCACCGGTGACACGGGCCTTTCTCGAATCCTTGTTCGCGGCCCTCAGAGACGATCTCCAGATAGTGAAGCGCGACCTCACAGCGGAGATCCAAGACATCCGCAAGGACGTGGACGACATAGGGGGCAGAGTGGCATCCCTGGAAGGCAGAAGTGACACCCAGGACACTGAATTGGCGGCTATGCAACAGGAAGTACTCCGAATTCATGAGCAGCAAGAGGACGTCCAATCTCACCTGGAAGATCTGGAGAACCGCTCCCGGCGCCACAATATTCGAATTCGGGGAGTGGGCACTAATGAGGAGGCGGGTGACATCTTCGGATACGTCCGTGACCTTTTCAACTACGTTTTGGGCAGCCCCCCCGACTTTGATCTCAAACTGGACAGAGCACACAGGGTTGGCCCCCCTAGAGCAGCGACGGCCCCACCAGCGGACATCTTGGTGTGCATGCAGGATTTCCGCACCAAGGAAGAGATCCTCCGTAAAGCCCGCTTGCTGCAGCCGATCACTTTCCGCGATCAGCCGCTGGCCCTCTACCAAGATCTTGCCGCCATTACACTCCAAAAACGCAGGTCCTTCCGACCTATCACGGAGGTCCTTCGCCAGCGTAACATCTCCTACTCCTGGGGGCATCCGTTCCTTCTGGTCTTCCGGCAGGATGGGAAACTGTTCCAACTCCGTTCCCTGTCTGAGGCATGCAAGCTGCTGGGAATTCCTCCTCCGGAGGACACTGACGAGGGAGAGCGCTCGGACCAAGGCTCCAGCAACAGCCATCCCAGGTGGAGGCGGCAACGCAACCGACGACGCATTCGGCGACCGGACCCGCTAGTTGTCAAACAGGAGCAACAGGCCACCCTCACGGAGCTACCGGACGCCCTGGCCAAGACGGCAAACTCGTAACTGACCCCGGCTGCCATGATGCATTCCACTTCATAGGTTTTGGGGGCTGGAGGGGAGGGGGGAGGCCCCCTTTGGTCACGTAACAACCCCAAAGACTCCCTTTCTGCTCATCCTTGGATGGTGGCCTATTGGCCGAACTCATGACCTCTTTATTCTGCTCAGCCGGGCACCTGCTGTGCCTTACAAGACTTTATTACTGCTCATCCAGGGATGACGGACTAATGATTGAACTCACGGACGCTTTATTTTTCCCTTTTGGCGCCAGTTGTGCCTTGGTTTTGCTTTTTCAACTCTCATGGGTCTTTCCTTCTTTCTTCGCTTTACCTATCCCTCTTGCTGTCCTTTATATCTGGGGGAACCCGGTCCAGAGTGCACTACGAGGCCTTTATTCCTGTGCTAGCGTTCAGGCGCCCTGGTAGTTCTGCTGTCGTAATCCATATCTCGGTATAAGATGCCGCCACCTTCACTTAAAGTTCTCACCTTTAATGTGAGAGGACTCAACAATCCCATTAAGCGCAGGGCACTTCTCTCATACCTAGAGAGCACGCAGGCAGACATCTGCCTGCTTCAGGAGACCCACCTCCTTTCCAGGGACTGCCACCGGCTTTAGTCCCGCGCCTTCCCGACCCAATTCTTCTCTTCCACATCTTCTAAAATGGCAGGGGTAGCTATTCTGGTTTCCAGGGCTTTCCAGGGGAAGGCAACCCAGAAGGGAGTAGAGATTAAGGGCAGGCTTCTCACCTATCACTTTACTATAGGGGGGCACACTGTGGTTGTGGGCTCAATTTACGCCCCTAATGAGGGACAGGAACACTTTCTGCAAGATGCTCTAACGGCTGCCACTGCGACCCAGGAGCGCCACATATTACTAGGGGGGGACCTCAATATAGTATTTAACAATGACCTCGACAGGTCGGCACAGCGCGCGAGCCAGGTGGGTGCTCTTTCTCCCACGGGGCTCACCAGACTACAAGACCTGGACCTCACAGATCTCTGGCGACACCAACACCCTCACTCGCGGGCATTCTCGTACTATTCCAACGCCCATAAAACCTACGCGAGACTCGATTATTTTCTTGCCACTAAAACCCTTCGCGAGGCCACACTCTCAACCGACATACTCACGGCTTCCCTGTCTGATCACAACCCGGTGGAACTCACGCTGGCACTCCCACAGATCCGACGACCGGCCAGACACTGGCGCTTTCGGGACGCTCTTTTGCATAGGCCAGACACGGTCACCCAGATAAAACGCGCAATAGAGGACTACCTCTCGCACAATGACACACCAGACACCGCTCTCTCCACGCGCTGGGAGGCCCTTAAAGCGGTCATTAGGGGGGCGGTCATTGCTATTTCTTCCGCGGATAACGCGGACCGCAAGGCAAAACGGGAGGAGCTGACACAGAAGGTGCGGGAATTGGAGCAGATGCACCAATGAACTGGAGCCCCCCGCATATGGCGACAACTCATGGCCGCCCGGAAACAACTGACGGCTTTTGACAGGGATAAGGCAGAATACGCTGCGATGCGGTTACGGCACTCCTTCTACACGGGCGGAGATAAATGTGGTCGCCTCCTTGCGCACAGGCTCCGCGAGGTCCGCTTACGTGAGGGTATCCAAGAAATCAGAGACGGCACGGGCAATACATGCTCCGATGACGTGACCATTGTTGACACCTTCCGCAAGTTTTATGCTCAACTCTACGATGACCAGCCTCTGGATGAGGCGGACATCGATTCCTATCTAACTGAGGCCCACCTCCCCACCCTGACACCGGACCAGGCAGCCCACATTGAAAGAGAGATCAGGCCGGAGGAGGTTATTTCAGCCATTGCCCGCCTGAAACTAGGTAAATCCCCTGGCCCAGATGGCTACACAGCAGCCTTCTATAAACAATTTTGCGGGATACTTGCTCCCTTGCTCACCCGGCTTTTTAATTCTTTCGCGGTGTCTGGGGCCATCCCTCCCTCCATGTTGGAGGCAGCGATAGTCGTCCTCCCCAAGCCCGGGAAAGATAAGACGGAATGCGGCTCATATCGGCCTATCTCACTCCTGAACATAGACTTGAAGCTTTACACCAGCATTCTGGCAAGCCGGCTCGCCCCCTACATGCAGGGACTAGTGGACCCCGACCAAGCCGGGTTTATACCGCAACGGCAGACAAGTGACAACACGAAACGGGTCACTCATCTCATTGAAAAGGCCTCCCGTATACCGGGGAAGTACATGCTTATCACGATCGATGCAGAGAAGGCCTTTGATCGGGTCCATTGGCCATATCTCGAGCAGGTATTGGCCCGCATAGGCTTTGGGGAGAAAATGCGGACCCACATCTTTAATTGCTACCGGTCTCCGACGGCGACGGTAAGAATTAACGGGCACACCTCCACTCCCTTCCCAATCCATAGGGGAACGAGACAGGGTTGCCCTCTGTCACCTCTCCTCTTCGCTCTCTACATGGAGCCCATGGTGCAGAGGGTTAGAGATCATGCTCAGATTACAGGCATCCGCTTTGGGGGGGACACCCACACCATCAGCTTGTGCGCGGATGATGTGCTTGTCACTCTAGCGAATCCCGAGAGAGCATTGGGCGCTTTCCTGGAGGAACTAGATATCTTCGCCGGAGCCTCTGGGTTCAAGGTCAACCTGACTAAATCTATCGCGATGAATCTCCCCCTACTACCACAAGAGAAGGCTGACCTGCAGGCCCGTTTTCCATTACAGTGGTCTGAGGACACCGTCCCATATTTGGGTATACATCTGGCCCCAACCCTACAAGCCATGAGACTAGCTAATTTCTCACTCCTTCATGCTCACATCCGCTCCGAGCTCCGGCGGTGGAGACACCATCGGATCTCCTGGCTGGGGCGTGTCGCGGCGATAAAGATGACAGTGCTTCCTAAGATCCTCTATCTATTTCAAACACTCCCCCTGCCACCCCCCACTGGCTGGCTCCAGAAGGTACAAGCGGACCTCTCACTTTTCATCTGGCAGGGTCGTAAACCACGACTTAAACGAGCGGTCGGCTTTCTTCCACCCCACGAAGGGGGACTCGGGATCCCGGACCTTACGCTCTATTACAAGGCTACACAGCTTAGATATTTGGTCGAATGGAGCCGGGCCGAATCTGAGAAGAATTGGCTTTTCCAAGACCGAGCTGTCGCAGGCACCTCTCTCATGAAGGTTCCCTTTCTCTTGAAGGTCCGCCGCCCCCCCAATCTCTATGCCTCACAGGTGACACGCACAACCCTAACGGTCTGGGACCAGATGTGCACACGCCACGATCTCACGACCTTCCCCTCGCCGCTCACGTCGATTCTGGATAATCCCGATTTTGGCCCTGGGACGGACTCTCAGTCCTTTCACTTGTGGCGAGAGGCCGGCTGTCGCGCGTTAGGTCTCTTATTCGCCAAGAGAGACATTATCTCCTTTCCGCAGCTCCGGACCGATTACGGTCTCCCAGAGACGGAGCGTATGCGCTACCTCCAGGTCCGACACTGGGCCATGCACCCTGACAACCGTACACAAGCGGCGAGACTTCTTACGCCATATGAGCGCTGGCTCATAACGCGGTCCTCGGACAAGAAACTGATCTCGGATCTCTATAAGATGCTACAATCCAGATACACCCACATTTACCACGCGGGGCGGGCCCGATGGGAACGGGAATTAGGGCGCAACCTCACTCCCGAGGAATGGGAAGGGGCATCCTATAGGGCACGCCACACAGCAACACACGTGAGCCTCACTGAAACTTTCACCAAATTAGTCTATCACTGGTACTACACCCCAGAGAGACTCCACCAAGCTGACGCGACACAGAGTCCTGACTGTTGGAGGGGATTTGGTGAGAGGGGCACACTAGTTCACGTGCTTTGGGATTGTGTACACCTTCGGACCTACTAGACGAAGTGGACAAACACCTCGATACAGAACTCCCTAGACTCCCCGCATACGTCCTCTTAGGGGTGCCCAACCCCCTCACTTATCCCCTAAAATCTAGATGAGGGAAACAGATAGCTATAGCTCTGGGCACTGCCGTCCAAAACATCCTGATTCACTGGAAAAACCCCCGCACTCCTACACACACGGGATGGTATCAAAGACTTTGGCATGTCTTGGGAATGGAAAAGATCTCTCTTACCTTGGCTGGGAAAGGCTCCTCCTTCAGCGACCTGTGGCAGCCCTTTCTCACTCTGCTCACACAAGAATTCCGGGAGCTGACATGCCCGAGATATCTTCGTCTCTTGCGCCTAACAACACCAGAATCTGCCTCCTAAGATTCACAAACATCAGGCTTGGCACATAACCTGGCCCAGCGCACTCTCACTAACTTGGACCGTGGGCGGGTGGGGGGTGGCTTCTGTCTTTTCTTTTCCTTTCCTCCTTTCACTTCTTCGGGTAGTGGGTGGGGGGCGGGCGTTGATTGTTTATGTCAAGATACTGTTATGTCGCTTTCCATCTCAGCCGGGTCCTGTGTGACCCTCATACTGTGCACTTATCCTTTGCAGTGTTTAATAAAAAAGAATTAAACCATAAATAGTTGTTGCAGAACAAGAGGCTGATACTGAAGGCCATAAAAAAAACTTAAGAGCCGCTGTTTAGTTACTTACTTTTACTTTTTCAACTGATCCGACAAATACTACTGGGCATTCTCTTACAGAATGCAAAAAGGGTCTTACCTTATTATAAGAGCAGCTTCTATGGCAATGTGGGGTTAATGGCTCACTGGCTCCATCAATATTTTTTATTTATTTTTTTGGAAAAGGTCAAAACTGAACATCTTTAGACAGTTGTTGAGAAATATGAAAATGGCCAAGACTGAAAATAATCAAGAAGGAGGGAAACAATATTATTGCCCCCTTATTAGTTCAACTGATTAAAAACGCCACTAACCACTCTTTATTAAAGTATAAACGTGTTACCTTGTTATTACGAGAGTGATCTTGGTGTCCTTGTGGTATTAATGGCTTGATAGTCTGCTGCTGCCTGCATTTATTTGGGGGGTGTAGATATTATCAAGAAAATGTTCACTGCCAGGACAGAAGTGATGTCAAACATACATCACCCGCCTATTAACAACCATATCTTAGTGTACTCATGGTACCCAAAAGTACATCAGTCCACACTTATGTAATCACCAAAGGTACATTGTTTCCCTGATCATGTGGGACACCTTCGGCTATTGTTCAGTGTTCTCAAATTTTCCAGTTCCATGCTTTATTTGCACATCTTTAGAGTCAAGGCTTTTTCTTTTCAGTCTGGGTCATGGAGCCTTCATTTTAGAATGTGATATATAAGACTACAAAACCCAGAATGTGAGGGCAACACGTACTTTACGAGTTTGTAAAACACTAGATAAGGGAAACTTGAGAGCTATGAAAGCTGACTTTTTAGCTAACAGCACTTAGTAAGAAAAGAATTTAGAGCCCTTTCTTACAGTTAAAAACTATTCTCTGAGCTGGGCCACTGGAATTATGTTGCAATGGAGGATGAAATCATGCGGCAGGGAGGACCAAATTATGTGGCAAGAGAAGGCAAATTATATGCAGCATAATGAGGCACATTTTGTGATAGTATTGCATTAATATTTTGTCATTTTTACACATGGTAACACTATCTGGCCAAAGATTTCACCTCGTTAGTACCAGTGTAATAACCAAATACAGCAATTAGCAACTGACAGATGACCAGTTAACCTTTGGGAAGGGCCTTCAGCCACATTGGAACAATTGTGGCCACTTTTTTAGTAACTTTTGATCTGTTTGAGATAGGACTTTTTAAAATTTAAATCTGCAGATATTCAGCAGGTGATTGTGAGGAGTTATTGTTTAGAAGAAAACCCCAAACCTTGCTCAAAATGGCCAAAGAAGCCAGGGAACAGGAAAAGGATGAATCTAAAAATAGATCCAATTAAAGTCAATACTACTCTAAATGAGTGAAATAGTTAAAAACAATTTCGAAAAGAGTCAACAAGGACAAAAAGCCCTGTATGATTAAAAGAAAAGCCAAACCCGAAAGTTTTCTCCAGGAGAATATGTCCCGCTCTTACAACCAACCACAGAAAATAAAATGTTAAGTCAGTGGCAAGGGCCTTTTAAAGTATTAGAGAAAGGAACCCAGTAACATATAAGTTAGAATTCAACCCAGTAAGTACAGACACTCAGATCTATCACGTAA
This sequence comes from Calotriton arnoldi, assembly GCA_963921515.1. Lineage (NCBI taxonomy): Eukaryota > Metazoa > Chordata > Amphibia > Caudata > Salamandridae > Calotriton > Calotriton arnoldi. Next base: position 130,340 of record CAWUFW010010925.1, read on the forward strand.
ACCTCCTTAAGAAGTGGGAAGGCCCTATTCCTGCCTAATATGGCAGTGGAATACAGGCCATGGAAGAAAACGTACAATGGATTGATCCCGACCTCAGTCCAGATCTCCAGAATTGTCTTAAAACCTGCCCAGAAATATTTTCGTTGACTCCAGGCCATACTCATGTGACTCAACATTCAATCAATACGGAGCTAGGGAACCATACAGAATCCCAGAAGCAAGGCGTACAGCAGGGGTCTACAACCCTTTCTGTAGTGGGATCTACTTCAGATCAGTGAAAATCATTGTGAGATACTCAAGGCTAAGCAACTCGCGCATTGTTACCAGATGCCCCCCACACTCAGGTTAGTTGGCTTTAAGCCTAATGTCCATAGAGCCAGATGCTATGGTTTGAACAAAATAGTTTGACTAGGGGCACTATGACAGGGCTGCTATGTGTGTCAGTGAGAGAGTGGTCTTCGGGTATGTATGAACTAGCCACGGCCGCTGCAGGTAAGAGCGGTGGGGCGGTGGGGCCGGTTGGGAAGGATTTCGAGAGACGACCACGAAGGAAAATTAATTATTTATTTAATTTTCTCTTGTGGTCATCTCTCGAAATCCCCCCTAAGCCGGCCCCACCGCTCTTACCTGCAGCAGCCACGGCTGGTATGAACATGTGTACATATGAATGGAATATATGAGTACGGGTGACTGAGAGCCCGTGTCATATGTACTTGGGGCACAGGACATACCTTTCACCATATGTGGCACTGTTACATGTATAACACAAATGGGAGAAATTTAAAGTGCAGAAAAATGTTCTGCAAAAATGTTCAGAGTATGGAAAAAAAATTGCAGTTTAAATTTGCCCAACTTAAAATAATGGGTGTATATTTCAGTTATAAATATGGCACTGTATCGAGAAAATTAAACTGAAAAGTTAACTTTGTTTATGTGGATTCCATATAACTCATCATGTACATATTCTCCCATTTCCAAGTCTCACATTTACAAACACCAAGCATCTTGCTCCCGGGAGTGGTCTGTAGACATGGTACCATATTTATAACAGAAAATACATATGTTTAAATGGGGAGAATGTTAAGTGAATAAACATGCTTCATAAAACATTAAGAGGTATTTGGCTTAATTGAAATTGGAGCAACACATTAATACTTAATGTTTCATAGAAAAGGTTTTCTTCACTTTAAGAATCTCCCATTTGAAAACAAATGGCTATTTTTCAGTTATAAATATGGCACAGTGTGTACTAGTCACAGGGAGCTAAAGGCCTGCTGCGTGTAAATGAAACATTTTGAAATGGGAAAAATGTAAATGAAGAGTTAATTATTAGGGTAACTTTTTATTTTTATTTTCTCCCATTTAAAAGCATTCAGAAACATCACTTTGTTCCCATGCTCTAATATTGAGTTGACAAGGACTTTTATTTAAGAGTTAAATACTCCATTGCTTCAGTTCTTCACCTCTGTGACCCTGCCTGTCCCATAAATCTGACAGAGCACTGCTCATTATCAGGCTCTGCTATTTGCAGCCTGATGATAATAATGTAAAGTAAATACAGCCTTCAATTAACAACAAAAGAAAGATGTGACCCTGTGCTTATTTAAAAATGAACTCAAGGCTGCGAGCTACTTTTAAGGTGAATGGAAGCTACTAGTAGCTCGCGATCCACTTGTCGGAGACACATGGCATACAACAATAGAGGATCAGGTAGAAAACATTTTACAACTATGGGTGAAAGAACCCTCCGTAAGCCAATGGAATTCACTTGTGGTATTAGTTCTGAAACCAGATGGGAGTATAAGTTTCCGTATGGACTTTAGAGAAATCAATAAAGTATTTACATTTGACATATATCCCACTCCACACATAGACGAAATAATTGAAAGATTGAGACAAGTCCAATTTGTATGTACCTTAGACTTGTGTACAGGGTATTGGCAAATCTCAAAAATCCAGAAAGACAAAGAGAAAACCGCATTTTCCACTCCAGGGGTCTATATCAGTTTACTGGGCTATCTTTCAGATTACATGAGGTCCCGGCTACATTCTAAAGAGTAATAAATACTTTAATTAGAAAGCACAAGGAGGTATGCTGCTGCATACACTGATGACATCATAATACACAGCCAGTCTTGGGAAGAACACTTAAACCATTTGAAAGTAGTATTAAAGACCTTAGGAGAAGAAAATCTAAAAGTCAATCCAAAGAAAAGTCATTTGGCAGGAAGACAAGTGAACTACGTAGGTTATCTGTTGGGTAATGGAGTTATCCACCCTCAATGAAATTGATTGCCTGGTCAGCGACGGACAACAAAATCCAGTGCAATAAGAGAGAGAGCCTACAAAAGGAAGTTCAAGAACTGGAATGTATTCACAAATGCATGGGTGCCCCCAGGGTCTGGCAGTGGTTAGAGGTGGCGCACACACAATTAGCAGGACTAGACCTGGACAAGGCCGAATATGCATTGCTCAGATTACACTACTGCTTTTATGTGGGGGGAGACAAATGCGGATGATTACTAGCAAACAGACTTAGAGCACAATGTCAAGCTGGAGGTGGATTCCCTACTCGCGCCGGATAGTACCGACATAGTAGGAGAGGGCCCCTTCGCATCCACTTTCTGGGACTTTTATGAGAGGCTCTTCTCGAAGCAAGACTTAGCCCCAGTCAGCCCTGGAGTCTACCTTGAAGAGGCGCGTACACCTCGCCAGGAGCCGGACCAGGCGGACACTCTAGACTGCCCGATCCGACTGGAGGAAGTTATCTCTGCTATTGCTAAACAGAAACTCCTCAAATCTCCAGGACTGGACGGTTTTCCGGTCCTCTTTTATAAAATCTTCTGCACTGCTCTCGCCCCAGTCATAACCCGGCTCTTTAACGCCATAGCTGGCCTGGGGACTGTGCCACCTTCGATGCTGGATGCCTCCTTCATTGTAATTCCCAAGCCTGGGAAAGACAAGAAGCAATGCGCTCATACTGCCCAATATCCCTCCTCAACGTGGATATTAAATTGTTGACTAACATTCTAGCAGCGCGGTCGGGCCCATTAATGCTAGGTCTGATTGACCCTCATCAGGCTGGATTTGTCTGCCACCGACAGTGCAGTTTCAGTACCAAGCGGATCATTCACCTAATAGACAAAGCCAAATGCTCTCGGAGGGAAATAAAGCTCCTGGCCATAGAAGCTGAGAAGGCGTTTGACTGTGTGCATTGGCCCTACTTAGAGGTGAAGCTTAGACTTTTTTGCTTTGAGGCAAAATTTAGCACCTGTGTCTTCAGTAATTATGGGGCATCACAAGCGACGGTCTGAGTTAATGGACAAACCTTGGCTCCTTTTCCTATTTGCAGAGGTACTCGACAGGGGTGCCCACTGTCACCCCTGCTGTTTTCTCTCTATATGGAGCCCTTGACTCGGCACATCCGAGACAACACGACCATCACTGGGGTGTGCTTCAGCGGAGAAGAACATACCATTAGCCTTTATGCTGAGGACGTGATAGTGGCCCTGGAAGACCCGCTTAGGGCCCTTCTGGCAGAGAATGAGGACTTTGAAAAGGCTTTCGGATTTTGTATTAATCTTCAGTAATCGCAGGCCCTCAACCAGTAGCAGTGGCATTGCGAGGGGTGGGGGGGCCGGGCGCGAGGGGTCTCGGTATTTGCTGGGGTGTCGTGCGGGGGGATCGCAGAGGTGTCGCGTTGAAATAAAAAAAATTAATAAATAAAATTAAACTTACCTTTTCCCCTGTCCTGCGTCTTCTCTGCTTCTGCTCTCCTGCCTCCGTCAGGAACAGGAAGCAGGCAGCCAGGCTCCCTCCCCTATGCCAATCACAATGCTGCAAACAGCGCTGTGATTGGTCGGGACGGCGCCCAGCCAGGGGCTAGTGGGGTGGGCATGTTCTCCATGCAGGCTGCATTGCAGCCTGCATAGAGATGGGCAGAGTGTGCATGACTGGCTTGGGCGGCCCGAGAGGGCCAACCAAACAGTCTTTGCGCACTCAGGAGTGGGCAAACCACTCCTCCCCTGCCCACCGCCCGCCCGCAATGCACAAAGCAAACATAAAATGGTAAAAACTAAAAGTTATTACCATCTTATGTTTTGGCTTTCTCGCACTGCGAGAAAACAGTGGGGTGACACTCCTCCGCCCTAGTGGAGGAGCCGCCCCTGCCCTCAACCTTTCTGTCCCCCCAGCGATGGAGATGTTGCTGGCTCGCCAATATCAGCTACACTGGTCGACTACCTCCATCCCCTACCTGGGGGTCCAATTGGCCCTGACAGTAAAAGTGACAGTGGCCCTGAACTATCAAACTCTGCTCAGGCAGCTAAGGAGGGATTTGGCCCAATGGAAGCACTATTGGCTGTTCTGGCTCGGCCACGTGGCAGCATCAAAGATGACTACCCTCCCGAAGATCCTGTTTCTGTTTTAAGCCCTCCTGATAGAGCCTCCTGTTTTCATGCTTGAGTCCCTGCAGGGGGAGTTGTGCCACTTCTTCTGGGCAGTAGGGAGGCTTCGCATGAGTCAGGAGCAAAGCTACCAGTCCACATGAGATCATTATTGTCAGGTAGCACAACTCCGCTACTTGGTGGAATAAACATGGGGGGGTCAGAGAAGCACTTACTGTGTATGGACAGGGCAGTAGCTGGGGTGCATCTGTGGAAAGTTCCATTTCTACGCCCACACAGAGACCATGGGGTCTTTACTCCTCTCTGGTCACTAAAGCCACTCTTGAAGTGTGGGACCGGGTGATGACACGTGAGACTATGTCCTCGTTTCCCTCCCCACTGACTCTGATTATGAGAAATGTGGGTTTCACACCAGGACTGGATCATACCGATTTCAGACCATGGCAAAAAGTGGGATGCAGATCCATTGGCTCTTCCCTGATGAGGAGGACCCCATTCCCTTCTAGCAGTTATGTAAAGTCTATGCGCTGCCTGAAACGGAGCAAATGCACTACCTTCAAGTCCGTCATTGGCACACTCACCTGACTGTTCGAGCTGGGGCGCAGCACCCGCTTACTCCCTTTGAGAAATGGCTCGTAACTAAGACCTATACAGCCGCCTTATCACTAAACCATATGCAGTTCTCCAACACGCTACCACAGTGACTAAGACCTCAGGGTAGAAGCATTGAGAGCTTGAACTAGGACGGATGTTTACACACAAGGAATGGGACGCGATTTATTATAGGACGCGACACAGAGCAAACAGCACTGCTAGCATTGAGACTAGCATAGTTACATGCTGGTACCTTACCCTGGTGCGACTACATAGGGGCAACCTAGTACATAGCGCGGACTGCTGGAGGGGTTGTGGGTCTCCCGTGACGCTGCTTCATCTCCTCTGGGACTGCCCAAACTTACACGGTTTTGGGACACGATATTGACTGATATAGATACCTACTTCGACATGCAGCTACCTTGCTTCCCCACAAATGTTATACTGGGACTACCGAATGCTCTTACCTTTGGCTTAAATCACGCAGGGGGCGACATATTGGCCTCACTTTGGGGGCAGCCCTGAAAAACATCCTTTTACATTGGGGTACCGAAAGGCTCACGACACATCTCGGATGGTTGGATCGACTATGGCACCTATTGGGGATGGCGAGATTACCTCTCACGCTAACCAATCAGAGTGACTCCTACAGACAGCTTTGGCATCCCTACATTGCTCTCCAGGGAGTTTCAGGAGTTTACATGCCCCAGATACTTACGCCTGCTGTGCCTAGTGGAGCCAGAAACCTTGGCACAGACTGGAGAGGAAGCCCTGGGTGGGCCTACCGATGACTAATAAAGCGCTACTAGCACAATGACACTGGATGTGAGTACTCCGGGGTGTGAGTAGCGGAGAGGGGTGGAGGTTTTGTTGGGGTTTTTTATGCTGATTTGCTTTTAGGTTGAAGCGATGCCTCTCTCTGTTTGCTGGTTTGAATTTTCTTGAAATGCAATAAAAAGATTTGAATCATAAATGTACGGCACAGATTTGTCATCAACTGGTTATGCATCAGATTAGGACAGCAGTGTATCACCCACAAACAGATGGCCTGGTTGAATAATACAATGCCACATTAAAACTCACCGTAAAATTGCTGGAGATGGAAAAAAGGAAATGGGATTTCATGCTACCTTTAGCCTTGTATGCCATACAAAGCAAGGAGCAAAGAAGTCTAGGATCCTCTCCATTTGAGTTATTGTTCAGAAGAAAACCCTGAACCTTACTCAATATGCCAAAGAAGCCTGGGAACAGGAAAAGGAAGAATCTAAAAATATTTTAGAGTATGTAAGCCAATTAAAGACAAGATTAAGAGAAATTAGGGAAATAGTCAAAAACTATTTAGAGAAAAATTAACAAGGGCAGAAAGCCCTGTATGATAAAAAAGCCAAACTTTAACAGTTTTCTCTAGGAGATTATGTCCTGCTCTTACTACCAACCAAGGAAATTAAAATATTTAGTCAGTGGCAAGGGGCTTTTAAAGTATTGGAGAAAGTAACCCCTGTCACATATAAGTTAGAGATGAACCAAGTAAGAAAAGACACTCAGATCTATCACATAAACCTCATTAAGAAGTGTGAAGGCCACATTCTCGCCTTATATGGTGGCGGAATACAAGCCACAGAAGAAGTACAATACAACGTATTGCTTGCGACCTCAGTTCAGATAAACAACAAAATCTCCAAAATTGTCTTAAATCCTGTCCAATAATATTTTTGCTGACTCCAGGCCGTACTCATGTAATTCAACATTCAATAATTACGGAACCAAGGAAAATAGTCAGTTTAAAGCCATACAGTATCCCAGAAGCTAAGCGTACAGCAATAGAGGATGAGGTACAAAACATGTTACAACTGGGGGTGACAGAACCCTCCATAAGCCAATGGAATTCACCTGTTGTATTGGTTCTGAAACCAGATGGGACAATACGTTTCTGTACACACTTTAGAGAAAGCGAAAAATATCTACATTTTACAAGGATCCCATTCCTCACATAGACAAAAGGATTGAAAGATTGTGACAATCCCAATCTGTAAGTACTCTAGACTTATGTAAAAGTTATTGGCAAATCCAATTAAACCAGAAAGGTAAAGAGAAAACTGCATTTTCCGCTCCGGGTGGTCTATTTCACTTTACTGGGCTACCTTTTGGATTACACTGGGCCCTGGCTACATTCCAAACAATGATGAAACCTTCACTTTGAAAGCACGAGAGGTGTGCTGCTGCATATAGTGAGGACATCATAACACACAGCTAGTCTGGGCAAGAATACATAACCCTTTTGAAAGCAGTGTTAAAGACCTTAGGAGAAGTGGGTCTAAAGGCCAATCCAAAGAAAAGTCATCTGGCAGGAAGATATGCGAAATACTTAGGGTATTTGTTGAGCAGAGGAGTTATCCAACCTTAAGTAGATAAAGTAATAGCTACATTAAAGGTTCCCTTTCCTAAGAAAAAAGAGACTTAAGAGCTGTTTTAGGTTTAGTTACTGATAATTCATTCCCCACTTCTCCCATTGGGCCACTCCCTTAACTGACCTATTGACCAGGGATCTGGGGCTGACTGGGAAGTAAGACAGCCATATCCCACAACTGTGAAAGCATTTGAAAACCAAAACGAGATACTATCCTCTGATCAGATTCTACAATCCGCTGATTTTTTTAAAAAAAATTATCCTACCAACCAATGCTTTTGGGTTGGGTTTAGGGGCAGTGTTATCTCATTTAGACATGAAGGAAGAGAAAAAACTATTTTATATATTAGCTGCAAACTGTTCCCCAGAGAGCGCAAGTATGCACTTGTAGTAAAGGAAGGATTAGCCATAAAATGAGCCATCAAAAGTCTCTGGTATTACCAAAAAGGGAGAGAGTTCGATTTATATACCGATTATGCCCCTCTGGAATGGATGGCTAAAAAGAAAGGCAACAATTCTAGGGTGCTAAGATGCTTTCTATCCTTGCAACCATTCCAATTCACCCTACATCAGAGAAAGGGAAAGGAACAGGCAAATGCAGATTATCTTTCCAGATATCTGCAAGAGGGTTTCTTCCCTGGAAGAAAGTAAGGGAGGGAGATGTAAGGAAGGAGTAGAAGGACCCTTGACCTTGCCAGGTAGGTCGCTCCCCCACCACACAGCTCCGCCTGTGTTGTCTGCCCGCTGCTTCTGCAGGTAAGATCGCCCCTCCGCTTGTGGCCCCGGTGCCCGTATTTCTTGCTTGTCTCCCCATTTTCCTTCTGTGCCCCTCGCTGCCCCATTTGCGCTGTGCCTGTAATTCTGTCTGTTTTTCTCCCCCATTTTCCTTTCTGTGCCCCTCGCTGCCCCATTTGCGTTGTGCCCGTAATTCTGTCTGTTTTTCTCCCCCATTTTCCTTTCTGTGCCCCTCGCTGCCCCATTTGCGTTGTGCCCGTAATTCTGTCTGTTTTTCTCCCCCATTTTCCTTTCTGTGCCCCTCGCTGCCCCATTTGCATTGTGCCTGTAATTCTGTCTGTTTTTCCCCCCATTTTCCTTTCTGTGCCCCTCGCTGCCCCATTTGCGTTGTGCCCGTAATTCTGTCTGTTTTTCTCCCCCATTTTCCTTTCTGTGCCCCTCGCTGCCCCATTTGCGTTGTGCCCGTAATTCTGTCTGTTTTTCTCCCCCATTTTCCTTTCTGTGCCCCTCGCTGCCCCATTTGCGTTGTGCCCGTAATTCTGTCTGTTTTTCTCCCCCATTTTCCTTTCTGTGCCCCTCGCTGCCCCATTTGCGTTGTGCCCGTAATTCTGTCTGTTTTTCTCCCCCATTTTCCTTTCTGTGCCCCTCGCTGCCCCATTTGCGTTGTGCCCGTAATTCTGTCTGTTTTTCTCCCCCATTTTCCTTTCTGTGCCCCTCGCTGCCCCATTTGCGTTGTGCCCGTAATTCTGTCTGTTTTTCTCCCCCATTTTCCTTTCTGTGCCCCTCGCTGCCCCATTTGCGTTGTGCCCGTAATTCTGTCTGTTTTTCTCCCCCATTTTCCTTTCTGTGCCCCTCGCTGCCCCATTTGCGTTGTGCCCGTAATTCTGTCTGTTTTTCTCCCCCCATTTTCCTTTCTGTGCCCCTCGCTGCCCCATTTGCGTTGTGCCCGTAATTCTGTCTGTTTTTCTCCCCCATTTTCCTTTCTGTGCCCCTCGCTGCCCCATTTGCGTTGTGCCCGTAATTCTGTCTGTTTTTCTCCCCCATTTTCCTTTCTGTGCCCCTCGCTGCCCCATTTGCATTGTGCCCGTATTTTTTGTCTGTTTTCTCTCCCCTTGTACTTTTGTGCCCCCGCTGCCTCTCGCCATTCCCGCCGCTGCGTCCCTGCGGCCCCGCCCCCTGACTGCCCATTCGCTGCCCCTGCCTCCCGCCTCCCAGCTGCTCCTCCCTCCCACCTCCCCATAAATGGCGGCCGCTGCGCGTGAGGAGAGCGACCCTTGACCTTGCCAGGTGGGTCGCTCCCCACCACACAGCTCCGCCTGTGTTGTCTGCCCGCTGCTTCTGCAGGTAAGATCGCCCCTCCGCTTGTGGCCCCGGTGCCCGTATTTCTTGCTTGTCTCCCCATTTTCCTTCTGTGCCCCTCGCTGCCCCATTTGCGCTGTGCCTGTAATTCTGTCTGTTTTTCTCCCCCATTTTCCTTTCTGTGCCCCTCGCTGCCCCATTTGCGTTGTGCCCGTAATTCTGTCTGTTTTTCTCCCCCATTTTCCTTTCTGTGCCCCTCGCTGCCCCATTTGCGTTGTGCCCGTAATTCTGTCTGTTTTTCTCCCCCATTTTCCTTTCTGTGCCCCTCGCTGCCCCATTTGCGTTGTGCCTGTAATTCTGTCTGTTTTTCCCCCCATTTTCCTTTCTGTGCCCCTCGCTGCCCCATTTGCGTTGTGCCCGTAATTCTGTCTGTTTTTCTCCCCCATTTTCCTTTCTGTGCCCCTCGCTGCCCCATTTGCGTTGTGCCCGTAATTCTGTCTGTTTTTCTCCCCCATTTTCCTTTCTGTGCCCCTCGCTGCCCCATTTGCGTTGTGCTCGTAATTCTGTCTGTTTTTCTCCCCCATTTTCCTTTCTGTGCCCCTCGCTGCCCCATTTGCGTTGTGCCCGTAATTCTGTCTGTTTTTCTCCCCCATTTTCCTTTCTGTGCCCCTCGCTGCCCCATTTGCGTTGTGCCCGTAATTCTGTCTGTTTTTCTCCCCCATTTTCCTTTCTGTGCCCCTCGCTGCCCCATTTGCGTTGTGCCCGTAATTCTGTCTGTTTTTCTCCCCCATTTTCCTTTCTGTGCCCCTCGCTGCCCCATTTGCGTTGTGCCCGTAATTCTGTCTGTTTTCTCCCCCATTTTCCTTTCTGTGCCCCTCGCTGCCCCATTTGCGTTGTGCCCGTAATTCTGTCTGTTTTTCTCCCCCATTTTCCTTTCTGTGCCCCTCGCTGCCCCATTTGCGTTGTGCCCGTAATTCTGTCTGTTTTTCTCCCCCATTTTCCTTTCTGTGCCCCTCGCTGCCCCATTTGCGTTGTGCCCGTAATTCTGTCTGTTTTTCTCCCCCATTTTCCTTTCTGTGCCCCTCGCTGCCCCATTTGCGTTGTGCCCGTATTTTTTGTCTGTTTTCTCTCCCCTTGTACTTTTGTGCCCCCGCTGCCTCTCGCCATTCCCGCCGCTGCGTCCCTGCGGCCCCGCCCCCTGACTGCCCATTCGCTGCCCCTGCCTCCCGCCTCCCAGCTGCTCCTCCCTCCCACCTCCCCATAAATGGCGGCCGCTGCGCGCCGCGCCGCTGGCGCGCCGAAGGCACGCCTAAGGCAAGCCCGTCTGCGCCCGTCCGCGACTGGACCGCGCCCAGCGCCAGAACCCCTGGATCCCACCGATGCAACACTACTCGACGGACCTACGACGCCGCCACCCTCACCGCACTCAATGCCGGCCGGAACCCTGCCTGCTACCGAGCCTCACCGAGACGCACCCACGGACCCTTCACCTGCCAAACCTGCCGATTCACCTACCCCCGGACGTGCTCCACCTCCGCCAAGTCGAGCACCAGCAGCAACCACCTGAAATGCATCCTGTTGAACACCCGCTCCGTCCACAGGCACGCCGTGGAACTCTGGGACCTGCTCGACGCAACAGCACCGGACATCGCCTTCCTCACCGAAACCTGGATGAACGCCTCCTCAGCGCCCAACATCGCCATAGCCATCCCGGACGGATACAAGATCACCCGGAGGGACCGCGTCAACCAGACTGGAGGAGGCATCGCCATCGTACACAAGAACACCATCCGCATCTCGACTAACTCCGACGAGACCTTCACCGCTGCCGAACACCTACACTTCCAGATACACACTGACCCCAAGACCACCCTCCGAGGCACCCTCATCTACAGACCCCCGGGACCACGCACACTATTCAGCGAAGACATCGCAGACTTCATCAGCCCGCACGCCATGCCCTCCGCCGACTACATCCTCCTAGGGGACCTCAACTTCCACCTGGAGAACAACAATGACAGAAACACCACCGCCCTGCTGGACAACCTCGCCAACCTCGGACTCAAGCAACTGGTGAACACGCCCACCCACTACGCCGGCCACACGCTTGACCCCGTCTTCTCTTCCAGCAAGCACATCTCCTTCAGCCACGCCACCGGACTCCACTGGACCGACCACAGCTGCGTCCACTTCAGCTTCAGAAAGACTGCGACCCACCACCACCCGCAACAGGCTCCCCGCCGGAGCTGGAGCAAGATCACCGCCCGAGCAGCTCACCGCCTCCCTCAGCCAGAACACACCCACCAACACAACGGACCCAAACGAAGCAGCCAGCAACCTCGCCAAGTGGCTGACCGCCTGCGCCGACGACCTCGCACCACTAAAAAACCCTCCCAGCAGACCCGGAAGCAAGAAAACCCCTTGGCTCACCAACGAACTCAAGGAATCCAAGAAGAACTGCCGCACTCTCGAGAAAACCTGGCGACTCGACCAGACCACAGACAACAGGACCGCCCTCAAGCACGCCACCCGCAAACACCACCAGCTGATCCGTGCCACCAAGAAGTCGGCACTCAAAGAACGACTGGACAACAACGCCCACGACAGCAAGGAACTTTTCAGCATCGTCAAAGAGTTCTCCAACCCCAGCGCCGGAAACAACGACATCACCCCCTCGCAAGACCTCTGCAACTCACTCGCCGCGTTCTTCCACCGCAAGATCACCGACATACATAACAGCTTCGACGCACAAACCACGCACCCCACCGCCGAACCAACGCCCGCCACCACCACCCTCTGCAACTGGACCCCGATCAGCACCGAAGACACCACCCGCACGATGAACTCCATCCACTCCGGATCACCAACCGACCCCTGCCCACACCACGTCTTCAACAAAGCCGACGCCACCATCGCACCCCATCTCCGGGACATCATCAACTCCTCCTTCCACACCGCCACCTTCCCGGAGAGCTGGAAGCACACCGAGCTTACCGCCCTCCTGAAGAAACCAACGGCGGACCCCACCGACCTCAAGAACTACCGTCCCATCTCGCTCCTTCCGTTTCCGGCCAAAGTCATCGAGAAGACCGTCAACAGACAGCTTGCCGCCTTCCTCGAGACGAATGGATCCCTCGACCCCTCGCAGTCCGGGTTTCGGGCCAACCACAGCACCGAGACCGCCCTTATCGCAGCCACCGACGACATCAGAACCCTAACCGACAACGGGAAACAGCAGCCCTCATCCTCTTGGACCTCTCCGCGGCGTTCGACACCGTCTGCCACCGCACCCTAGTGAAGCGCCTCAGCAACATCGGAATCCGAGAGAAAGCACTGGAATGGATCATCTCGTTCCTCGCCGGAAGAACCCAGAGAGTCCGCCTCCCCCCGTTCAGATCCGAGGCCACCGAAGTCATCTGCGGCGTTCCACAAGGATCTTCACTCAGTCCAACCCTCTTCAATGTCTACATGAGCCCCCTCGCAGCCATCGCACGCCAACACAACCTCAACATCATCTCCTACGCCGACGACACCCAGCTGATCCTCTCCCTCACCAACGACCCCACCACCGCCAGAGCCAACCTACACGACGGGATGAGAGACGTCGCCGACTGGATGAGGAACAGCCGCCTTAAACTGAACTCAGACAAGACGGAAGTCCTCATCCTGGGCTCATCACCCTCCGCCTGGGACGACTCCTGGTGGCCCCCGGCCCTGGGCACCGCGCCCAAGCCAACGGACCACGCACGCAACCTGGGCTTCATCCTGGACTCCTCCCTGTCGATGACCAGACAAGTCAACGCCGTCTCATCTTCGTGCTTCAACACCCTGCGCATGCTCCGCAAGATCTTCAGATGGATCCCCACTGAAACCAGGAAGACCGTCACCCAGGCACTCGTCACCAGCCGACTGGACTATGGGAACACCCTCTACGCCGGAACCACAGCCAAACTTCAAAAAGACTCCAGCGCATCCAGAACGCCTCCGCACGACTCATCCTGGACATCCCCCGACACAGCCACATCACCGGACACCTGAAAGACCTGCACTGGCTCCCCGTCAGCAAGAGAATCACGTTCAGACTCCTCACCCACGCACACAAGGCCCTCCACGACCTGGGCCCAAAGTACCTCAACGACCGCATGACCTTCTACACGCCCACCCGCCAGCTACGATCAACCAGCCACGCCCTCGCCACCGTACCACACATCCGCAGAACCACCGCCGGAGGAAGATCCTTCTCCTACCTGGCAGCCAAGACCTGGAACTCCCTCCCCACTCACCTTCGGCGAACCCAGGACCATCTCTCCTTCAGGAAGCAGCTCAAGACCTGGCTGTTCGAGCAGTAACTTACCCCCTCCCCCAGCGCCTTGAGACCCTCCCGGGTGAGTAGCGCGCTCTATAAATGCCGTGATTGATTGATTGATAAGCAATATATCTGATACGGGTAGAGAGAGTCTCGTGCCACAGCCACCCGCATGACACCTAGAAACAAGCATTTTTTTATTTATTTTTTACGGAGTTTTATGTAGTGCAAACTTGACCCGGTATCGGGTATCAGAGCGCTTTACATAGCACCAGTTGCGTTACATGAGGCACGGGGAGATTAAGTGATTTGCCCAGAATCACATGATGTTCAGCGTCATTGTCGAGACTCGAACCCGGTTCCCCAGATTCGAGGTCGACCACCCTAGCCGTCAGGCCAACTCCTCTCCCCATTGAGAAAGCAAAACGTTTTCTCCTATGCAAAATCTATTGGCTTTTTCAATGTGCTCTTTACATGTTGCACAGAAGATGAGCTGAGTAAAAAAAGAAGCACTATGACGTGGCCAGCATTGTCCGCATTATAGTGCTTTTTTTTGTACTGTAAGCCTTGTGCCACCGCAGCTTAACTGCTGTGCAACATATAAACAAATAGTGACAAAGCCAATAGATTGCGCATAGACAAAATTTAGAAAATGAATGTGATATTGTGTAATGTAACTGTAAGCATTCCAATACTTTCGGGTCGAGTTTGCGTTATATAAAACTGCAACAAAGATGAAACCTAACAGGCATCCCTCACGTACGTACTTGTGCCTGTTTAAAGCCATATCTGAACACAGTGAGCTCTAGTATGCATTTCTATATTCACACAGAACGTTCAGCTGTCCAGCACTATCAAGTTTCCTAGGTCAGTCACACAAACAAACTCTTCAAAATAGTCAAAGAATTCTCCAACCCGACAGCCATAGAGAACTCTGTGACTCCCTCTCAGACTACTTCCACAGCAAGATCACCAACATCTACAACAATTTCAACCTCCAACCCGCCACCCTCAACCCCAATGACCTCAATCAACCAGCGAATATCAGCCAAACAATTACCACCTGGTCTCCACTCACCACATGGACCACCTCAGCCATCATGTCTTCCATCTACTCCGGGGCGCCCACCGACCCCTGTCCCCACTACCTCTACAACCTCGCAATGAACCCAATCAGCATGCAACTCACCAACATCCTCAACACCTCCATCTCCACAGCAACCTTCCTGGACAGATGGAAACACGCAAAACCATCTACTGGACGTGTCACAATCAGGATTCCGTGCCAACCACAGCACTGAGACACCGCTGATTGCCCCCACAGACAACATCAGAACACTCCTCGATCATGGAGAAACTGTGTCCCTTATCCTCCTCAACCCCTCTACGGCATTCAACACCGTCTCCCAAAACACCCTCATCAACAGACTCCACAACAACCTAGGCATATGGCAAGAAGCCTGCAAGTGGATTGCCTACTTCCTTACAGGACGCACACAGAGCATCCGACTGCCTCACTTTACCTCTGCACACAAAGACATCAAATGCAGTGTACCAAAAGGATCACCCCTCAGCCTCACCCTGTTCAACATCTACATGACCCCCCTAGCAGATGTTGTCAGATCCCACGGACTCAACATAATCTCCTACGCAGATGACACTCAACTGATCCTCTTGCTCACCAAGTACCCCTTCAATGCCAAAACCAACTTCTGCAACCCCATGACCAACGTAGCCAAATGAATGAGAGACAACTGCCTCCAACTCAACTCCGACAAAACTGAAGTACTGATCTTTGGGAAGACCACCTCTGCATGGGACCACAGCTGGTGGCCTGCAGAACGTGGACCTACACCCACACCGACCAACCATGCACACAACCAAGGCATCAGCCTTGACAGCCAACTGACCATGAAACGACAGGTCAACACAGTCACCTCCTCCTGCGTCCACATACAGTGCATGCTCCGCAGAATCTTCAGATGGATCCCAACCAACACCAGAAAGACCGTCACTCAGGCCCTCGTCACCAGCCGCCTCGACTACAGCAATGCCCTCTATGCTGGCATCTCCACCCAGCTCCTCAGAAGACTCCAGACCATACAGAATGATGCAGCCAGACTCATCCTGGACCGTTCTAAATGAACCCAATTACCCCCCACCTGAGAGACCTCCACGGACTCACCATCCAGAAGAGATGCCAGTTCAAGATCCTCACGCACGCCTACAAAGCCCTCCGCAACCTAGGACCTGCCTACATCAACCATTGACTGAACTTCCACCAGCTCTCTAGACACCTGCGCTCCTCCTCATTCGCCCTCGCACACCACCCCCCGGATCTGTCGCTGCCGCAGCAGTGGCCTCTCCTTCTCCTGTATCGCAGCGAAGAGCTAGAACAACCTTCCCCTCCTGTTTCATACAGCCCCCTCGCTGGCAGACTCCAGAAAGAGATTCAAGACCTTGCTCTTCGACAGAGACACAGCGCCCAGATACCCCTAGGGGTGACAGTGCTGCGCTATACAAATGCTGTTTGATTGATTGATTGAGTCCATGCCTCTGTACCTCATCCAGCTCAGATGTGTTTTTTCATTCTGTGTATATTTTGTGGGATCTAAATAGGTGCATATTCCTGTGTAGCACCCTCTGGTCTAAAAGCGTCCTGCACACCCATGGGAAAGAACTACAAGCAGCATGGCATTTGTCTATATAAGTGCTGATGATGGGTCTGCTGGGACGCCCTTCCACAATCTCCATAGACAACAACCTTTCTTGAGGGAAAACTCATGGGACGTAATTGCTGAAAAGTGATATGTCTGCGAGATAGATTGACTTGTCAAGGTAATATTTCACGCTGCTCATAAAAATGCCTTGTTTTTATTTCGCGCTGCAGTGCTATCTGTAAAGAAAACATTAACAAAGCCAAATAGCTCTTTGTGAGCTATTTGGCTTTGTTGATGTTTTTTAAAGATGGCTTAAAGTGAATAAAGCGCTATGCCGCTGCCAGCACTGGCCGTCATAGTGCTTTTTGTTGTTAGGTGGGGGGAGAGAGGTCAAAACAAGGACGTGAGAGGAGGTGGGAAGGACAACAACGAAGCGGGAGGAGACAGAAAGGCAAACAACAAGGACAGGAGATGGGGTGGGAGGGATTAAGAGGGGTAGATAGAGCCTGCAAACAAACACATGCACTCTTAAGGAGTGCCTAATTAAAAAGAAAAACAGGTACATGTAACAATTTGCGGTCAGTGGAAGGACACTGATTGCAGAGACTGGAAACTGTACTTGGTCCAAGCTCCATGTACAACCGGATGTCAGCAAGCACTGAAGAGAAAGTGGAAGGAGCAGGAGGCTCTGACCAATCAGAAGCAAGGAGATGAGAGTGACATGGAAGCCAACCAATGGTAAGTAACTGTAAGTGTGGGGCGGGCTGTAAACCCGTTTTTAAGCTTTTTTTTAACAATAGCTTTCTCTGACAGCGCATGCACACTGTACAAGCGAAATCTAAAAAGAAGCAAACACATAGTTAGGAAAGGGGAGAAGGCTCAGGGAAGATGGACAGAAACATGGAAAGAAAGAAAGGACACAGGGAGATGACAGGAAGAAGTATGGAGACAGAAGGGGAAAAGGGAAGTAACAAAGGACTTATTACAGGAGTGGGGTGGAGCACAAGAAGGAAAAAGACTAAAGAACGCCAAAGAGGAGAGACCGATAAGGGCAGAAGGAGAGGGGCAAGGATGCCACTGCAAGTTTTCCCTGGGGCGAAACATCTGCAAGGCCACACCATAGGTCAAGGGGGGCCCGCGAGGAGACAGGCAACCCAGGTAGACAGAGCAGCCAGAAGCTGACAAGCCAAAAGTCGAAGGAGACGACAGGAACACTGAGGAAGAACTCGATTACTTGTTTTGAGGACTGGTGGGTGCCACCAGTAGTAGCGAAGACACCTGCCACAACTCAGGACAGTTGTGGCACACCAGGTGATTGAATGGGATCCCAAAGTTGGGGACAAATAACTGAACGTGTCAATTTTTTCTCTTTTCCCTCTTTACTTTTTCTGCTTTAATTTACACCAATTAACAAAAATTTAAATCTCACTGAAGCCTCAGTGGGGGAACTGTTTTTAATAATCTTTTGGAGGTGCAACACCCACGAGGGTTTTAATTTTTGTTGTTTGAAACCACATGTCCCATAATGCCATCTGATATTCACTCATGTGGGGCCAATAAAAGGAGGAAGTAAAATACAGAAGTGGTTTGTTTGTGAAGTTGCACTTGACCAGCTGGCAGCCTGTGATCAAGGATACTGAAATCCGAAACGCGTTAGGCAAGAATGCCAGTGCCAGTAATTTCAGCTGTCTGTCTTTTCCCTGAGTTCAATGAGAGTGCTACTTCGTCTTTTCTGGACATAACTTGCATGAATTTAAAACGGTTGTCCAAACCGTGACGTTGCACCTCTGCTAAGAAGAGACAGTGGGTCCGTATGTCTTTGCACTTGTAGACTGAAACGGAACATCGAAGGGGCTTTGAAAGTTGCATTTGACAGAAGCTGCAGTCTCACTGGGGGGCAATGGAACTGTTTTTAATAATCTTTTGGAGGTGCAACACCCATGAGGGGTTTAATTTTTGTTGTTTGAAACCACATGTCCCATAATGCCATCTGATATTCACTCACGTGTGGCAAATAAAAGGAGGTAGTAAAATACTATAGTGGTTTGTTTGTGGGGAAACACTTGCTTGTCACTGCAGCCACATTGGGGAGGAGAAGCCCTGCCGCGGAACGCCCTGGTGGGACTCGGTGTCCCAGGGTGCAACACTACCACTACTGCCGAGGGGGGAGGCGTGACCAGCGCGCTATAAAGCGAAGCTTCGACCCCCGCGGTGCGGGAAACACTTGCCTGTCACTGCAGCCACATTGCAGAGGAGAAGCCCTGCCGCGGAACGCCCTGGTGGGACTCGGTGTCCCAGGGTGCAACACTGCCACTACTGCCGAGGGGGGAGGCGTGACCAGCGCGCTATAAAGCGCATCCTCGACCCCCGCGGTGCGGGAAACACTTGCCTGTCACTGCAGCCACATTGCGGAGGAGAAGCCCTGCCGCGGAACGCCCTGGTGGGACTCGGTGTCCCAGGGTGCAACACTGCCACTACTGCCGAGGGGGGAGGCGTGACCAGCGCACTATAAAGCGCAGCCTTGACCCCCGTGGCGCGGGACGCACAGGAGCCATGCCCGGGCAACGCCCGGGCCAAGGGAGGGCCCGTCCCGCGCCCATCAGCGACAGGAAGAGGCAGAGCAGGGCCACCCCCCTTGGCTTCTTGACTTAATCTGGGGACTTGGAGCATCCTGTGCGCGCGAGCCTACAGCCAAGGTTTGTTTCTCTGCTTTGACTCGGACTTTGTCTTTATTGCCTGAACCTTGACCCTGTGTCATGTTTTGTGGGCATTTTGGCTGTTGACTGTTGTTTTTTGGTTTGGAATCCTGGGCCCTGGTGACCGCCAGCGTGACTATTGTTTAATGTCCCAACGTTTCAACTCGCAGCAGTCCTCTCACTGCATTACAAAGAGTTTTCTTTTTAACCCCGAACGCTATTTGCTGGGAATTTTCTGACTGTATCCTGATTGTACTGGCCATGGTTAAAAGGAAGCACCCTGGGGGGGCAACTAGATCTCCAAAGGATACCCTGCCGTCCTCCTCCATCTTAATCTATATTACGGGCGCAATGGGGGTGCTGGAAAAGCAGATCACAAGTGTTGAGGAATCTTTAACTAACTGTGCTAATAACATCTCTGGTAACTCTGGTAACCCTGGCACGATTCCAACTGCCCCAGTTGTAACTCCCATTGTTATTCCTGGTAGCCCACTTGCAAATGGCCAGTGGGAAGCTAAGGAGTCCGATAAGCGCAATCCAAATTCCCCCCCCAACTGTCACACTAGACACACAACCACCTAGTAAACGTTTTAAAACTCCCTCAACTACTTTAATTACCACCTCTCAGATTTCTTCACTGTCTTTGGGTGCGGGCGGGGGAGGCAAACGTCCCAAAAAATTACTGCCTCAAAAGCAATTATCAATTACCAAACCTGCTAAAACATTGGTCAACCATCCGCATTCAGAACACGCCTTCGTGACTGCCTTAGTTCAGATCCTTACTGATACACTGACGACCGCACTTAGCTCTCTCGCAAAGCAACTAAAAGGGTTTGAGAGGAATGTGCTATCTTGTTTAGACATGCTGGGAATGATCCAGACAACAACAGCCTGTCCCCCTCATCCCAGGGATCTCTCAGCCCCGACACAATATCTTCCCCGGTTGGAACCCGCGCAAGCTCCTCAAGGCATTTATTACCCCCTCCTACAGTTCTAATAAAGGCTGGTGGCACGAACAGCACCTCTCTATCTACCTCACAAGGTTACCAGTACCCACCTTCTATTTCCTCAGTGAGGACAGGAGCTATAAAATATTCTTTAGGGTCTAGTTCTCATTTTGTTTCACTGTCCCTGCCATCTCACCTAGACCCTAGTAATCTCCCTCCTACACTACCCATCGATCCACAATGCCCCACACTGTCTAACTATGCCACCCTGGAAACACCACGGGGCATATTCACAAGAACGTGTGATAACCACCGCAAGTTTAGCGTAACGCAACTTTGCATATCGCAGTCCATCGCGGGAAAATAACTCCGTGTTAACGTGGTATTCCCAACACGGCGGCACCATGCGATAGACACACGAGAACGCGACAAACCAACGCGTTAAAAGCAACGCAATGCCACAAAAAACGCGAAACCCCATCGCAAAAATAGTAGCGATGACGCCAATAGCGATACAAAAATCTGCAAAAAGCTGCCACAGGCCTGCAATTCCCACACGTCATGCGGGAAAATGCACTATAAAAATAGAGAAAAAAACCAAACAAAAGACAAACAACAGCAAAGCACAATGGAGGCACCCGGAGCAAGCACAGAGGACAACCAGAACCCCACAAGCCCCACGGAGGACCAGCCTGGGACCTCGGGGTCAGGGAAGGGGAAGGACAAGAAGAGTCGGAAGAAGCAGTTCAGTCCGCAGGAAAACAGGATCCTGATAACGGAGGTGATAGAACACCATCAACTACTGTTCGTCACCTCCACTGTGTCACTGGCAACTAAAAATGGAATATGGCAGACCATCGTGGACAAGGTGAATGCAGTTGGAGTGCTGAAGAGGACAATGGACGAGGTCAAGAGGCGCTGGAATGATGTCAAGCGCAAAACCAAGCTGAAACTCGCAAACAACCTGAAGGCAGCAATGCAGACTGGAGCTGGGAGTCCAGCGACACAGGAGGAGCTGGACGAGATGGAGGAAATGGTCTCCACAGTCATCAGTGGGGAGACGGTGGCAGGAGTGGGGGGACCGGACACTGCCCAACATGACCGGACACAACAGCAACAGGGTAAGTAACCACCAGGTACTGGGGGGACGGGGGGAGATGGGCACAATGGCACACATGCACAAGTAAGTACAGCACATCTGCGGACAAACCATGCCCCAGACCCCCAACTCCCACCAAGAGACCAATGCACACAGGTATGCAACATCTCAGCACCGCATAAGCACAGAAGCCAGAGGCACACCGCATGTAAGGGATAAGGGGCAGCTAAATCAGACCAGCAGGGGCGACTCCCCCAAAATGCGGCACACACACATTACATGCAGAGCACATCAACATTGACAACGATGTGGTACAAACCGCAACACGTCCACAACAGAACAGAGGACACAACTGCTGCCGCATGTGCGTAGAAACTGGCCAATCACATTTGGCACTGCAGGGAAATGTGAGTTGCCAATGTACAAGTACAAACACACATCCGTGATGTAGTCGGAATATCCACTGTCCCGCATCAAATAGGCAGCCCCCCCCCAACAGTCACAATGTACACTGTCATGCAGTCTGAATGTGAACCTGTACAATGCGTCAACATACATGTGAACATGATGTTAAACTGCATCTCCCTCCACATTGCAGGGGGAAATCCAACACCTCCTGCAGTGCAGTCCGAACCTCTCTTCTCTGATGACGAAGAGGACCACCACACCTTCGACTCCGACGCCCTCCAACAGCTCGTGGAGAGCCTACGCAGCCCACTTCCAGGAGCAGGGCAGCACAGCTGCCACGAGGAGAACCCACCCCCTGCACAGTACACACAGCAGGCAGCACCCACCACCACGGCTGCCTCCCAGGACCCCCACGAGGAACACATGGCCTTCCAACGCCGTGTGTTGGGGTGCCAGGAGAAGCTGGCTGAACAGGTGCAGGTGGGCTTCGACCGCATGGCAGCCAAACTAGACGCCATATGTGGGTGTCTAAGTCCCATCAGGGACCACTCACAGTCCCTAACGGACACCCACAGTCCGCTCCATGCTCTCCAACGAACCATGGCTGACATCGCTAGAGTCCTGACCCTGCAACAGGAACGACTGTCATGTCAGAGTGCCTCCAGCGATCTCACCCGGGAGTTGGGACACATGCGGAGGATCATGGAGAACATGGAGCGGACGCAGGTGGAAAGAGCGGCTGCCACGGCTGCACACCAGCGAGATCTAGCTGGGTCCCTCCATGCCATTAAGACCCTCCTCATGGCTTTGCTGCCACAAGGCCTGGCGCTGATGCATGCTGCTGCTACCACCCCATCCACATCTCCGGCCCCTGATGTGTCAGTGCCACACAGTGCTGGAGACATAACACCACCACCCACATGTGAGGGACAGGCAACAGCAGCGGACGAAGATGAGGATGAATCTGCCTTCATGGTCAGAAGGACGCAGTAGCATACATCTCCGCCATGTGGCCTGTTTCTGCCCTCTGCATCATCACCTTCCACTGTCCCCCGATGCACTCTGCGACACTCACCTCGGACCCCGACATGGACTGCCATATTCTGTTTGGTCACCAATGACACAGCTATCAGACTGCGGACTGAACTCCTCCTCTCCTGATGTACCGGTCACTCCCTGAAGGACTCTGGCTGGCCCTACACGGGCCGACAATGTGAAGTGGGGTCGGCATGGCCCTGTACTGCTCCAGATGCAACACTCCCTTGAATGTGCAATAAAC
Source organism: Calotriton arnoldi (assembly GCA_963921515.1). Lineage (NCBI taxonomy): Eukaryota > Metazoa > Chordata > Amphibia > Caudata > Salamandridae > Calotriton > Calotriton arnoldi. Next base: position 153,176 of record CAWUFW010010925.1, read on the forward strand.
ATTCATATTCACACTGATGTGTCATGTCTATGATCTTTCAAGTGTGGAAGTATGGATGAATGTAGGGTCAGTGATTCCCCCTTACGTCCATGTTGCCCATGTTGTGGGACTTTTGTCACTGGGTGGCACATTTCCGTTGCGGGCCGGGGGTTGCCGACCCTTCAACAGAGACACATCCATTAGTCACTTCCTTGTCCAGCCCAGGACGGAACCACGCCCAGAGCCCCGGGGTCATTGTTCACACCCTTACGCTGGACTGGCATACGCCAGGGCCGCCCACTCCGCTTACGCACACAGGGGTGGATGACAATGCTACATGTCCCAGCTCTTCACTGCAGGGATCTGAAGCTCACAGGTCTAGTTGCAAGCATGCCACAGCCACTCCCTCACGGCTGGCGTACACCCACACCACACCCATCCAGCCCAGGCGTCACAGGACATGTGACCCTGCCAATAAAAAGGGCCTGGCGCACGTGCTGGACGCCATTTCAACTCTACAACTGGGTGTCTCCGTGTAGTTCCCATCTACGCATGAGGGCCTAGGGCCCTGCCACCTCACATTGTCCAGTGCCAGAGGTGACATGATGGCATCCGCACAACGGGACTCAATCATTAAGAGTCCATGGCTAGCGGGGCACAGACTTGGTGGCACCGGATACACTGCGGCAGGCACAGGCACCCAGCCACGGGATGGTGTCTTGCGGTTCAGTGAGATAGGGGCACCTGAAATGCTGAGCAGGTGTGCAGCCTGCGATGATGCGCCGTCCTGGCGGTCCGGACTGGCATGGGTTTGTGTGAGACCTGCTGGCCCGCAGTGTGGGCCTGGGCAAGGGCAGGGCGGGCCTCCCACCACGTGGCGTTGCGTTGCGGTTCACAGACTTAGTGGCACCTCAAGCGCTGAGCGGGTGTGCAGCCTGCGATGATGCCGTGTCACAGATGTGGTCTCTGCCATTGCGAAATCAAGACCCAGCAACATGTGTGTGACCTGGTGGCCCGCGGCATGGGCTGCATGATGTGGAGGGTGCCATGGTCACGGGCCCCGGGCTTGGAGATCCCTCCGGAACGTGGTGGGCCCTCTTGAGACACGCCGATGGCGGAAGGTGAGAAGTGAGGCCTGTTTGCGCAGGGGCGGGCATTCACCGCTGGTCGGCGGGAGGGGCTGGGGTGCAGCAGCCTGTGTGCGCAGGGGCGGGCAAGCGATGGTGGCGTGTGCAACTGTATGGGCTCTGACATTCATGTCTCTGGAAACTGTTTCAGATGAGGGACCTGGGGGACTGCTGTGAATCCCGGCACGTGGTTGGAGACACACCGGTGGCAGCAGGTGAGCAGTGGGGCATTGGTCCGCAGTGTCGGCACTCTCTCTCCCTCTCTTTCTCTCTCCCTCTCCCTCCCTCTCTCTCCCTCTCTCTTTCTCTCTCTCTCTCCCTCTCTCTCTCTCCCTCTCTCTCCCTCTCTCTCCCTCTCTCTCCCTCTCTCTCCCTCCCTCTCTCTCCCTCTCTCTCCCTCCCTCTCTCTCCCTCTCTCTCCCTCTCTCTTTCGCTCTCTCTCTCTGTGATTTGATGGGCGCATGGCACTCCTTCTTATACAGATTTCTGTTTTGCAGGCTGTGACTTGCAGGATGTCGTGGGACGACCCGCCATGCCTCTTCTGATTTTCCGTTTTTGTTTTGTTCCGTAATAAATGTGTTATTTTGCTGTTATGATATGGATGTATGATTTCCCTCTTTTCCGACCACACATGTATGTTGAGTGTTGTGATTGTGCGACTTCAGGCGATTTGTTTGGTTCATGGTTTCGTGGAGTTGATGTGCAATATCTTTGTCCTAGGGGGGGGGATATGGGGGGTGCCCGGGGTAGGGCCCGGGGGGGTGGTGGGGGTGGTGGGGTCCTGGGGGTGGTGGCGGTGGGTGTTGTTGACCTATTGGGGCTCCGGGCTGCATGGTCGTTTGCTCCGGGGCATCTGTTGTTCTTCATGTGTGGCTATGGGCTGTGCTCCCTTGTCTGGTGCCGGTTGTCGTCCGACTTTACACCAGGTAGGAGCAGGTGTTAATTTCCTGCTGCTAACGCGCCTTATCGCATGTTTTGTGGTCTTATCGCCGATCGGGCTGGTCGTTGGATGTTGTGGAGTGGTGTTGTCGCGTATTTTTGCACGGGAACGCCTACTCTGCATCTCATTAGCGTTAGTTGCCGGGGTCATCTGTGGCGATGTTTTCTGCAACTGCTTTCGCAGGTAAACTGGTGTTATGGGCTGTTAGCACCAGCTTGGGAATGGGGCGATAGATTTATCGCGAATTTGGCTGCGATAAAGTGCCGATAACTCGGCGATGTGTCCTTGAGAATATGCCCCCACGTGTTTTCCCTACCTCCAAAATGGACCATCTGGAGCTTCCGCCAGCAGCCACACCCTATGTGGTAATTCTAGCCAATGTTCCCACAGTTTCTAGTTCAACACCCGAATCATGTGAGTCCCTTCGGAACAAATGCTTAAATTGGCTGAACGCAAGGGTAGGTCTTGGCGGGGCAATTTTTGCTGACCTGAAAATGATCAGGAGAATAAAATGGGTGGGCCTGGGTAGCAAAACCTTGGAGCAAGACTGTGTGGTGCTTTCGTTTAGATCACCTAATTTAGTGAAGCTAATACTTGAGAGAGCTAGTTTACCATCCCTCACCACAAAGTAGATTGCTGTTTTACCTCTTGGGTTCTTTTACCAGCCGCCTGCCCTGTTCCCTATAGCAACCCTTCCAAATCATCAGGTACATTTTCCCATTCCACAACTACCTCCGATCGAAACTTCTAACAGGTTTGACTGCTTTTCCACTCTCAGCGGTGTGGATTGACTGAGGGATCCCACATACCTTATCGATGGCAATCTGTGTGGACCTGTAACACCTCTAGAGTGCGCACGGGCCCTCTGTCTAGACACTGTCGATACCTGTATGTCTCACAAATCCCGTCCTGCCATGCCCTCGAACCCCTGCACTGCTGTTGATCCTATATTACCGAGATCCTCCTCTACTGCTATTAAGTCTCCTGCGGAAGCCAATACGGTTATGTACTGGAATGTTGCCGGCTTACGCAGTAAAAGTACTACGAGTGAGTGGTCTGATTTTACTACCAAATTCCACATTTTATGTTTACAGGAAACCTGGTCAGTGGACCCAATACACTTAACTGGTTTTAAAACGTATCACTGTTCAGCGATTCAATCCAACAGTGGACGTCCCAAAGGGGGCTTGTGTATATACCTATCAAACTTGCTGTCTCCCTTGAATACAACTGTAAGCGCTACTGGTGCTTTTTATCAATTCATCATTTTACAATTGTCATCACATTCCTCCATTGCTATTGTAAATTTTTACAGTAATACTTGTAGTCAGGATATTATTAAAGTTCTTAAGTGTTTAGATCACAATTTAGAGTCAGCCTTCCCAGCAAACTGCAAGAACCCAATAATTCTCTGGGGTGGTGATTTTAACATTTGCACCTGTCCGTATACATCCAATAAGGTCTGTGGTATGACGTCTCCTGACAATAGTGATATTACTCACTTTTTCACTCAGCCTACGGGGATTCCCTAAATGACCTGCTCTTTAAATATAATCTGTCTTTTTGTAATGAGCTTATCAGTACTCTGGTTCCAGTGAGTTGCACCTATAATGGCAGAGGAGATAACAGCGTGATTGATTTTATATTTTTCTCCCAGTGCCATTGCGGGTTGGTTTTAGGGTTTTCTATACATGACATCGCAATTAGCAACCACTTTCCCCAAAGTGTTGCCCTGAAAATCAATCTTTTGACTCAGAGGGGGGATGCACACAGGGCCACTAGTTTAGAGAATATTGACATCTCCCGTCGTAATGGGTATGCTCTCAGATGGTCCCTGGTGGATCCGTCTAATTTTTTTGCGAAACTAATTTGGAAAAAGAGGGAGGCTTTTGAACTGTGCCTCGATGAGAACACGGAGGCTCTTGAGTTCACACAAGCGTTTGACCACATAAAAGAGGGTATCAGCGAAGGGCTTCATGTTAATGGGAGCAAAACCAGGGCATCTCATCCTGGCTGGTTTGACAAGACTTGTTCAAAAACATACAGAAATCTTAAACGTGCCCTAGCTAGAATCCCGAGACAAGTCCTAGAGGTACGGGAATGCAGATCCGCATATAAATTGGCCATCAAGCAACGAAAAAAAAACTTAAAGTAGGACACTTGGAACTGCTTACTTGAAGCCAGTCTGTCTAATAACAATACTATGTTCTGGTGCATTATCAACTCTCCTTCGTATGACCCTGCGGACTGCCCCTGAGCTGAGATAGCCATTACTGAGGCTGCTTGGCTAGCCCATTTCACAGATCTTTATTCCCCTATGACTGACACTGTGAATCCCCCGACCACTTCATCCCCCACTAGCAAGCCTGTCATCACCTCACTCCCTAACCTAAGGAATTATCCAGTTTTTACTTTGGACGAAGTAGTTGCCGCACTGAAGACAAGCAAGGGCGACAAAGCCCCTAGGCCAGATGGGATCCCCATTGACTTGTTCAAGTCTAACACTGACCTTTGGGGACCCAACATTACCTTGCTTTTCAGAGCCTGTCGGAAAAAGGGTTTCTTGCAAACCTGGCCTGAGTCTTTAATCGTCCCAATATATAAGAAGGGCGATCGTAACAGCCCAGCACAATACAGGCCACTTTCCCTTCTAGACTCCTTAGTGAAGGTGCCAGGGCGCATTCTTTTGGATCGTCTGCAGGACTGGGCTGAATCTAATAATATTCTCTCGGACCTGCAGTACAGCTTTAGAACTGGATTGGGGATCATAGAACAGGCCATTAATCTGGATTTTATTATTGGTAAATACACACACATCAGGGAAGGAAATTTGTTTCTAGTTTTCGTGGACTTATCCTCCGCTTTTGATTTTGTGGTCCACGAACAATTATGGCTCACTATGATTAACCTGGGAGTAGGTCGCACAATCGTAAACTTCCTCAGAGACCTATACGCCCTAGGTCGGGGCAGAGTATGCTACGGCCTTAAAGGCAATTGCACTCAGCCATTTAACATCAGAAGAGGGGTACGACAAGGTTGCGTACTTGCCCCCTTCCTGTTTAATCTTTATATTAACAGTGCAGGTAACACCTTGGCAAGTAAGTGCGCTGACCTACCCCAAGTTGGCCATCGTCCAATCCCGGCACTCTTTTACGCTGATGATGCCATTTTAATGGCTTGTACTCCCATCAGACTTCAGTGCCTAGTCGATGAATTTGCCAATTTTATGCAGAACCACGGCCTGAAGATCAACATCGGTAAAACCTTCTCCATGAAAATTGGACGCACGGCCTCCCAATGTCGTGACATTTTTATTGAGGGTGTAAACATCCAGCACACAACTACTTTTTCTTATTTGGGGATAGTATTTAGCCATTCTGGGAAGTCGCAACGGGCTATTAAATCTAGGCAACTTCAATTTGTTAAAACCTCTAGGGCCCTGCTGCAGTTTGCTAATACACACAGAATTAAACATCCGAGGGAAATGCTGACCATCTACAAGGCTAAATGCAGACCCACTGCTATGTATGGATCTGAATTATGGGGTCACGAGCAGATTGACAGTCTTCAACTAGAAGAAAACGTTTTTCTAAGAAATCTTCTTGCAGTTCCAAAAAGCAGTGCAACCTATGTCTGCCACACAGAATTAGGAGCCCCTTATATTGCAGACCTGATTAGCCATTCTGGGAAGTGGCAACGGGCTATTAAATCTAGGCAACTTCAATTTGTTAAAACCACTAGGGCCCTGCTGCAGTTTGCTAATACACACAGAATTAAACATCCGAGGGAAATGCTGACCATCTACAAGGCTAAATGCAGACCTACTGCTATGTATGGATCTGAATTATGGGGTCACGAGCAGATTGACAGTCTTCAACTAGAAGAAAACGTTTTTCTAAGAAATCTTCTTGCAGTTCCAAAAAGCAGTGCAACCTATGTCTGCCACACAGAATTAGGAGCCCCTTATATTGCAGACCTGATTAGGCTTCAGCCAGTATTATTATGGCATAAAATTTGGACATCGGAACATACCACCCTTAACCGATTGATCATAACTGATTGTCTTAGATCCCCGTCTACTCTTAAAATCCCATGGCTCAAATTTGCGCACAACTTTCTGGCAGACATTGGCCATCCTGAGCATTTTGACCATCCCGAGAGCTTGGCTCTCGTCCAACGCAAAGCACTCAAAATGAAATGTTTATCATTATTAGAGGAAACGAGACTAGCATCTGAAATTCTTAAACCTTCTGTCCGGAGGAATCAGATGATACTGACCAGTTTTAATATGCAATTCTATTTAGCCAATGTGTTTAACGTGCGCCACAGGTTTGTGCTGACCAGGTTGCGCCTGGATATCTTCCACCATTTAATCAGCTTCCCCACCATTAACAACTGGTCATCTGACCTGGGGAAATGTACCTGCAACGACATCTCTCCGCAGAGCACTATGCACACTGTTCTGTTTTGTAAACATTTTACTGAGACGAGGAAAAAACATGTAAAACCCTTGTTACTGCAGCTGGGCTTTGTACAAGGCCGACCAGCTCTTCTGTACCTGCAAACGCTACCTAACATCTATATATGTGCCGTAATGTCTCGATTTCTGTGGGCCGTCATTAACTGCAGGAAGCAGCTATAGTCCGTACTTGAAATTGCAATTGAGTATGCATTAGATGATTGTTATTGCTTCTGCATCTATGTACTGTAGTTTTTTAAGCTTTTTAAATCTGTTTTAATTTTATACTGGTCTTATTCAACTTTCTATGTATATAATAATGCAGCTTTTATGATTCATGTATGAATTCGAATAAAGCTTTTTGATGATATAGTGGTTTGTTTGTGAAGTTGTCCTTGACCAGCTGGCAGCCTGTGATCAAGGATACTGAAATTCGAAACGCGTTAGGCAAGAATGCCGGTTCCAGTAATTTCAGCTGTCTGTCTTTACCCTGAGTTCGATGGGAGTGCTACTTCATCTTTTCTGGACATAACTTGCATGAACACACACACGCACACATACACACACACACACACGCATACATGTGTTACCGTCCTTGTGGGGACTATGTGTGAATACCTGCCTTGTGGGGACTAACCTTTCCCAATGTTTTAAAAATATACTAATAACAGAAAAATGTTAAGAAAAAATTCAATATACAGGATCCTGCTTTAAATCTGCAAATATATTGTTTTTTAATCGCGCGCACTGAACCATCCTTCTGGGGACTTGAACACGTGCTACCATCCTTGTGAGAACTTACTCCACAGCTGCCATTTGTGATTGAATACAGTCAATGGCACATGGCTAAATATTTATTTTATCAGCAATGTACACAAATAGCATCATAATTTATTCATATATGAATTTATGCTCATATCATAGATGTACACAAAAGATGGATTATGCTAATAATGTATCTTAAAATATATAACATGATACAGAAAGGCACTTATAACTGTAACTAACCAATTGCTTAGTGCTCAAAATCTTAGGAGATAAGGGAACTAACACATAGAAAATAGAACAGATGGAATCAAGCACTGTGGTCAAGTGGAATCCAGCATTTGATTAGTTACTTACATTTTTCTCAACATAGCTATTAGATCCCATCTCCATAGGCATGGCATGTAATGTTATTGTCTGCATATGGATGATGTTTGATGTTGCTCACAGATGTGATTTGTGATCACTTCATAGGTAAGGTGAGTGATGATGCACATAGTGGTGGTGTGTGATCACAGTAGCATCATATTCTCTACAGAGATGGTGTCTGCAGCTGCAATGAAAGTACCCATAGAAGTAGAGTGTGAAGATAATTATATTAAAGTCATTGCAGAAATGATGTATGAAGGCAATCATGTCCATTTCCTCACAAATATATTGTGTGTTTATAGCAACGTTCATGTCCCCACAGAGATAGTGTGTGCTTATTGAGATGTTCAAGTCCCCACAGAGATAGTATAAGAAGATAATCTGGTTCAAGTTCCACTGAAACAGTGTGTAATGACAATGTCTAAGTCTCTACACAAACAGAGATTGTGTATGATTATAGGAATTTTTTAGTCCTCCCTTCTATATTGTGTGATTACAGTGGTGCTTGATGCCCCGCAGAGATAGTGTGTGAATGTAGTAATGATAAAGTCTTCACGGGGATGATTTGTACAATTCATCTTGTTCAAGTCCCCATAGTGATAGTGTCTAAGGTATTCTTGTTTAAGCACCCCCTGAAAAAAGTGTGTATAGAATATGTTCAAGTCTTCACATAGATAAAGTGTGAACATAAGTATGTTCAAGCCCAAACAGAGATTGCGTGGAAGGCAATCATGATCAAGTCCCCACAAAGATAATGTATTATTATAATAATGTTCAATTCCCCACAGATAGTGTATCAAGATAATTGTGTTCAAGACCACTGAGATACTATGTAAAGATATTGATTGTTTCCACCTCACAGTCTATGAAGATGATGATGTTCAAGTTCAAACAGAGATAATGAGTGATTATAGACACGTTCAAGTTTCCACAAAGACAGTGTGCGATTATAGAAATGTTATAGACAGAGATGGTGTGTGAAGTTAATCTTGTTCAAGCCCCCAAAGAGATATTGTGTGATTATTTGTGATGTTTAAGTTCCCACAAAGATAGTGTGTGAATATAGTGATGATCAAGTCCCCACAGTGATATTGTGTGATTTTAGTGATGTTCAAGTCACCATAAAGATAGTGTGTGATTATAGATATGTTCAAGTCCCCACTAAGATAGTGTGTGATTATAGATATGTTCAAGTCCCCACTAAGATAGTGTGTGATTATAGTGATGTTCAAGTCCCCACAAAGATACTGTCTGATTATAGTGATGTTCAGGTCCCCACAGTGATAGTGTGTGATTATAGTGATGTTGAAGTCGCCACAAAGATAGTGTGTGAGTATAGTGATGTTCAAGCCCCCACAAACATAGTGTGTGATTATAGTGAGGTTCAAGCCCCCACAAACATAGTGTGTGATTATAGTGAGTTTCAAGTCCTCGAAAAGATAGTGTGTGATTATACTGATGTTCAAGTACCCACAGAGATAGTGTGTGATTATAGTGATGCTCAAGTCCCCAATGAGATAGTGTATGATTAGGCTGTCCGGAAATCGGTTAAAACCGACTCTGCCCGACAGTACCCTACCGGATGAAAATCAGCTGACCCGGTTTAAACCGAGTGTCTCTGATTTTCATAGTTGTTGCGCCACTTGGCCACTTGATGGAGCCAAAGCATCAGAAACCATTGGCCTGCCTGTGGTGGCCTGGCGCGGAGGTGTCAGGGGGAAACACTGCTTCTGCACATGGGGAGCCGAGGTGTGAATGGCCCAAGGGCCAGAGCAACACCAGGCCCCTGCCTGGCTCACGTGGGGGGTGGGGGGGAAGAGGAGCTGTTGTGCTCTGCCGTCTGTCTTACTGCGGCCGCACCCGAGTACTTCACAGGTCTTTAAAAAGACCATTTACTTAACGGGGCTTTGTTGTTCTTTTCGTATCGTTCTTGTGATTCCTCGCTGCGTGGCGCCTGACGTCATGGAGGGCCCAGTCAAGTTGTGTCCATGCCAGCGCCGCAGGGACGTCACATTCTGCTGCTGGAGTGGGGGTTTAGTTTGTTCTGGAAGAAGGCGGCTTGTGGCTACTGGTTTGCGGGCAGCGCCGCAATTTCAATCAAGGCTGTGTTAATTGCCCCCGCCGAAATAAATTATTATTGTCACAGCTGAGGGAGACCGTAGACGGAGAGGAGTCAGCGGCCTCCAGGACACTCTGTCACTGGACGGCCCTGGTTGGGATTCTCCCTGGATAGCCTCGACGGACGACTATCACTGGATGCAGGCCGGGCGGCAAACTCGAATTGCCACGGCGGCTCACGGCCTGAGCCAGCGTGCAGCCAGCCTTGCACACTGAGGAGTGTGAATATCCTGCAGTTATTGGTGCGTGACCGTCCTCCGGACTCTCGTCCGCGGCCCAAGTAAGTACCAGCCTGTATGTTAATATAACACACATGCAAATGGCAGCGCGCGATCATGCAGCTGCGGCGACTTCCGATGTTAGTTCGTGTAAAGTGACTGCCAAGAAATAGGCCATTCAGTTTACAGACTAACAATAAAGGCGATTGGAGTTTGACATTGGAGTCCCTGAAATAATACCTTCTCTTTTATCTGCTACTTCATACCACACATCGATTTTTCTGTGAGCCTCAATTCTCACGTTGCCTACCTCAGCCTGCCCTGCTGTGGCACACAGCTGAAGTAAACTGAAGTCTGTAACACACACTGGACAGGACTCGGCTGTGGAGTTACGCGATGAGCCGCCCAACGCCTTCTGAAATAACAATTACAGCACCTGCTGTAGTGCCTCAGCTTGAGGCTTGCCTAATCAATAACCAGGGGGGCTGCTGTCAAGTCAGCGAGTTCAATACTGACTGTTGACTCTATACTATGTTCAGCAGCTGAGAGCTAAGCTCATCTGTGCCACTGGCTGCAATGCCTGCGGGGCTGGGCAGGTGGCGGCGCGCCCGATCGTGACCCCTTCAGAGTAATGGTTTCACTTGGCCTGAGAGTAATATAGTTTTTGAAATAAGTACACTACAGCGCCCGGCCCTGGCTGCCAGCTCAGCTGTGACCCACCTATGTCACTGTGTGTGCCTCAGCCTTTCCCACTTCCCGACCGCGGACATGCCTCAAGTCAGCGGACTGTGTTGACTCGTCATTTTGCAGCTGAGAAGGCTCTCTGTCTTCTCAGCTGCAGTGTGTAATTAACATTACGAGTTCCGTGGTGGTGGGGCCTCACATCGCCAATGCTTTTTTCTTTCCATGCTTTGTATTGTAGTTCTTTATTTTTCCTGGTAAATTCACAACTAGAAGAACTAAAAAGCAAAACAACTGGGTGAGCTATGCACACATGCATGGAATTGGAAAAGTTGAAAAGTGTGTTTCAAATTGAAGAGGTGGAACATGTTTATGTGCCATTCAAGCTTCCTTGCAAATAGAACAGGTGTGTTATGAGCAGTAGGCGCACAGAAGTATCACAATTTTGCAGTGTGCACTGATAATCCTTGTGCACACATCATCTATAGCATGGGAGCAGCTCTGTGTTGCTCTCTCACCTGAGTACTTCTCTTCCTCTTCCTCTCCTATGCTCCGTGTTGCTCTCATTCGTTTGTATGGTCCTCCCGATCCCACAGTATTCCTCTCCCTTGTCGGCTGCTTTTTATTTCCCCTCCCCGTCCCATCCCGCCCACAACTGCACCTCCATTGCCCCCACCCCTGAGTCCTATGTTTTTTAATTTTGTTTTTACTTTTATACTTTAAAAAAGCGTTTCCCTCCGACTTTGGTAGAGCCAATAGGCCTCAAAGACGAGACCTATTGGATTTGATTGACTCCTAGAGGGGATCCAGGGGGCCCAGTGAGCAAAATCAATTTGTTTTTCTGCCTGCCTGCCGGTGACACTACTAGGCGACTGAGATGAGAATGTTGTTCGGGCCTCGCATCCTGTTAGGGTCGGGTTCCACGTGGGACAGAGAGGCCCTGGAGTCCACACTGTGATGGTCTGCAACTGCGCTGGCATCATTAATAGCCAGGGAGGAGTATGGGGGCCCAGTCGGCAAAGCCTGGCTATGGCAATCGGTTGTTAATTGACTTTTCTGTCGATCCTGCAGGCAACACATCAGTGTGTCCAATGAGGCTCTGGCTGCGCAGCTCTGATGTTTTCCTGCCTCAGCCTGGCCCTGTGCCCCTGTCCAACCCAGGTGTGTGTCTACGTTATGTGCACAGAACTTTAATAAAATACTGCCTCTGAAATACTTGTTTAATGCCATGGTTACACATTCGTTTAACAGTATGATCAGGTTACAAGTGCTCTTTAATTTCTGGTTCTTAGCAGCAGTTTTTAAACCCTTGTTAGAGTTTCTTGTTGCTCAAATGGGTGTAATTTCTAATATTTATATGTTTCCCTCGTCTTCGCTGCTTAATTTTGCTCACACGAAAGTGTCACTCATAGTCATTGAAACGTCACTCATAATTACACTAAAATTATGAAAATGTCACACATAGCAATCTGAAACCTTGGCAGCTATGCTTTTGCCCCTTCTTAGAGCCCCTGCAGCTACACTCTTAAATGGAAAACAGCTAGAGATCGAGCACTCTCCCTAAAAAACAAAGGTAATTCATTTATTTTTTCTAATTCACGTGTGCGTGCTTTTTTGTTCGGAATACAGTGGCAAACGCGAGACTGCTCCATACATTGTTCGCTGTATAATCACAGATCCGTTCTGTGATTATACAGCGAACAATGTATGGAGCAGAAAGAGTTAACCCTTCGCAGCGCCGAAGGGGTTAAACAAACTTTTGTTGGACAGACATTTCCGCCAGCTGTTGAAAGTTTGCAAAGTTTACAAAGGTAACAAATTTCGCAAATATGTGAGATTACAAAGTTTGTCATTTTCACAAAACTTCACACACCTCGAATTTAAAATGTAAGAGTTTAGTTTTAGTTTTAATTTTCATAAAAAGCCCTCCCAATAGCTGCAGTTTCCTGTTTAGAGTTACTTAAATTCTTCTCAACTTGTGCAAGTCCACGGTCACTGAGAAATGTGCGCTGTTTGTTAACAAAGGTGGGGGTAGTCTGGCAAGAATTGGTTAAACTGGGAACATGCTAAGAGCTTGTCTAAGAGTGGTGATCAGTGACATAGTTGTGGCATGACAGATGTGCACTCTGACAACATTAAGGGTCTGAACTGAAGACGACCAGAAGAGGTGGCTGCAGGAGAAGGAAATTACCACTCCGGGGGTGAATTGAAGGGTTCAGCAACACCTGGGACATTTGTGCGGGGGTCGCATAGGCAACTTGGATTTTAACGTAGTCAAAAACACAGGCAAATATGACTTGTAAGATTTATGCAGTTGAGCCCTGCAACTTCTTTCCAAGCGCCGAATGTAGGCTTTGGGAAGACAGCGGGGAACTTTTGGATATTTTGATGTGTAATCTGTTCACAAAGAAAGCAGCTCTAATGTTGTGTTGGTGATTTGTAGCATTCGTAAACCTGTAAAACAAGCATTTGCAATACAATCGGTCTCGCCTTTGGGACCTTATATGTATTTAGCTATGCAGCACATTAGCCTGGGTGCTGAAACATCTACTGTTCTTTAACATGGAGGAAAGTAAGCACCAAACTTATAAACAGCAGACCTTTGTTTAATAGACAAAAAGCAAGGCACATTAAAACAAGCGCGGCCAAGGCGGCCCGCGGCACTCCAAAATCAAGCAGTCAAAAAACTACACCTATTGGCTATGCCAATGCTTGTTTTCAGTTTGCCATGCAGTGCTCTTCGGGGTTTGGAGTGCCATCCAGTGCATGCAGTGGATTCACGATGCCAATAGTTTCTAAAAATCGTTTTCCAAGTAAGAAGACCCTCATTACAACTTTAACAGCCATGCTTTTTCCCAGACCCGATACTTAAGTAGCTATGTACTTCACAGATTAGTAGCCCATTTACTGTAGCATGGCTTTATTTGTTGTAGCTATTTGTATAGTGTAAAAGTCAATGGGCTATGATTTTAATATCAAAGGCAAACAACACGAATGCATTATTACTAGCAACACGCAGATATCTTATTCTAATTACCTGTCTAGCGATTAAAAGCAAGGAAAGTGAAAAGGAGCCAAATTGAAAACTATTAACCTGTCTTAACGCAGCGCGAGTTGTGCTATTAACAGCCGCGTAAAACAAGTTGATATTAAGCAGAGCCAAATCTGTCAGTGAGAGAGTTGGCGCAAATGTTAAAAATAGTGTCGCATTGGTAACCATCACCAGCGCGAGAGGAGTTTCACAGGCTGTTATGCGCGAGATGAGGCAGACATTCCCGTGTGTTTGGTTGACTGTGATCTCGGAGCTTGGAACTGTTCCAAAAGCTCAGAGCAATGAACGCTGTGTTTGTGGGGTCCAGGCCGGCAGCAGCGCCGTCCTGAATAATGAAAAGGAATCCAGGAGGCAGGTGTGCCTTACAACTAATCCCTGCTGGCGAGCAGGCGGTAATCAGGTGCACGGTACATACGAGCTGTTTTCACCCATCCGTACATTGTCAGTGTTAGTCATGGGTAGAGGTGTTGTACGACCTGACCCTTTCCCAATTTTTTTCTGCCTTTTAGGTGCTTTACACTAATTGTGGCCTCCAACTTCCCTATGGCCTCCACATTCACTCACGTGCACTGTACATGTTCCGTACAACGTGCGTGCAGGGTGGACGCTTTGCCTGGGTTTAGAGACCGCTTAGCTGGCCGGACAGTTGCCTTTAAGTAAGTTACAGTATTCACAAAGGGATGCACGCACCTCACGCTAAGTTTGTCCATACCAGTAAAACCAAAAACAGCCCGTCCAGAAGGTGCCGGTGCCCAAGACAGCCAGGGTCGTGCTATATCTGTACCCGCATGTGTTGAGTCGTTCATTATGTATACCCTGCGCGAAGTTCTGTATTTTCCTTTTTCATCCTCAATTAGAAGTGAGGAAGTGAAACATGCATTTCAAAGTAAATTCTTTTAGGGCTCCTCCTCTGACGTGCAACGTCAAGGAAGTGAAGCATGCATTTCAAAGAGAATTCTTTTAGGGCTCCTCCTCTGACGCGCAACGTCACGCCAAACAAAGATGGCGTTGGCCTGTCCACATGGGCCGTCCTAAAAGTGGACAAGGCCGTCACCAAGAAGCCTGATTTCCAATCACGCGCCACCGTTTACCATAAACGATGACGCGAGTCAATGGGGAAACAGGGCGGGGCTTGAGTCCCTTCTGAATCCGTATTGATTGCTAATCCCTTCTGAATCCTTGTTTAAAGCTAAAGTTAAAGTATGCACCCAGTTCAACGCATGTTTATCAGAACCTGTCCCAGAGAATGTCAACCTTCAGGTGCATCAGTATTGGCATGGAAAGCTACGTCAGTGGCCAGAGTTGGCAAATTGTGTACTGGCTGTTTTGGCGACGCCAGTCTCAAGTGCCAATGTCGAGAGGGCCTTTTCACAAATAAAAGTTTTCATGGAAGGAAAGAGAGAGCACGAATGACCAAAGACTCACTGAAGAAATATTGTATGGTGTACTACAATAAGTTTGACTTGTAAAAATTTATTTGGACCTCATATACACTGTACGTACACTTTCTATATACCATGCATCAATGAAGAGAGCAAGCAATAATAAAAGCAAAGCGTTCCATAAACACCGGTAAAACACTGTTTCAGTTGTTTTTTATGGTGCGAAAATGAGTAACCACTGAAAAGCACTGTTTTTTTGAGGTATTGAAATCACTGGAAAACACTGAAAAAACACCACCAGAACTTACCAAAAATAGAAACTGAAAACAGGAAAGCCTATGTATGATTATAGAGATGTTCAAGTCCACACAAAGATAGTGTGTAAATTTAGTGAGGTTCAAGTCTCCACAGAGATATAGTGTGTGGTTATTGTGATGTTAACGTCCCCACAGAGATAGTGTATAAAGATAATCCTGTTCAAGTCCCCACTGAAATAGTGTGTTAAGACAATGTCCAAGTCTCTGCACAGATAGAGTGTGTCAATAATGATTTTCAAGCCCCCAAAGAGACAGTATGTGATTATTGTGATTATTTTTAAGTCCCCATACCATGTAGGGGTGGGTGGAATGTTTCATTTCGCCCATGGAATTGACAGAATTTGATGACTCTGAGTTACTGTTGTAACACGGAGTTCCGGCCAATAACCGTGTGGTAGAATATTTTCACGCGAGCCATCAGAAATGTGAGCGAGAGTTGGCATCCCCTAGCACCATTTTCTAATGCAGGTGGTCATGCACGGTTGCAGTCAGAGGGCTGCTACTAGAAGATTTGCTGCCGCTCGAGTAGATTTTCGAATCAAGTGGCAGCAAAATCAAGTCGAATGGCCGCGTGCTCTTGCACACCGTGAGCAGTGCGACATGCATATTTCCTCCCGTTGGCGGAACTCCGTGGAATGTCGCAGAGTTTTTATGGTGAAACTCCGTGAGTTCTGCCCACCCCTAATATAGTGTGTGAAGATAATGTTTGCACCCACACATAGTGTGTTCATATAATGATGTTCAAGTCCAAGCAGAGATATTTGGTGACTATAGGGATGTTCAGGTCCTGCACAGATAGCGTGTAAAAATAATGCTGGTCAAATCACCAAAGACAGTGTATGGTTGTAGGAATGTTCAAGTCCCTATTGAGATGTTATATCAAGGTAATTATGTTCAAATCCTCAGAAAGGTCATGTGTGCTGATACTGTTGTTCAAGTCTCAACAGAGATAGTGAGCTCTTGTGTGATTATAAGGATGTTCAAGCCCTCACCTAGTTAGTGTGTTAAGATAAATGTGCTCAAGCACACACTGAGATATTGTGTGAAGATAATGTTCAAGTCCCCACACAGATAGTTTATGAAGATAATGATGTTCGAGTACAGAGTTAATATGTAATTATAGGCATGTTCATGTCTCCACATAGATAGTGTGCGATTATAATGATATAGTGTTTTTCAATTTACAGCAGAGATACAGTGATTATAGGGATGTTCATATCCAGCAAAGCGAGAGTGTGGCGATGATCATGTTCAATGTCCCCACAGACAAAGTGAGTGAAAATAATGAATTTCAAATCCAATCAGAAATAGTGTGTGTTTATGGGCACGTTTAGGTTTTGTCATAGTGTGCGATCATATCTAGGTTCAAGTCTCCACAGCGATAGTGTGTAATTGAAAGGGATTTGCAGGTACCTACAAACAGAGCTCTGAACGGTCCCATTGGGCCTGGAGGCACACCTGAGGGTTTCGACTGCATTAGTATAAAGCACCATCATGGCATGTAGGAACTGATCCAATAGGCGCCCTGCTTCAGAATCTCTGGGTAGGCTGAAGTAGGTGCTTGAACCAGGAATGGCCTTGGAGATGGTGACAGCAGAGGAACAATGAAGGAGTCACCACAGAAGCTGGAACAAGCCGTGGAGCAGGCACAGGAGGAGGTGGTGGCTCTGTTTATGGAACTATCTCAAGGCCTGTGGAGAACTCTGCTGGAGGTATAGTCCGTTGAGGTGACCTACCTCTTGATCTTGAGCGACATTGCGGTGTATCATCTTCCCTTCGCCTCTTATTTTATGTTTCCTCCTCTTCTCCTTTGATGACTTAGAGAATAAAGATGAGTGCGACTTCGAGGCCGACCTCAACCATTACTGACCCTCTTCGCGGGTGCATGCTATGAAGAGTTTGGCCTCCCACTTCTTGCTGGCCTTAGCATGTATGAAGCTGAATTTTTCTTCATTGAGTCATGCTTTGGCCTCAGACACCATAAACAGACCTCGTAGGCATCAGATATGGACATTTGGCCATGGCTGGAGCGACAAGACTTCAATTCTTATTTCTTAGGAGAACCATCCTAAGCACTTCACAAAATGTAAGGAGGGTAGCATAAACAACCTCCATTTACATGTGCAAGTGAGCTGAGTGGTGATTGCTTTAGCAAACGCACTCCCTCCTGTGACTATCTTTTATCTTTTTTTCTTACTCTTTAACTCTGCAATTTCTCACAGCGGCCCAGCATCTGATTGGCCTGTGTGCTAGCCAGATGAAGAAGATACTAAGAAGGACAAAGGTGGTCGCAGTTTGAGCTTTTGAGTTTGATTTCCCCCCTTCACGACAAGGTTGTTGAACCCTGGGAGTGAAACTGCAGACTCTGAGTCAATAGGACTGGGTAATAACTGTATTTCTTCCTAGAGTATTCTAGTGTTTCAATTATACTGTGATCGTGAACAGTGTTATTGTGTACAACTTGGTCAAATGATTTACGATTGTCTTTTTACTATATTGCCATACCGTAATTCATGCAATTTGCTTGTTGTTTTTTCTATTTTGAGCTCACTGTACATATATATTTAGTGGCATAGCGAAGGTGTTATGGGCCTAATACAAGCTTGGAAGAAGCCTCCAGGTAGTAGGGCCAACAGTCTTACTCTCTCTCACTTGACAAGCAAAAAGCTCGCCGGAACTGCTCTATACCCTGGCACATGCTAAGTAAACACAATGGCCAAGTAATGAAACAAATCAAATTCACCAGACAACTGATGTTCAGCTAATGGTTTCATTAAATTATGGCTGTTTATTAGTTCATCAATTTGTGAACTAATTATTTTTTCTTTAAGGTAGGTTTCTTATCAATGGAAAATGGAGCATGATTGTGTTAAACCACGCTTGAATAAACCATTCCTCTAATGTACTATTCCGGGCAGTTATCATTTCAACTGACTTGATGGCATATCAGATGCTGCACGGAGTCATTTTTAACTTAATTCAGTGGCTGGCTGTGTGGTTGACAACTGCCTGAAGCTGAAATTCAAATAAAAACGAGGTCCCACTTATTATTGGAAGATCTATTTCTAGCTGGACCTCCACATGTCATTCACCAATTGTGAAGAAATGTGGGAGTGCTGTTTGTTAAATACCTTTATTGTCTTACTCATATACAACAAGGTAGCCTGTATCTGTTTTCAGTACTTAAAGATTTTGAGGAAAATTCTGACACAGCTTCTTAAGAATGTGCACTGTCCAATTATTCAAGACTTCATGCGGGCCTGTAAAGATTATGCTAGTGCTCACTGTTTAGGGCTATCCTCATATGTGGTACGACAACTCCAACTTGTGCGAATCTGTGCAGCCCATCTTCTACTTTGATTCCCAAAGTTTGCTCATATTTCTGACCATCTTCAATGCCTGAATTGCCCTTTGATATGGAAACATATTTTTTCAAAACCATTTGTATTGGGTTTAAAGTACTTCACAGAGGGGGACCTGAAGTTTTCAGATGGCTATATTGTTGGTTCTCTCTTAAAAGAACTTTATGATAGCCAGCTGCTTACCGCCTACAAATACCCAAAAAGAAAAGCATTGTCAAGTTGGCTGGTAGCAATAAAGGGGCACTCACTCCAGCTAACCTTGAGAAAGGAAACAAACCTGCTAAGATTAAGGAAACTCTTCAAAACGTGGCTATTTACCCAACAGAATTCTAATGGTTTTCACTAAGTTTATGCACCTGGAAAACCTTGGGTAATCACACACTACATAAAAACTAAAAGTAACTGACAAATTAACTGATCTTATGTGTTTTGATGCCAATATTGCCCTGCAAATGAATCCTCATGGGCAAGTGACAGCAGGGAATTCTTATGTACCAGAGGAACATTCCCATGCACTCAGAGTTCCATAACCTGACAAAGGAACTTGGCCATGGTCCTGTATATGCTCATGGAACTCCTTGGTAACTTCCAATATCCTTAAAGGTACATTAGGGGATTCTTAATGTCCGTCTCTAAGACATGTTAAGAAATTCACCACATTGAGCGTTCCTCTTTTCTTTTTCTGTTTCTCACTAGAAACCCAGATCCCTTTAGAATTCTGCCTCTGCCTAGATTCTTGGAACTATTCTGATGCTTGTTTGGTTGTTGGTCTATTCTGTTGTGAGTTCTTCTCCCCCATTTAATATGGAATCATGCTGCTCTAGACCCTTGCTTACCTTGTTAATTAACCAATTCTTATCCAACATTGCATGTTTCTCTGGATTTGTCTCTGTCAACTCATACAAGTATTGTTCAAGTGGGTTGGAGTACTCGCCCTGAGTCACTCAGCCACGATCAACTGGGTAAGAGATTGAAAATCCTTAACTCTCTCTTTCACCCACTTACTGCAGTATCACACCATCATGGAAATCCAATTTTCAAATGAGACGATATTCACTTTCTTGTTCTCATGGACCTCTGAAAGTTCTAAGTACGTGTTAGTCCAAATTGTCTAATCAGAGCCGCCTTCATTCGCTCATCCATCATGTTATCCACCTCATGTATTCTCCCAATCACTTCATTCCCCTCAGTGGGAAGTAGGCTCAGTAAAGCAGCTGATTTGGGCTTCTCATTCAATCCTTGAGCTTTAAAAGCTAGGTCATAAATGACAAACCAGATCAAAATGTCAGAACCTGGCACATACGTGTATACATATTCCTTTGAAACTCTGGAAGGGAATTCCTCACTATTGAAGGGGGAATCACCTTTCGGGAGTATCCGTTTATCAAAAAGTACATAGACTTAAAATGTCCGAAATTCTCGTGAGCCCAGCCGCTAGGCCACAAAACAGCGTCGATAGCCCGGGAGTCAAGTGGGGAAGGCAGACTGAGGCAGATATTTCTTCATCAAGAGCTCTTTAACTTCTATTGAGGACAGTGGAAGGGATCACCCTGACTTCAGGGGGAAGAGAGTTCCAGATCCTTGGCGCCATACCTGAGAATGCTCGATTGTAGGTCTTTTTTTTCTTGAATTTTTGTGGTTTGAGTAAGAGGGTGCAGGCACTTCTAGAGGCTCTTGAACCACAAGAGAGCTCCAGTTTCTGAGCGAGGTACATCAGGGTCTTGAGGTGGATGGCTTTGTGTGTCATGCATGCAATTTTCAGCTGTATCCGAGCTTCATATGGGAGCCATTCCAGGGCCAGCAGGTCCGGAGAGATGTGGTTGAATTGTTTAGTGCCCGTTACGAGCCTAGCCGCAGCATTGAGGGCCGCCCTAAGGGGAGCTGTTTCCACTCTGGGCAAGCCACAGAGCGTTGCAGTGCCATAGTCCAGTTTTGCGATCACCAATGCTTGCACTGCAACCTTTAGGTCATGAGCCGGGAGAAAGGGTTTGAGCTTCCTTAGGATGCTGAGTTGGAAGTTCGCTCCTTTGGTGAGGGAACTGATGTGCTTTTGCATGTTCAGACTTTTGTCTAGTATAATACCAAGCGAGGATGCCACAATGTGGGGTCTGCAGTTAAGAGCAGTAAGCTGATTCAACCATTGTTCAATGACCGGAGATTGCGTGTGGGGTGAGATTAGGAGGAATTCTGTTTTTAGCGCATTTAGTTTCAGGTGGTTACGTGTCAACCAGCTTTGTGTTTCCAGCAGGACTGAGTTGAGGGACTGAATGTCCTCAGGGGAGGCGATCTTCAGGTAAAGTTGAGTATCGTCTGCATACATGTGATAGTGAATGCTGGATGATTTCAGCATTTCTGTTAGAGGCTCCATGAACAAGTTAAAGAGTGTGGGAGAGAGTGCTGAACCTTGGGGAACCCCCAGCGTAACCGGTGCCGGATGGGACAGGGATTGGTTCATCTTGAAGCATTGGGATCTATTCAGGAGGAACAAAGAGAACCAATTAAGCACAGTGTAGTAAGGAAGTCCACGCAGGTAGGATGTAATTCAGGAAGCTTTATTGTAGATAGTTACAAGTAGATAAGATCTTGTCAAGCAGGTAGTAAAGCTCTGTGAAGCAGCCCCACCAGGAGCAGCCTGCCTGCTGCTCAGCCCATGCTCAACTGTCCTTTCACCTCCAGTCTCCCAACATTCCGAGGCACATCATGACTCCAACATTCTATTGAGCACACAGCACAACCACTGGCTGATCAAGAGGTGTAAATCACATAACAATAACAAGGGCAGAATACTACACACAGGCCCAGACAACCCCATCCTGTGTTCCAGGTGGTCAATTAGGTTATCGTGTTTGACAGCGTCAAATGCTGACGAGAGGTCAAGAAGGATCAGTAGGCATGACTCATTGTGGTCCAGCATTCTTAACGCATCATCGACAATGTGCGTTAGAGCCGACTCTGTGCTATGTCCCGAGCGGAAACCAGATTGGCATTGGTCCAGGAGTTGGAAATGGTTGATGTAGTTGCAGAGTTGGGCAAGCACACATTTCTCCAGGAGCTTTGCTAAGGTGGGGATGTTGGAGATTGGGCGAAAGTTATGAAGGTCCGTAGGATCAGCAGTAGGTTTCTTTAAAATCGGGGTTACTTGACCCGATTTGAGGCAATCTGGAATAGCACCTTGCCGAAGTGATGCATTGACGATTGTAGTCCACAATGTTAGTAAGGAGGATCTAACTTCCGGGAAAAGGTTCGATGGCAGCGGATCATTGTAGTGGTTGGAAGGTTTCAGATTCGACAGCGTTTTGCGTATAGCGCATTCATCCAAGGTTTGGAAGAGACTCCAGGATGCATTGTTTTTGGGGAGGTGGGGTTGCGACGGGACAATAACATCCCTACCAGGTGGACAGAGGGAGGTCAGTGGACTGAACGACAGGTGGTCACGGGCAGATCGTAATTCAGTTTCAATCTTACTGGTTTTATCTGTGAAGAAATCTGCGAATTCTTCGCAATTAGGCAATGTCCCTTGACCCAGAGGTACGGAGATCGGATGACTATTGGCTTGGGACTTGACGAGTTCGAACAATTTTTTTGGATGTTTTTTTGCTTGGTCTAGCTGAGTTCTGAAAAAGGTGGCCTTTGAGCATCTGATGCGTTTATTATATATGCTTCTCAGGGATCTTAGGTGGTAAAGATGCTCAAGGGAGGGATAGGACCGCCATAACCTTTCAGCAAGTCTTAAGTTTCTTCTTTCTGAATTAAGACTATCAGTAAACCATGGTTTGGAGAGTTTAGAGGAGATTCTATTAGGCTGTAGTGGAGCGACCGAGTCTAGTACGTTCAGCATTGCGTCATTATAGTGGGCCGTAAGGTCGTGGACATCCGACATGTTCGATGATGGGGCAGGATGTTATCACAGAGAGCAGTCAGATCATGCGGGTTGATGTTCCTTGGGTATCTTTTCAACTGTTTTGGGTTCTTGGGCTGAGCTTTGCTTGTTCTTACCAATTCCAGGATACGGAAGGTGATGCAATAGTGGTCTGTCAAATCACATGGGAGGATCGAATCAAGGAGGATGTAGTTGGGCTTACCAATGACAAGATCTAAGGTAGCTCCTTTGATATGAGTAGGGCTGTCACAGATTTGGATTAGGTTGAGGTCAAGAAGGAAGGATTTAAGGCTATTGACCACCACGTCATTTACATCATTCCAATGGAGGTTGAACTCTCCCAGGAAGATCTGAGTGCCATGGAAGTCTGCATTGGCCGAAATAATGTCCATGATCTGTTCTGTGAAGGGAAGGTTGTTGAGAGGGGGATGGTAAAATGTGTGCAATTTGCAGGAGTGATTGTTGCCACCAGTCACTTCAATGCATAGGTATTCACAGGACGGCAGTAGGTCCGTCTGTAGTACCTTCACTGTCAGATTGCTCCGATGTAAACATGCGATGCCTCAACCTTGCCCACGGGATCTGTCCAACCTAATGATATCATAGTTGGGAGGTATTAAAAGGTCCAGGAAGGGGGCAGCTGAGTCATTTAGCCAGGTTTCCGTCAACATTACAAGGTCAAGATCCTGCGCCAGGGTGGGGTCGGCAATGTCCGCAGCATGTTTAGCTGCCGATCTACAATTTAGGAGCACTCATTTGAGACTAATGATGGCGTCTGTTGGAGCGGGTAGAGTGGTGGTGACTCGCGTGAGGTTGTTCTCATTTAATGTTCTGGTGTTAGGCCTAGGTTCCCTGAAGGGATCCGTGGGGATGGATTCAATTTGTTGCAAGTTTGCGATGGTGGGGGGATGTGCTGGAACATAAGAATGTAGGAGAGAATGGATATCCGTATCGGACAGGGAGGCTCTACATCTGGAGGGGCGAGCAGGGTCATTGTGGAGTGTAGCGGAGGCCCACCTATGAGGTATGTGGGAGACATGAGACGGGGACCTCCGAGCGTCGGGGGGGATGGAGCCCGGAACACCCACAATCGGGGCGCGCGCGGAGATGGTAATTTTTCGTGGTGGCACAGCTTGGTCTGGAGTTAGCAGACAAAGCCTCAGTGATATGTAGTAGACTACGGACCTCTGTCTTGAGTTGTTGAAGGCAGAGTGCTATCTCGCTCAGGCGGCCTTCCAGTGAGGTGTGTGGAAGGGATTGGGAGGCTATTTCCTGGGGACCCTGGAGCTGGAGAGAGCTAGTGAAGTCGGGGGAAAGGAGGGCGGGTGGGGACTGAATGTGCCCAGCGGGAAGAGATTCTGGGCAATGGAGCTGCACGCTCGGAATGGGTATGATAGGGGAGGAGCTAGTGAGGTCGGGGGAAAGTATGGCGGTAGGCGACTGAGTGTGCCCCAAGGGAAGGGATTCTGGGAAATGGCGCTGCAAGCTCTGAAGGATGGGTGGGATAGGGGAGGAGGGGACTAAAGGATAGAGACCCCTGGAGGCTGGTGGGAGCCCGATGGGATTGTGTGTTGGACTGGAGGAAGGTGTCTTGGGGAGAATCCAGGCAGTGCTGTACGCAGTGGGGCTAGGGGGGTTAGGGCTAGCTAACAGTACGGGGGGAGCGGGAGGATTAGCGAGATGACTGTGCTGGTGCAGCTAGTTCATTGCGTGCATTGCAAGGGAGTTGTTATTAAGAGTTAGGGTAGGTAGAAGGGGGCCCTTCGAAGCAGATGTGGGATCAGCGGGTGGTGGTGGCGAGGTAGGGGATAGAGTTTGCGAGGGCTGGGGGACCGCTGGGGGTCCCGCCCTTGCACTGGGGGCGGAATTGACGTTAGCCACTGTATTCAAAATTTGTCAAATAACACTAGATTGCGGTCTGAGGCTTGTATAAGGATGGTTCCATTTTTGTAGAGGGAGATGGTGGCTTCAGCTCTGTAATCCGAGGAGGGCGCAACTATCAATCTAAGACCATGTGGCGTTTTCAGGTAAGTGGAGATCTTGAGCAGAGAGTGAATGGCCATCCGCCATTGAGCATGACGTTTAGTGTAGAAGATGAGGTCATTTATGTTAGCACCCTTTCTGATAGAGAAGTAGGGGTCTG
The DNA here is from genome assembly GCA_963921515.1 of Calotriton arnoldi. Classification (NCBI taxonomy): domain Eukaryota; kingdom Metazoa; phylum Chordata; class Amphibia; order Caudata; family Salamandridae; genus Calotriton; species Calotriton arnoldi. The sequence goes on from CAWUFW010010925.1 coordinate 177,968, forward strand.
AGATGAGGGTTTCCGGATGTGATTTAAGTAGTCTATGTTTGAAGTTTTTTGCAGCATTTTTAGATAGGTTTGGGGGATATCTGATTCGGAAAGCGTTGTGGCTAGTCGGTTCCAGGTTAGGAGAGAAGAGGTACGGAGGTTTAGGCTCCATATTAGCAAGCGTCATGTCAGCGCACTTAGGAGGTGTGGGTAAGCAGGCGTCAGGGCAGAGTTCAGCCCCAACCATAGGAGGCGTAGGTAGTCCAAGCGTCACGAGCAAGGGTCGTTCGTGGACGTGACGCAGGAGTACAACGTCCAAGCAGACGTGGAGATGAATCTCTATTGCTAGCGACGCCCCTCGGGTTCCTTAGGGTTGACTAGTCTCATGATGGCCATATTAACTAGGGCTAGGAGACCAGGGGTTGGACCATGATGACTAGAAGGCAATCACTAGAATGGCATTACCTCTTTATATGGGGGGCAAACCAGGCAAGCCGTTCATGAACACCATAGGAGATAACCACCGCACAATATGTGGTATTGGGGTAAGTACAGCAGGGCCAGGTGAGGGAATATAGGAAGAATGAGTGACCCACCTCAAGATGGCCACCTTAGGTGAGTGTGGGAATATAGGTAGAATGCATGCCCATTCCAAGATGGCCACCATAGGTTGGTAGTGGGGCAGGCCCCTTTCTATTTCCATGCCCTGCAGAGCATCGAGCCCAGGGAAGGGGGCGCCATCTTCAGATCCGAAGGTAGGGGGACGAAGTGGCAGCCACACAACAACAACATCAGGCCACAGACAAACACAAAATGGGCGCCCGATACTATTCGTTTCTACAAGAGCAATAATACTCAGAGAAATCTAGACAAGTTAAGGCTCACTTGTGGTGCATTGAGCAGGTTCTCTGTGTTGGATTGATGTGGAGGTGATTGTCTCTCAAGTACTGTATACAAGAAGTTAATGTTTAGTGTCCAATTCTTGCTCACACGGAGCACGTGTGCAGCAACTTGAGTCATGAGCTTATGCCATCTGCAGCAGTCGCCATGCCCTGCCACTCAGCCGTACCTCCTCCTGAAGTCATTTGGGAGAGTGCAGATGGTCAGAGGAGAGCTGGTTAGTTGTTCAGGTCTCAACTTCACAGGTCCAGTAAATGTTCTGCCCAAAGGAAGAGTCCAGCCCACTTAAACGTTTTTGCAGCAGGTAATAGTAGTAAGAATTTAAGAATAAAGTTGGTCCTAAGGTATGTGCTCTAGTATCCCCAACAAACACAATAGTGATTGTCAGATGGGACAGATACACTTGCAAGCAACAAGCACAGTTCAGTGGCGGAATAAAGCTGTGGTAGGTGGTTCAATGTTCTTCAGCACAGCAGACATAAGTATTCATGTGATGGGCAAATCATAGGCCTTAGGCCCTTTGCTGTTCTCGCAAGCAGCCCTGCCAATCACTGCCAGTCTAAGGAGGGGGCTGAGGATCACCTCAACGCCAAGTGGTAGTGAACAGGGATGCACATTCATAGACAGGGGTGCAGATCTCACTATGGGGTCTGGTATGCTTGTTTAGCCTACTACTGTCTGGGTGTATCCTCTACTAGGGCAATAGCTGAACTCTACTCTGGGGACACCCCTCTGGTAAGGAGGCCTCCAATTCTCCTCTCTGAGCCAGAAGGCTGTCTCCTCATTCAAGGCAGAGCCTCAGTTTCTCCAGAAGCAGATCTCAGGTGTTATCACTAGAGGTGTTAAAAATATGTGTAATATGCTTTTGCAGAATCACAAGATTTTATGTGAATTTTAGGCAAAATGACACATAATAATGCGAAATGCAATACAATACAATTCCATAAATTTGCGCTATATTTAAGGTGAAATGTGATCTCATATCAGATTTTGGCACGTGGACACATTTAGCAAAAGCACCCAAACAGCAGCCACACACATTCTGTTGTTCTCGTGCGTTCATGGTAAATGTTTTCAGTGAATGTCTTATTTTACTTAAACTCTTACCATGAATGGAGCATAATTACGCCAAGTTATGTAATGGTGTACTTTGGGGAATTTCGCGTAACCACTGAAATGCGAAGTTCCTGAAATTACGTGAATTATGCCTGCAAGAAAAATCTGTCTCCCTTCTCCCAACCAATGAGTACAGAAATGCAAGCAATACACTTTGCTTATCTGGCAGGCTACCTCATCTTCATTTTGTATAGCATGTATCCAGTGGCAATCCAAAATGGATTCCACTGGCCCACAGTTAAACAGGACCCAAGCACCCCTGGCTCACACTACCACACACCAGTACTACATACAAATCACATACAAGCTGAATGTAGCAAAGGACCCGGTTATACGAGGCTTGGCAAAACGTTATCACTGCAAGGCCAGTAGACCATTCACCCATCTGCAGGCACAGGTAAAAGGCATATCAATGTGTAACATTTAAACACTGCTACTACTACCAGTCTCAAGTGATAAAGAGAGCTGATAGTAGTCGCTCTCACTAAGGAGGGCACTAAAGGCACGCTTGGTGCCCTCCAACAGACCACAGACACCCACTCTGGGTTGCAATGTCACCAGCTTGGGAGATGATGTGGCAGTACTGCCAGAGCTGGCAACTTTGGAACTGAGGATCCGGGTTCGGGTCTCTGAGTCGGCTCAGTATACTGTGATTCTGGGCAGATCACTTAATCTCCCTGTGCCTAAAACAAATGAGTGTGTCAGTCTGTAACTGGTGCTCGTGTAAAGCGCTCTGATACCTTCGGGTCAAGTTTACGCTATATAAGACTGCAAAAAAAAAAAACTGTAAAAGAGTCCTCAGTGTACACACTTGATTGTTGAGTTTGCACTGATCTAGGGGTAACAGTTTAGGGATGCATGCTCGCAAATCATGCAAGGGACCCCTACCATTCCAACAGGACTTCTTGGCTTATAGTCGTGTTTCACCAGCAATTCCTGCTCTCCACTCATTTTCCATGCTTGCATGACAAACCTTGCTGTATGAGCTTACACAGTTGTTGCTGTCATGTTTTCGAATGGCAGGTCTTGCTCTATCTACATGTGTCTTATCTTTGTCCTTACCTCGATAGGCCCCGATCTCCTTTTCATTTTACATCAATCTTTCTACTAAGCTGATTGCATTTTAACAGCTGCCAATATGTACACTATCAATGATGGTTTGAACACTTAGCCCTCTTATGTTTGTTCACACCATGGTCCTTTTGTTTTTGTTTCCCTGTATTAAACACAGTTCCACAAGTGCCAGAATAAAAAAATAAAGCCATTCATCTCATATTTATGTTTTAGTGTCACCCATTTTCCTTCAAGCTTTTTTCAGATGAGGCAGGAGCATTGAAAATCTATTGTAAGGCAATATTGCCAATAAAGTTCTGTGGTTTTGGTATTTTGCGAAAGAATAATCCAGCTGAGCTCCCTCAGCCTTGAATGGGAAGGAAGAGGCACTGGCTTGATACACTCACAATTCATGGCATTTAATATAACTAAGCAGCAGGTAATTCAGTGCATTATATTCGAAACGCATCAAAGAATTACCCGTTTAAAAATAATGTGAATATCTCCAGCAGCCCTGTGAAATGGCCTCAGAAAGTCAAGTATTCATTTAATTAAGAGCAAACCTTCAACATGAAGAATATTTAGCTTAAAAATAAAAGTCACATTTATTGCAATGACTATGGGGCTCATTACGATGGCGGGCGGAGGCACAACCGCGGTGCTGGCGGTGGCGGAAAATGTCTTTTTCCGCACTCCAGCAGCGGTCCTCGCTCCCGCCATATTACAATGGGCAAACATAGCCCATTTCCCGTCCGCCGCGGAGCGACGGGAACCGCCAGAAATTTACACCCGCCACCGCGCCGGAGGGAGCCAATAGAGACCCACCGCCATGCTGAATGACGTCCCGTCCGCCGTACAAATCACGATGCCACAAACAGCCCCTCACACCGCAGCGGAGAATCCACCCACCCAGAGACAGCGGAAGCACGACAGCAGAACGCAAAACCAGACTCCCGGTCCCCTCCATCCGGTCCGGAACGCAATGGATCCAGCTCTTCAAGCCTTTCCGCTGCTGTACCTTATCCACTACCAGCAAGTAATGGACCGTCGCGGACAACGCCGCAGGTACGCAAATACACAACTCCGCACACAACCACAACACACAACTCCTGTGCTGATATATGGTTCCTGTCCACATCAGACACTCTGGTGGGGACAGGAACACATCCCCAAGTGTACCCACACATGTCCTACCTGTTAGAAAATAACCCCTCCGCATCCGGGTCACCCACCAACCACGAAATCACTGCAATGTCCCGGTCACGTCACCACAGCGGTGAAGACGCGGGAAAACCTGCGCACAATGTAGTAGGCAGGCCCGGCGCCAGGCATGGGCAGTCCACAAAGATTCACAGGGCTCCACCTCCACCCTACACATGCTACGCTTCCCACACCGATTTGGGGACATGCTGCGTGCTCCTCCTGTGCCCCCCCCTGCACAATTAAGCTGCCAGGTGTAGCCAGACCGTGCACCCCACACACCAAAGGAGCAGGGAGCCTGGCTTGGAAGGTGGGGGTGAAGAGGAACACCCTGCACAGAAGCTCAGGGGCTGGACAACCCTCCCCTCACACCTACCTTCCACACATGTGAAGCAAAATGAGTATAATTCAAAAATGAAGACTGACACTGCATAGGAACATCCACTGAACTGTTCACACTGCCTGTCAAGTCACTCACAAACACCCCACACTGACACCCAGCCACATACACATACCATAGCCCAGCACCAATGGAGGACAAGAAATGGGTCAGCCAAAAGTGAAGTGGACAGTGCTGGAAAGCCATGGAGCAAGCCACATAACTAGTGTACAACACATGCAAGAGAAGGAACATATCACACCACCCTTTGGGCATCAAATCACACATGGGTGGCACAGTGAGTGAAATTAACCCAAAGTGACCTACATGCAACAACTCAGGGAGACATCAAGGCAAGCCATGCATAGGCATAGGAATGATAGGAAATGTCTGAAGTCAAACAGTGACCAGCCACACATCTGTGTCAACTTACTTGACATGTGTATGTCATCAGCACAACACACAAGGCTCATTGTCACACTCCCTGACTGACAAACACAAGTAGGACCTTCACACATGCCCCTCATCTACCCACCTCACACCTGCAACATTCAACACCAGTGTGAAACACACAGAATGGTGCAAATGATGTCCTGTGAGTTCACTGACAACCAATCACACTCCCTGGGGTGCATACACAAACATCACACTCCCACTCAGGGATGTCTGAACCAATGCTGACACAAAAACAATAGCCAAACACAAAGCTCACAAACAACATACACAGAAGTCCAATAAGCCCACACATGGGCAGCCAAACAGTGGAAAGGCAATGTGACCCTAGACAGAACAGGAATACACAACATTGTCACTCATGGCCAATGCACAGACACCAAACATCAATACAAACAAGAGGTGCATCCTCAAAAATCAACCATGAACACCAACTGGTATCAATGGGACAATCAGCTAACACAGACAGAGACACAACACCACTCATCAAGTGGACAAGGTACCATATTGTACCACAAGCATGCACATGCACAATCCTGAAAAGTGACAGGTCAAAAATAGGAGGACAAACCAACAATGTGCATTCAAAATAAGCCCAGCAACAAGAATACACCTTGCTGCATGTGACAGACACACAAGTAATGCACACCACACCTGAAACACACATCTGAATGTATCACACAGCAACAACCACTCACACACAACGTCATGCAAATAGAACATCACACACACATAGCATCTGTCACTAGAAAGAGCCAACACAGGCCAAACACTGCATACATCCACAACAAAAACACAACAGATGCACAGACCAATCCATCACAATGCAAACTCAGCTGCACATCAGGGGGATAAACAACAAGCAAGTACAAGGCAACATACACTGACAACACTGCATGCACACCAAGCAGTGTATGCACAACAACCAAATCAGTAGCACACACAGCTGAGTGCAACACCATGTACTCCCACAGCACAAATCATCACAGCACACACAGAACATCACACCCAGGAAGGGTAGCAGTACCTCAGCAAACACACATACAGCTTAGCCATCACCCACAGGTGCACAACTCCGGGACACCCAGGTGCAAACAACATGACCAGAGGACTGTGCTGCCCAAACATCTGCACTGCACATGAGCAACCATGACAGCAAACCAGTACAAGAAAATTACACATAACTAATTGGGAAACTGTCCTGAGTAGCACATTTGTCCTGTGCATAGATCACCCTCACACAGCATAGTGTCACACTATGAAGTGGTGGGGAGGCTCACACACTGCCAAGCCATGGGGTGGAAGACATGATATTTAAGTGGTGTGTACTTCAGTAGTGGACAGGTGAGCAGTGTACAGTACACAAACACATAGAGGAGTTACTCACAATGTGTAGGCATCAGAAGCACATATAGGGGATGGCATGACTCCACATACCATACTGGATCCAAAAATGGGTCAATTGACAGCAATGCATGAGAAAACACACAAATAATGTCAGTGTGGCTGAGCAGGTCTGCACAGTGTGCACAAACAGTAACAAGACACATGGCTGATTAACAAAACACAACACAGACTTGGCTGTCACACACTCTGCATACTCACAACTGGCAGCAACAACAAGTAGGTGTCCCCAGGAGTGCAAGGACACACCCACACACTGCACAGTGCCCAACCTACAACTCCTACATGTGCCCACAAAATGAAGCACATGGCAGACAATTGAAACAAACAGGCACTCATCTCCTGGGTCATACATGTGTGCAGTTGGCATTGCAGGGGCACACACACATCAACACTACTGACAATTACAGCCCATTCACACTCCATGACCACACAAGTGCACACATCGAAATGTACCCATGTGACTAGGAAGACAGGCCATCACAAGATGACCATACATCAACACTGTTGTTCACACATCAACGAAGATCACACAGATATAATGGACCCTGGCCAGCCCACAAGTAATACTGTTGATAGAATTCACCTCTGTTCTGGTATTGCATCATGACATGACATGTGTACAATTTAGCAAACATGACCACATGATGAGTATGACAATAGTAGACCATCACAAACACCCATCATTGCACCCTCAACCCTCAGAATGAAGAAGAACTAAAGTGCCCCTCACCACTGGCAAACCCTGAAAAAGTTAAATAAGCAATTGGCAATGTTAAAGTGGCATACAGAGCATTTGTCACATGCAACCATACCCATACAGAAAATATTTTCATTTAGCAAGGACACTGACAAAGCAGACAACAGGAGTAACTGGTTTTATTACATATCACCAAGATAGGCATGAAAAGTAGACAACAGCAAGGCCAGTGGCCAGTCCATAGTTCAAAGGACGGACATGTGTGCATGAGAACCTGCACAGGGAATGGGCATCCAAAGTACAAACAGCAAGGCCAGTGGCCAGTCCTTAGTCCAAAGGAGGGACATGTGTGCATGAGAACCTGCACAGGGAATGGGCATCCAAAGTTACAAACAGCAAGGCCAGTAGCCAGTCCATAGTCCAAAGGAGGGACATGTGTGCATGAGAACCTGCACAGGGAATGGGCATCCAAAGTTACAAACAGCAAGGCCAGTGGCCAGTGGCCAGTCCATAGTTCCAAGGAGGGACATGTGTGCATGAGAACCTGCACAGGGAATGGGCATCCAAAGTTACAAACAGCAAGGCCAGTGGCCAGTCCATAGTTCCAAGGAGGGACATGTGTGCATGAGAACCTGCACAGGGAATGGGCATCCAAAGTTACAAACAGCAAGGCCAGTGGCCAGTCCATAGTTCCAAGGACGGACATGTGTGCATGAGAACCTGCACAGGGTTTGGGCATCCAAAGTTACAAACAGCAAGGCCAGAGGCCAGTCCATAGTCCAAAGGAAGGACATGTGTGCATGAGAACCTGCACAGGGAATGTGTGACACAGTACACTGCCATGGTAAGCAACACAGCTAGGGGGATACCAATGGGCAGTCCAGGCACCGCTGTGGGAGAGATAGGTTTGGGAGGGGGACTTTGCCTCAGACTTGACTGTCAGTCGAACTGGGAGGTGGCCGATTGTCGGGGCCAGTTGGAGTACTGGACCTGGGAGAGAGAGGACCAGCTGAGGTAGAGGCATCAGTGGCTTTGGTAGGCGGAGGGCTGCTTGGACCGGGTGGCATGGTGGCACGGGGAGGCGGAGACATGCTGCCTTGAGACACAGTGTGTGAGGGTGAATGTGGAGGGCTGCCTCTCCACTTCTTGGGGATTCGATACTGAAGAATTGTCTTGGTAGGAGTAGGAAGTGTGGAGGGCACAACAGCCTCACTCCCCACCAAAGGTGCATCAGGTGCAGGTGGCTCTCCCTGTGGGGATTTGCTGGATCTGGCAGTACGCTTGGCCTGGCCTTGCCTTTTCCCCTCCATCCCCTGTTGACCATGTGAACCCCCCACAGTGCCCTTCTGTCCCAGCTTCACAGGGGTGTGGGTGGGAGTTGAGGTTGTGGGTGAATCTGCCTTAGAGGGCTGTTTCTGCGGACTCTTAGCAGGCACCAGCTTCACAGCAGGCACGGCAACTGTTTGCCTGTCTTTGGGGGCCGCTTTTGTAACGGGAGTGTTCTTGGATGGGGCTGATTTTGAGGCATGTGAGCCTAAGGCCTGCTTCTTGGCTTGATGCCCCTGAGTGTCACCTGATGGGCTTATTCCTTTGCGCTCCTATGTGAGTTTCTTTTGTTTGGGGGATGGTGTCTGCGCTCTGGGCCGCTTGGGGTGCTGCTGTTGTGTGCTGCGTGTGGAGTACCTGGAGCCTGGGGCTGTGGTGTGTGGTCACTCTTGTCAGATGTTGCCACTGGCAGGGGGGTTGCCAAAGGGACTGGAGCTGGACTCTGAGCCTGTGACAGCTGAATGGCTGCCGTCACTGTAGAGGACAAAGACTGGACAGTTCTGTGTAGCCCACCCACGTCAGAATGAATCCCCTCCATGAAGGCAACTACCTGTGCCAACTTCTTGTCATGATCCTGGGAGGCATTCAGGAGAGTTGTCTGACCCACACACAGCTGGCGCAAAAGGTCCACAGCCTCAACACTGAGGGAAAAGAAACAAATATAGGAGTAGGACCCGTTAACCCAGGTGAGACCGGGTAAGGTTTATAACATACAACAATGTCTCAACTGGAAATCATTGAAAAAGAGGGGAACAATAAAACCAGTGATGTAAATCACAACGGGGATGGAGAACAAAATAGAGGGAGACCACAACGATGCAACTGGAGTGAAAAAAGAGGTATTATTTGTAAGTAGTTATAGCAGCACTACAGTACAATTAAATATACAATGACCAAAAACACACAAGGTGAACACTGGACGTGTTTAGTGAAGGTGAGCGGCGCAGTGACACGAGTGATGAGAGCAGCATGAACAGCGACAAAAAATAAGAAGAATGTGGTCAAGATTTACAAAAAGATATATACAATGTTCATGTTTTGGAAGTCAGATTAAATAAATTGACCACAACAGCGCCAAAGTTCTATGCTCAGTAGTCGACGGCGTTTCAACCTGATTGATTTCAGGTCATCATCAGGACAATGGTCATTTGGTTGAAAGTAGTGCTGTATGAGAGGAAGAAGGGAAGGGAGGTAAGTAACTAAGAGGCCCAAGAATGAAGTAGAAAGACATAGGTCCAGGTTAATAGCAATTACCTGAACTGGACAGGGTAAGTCAAGTGTCCGGGTCAGAACAGTCAGGGAGTGGGCAACAAGCGAGGCATCAGGTGTCCGCATATAAACTGGAAAGGGGAAGGTATGGGTAATTAGTGCCTCATAACGTGTGGGGAACAGGAATAGGCAATGTATAATTACCCAAGTTGAAAAATTCGAAAATTCCACAGCGTGATGAATGGCTGCCGATTGAAGCGGGGTTCAGGCGGTCAAATGGAGCCTGAATGGTGAGGAGGAATGAGGGGTCAGGGAGGGGTGTTCACCTTGTGTGTTTTTGGTCATTGTATATTTAATTGTACTGTAGTGCTGCTATAACTACTTACAAATAATACTTCTTTTTTCACTCCAGTTGCATCGTTGTGGTCTCCCTCTATTTTGTTCCCCATCACTGTTCCTCAACACTGAGGGCAGCAGGGGAGACAGGGGCAGCGGTGCCTGGGGGGAAGGACACTCTTCCCTTCTGACTGCTGCGGGCACGTGCAGCACTAGTGGAAGTAGCCGGGAGGGTGGGCACTGGACGATGTGTGGTGGAACATGAGTCATATTTCCCGCTCCCTGTGCCCGCCAACATCGAGGAGTCACCGCTGGCATCAGATGACGTTGAGGTTGGTGTTTCTGGGCGTGATTCTTCAAGGGCACTCCTGTCCCCCTCCGAGGCGCTGGTTACATCAGTGTCAGTAAGGTCATGTGTAACAGTCGTGCAAGATGCCTCACCACTGGTGTCCATCCCCTGTCCTTCTGTGCCCTCGGTAGATGCTGCAAGAGACAGAGACGTAGGTTCAGTTTAGTGCCATACTCACAGACATCATATGCAAGCAAAGCACAAAACAAGATGATGATACCCCCATGTTACACACACCCCTGTGCAGTCTGCATTTGCAACCTAAATGCTAAAAGCAAAAGATGCATGGTAACATGCATACTTGGCATTAATGACCGATGTGATGTCCACACAGCCAAATAGCTTGCCCGTGCCTCAATGTAACCTGACATACAGATTCCTGTAAGCATACCTAGGCACCCGTAGGTGAAAAAGATATACATCTCAACATGTTGTCACAGTCACATATGGAGTCACTTTAAGGGGACAACACAGGTACAGAGTCCAAAATGTCCTTTTGCAATGTCCACAAGCTTCAGCTATCCCCCATGTTGTGCTTCGAAGCACAACTACACTTGCACATTGGTGTCAGATGTGTAGTTCTCACAATTTCGAGGTCAGGCACTGCACACATCGACGAAAGCACACTAAGAAGAGGCACACTGCCGTTCACTGCCCAGTGATGTCCATGACTCCCCAGATGCAGCTGATGCCATGAGGCCACATCTCAGCATGCAATGTCAAGGGCCAGTACATTAAACACATGATAGAGTACATGTGGCGTAAATGCATGACAGCTGCACTCAACACAGAGGCCTATTACAAGCCATTGCATCACACTAGAAACATCACAGAGCTCCGCATTGGCTCAGGGTTGGGATACATGCAGTCACTCACACCCATATTCACACTTCGCAGAATACTCACCCCCAACTTGCTGCTGATGGGCCCTCAAATGTCCATCCAGGTCTGGCTGTGTCACTGCCAAGATGCGGGCCATTAGTGGTGTCATGCTCCTGCGCGCCAACCTGCCAGTCCGAGGGAGCAGCCCCAGCGTCATCTCTGCCACGTTTTTGCTCAGCCGGCAGATGTCATCCCACCTCTTGTGACAGTGTGTGTGCCGTCGGTTGGAGACACCCAGAGCCCGCACCTTGCGTGCAATGGCCCTCCATAAGGCCTTACCCTGGTGGACTTTAAGCTGCAGGCATGGGAGACAAGAGGAGGAAATATCTGTAACACTGGGTTTTGTACCACTGTGTCTCAGTACAGGAGCATGCACAAACCTAGCACAGCTATACAGATATGTTTAGCAGGGGCCATACAGCATGACACGTACTACATTAGCATAAGACAATCGAACACAAATGCATGCAGGTATGAGGATGGACACAGTACCTGCCCATCTCATGCATATGCAGAATGCCAGATTAGAAAACAATGTGAAGAAGGACCACATCTGCAATGCAGTTTGTGAGGGAGCAAGACATACATCACATTATAAATGTAGTTTCGGGGCAGAATCACTGTGTCCAACAATGCACACCCCTCATGTTCCTTGGGCTGCGAATAGCTACCTGTGTCATGAAGGTCACATTTAGGGACATGAACTAACATTCTCACACACTTCTCACAAGGTCTGTCTTGTGCAATTCACAGGCCTGAGATAGATCATTGCGGGATAGGGTGGAAGACAACACATATGTCTCACTCTGTCCCTTCAGTGATGGCTCCCTGTCAAATTGGGCAGTAACTGTGCAGGCCAGGGGTCTCACACTGAGGTTAAATGTGGGCCATCAGAACATTCACATGCATGTACAATATGAGAGGGCAAACAGTGCCTACACATGCGAGTCAGTACACAAAATGAAAATAATGTAAGGGGGATGTTTCAGAAGTACAAGAATCTTCTGTTTCATATGGGAATTTCCATCAGGAGTGTCACCCTCAGCCATTTCACTCTTGTGCATACTGCTCACAGATCCATGGTGGCAATACAGAGTCAAACACACTTCCATCAGCACCCTCTGGACGGAAAGTCTTTGTAATGTCACAAATGAGCATGTGAAAACCTCATGGACTCAAACATCCATCAGCACAGGCAATGTATGTACTGACTTCCACTTTCAAAACCTGCAGTGTCACTGTATGGCTGCAAGGACACTGCATGTCACTCCCATCCTGAAGTGCTGCCCGGGAAATGTGTAAAATAGGCTACAAACCCCATTTTACTGAAGTCAGCATGCTAGGCAGTGTATCACACAAACCCACACTCTCAGGCACATACTGCAGCAGATCAACTTCATGTGTGCACTCCCTGCACTCTCACTTCCACTCTGAAACACTTACCATGACATCTGGAGGACCATAAAGCCTCCCATACTGTGAGAGCAGCTCGTCCACAAGGACCTCCAGCTCCTCTGTGGTGAAGGGACGGGCCCTGATGTTCTCAGTTCTCGCCATCACTGGGTCCAGGAGACAGGAACAGCAGCAGGTGGTGGTGAAGAGTGTCAGTCAGCAGTGTCTGGAAGCAGTGGAAATGTGTGGCTCTCTCCCACACATATATATCCCCCTGGGGTTGTTTCAGTGGTACTCAGTTGCTGCAATTGGTGGTCCAGGCCAGCGTTTTTTCAAATGCATCCAATGAACGGCTCCGCGGTAGCGGAGCACGCCTACCGCGATTTTCAAAAGTGCATTTGTCTACCGCGATTGCGGTTCCCATTGGCTGTAAGGGCATGGGCATTGGCGGTGTGACACCGCGGGGCCCAGGCGGTCGCTACCGCGATGGTGCATCTTTCAATTGCATCCAATGACCGGCCCCGCGGTAGCGGAGCACGCCTACCGCGATTTTCAAAAGTGCATTTGTCTAACGCGATTGCGGTTCCCATTGGCTGAAAGGGCATGGGCATTGGCGGTGTGACACCGGGGGGCCCAGGCGGTCGCTACCGCAATGGTGCATCTTTCAATTGCATCCAATGACCGGCCCCGCGGTAGCGGAGCACGCCTACCGCAATTTTCAAAAGTGCATTTGTCTACCGCGATTGCTGTTCCCATTGGCTGTGAGGGCATGGGCATTGGCGGTGTGACACCGCACGGGCCAGGCGGTCGCTACTGCGATTTGGCTGCTTGACATTGGTACCAATGGCCGTGATTACGGTGGCGGAGCACGCCAACCGCCATATTCCAATGTGTATATCACTACCGCGATTGCGGTTCCCATTGGCTGTAAGGGCATGGGCATTGGCGGTGTGACACCGCAGGGGCCAGGCGGTCGCTACCGCGATTTGGCATCTTTACCTTGGTGCCTATGGCCGTGATTGCAGTGGCGGTGCACTCCTACGGCACCTATGGACACATCATGCGTTAGCAATGGCAATGGGCAGTTCTCAGCATTGAACAGTAGACACTTACTATGAATCATGCCACCAGATAGTTTAATTCAATGCTAGTGTGACATTTAACTCACTGATGACTACACATGCCATGAGAGTGCACAGGATTACATGCATTGGCATGTACTCCCTCACATGTGACTTATGATGTTGTTGTGCATGTAGACAGATCTGTTGTGTGATGGACTCTCAAATATGTACACATGTCAATGTGTGAGATGGCTAAGCAACCCACATTAATGAAGGACTGACTACCTGATGTGCATATTTCACTGTGTAGGTTGCTGTACTCATGTTGATACTTGATCTTCATGCACGCACTGTGCTTGTTGTGTTGTTGATCTGTGCCCTGTCCGATTTACGCAAGAAGGTGTGGCAGGTACAGCAGCTACGTAGAAGCCAGCCGTGTTGCTGTTTCAGACATGTGCTGTGTCAACTACTCTCAGGGCTGGTGACACAAGATGTAGGAATGTACCTTTTGGCATTCACATAGTCTGAATCTGTTTTGGGGGTACTCACTGTGTAAATACTGGACACGTGTACAACTACTTTAGATCAAGGTGTCTCTACATGTGACTTGTGCTGTAAGCTGTAGTTTCAGGCCATTCATTGCTGACGCTGTGTCAGTCAAATCGTAAGATGTTGGACACATCTGAGAGGGGAATTGAATTGACATGTGTCCCCTTTCATCCTACCTTGGAGGCGGCCAAATGTGCATCGTCCATTCACATTGCTTGCGGACATGGAGGATGAGGACATCATATGGAAATTCCGTTTGGATCGTCCTACCCTTCTGGACCTATGTGCTCAGTTGGAGCCCCATCTGAGGCCTCGCCGAACCTATCCAACTGCTCTGACACCAACATGTAAGGTGATGGTGGCCCTGCATTTTTTTGCAACTGGTTCATTCCAGTACACGGTGGCCAACGCAGGTGGGATGTCTCAACCAATGTTCAGCATGGTGCTACGTGATGTCCTGTCCGCTATGATGAACTACAAGGACAGCTACATCCATTTCCCCAGGAGACATGAGTTGGCAGCTGTGAAGGGAGATTTTTATGACCTTGCCCACATCCCTAATGTTGTTGGTGCCATTGACTGCACACATGTTGGCCTGGTTCCACCACAGGCACGTGAGCACATCTACATGAACAGGAAGCATACCCATTCCATCAATGTGCAAGTGGTGTGCCAGGCGGATATGATAATCTCCCATGTCTGTGCCAAATTTCCAGGATCAGCCCATGACTCCTACATCCTGCGTAACAGCATCGTACCACAGCTGATGGCAAATCTGCATCCGGAGCATGCGTGTATTGTGGGTGAGTACGCAGAGTCAAGTAGTGTGCTGTATGTGTGACATGCTGTCCTCTGCCACAGTTTTATTACAAAGTTGGTCTGTGTATCTCACACCTAGGTGACTCTGCATATCCCAACCGGCCTTGGTTGCTGAGCCCACTGCGGAATCCCAGGACCCCGGGTGAAGTCCGCTACAATGAGGCCCATGGGAGGACACGTCGTGTGGTGGAGCGTACTTTTGGTCTTCTTAAGTCTCGATTTTGGTGCCTGTACAGGACCAGAGGTGCACTGATGTACTCTCCACAAAAGGTGTGTCAGATCGTAGTTGCATGCTGCATGCTCCACAACCTGGCCTTGAACAAAGAGATCCCCCTGATCCTGGACGATGATGAGCAGCAGATGCCCCCGCCTGCAAACCCACACATGTCCAGTGACGAGGATAGTGGAGAGGAGGAAGGTGTCGACCTGCGTCAACAGCTCATCAACCATTACTTCCCTTGAAGGTGAGTGACATTGTACAACGGTGCCATTGTATGCTGTTTTTGTTGTTGTAGGGAGTGCCTAGGGGAGCTTTATGACAGCTGCCTGTTGGTGGCTCTGTGCTGAGGGCTGATGTTTCTGGGACAGGGTAGTTATGCACAGCTACATGATGTCTATGTCGATATTGTTGCTCATTGTAATGTGTGCAGGTTTGAGTACCTTGATGACAAGTGTTGTGTAATGGGTGTGATGCCATCACCTGACAAGGGAATGTTGTTCTCTTGTGTTTTCCTAGGTCCCTTCAGCCTCTCAATGCCTCGCAACAATCAGTGCACCTGGTACATTGTAATCTGAGTCAAGATTGTACATCCTGTGATAAACATGGAGCTTACACGAAAACATAGGTGTGTAAAGAGTGTTTATTTACAATAAGTATATGTGACAGGGAAGTGATTATTTACAAATAGGTGGAAAGTGAATCAATGAGTTGTCAGTGATGGTAGGCGAGACAATAGAGTAGTCACCACATTGATGTGGTGACACAGTCCAACAGACGCCTGCCATCAACATGGCAGTGTGGGTAAGGATAGTCAACAAAGTCAATGGCAAGGTGAAGAGAGGTGCCATCATGGCTGTCTATTTGACTGGCGTTTGGCTGGTGCTTTGCCACGTGATCCTCCCCTGCTTTTCCTCGGACGGCCCCTTGAGTGTTTGGCAGGGGGGGCCTCTGCTGCGGTATCTGCGGTGTCTAAGGACTCATCCTGTTCCAGATCACCCCTCTCTGTGGCCGCAGGTGAGGTGGTGGGACTGTCATCCTGCAGGCCACTGGAGGGAGGTTGAGCTGTCCTTTGGGCCGCAGGCCTGTCCTACAGAACACCCACAAGCTGGCCCAAGAGGTCCACGATTTGGCCCATATGCGTGTCCATTGACCTCAGCAGCAGGCGGACCTCACGCACTTCTTCCAGAACCTGGCCCATCTGTCCCTGGGTTTGTTCATAGGCCCCAAGGACTCTTGCGATGTTGGCCAGGGCTTCGGACCCAGTGCCCTGTTGGATTTGTCGCCCAGTTGCCCTCCCACCTGCCCTGCTGTCCCGGACCTGTGGCGTCACCACTCAATGCACCCGCTGACTCTCCCTGCCCTCCTCAGATTGTGGGGTGGTGTGGGTATCCTCTGAGGCAGGGACAGTGTTGCAGGCAGCATTGGTGGTGGTGGTGGTGGTGCTGGAGGCCGCACAGGTCGTTACAGCTGGGGTCAGCGCAGTTGTTGTTGCTGAGGTGGTGGTGGTGGGGAGAGTGGGGGCCTGGGCCCTGGTGCGCCCTGGCAGGCCTGATGTGCCAGGTTCTGTGTCCGCATCTGAGGAATTTAAGGAGTCTGCATCCGAGAGTCCAGGTTCCGGGGGGGGGGGGGAGTGGCTCAGCAGGTTGGTGTTGTCCTCTGCAGCAGTCAATTCTTGGTCACCTGTGGTACAGAGAAGAAATGGAAATTGAAGTGCACCCCATAAGCTTGGTGTTACATGTTATACACCACACAGTTTACATTGAGATCACTTTGTATGGCTGCACGGTACTGAGCATCATGACATGATGTGGAGGTACATACATTACTTGTCCATGGTGTGACATGTCAATAGATACCATGCTCCACGTACAGATTGTGTGATTACAAGGACATGTCGTCATCTAACAACTAGCAGCACAACAACTTTATGTGAAGCGTATTTGTTGTTTACTCTGCATGTAAGACGTTCATTCTGCGCATGTACTGGCCATTGTTATCTCATGCATCCCTCTATCATATCATGTGCTTTGCTTTCTTTTTACAACTGACCATGCTTGTTTTGTTTTCATATGGGCCTTGATGCTCTGCCCCCATGGCACTTACAGATAGCATTCAGTGCTGTGCATGATTGTGCCCTTAATTTCTTCTACATGTGACTTTGTGGTTCAAGCTTTAATTTCTGTGACAGTTACATACGCTTAGCTGTCTGTACACTGGAAGTGGCTATTGGATCTATGCCAAGTTGGGTGGGATGTGAGGGCTGGTGTGGTCATATGGCTCCATGCTTTTTGAGAGACATGGCAGGGTGCATGCACTGTCTACCTACCTGTTCTGTGGCACAGTTGGGGGGAATTGCTGACACATAGTTGTGGGTGTGGGGGAGTGCTCCATCTTGCTCAGCTATGGGACAAGGGGGCCTGGTGGGAGTTGTAGTGCTGGCTGCCTATTCTCACCTCCCCCCCACCCTGTTAGGATGGCTGCCTCCCTGTGAAGTGGAGCAGAGGTAGGGAATAGGTTACACATGGCTCTTGGATGGGGGCGTGTTCCATCCTGCTCAGGGGTGGGACAGGAGAGCATAAGATGGCTACCTACCTGTAAGTTTGGTTGGTGATATACAATGGCTGCCACATGCTTCTGGGTAGGGGGAGTGCTCCATCCTGCTGAGCTGTGGGGCAAGGGGGCCTGGTGGGAGTTGTAGTGCTGGCTTGCCACCCACAAACACCCCTCCATGTTAAGATGGCTACCTACCTGTAAGTTTGGTTGGTGATATACAATGGCTGCCACATGCTTCTGGGTGGGGGGGAGTGCTCCATCTTGTTGAGCTGTGGGACAAGGGGGCCTGGTGGGAGTTGTAGTGCTGGCTTGCCACCCACAAACACCCCTCCCTGTTAAGATGGCTACCTACCTGTAAGTTTTATGAGTGAAATACAATGGCTGCCACATGCTTCTGGGTGGGGGGGAGTGCTCCATCCTGCTGAGCTGTGGGACAAGGGGGCCTGGTGGGAGTTGTAGTGCTGGCTTGCCACCCACAAACATCCCTCCCTGTTAAGATGGCCACCTACCTGTAAGTTTGATGAGTGAAATACAATGGCTGCCACATGCTTCTGGCTGGAGGGGGAGTGCTCCATCCTGCTGAGCTGTGGGACAAGGGGGCCTGGTGGGAGTTGTAATGCTGGCTTGCCACCCACAAACATCCCTCCATGTTAAGATGGCTACCTACCTGTAAGTTTGGTTGGTGATATACAATGGCTGCCACATGCTTCTGGGTGGGGGGTAGTGCTCCATCCTGCTGAGCTGTGGGACAAGGGGGCCTGGTGGGAGTTGTAGTGCTGGCTTACCACCCACAAACACCCCTCCCTGTTAAGATGGCTACCTACCTGTAAGTTTGATGAGTGAAATACAATGGCTGCCACATGCTTCTGGGTGGAGGGGGGAGTGCTCCATCCTGCTGAGCTGTGGGACAAGGGGGCCTGGTGGGAGTTGTAGTGCTGGCTTGCCACCCGCAAACACCCCTCCATGTGAAAATGGCTACCTACCTGTAAGTTTGATGAGTGAAATACAATGGCTGCCACATGCTTCTGGGTGTGGGGGGGAGGTGCTCTATCTTGCTCAGCTGTGGGACAAGGGGGCCTGGTGGGAGTTGTAGTGCTGGCTTGCCACCCACAAACACCCCTCCCTGTTAAGATGGCTACCTACCTGTTAGTTTGATGAGGGCAATGCACTAGCTGCCACATGGTTGTGCGGGGGGTGCTCCATCCTGCTCAGGGGTGGGACAAGAGAGCATAAGATGGCTACCTACCTGTGAGTTTGAAGTGAGCAATGCAATGGCTGACACATGGTTGTGGGTGTGGGGTGGAGTGTTACATCCTGCTCAGCTTTGGGACTAGGGTGCCTGGTGGGAGTTGTAGTGCTGGCTGCCTGTACACATGCCCTCATGGTAATGTTGCTAGCTACCTTTGGGGTGAATCAGAGGGAGTGAATGTTGGAACTGTGAGACATGTGTTGGGAGAGTGTGGTGCACATGCATGCATTTGGACCTAGGAGGTGTAGCCTTGTAGTTGTGCAAGACAGTACATAGCAGTGTGATGGTAGACATTTGTTGGTACTTACCAGCCTCCACTCCCCCGGGTATTCCTGTGAGACTCTCTGGATGCAGTATGCCAAGCACCTTCTCCTCCCATTCGGTGAATGTTCTTAGTTGAATGGGAGGGCCACCGCCAGTCATCTGAGCCAGCTTGAGGTTCTTGTTGTTCTTCTCTTTCACCTTGCTCTTGAGGTCATGCCACCGCTTCACGATCTCCATCTTTGTGCGCGGGACAGTCCCTACTGCATTGACCTTGCTGACTATCATTACCCACATTTGTGTTCTGGTGGCTAATGGTGTCTGTTGGACCAGGTTTCCAAACAAATGTGGTTCTACTCTGATTACCTCATCTACCATCACTGACAACTCATTGTCAGTGAATTTGGGCATTTTCTTTTGTGCCATGGTTGTGATGTGCAAATGGGTTAAAGGTGCAGGTTTGTGAGTGGTGGTGGTGATGTAAGTGGTGTGTGTGTGTGTTGTTGTGCTGGTGAGATGTGTGGTGGTTTGCCTCTCCTTTGTGCTGTATGGTAGGTTCCTTCAGTGGTGGAGTATTGCAAAGGATTCTGGTCAGGGAAGGGGCTGGTTTTATACTCAGCTATGTGGGTGTGTCAAGATGGAGTATTCCTGTCAGGTGTGTTGTGTGGGTTGACCTGGGATTTGTATTTTTTAACTTGCCCTGGGGATGTGTCATTGGGGTGTGTTAGGTGTTTTTTGAGGCTGTGCCAGTTTAATGGGTACACTTGGTGGGCTTTTTGTGTATTTTTTTTGTCGTCCGCCATAATTGTTCCAGAGCGGCCGCGGCGGTGGGTTGACAACTGCCCTTCCACCGGCTCTCCCATTCATCACTGGTAGTGATCGCGGCGGTCGGAAACAGCGGATCGTTCCGCTGTCACCTCAATGGTATCCTAATTTCACGTGCGGTCAATCCGCTGGCGGTGCGGCGGTTTTGGGTTTTTCCGCCGCAAATCCGACCGCCGCGGACGGATTTTCACCAGCTCTGCACGCTACCGGCGGTCTTTCGTGGCATCATTCCACTGCGGTCGGATTTGTCTGGCGGTTGATCCTAATCGGACTTCCGGTTTTGCCGCGGTACCGGCGGACGGTTAATTTCCGCTACCACGGCGGTCGGAATGGTTTTCCGACCGCCATCGTAATCAGCCCCTATGTTCCTTTTCATAGAACTTCAATTCTTAACTGGAAGCTTTGATGCAGGAGTGCCTCCATTCAGGTGTCTCTGCTTTATTCCGTCTGCTTTTAGGGTCTCCAATTAGTTATACACCATGCAAGCAGCCGCCTTTCAACTTTACAAAGGTGTGTTCTGTTGCAGCGAGGCCCATCCCCAAGTCACATAAGTCTTCACCATCTCCAGTCGGCTTCTGCATCCTGGTGTCTTGTCATGCTGATGGCGCTTTTGTTATGCCTGATTAGTATCTCTCTTGCTGCGGGAAACAACCATTACAACGCAGTCATTACAACGCACTACATTTACAACGAAGTCATTACAACGCAACTGCCTTTACATCGCATGCCATTACAATGCAGCCATTACAATGCATGTCACTACAACGCATGCCATTACAACGCATGCCACTACAACGCATGCCATTACAACGCATTACCCCTACACTATCCAACACTTACCCTACTGTTGCACTCACTGGAGTGGGAATAGTAATTTTTACCCCTACAATATCCAACACTCATCCTACTGTTGCACTCACTGGAGTGGGAATAGTAATTTTACCCCTACACTATCCAACACTTACCCTACTGTTGCACTCACTGGAGTGGGAATAGTAATTTGTACCCCTACACTATCCAACACTTACCCTACTGTTGCCCTAAAAGTATTATGCGTTGTAATGGTATGCGTTGTAGTGGTATGCGTTGTAATGGAATGCGTTGTAAATGTAGGGCCCGATTCACAGAACTAACTTAAGACAAAATCCTAAACTTACTACCATTTTAGTATTCACAGAAGGCACTTACTCATTTTGGTATTCACAGAAGGCACTTACTCATTTTGGTATTCACAGAAGGCACTTACTCATTTTGGTATTCACAGAAGGCACTTACTCATCAATGAGTAAGTGCCTTCTGTGAATACCAAAATGAGTAAGTGCCTTCTGTGAATACCAAAATGAGTAAGTGCCTTCTGTGAATACCAAAATGGTAGTAAGTTTAGGATTTTGTCTTAAGTTAGTTCTGTGAATCGGGCACGTAGTTTCTAAAAATGCGTTGTGATGGCATGCGTTGTAAAATCATGCGTTGTAATGGATGTTGCGATGGAAAAAACGCGTTGTAAAGGCATGCGTTGTAAATGTTTGCGTTGTAACGTGTCCTATTCCTTGCTGCCTGTCCTAAACAAGTGCTTTGGGTGTGTACTTAGCCAATACCAACAGTTGCGAGTAGAGAGCTCAGGTTCTTTCTTAGTTCATTTGCATGCCTTTGTGCTGCTCTTTTAGGTGTCTGATTAGCTTACATTCCCGTTTTTCTTAGTTAACAAATTATGTGTATCTGGAGAAATCACACAATTTACTTTGTCTGCCATAATAGATGGCTTTATGTGCTATATAAAACTTGGACACTGATATTTATCATCTTTTATTATAAGTAGCGTGTCGAATTAGCTTTTTCTTTCAAACTCTATTTTGCTACCACAACCTTTTTTCGTGTCTGTGACGACTTGGTAAGAGACAGAGACGTATGGAGAAGTCTCTTTTTTAAGGATTTACTTTCACTTCATTTACACAGTGGGATATGTCCGCAGTGTAGCATATTGGTCATTGTGGAACAACTGTTCTATGATACTTTCGAGTTATGGTATAGGCTCACAGTGGCATTATGTAACTTCTCCAGTGAACTATGTGCAACCTGCAGCTATTAATAAATGGGTCAAGGTCGGAGTCTGCCTTTCTTCCTTCCAAGGTTAATAAAAAGCTCAGTGGAGTATGCCAGGAGTCTGGAGAGGTCTCATCCTATATCAGTTATCAGAGCAGTTGTATTTTTCCTATGAACAGAACAGTGATTTTAGTTGAGGGATGGAGTGTGATTCCATCTTCTAGAAAGCATGCTTGTTTTACAGGGGTCGCATGAGGAAACCTTAAGGCGACTGGCATGCCCTACAAAATGAGATGAAATGATCATGATACTCTGGACTCAAGTCTCACAGAGCTTGCTGAATTTGAGCATAGATTGATTTTGCTGAAGTGCATGCATTCTTTGTCCTATATAGTTGTTATGCTCTCTGTATTATCTTTGCCTGACACACAGAGCTGGTTGTTAAGGGGAGGGGTACTTGAGGTCACGGCAGCTCCCAAATAAAAATACACAATAAAAATGATTTCTAAACTGAACGTTTGGTGATGGAATATACTCATGATGACTAATTTTCTTCTTGACAAATATCTGAACAGTAGTTGAAATCTATAGGACCTCTTTACTGGTGCTCATCCATGGGCTATTCTGTGATTCCAACTGCCCACAATGGTAACTATGCTAAGGCCGGCGTTAACCATATGGTACTTCAGTACGCAAAGTCCTCTCCTATCACTCGTTAACTTTATGCTTGTCTTTGACACTGTGCAGAGCTCCTCTGCCATTTGGCTAGGTTCACCCTATAAAAATACCATATACATACATATATTCATGCATACATACAAATGTACTGTGGTTTGTTGGAGATAGGGGGACAGACCGAGTTTGATACATTTGTGACCCTACCGTGCTTTTTCTGTAAGTTACTGATTGTCAAGTACTGTTTGAAAAGTAGCATTGTATTAAGCAGGAGGTTTTCAGTTGTTGCTTCACAGCGAGGTTCACACTAGATAAATACCAATACATACATACATAGGTTATTGATAGCTCACAATTATATTGCACACCGACCATTCCATTATCCAGAAAAGATAAACCAGGCAGATGACAGACAGGTGATTGGTTGCCCCAGCCGATTTTTAATTTTAGGGGCACCTGAATGTTTGGGAAATTACATTAAATTGTGCAAAATGTGGTTTGGCTTTATTGAGAGTGAAACTTTCACCCAGTGGAATATCTCACCTAACTTTTTAATGAATGTTTCAAGCAGAAACTGTCTCTTGGGGAGATATCTTTTGTGCACTCTTCCACAGCTGAATTTCATAAATTGGTGTAGCAAGGAATTCACAAATTTGGAGAATTTCATCACGGAATTAGAATTTCACAAAGACATAGTTTTAACCAACTTTATACCCATGATAGAAGCTACACAATGGCTCACTGTTTCACTGCTAAAAGTAAACAATCATGGACAAAGCCAACAGTTTTGGCTTTTAAATACTGACATGGATATCTTACCAAATGAGACATAGGAAGGAGAGAAAATTCAGAAGGAGGTGAGTATGACACTCTTATAAGTGTAATTCTTAACAAATGTGATAAAGCTGTTTCGATCTGCAACCAATCAGACCAATAAAGAGAACTGAGGTACAAGAAGACACCATAATATTTCCGGATATGTGGGAATGAGATCCAGTTTTTGGCTTGAGAAAAGCATTTAGGGCAGATTTACTAAGTTCTCTGCAATGCAGCTCAGCAACCAAATTTGCTGCACTGTGCTGCGTGAAAGGCAGAGAGCACGACAGTGCCACACCTATAAGGATATGGCTCTCCTGCTCTCTTCCTGGGGCCATATTATGCATTTTCATTGTTTGAGCCCGGCGCACCTTTTAAAAGGTGCGCCAGGAGCAAACAATGAAAATGCGCCCTTATACGATGAATACGCTGCCCCAGGGCAGCCGTGAACTCACGCTGCCCTGGGGGCAGCGCATTCATGTGAAAACATTGTGTTTTCACAGTGCAGGCGGCAACCTGCCTGCACTTTTGAAGGGGATTAGAGATCCCCTTGAAGGCGGGTGCAGTCAGTGACTGCACCCGTCTGCAAGGGGATGACTGGGGGGTCCATAGGACCCCCTTTGCCCCCTCCAGAGGGCACTGTGAGTGTGCACCCTGAGAGCTTCTTTGCCTTTGCATCTGCATCTGTAATATGGCACAGGCGCAGAGGCAAAGGAATTCCCTCATTTGCATAGGGCACACCCCTATGCAAATGAGGGGACGCCCCCTGAAGGTAGTGCTGGCACTTTAAGTGCACCAGCGCTCTCGGTATTACTGAAGGGGACACACAAGCATCTGCGTCCCCTTCTGTAATACCAAAGTGCCCCGGGGGCATGCAAAGCAGACGCAAACGCCAGTTGCGCCCCCTGGGCACTTACTGTAATATGTCCCCTGGTGCACAAACACACTGCCCCCCATAGTGAAAAGGTGTGTGCTTGATGTTTAGCATAGGTTTTGTTCTGGAAGGGTATCTTTCCAGTTCAAAATACTATGCTGAGTCATGCTTTAAAACTTTTCCCTCATTGTATGTGTGCTGTGTAGTGCAATACACATGCAATCTAGAAAACGTTTGGAGAAACAAAAACATTTCTCCTTTTTAACACCAACCACAAAGTGCAAACTGCTTTGGTGCAAAGTCCTGTGTGCCATTGTTAGTAGATAGGGCTGTCCGTAAAATACCAGGGGCGGTAGCATGGGAACTTCCAGGTATCACCCATATGATGCCCCCTTTATGCAAAGCAAGGAGAAGCAGTGGAACTGCTACCTTGCTTTACTTTAGGGCTACTTTCCAGTGCAGACAGAGGTGCTGGCTGTCAGCAATGACATGTCCTGTTGAAGAGAACTTCTTTGGCCTCATTGCCTTGGGGAGCAACCAGTACCCTCTACTGCAGTAGAAAAGCCTTGGTTTGTGGCTGGATAGTAAGTTTACTATGTAAACCCAAGCCATAAAACTCTCTGCAACGTGTTTCGGACTATTGCGAACACTCAGAAAAGTCATGCAGTGGCTACCACCATCTACATGGTCATACAGGGATTAATTAACCCCCGGCTTGGCTACAGCAACTCTTTATTCTTGGGAGGTCCTCAATATGTCCTAAAACGCTTACAAATCATTAAGAACCCTGCTGCTTGTTCACTTTACAAGCTCCCCAAACACCATTCTGCAGCCCCCGTGCTGGCGGCGTTGCATTGGCTCCCAATACAAAAGAGGATACATTTCAAAGTTCTATGTATCGCCCATAGAGCAATGCAAAGTAAAGGCCCCCTCCTGATTCAAAGACTGCTCTGCCTTTACACGCCCAAGCAATCCCTACGTTCTAAGAGCTCCTTTCTGTTGACCATTCCTAAGGGCAAAAAGGCTAGGTGTGGTGGCCGTTCCTTTGCCTTTCTGTCCGCTAAATTGTGGAACGCCCTCCCTGCCAATCTTAGACTGGCCCAATAAGAAATCTCTTTTAGGAAACTTCTTAAGGTCTATCTATTCTAATTCTGCCAGTACTGGCCAAGGCCTTGCAGGTGTGTCTGTCTCAGCGCCGGGAGGCCTGTCTGGGTAGCTAAGCACAAGACATCTTGAATAGAATGAATAGAAATTACATTTGCGCTTCTAAGTAAATCCCATTTCAAAAAGTTATGATGTTTTATGTCACTTTGCATCACTTTGCACTGACAGAAAGTTTTAGGTAATCTGCCCGTCAGGTGCAGATTTATCAAGCCTTTGCATTAGCGCAAAGACACAAAATTTGACAAAAACAGGTGCACATTACTTAAAAGCTATTCACTTTCCAGTGCAAACCCTGTTTTCACGCTGGAACTTTGCCAAAAAGTACCACAAATGGTGTTTACTGCTCCTTTACATTACTTAGTGTCAAGGGGGCAATTAATTTCTGGTACAAGAGCAGTCTTATGCAAACACCCATTGGTTTTGACGCAAAGCCCTATCTACAAGCAATGACAGGGCTTTGTGCCCAAAAATAATTCCTTTTCATGTGAGAGAATAGAGCACATAAAAAAGTCTCAGAGGTTACCAGTAGGAGACTACATCGAGCAGAAAATATTTATCAGCAAGACTGCTGCGTGTGCCAGTCTTCTGAGACAAAAGTTATGTGAGACTGTGTGATACAAAATGTTGAGGAATGTAGCATATTTAAATTAATTCAAACTTCGCTCACATCTAAGTATGAAATGCATTGTGTGTATTAACTGGTGTTCCAGTGCTGGAACAGCAAGAAAGCTGCAGATGAAAACAAGCACCATGACATAGCTGTGTGTTATTCAATTTACTGAAATAGCAGATAATGCATGAAAGCTAGTCTGTGCATTAACTGAACCAGTCCAAGGTGCTCTGACAGATCTGGGTATGTGCCCAAGTACTCACATTGCATTCAAGCATATTAGGAAAATGAGTTCCATCAAAAAAAAAAGTCACCCAACTCCCCATGGTAAATAAACTAAACATAAATTGAAGCAGGACAACCTACGGTTCAGCTGCAAAAATCATAATGAAGGAAACCACATTGTACCCTAAAATACTGATCACAGAACATAGCCTTTATCAGAGATTAAACTGCACTAATATGTCACCGAGACAAAGCAGTGCTAATTTGTAGTCTGCCTAGACATAGATGTGATCTACTTATATTTTAGGGCTACAAAAATGATTTTGAAGAGACTCAGCCAAACAACATACATTAATCTAATTTTGTATACGTGCATGCAATCAAATTGGTTCATACAAAAGAAACCCATAATTTTCACAATGCTAACATCTACATGTAAAAGCAGAAATTCAAGCATTCTGTTTAACACGAAAGTCACAAGGAAAGATCTTCGGGTGCACTGACCTACTGCAAAGGTATGCTGTAACTTACATTAAAGAGCAACTTGCAATTGTGAAGTGATTTTAAACTGAAAGTAGTGAATCTGTCATTCAGTGATATCAAACTACTTATTGTTCTGTTCTTTAAGTCCCTCAAAATAAATATTATGGTGATATTTTACCATATCTTGTAAGAAGTATACTAATTTTATAAGACTGTGCCATTCCTGGTAAAAATATACTTCCTCATGTTGTGGGAATATCATTGCTTCAGTTCACTGTCTGTGGGAATGTAGCACCTAGTGCAATTCAAAGCAAATCACTCACTCATCTAGCCATCACCTAAAAGAATATATTGCATAGTGCATATTAATATGTGAACAAAGCCAAAGCAACATAAATACACCGAATTCCTGGTACAAGCATTAAAATGTAACAATAGGTATTGATGCCTCTAGGTTATTTGAAAAAAAACGATCAGATCATTCTATATTGTATTGCAGTGCAGTGCACAATCTTTTTTTCATTGCAGATAAAGATCAATCGGCAATAGTGAAGTATTCTGGGACTCGAAACTGACCCAAAATGTTTTTAGCAATGTTTATAAAACCACTAACAATTTTCAGACACAGAGGGGTATATATACTAAGATTTTGTGCCGTGTTTGCATCACAAAAGTGACACAAATCAACACAAAATCTTTTTTTACAAATTTACTTTCCAGCGTAAAATGTGTTCACTTGAAAGTAACGCAAAGCAGCGCATAGAGCTGCTTTGCAGTACTTAGAGCAAAGGAGGCGTTCCATGGGTGGTGCATAGATATTCCCATGCAACCACCCAAGGTTTTTGATGCAAAACCCTATTTTCTAAAAAAAAGTAGACATGGTTTTGTGGGAAAAACAGTGTCCATTTCAAATAGGCGCTATGATAGAGAAATACTTTTATTTCTCCTTGCTTTTCCGACTTTGCATGTGTGCTGTACTGTACAGCACACATACAAAGTGGGGAACATTTTGAAGTTAGTCTAAGAATAGTATTTTGTACTGCAATGGTATTCTTCCAGTATAAAGCCTATTCTAGACTCATGAAGACAACCTTGCAAAGGTTTGTGCATAGCACACAAGCAAATTTCAGCGCCGGCGCTAGGGACAGTGGAGGAGAGTGCCATATTTCTGTAAATATGGCGCTTTCCTGCTATCTCCTTCTCACGCAACACAGCGCAGCATTTTTGGCTGCTGCACCGCGTTGCATGAGCTTTTAGTAAATCTGAGCCAGAAAGCCTAAATTCGATAACTTCATGTAAACAAAGTTTTATTTTAATCAATAGAGAAAATATTAATTGCATGAAAAATATTTGGATAAATACAAGATTATGTACCTTTCCCTTTTAAATGTCTGTCGTTTCTGCTGCTAGCATGTGTTTCTGATGAGCAATGTCTGTTTAAATGCAATGTGTGTAAAAGACTGCAGTACCACCTCCTGTCTGCAGGGGCAGAGCTGAGTAAAAATATAAACACACTTGATGAAACACAGGTCCCCACAAGGCAATGTTTTAAAAAATTGTAAAAATTGACACAGATATTCTTGAAGTCAATTCATATAATTTAGAAGACATTGCCTTGTGGGGACTTGACTTCAAGTCCCCACAGC
This sequence comes from Calotriton arnoldi, assembly GCA_963921515.1. Lineage (NCBI taxonomy): Eukaryota > Metazoa > Chordata > Amphibia > Caudata > Salamandridae > Calotriton > Calotriton arnoldi. The sequence goes on from CAWUFW010010925.1 coordinate 206,719, forward strand.
GCAATCAAGTCCCCACAGCGTGAGTGTGTTATCACACCCAAGTCCCTACAAGGATAGTAACACAAACACACACACACGTTTTACTTACCTCTGCTGCGCCACCATCAGGCATGGCACTGGGCTGGGCTGGGCTGGGCTGGGCTGGGCTGGCACTAGGGCTTTAAACACCCTCTTCCATCCTTTGTAGGATGCCCTTGAATGCCCACGAACGCCCAGGTTCTGTATAGAGGATGACTGCAGGTAATTTTGGACCCTGCTAAATGAGGGTGATGTCCCCATGTGCGGCCTTCGAGTGGCAAAATCCTTAGCTTAAGATAGGTAGGCTGCTTTTGAATTTGACTGACTGAAGACCGTATGTTGGAGGCGGTATCACGGTGCAAGCCGGCGACTGTCTCAGAAGAAAGTAAGCATGGGAGGACATTATTTGCATAGGACACCGCTCTTCTCAGTTCCATTATTATTACCACCACATGCTCCTTGTACTTTCAATACCATACCCGCAGTAGGATTGTATGGTGCCCCTTGTAGTTGGTAATAGAAGCTGTCACAAACCTGTTCACCCCCTAGCCTCCCTTTTGCCCCTATCCTTTTGGGGCGCAACCCATAAAGGAGGAGGGGAGCAATAAAAACTATGGGTAGGCCCCCAAAAATTGCCCAGAATCCATGTCATTCTGTGCCCCCATCACCCTTTATAATGCACCCCCAAACCCCTTTTACTACTGCTCCCCCAAATTTGTCTGCCCCCCCAAATCAGAGAGTGTAGGGGGTGCAGTAAAAAAGATTTTGGGGTTCCACACCATAACTCCCATCCTATATAATCACCTCATCTTTAGACTAGGGAACCACATCATGAGTTCACCTGTTCTCCATGTCACTGTTCCCTACCCATCCTGCCTAGGCTCCTCCTACATCCCCTCCTTGCTCTACTCTCCACCTCACTCAAGACCTGTTCCCCTTGTTTCACCTGTCACTGTCCCATCCAGCTCTTGTCACACCCATGTTACTTACCAATCACTCTGCAATCCACCAGTCGTCAGGCATGACACCACGCTTACGCCACACACGTTTTACTTACCAATTGGCCAGGTAGGTCCATCTTGAACTTACCTCTGCTGCGCCACCATCAGTCACCTGGTGCCAAACCCGGGATTTGAACCCTGGTTGTCTGAATGGAAGTCAGAAACTTACCCACTGGACCACACTGGTTTCTATGTCAGTAGACTATCAAATCGTCCCTATATCATGGTCATCCTGTTCATGTGCAATGGAAGCCACAATCAATGACACCAGTGCCTATATGTTGGTTATAGCTACTGCTGCAAGGGTCCAGACTACCAAGGAACTATAGCACAATGTTATGTCTTGTGCCTCTGGTGGCACAGGCTTTCACAGGACAAGGGTTTGAATCCTGCCAATGCTGTCAAAGTATCCCATGGTGGTAATTTTTCAAACAGTGCTTTTATTTTCATTTGATACATTTACTTTCACTTGGGAAAGCAGAGGAGAAAATTGGCAATCTTTTTGGCATGTGTACCCCACAATTACAAATCTTTTCCCTCATGACCTTCCATCAACCTCCCTTTTTCACAAGTAGGTGCAATAGGGACAAAGCTTTATCTTCCTTTATCAATGTATTCATTCTTTGTCCTTTAAATTTGGTGTATTGTAGGGCACAAATGTGGCCTCGGGGGATAAAACTAAGCATAAGAATGAGAGGAAGGTGCTACACTGATAGTAAAATAAGTTGGATGGTGGTGATTTATCATTTTGGTGTTAGCCGATCTCTTAAATCAGGGGTCTGGTGCCTGTGATTTTGGCTAAGATTAAAGGTCAAGTATGAGCTCTGGCTAATGAAATGATGGGTAAAGTTTGAGGCAAGTGAAACTCCCTTTTTAGGTCTCGCCTAGGCAGCGCTTGCGCTGTCTCTTCGAGACACGCTGTATTGAGGTATGGAATAGAAGCTCCGCCCACTTCCCGTCAATCTTTTCAATTGGCTCCACTTACTGCCCTTTCTAAATGGTTGCTTTTAATACGTTAATAGGCTTACTAGTCCCTCCTTAGTACCTCCCTGTCTTCTGTTTTATCCTCCCATGAGGACTGTCCCTCTTACATGTGTTGTAACTCGTGACCCTACTTAGGGAGCTTCAAAAGAACTCTTTTTTCTTTGTTGGCCTGCCTTTGCTATTAAGTGTTGTTTACTTAGCTTTGGCCGCTGTTTTCACCTAATGTCGCTGTGCCGTCCCTCCAACAACACTGCTTGCCCGCCCCTACCACTTCTCCAAGATCTCGGTTAGTTTGGTTTAGTTTAAATTATAATTCTTATGCTTTATCTCCCTGTGCGCCCTCTCCCCACCCCCTCATTCATCCCACAATAGTACGAGCGCACCCCCACCACCTCGACAAGATCGCTGTGATCGCTGCTTTTTTGTTTTCAATTACCTTTGTAAATGTACGTTAGCTGCAATCACTGCTTTTTTTATTACATTTGTGCATTTATATAGCATGGGCAGAGGGGACAATGAGTGATTCCCCAAAATGTAAAAATATTTACAAAATATTGAGCCGACATCGAGGCTCGAACACGACCCCCAGCTCCCGAGTCGGCAGCTTGCAGGGAGGTTACAGTGGCAACGGGCTCACTGATTGGCTATGCCAACTCTCCCCACCCCTTGTCCCTCCCACAACACTACTTGCCCACCCCCACCACCACTACAACATCACTGCTTCTTTCATGTAAAGTTTTACATTCTATTTGAACTAAAGTGCCTCCCCCTGGGTGTTCAATTTCATATTGTGGACGTACTGTTGTACCGTGAGCTCACCCCCAAGGTATTGAAGCACTTAATGTTGGTTTTGTATCGTTGTGCAGACTCCCTTTATTACTATGGCGGAATTGCTTGTTGTTATTTTCTGTAAGTTGCATTCTAGCTCGCAGTGCATATCTCCTAGAACGCAACTTACAGAAAATAACAAGCAATTCCGCCATAGTAATAATGCAAAACGGGTGTTGCTTCGCCTAACCCTGCCTGCCCACGGTGTGTGGGTAGCAGTCTTGGGATGGTAGCATTTAACTCTTGGTAAAAATGGTCAGGCTGTGACTGCATCCTTAATAACTACGTACATTCCATGAGGTGTGAGTGAAAATTAGTTACTTAATAGCCCTCTTCGACACAGACGCGGTAACCATAAGCAAGTGGAAATGGCCCGTGAGCAACGTGGCATCTGGGCGGTAGTTACATATTTGGTTTTCAGCAGCATCACAGTAATGTCACAAATGTAATATCTCCTAAATCTCTGAAGTAGGAGAGAGGCATTTAAAATGGGCGGCAGGCTTCCTGCAGGAAGATTACCTCCCCCAGTAGCAGGAAAAAACAAAGGCTGCCAGAGCTCCGGGTTATGTGTCTTGGCCAGTGGTCGAAGTGGGGGAAAAAAAAGTAGGGGAACTGTGGGCGGAGAATCAGAGGGCGGGAATAACCAATGGATTGGGTCAGTGGGCGGACTCAGAGGTGTGGCAGAAAGAGCAAAATATCCCAATTTTTAGTATTTCTTTCCCATTTCACTAACCGGTTAAAGCTTATTACGTTATTTAATTTAACCAATAGATACACATGTTTATTTAAGGTTTAATATGAGTTATTGACATTAAAATACATTCACAAAGTGGGATACGTGTCCAATCACAGAATGTCCCAAATATCCTTAAAAGTGGAATCACAAGCCATTTGTCTCCCAGCCATGGAGTTTCTGTCATCAGCACTTCTCCTCCCTTTTTCCACAAGAGCAGTTCAAACATGAATGGCAAAATATCCTAGTTTGCAAATGTTTTCCACATAACTATGGCTTTGCCATATTTGCCACATAATACATCATCTGCTGCATAATCTGACGATTTTAACTAATAAATTGTTTATAGCTCAAACAGATCAAAAGTTACTAAAAAATGTGACTTGTGCTGCTGTGAAGTGGAGGGCCCTTTGCAAAGGTTGACTGGTCACCTTTCTCACTGCTGCAGTTGTATGTTCCACTGATACTAATAAGGAAAAATCTTTGCAGAGACTGTTAGCATGTGTAAAAATTTCAAAATAATAAAGTATCAGAAAATTTACAGCACCTAATACCAGTGTAGGGTGTCAGAGCACTTTACATCACACATATTACACAGAGACAATCATTCATACGTGTGTAAATCACTGTATAGGAAATGTTACATAAGACAAAGGACTACAAGGTGTAGGAGTCACATGACAACCATACTAGTAGGCGGCATAGTTTAATAGTGATTGGTCTGGAGAAACACAAACTCAGAATTTAAAACGTAATACTATGGTTGGGGGTTCTCTTTAATAATCAGAATTGATTTCTACCCAAATGAACCCTTTTTTGCAACATTAGGATAATCGAAGACTGGGGAAAAAACCATAACGCTCTAATTTATACCTTGGAGTTTGCATGCAGCTCTTACATAACAGCTAATAGCTCACTGTTCTATGTTAGGATTTTAACTTATTAACTGCAAGTAACAATAGGGTCTCTCTGACAAAAGCAGTAACCCACTGACCTATTCACATTATGTGCACTTTGTGATCTGCATGGCACATGTTCTTAGCAGCATGCACATTAAACCTCTGCCATTCCTTTTCATGAGTCAAACCTTCCACTAGACAAAACACCATCTCGCTCTACTAAGAACATTAATCACTGGAGTTATCATTACATTTTTATTGTTGCCGAAAATTGTTGGAGGCCAGGAAGGAGGCAGCAAGAGCTTTTAAAACCATATTATACTTTCAAACACGACGCCCCCACCCGAAGTTAGCGCACTGCCCTAGAGCCACCCTGCTCAAGGGTCCTGTGACCTCAGTGACAGAGTCACTGTCACTCTATAGTGTGCTGCTTCATAGGTCTGTCCCCAAGACTGGAGGTGATCTTCATGGATTGTGGTGGACAGGCCTTCAAGGTTAATCCACACTTGCCACCGCTAGGGTCCACCTGCTGGTGCAAAGACACCAGGGCTTTTAAGATCTTGCGGTGCCTTCTAAGGTCTAGCACAGGAATGTGCTCCCTCAGGAGAGTGGTCTGGGAGCCAGGTCATTAAGGCTGAACCTGGTTCCCCAGTTCCAAATTCAGCAGCTCTGACCATAGCGCCACATCCTCTCCCTCACTGAACACCATACTGCCCCACTTAGAGAAACTTGCACTGCACTGACCCGCTATAAACACCTGGATGTGACTCAATTCAAATTACGCACTAGACAAGAGCAATATGCTGCCTAAAAAAAATTAACAACATCCTAGAAAAAGCAAACACTCATAGGGAATGCAAGATTAAGTAAAGCATGTGAAATGTAAGCAGGAACAACATGGTTACCTTTTTCCTTTTACACTCGTTATTCAGAAATTAGTGAGTGCTTTTGCATGAAAAGTTAAGGCCATGACTACAGGGCCCGGAAGGGACCCTGTGTCAGTGCCCATTGCTTATATCCTTTCAAAACATAGGCAGTATGGTTTAAAAAGACCACATTCGTGAACACACAGCCGCTGTACACATTTTGTTTTCCAATTCACCCATCAAGCAGGTATTTCAGTACCTCCACGAAAGGTGCACTTTCCCACCCAGGGAAAACAAAGTTGTTCAAAGAGAGAGGAGAAAACAAAAGTAGCACTTCACTGGCAAACACTGTAAAGTGGCACTAATGTGTTTAGGTGTGAATAAATCAATCTGGCCACCTTGCAACCACTCTGTCTTGCTTTAATTAGTTAGTTATTTATTTTTCATATTTGCAATGTTTTATTTCTCTCCACCCCGAGCCTGCACTTAGAATTTGAAAAATGTCAGAAAAAGACAACGTTTCCAGCAAAAATGTTTTTCTTTTTTGGATCCATTTCACAGGGGAGCAAATAAACGAAAGGAGGAAAGAGAGGGTAATACCCGTTTTTTGAAGTCTCGGTTTTCACTAACTGAGGAGGAGCGAGACAGAAAGAGAGGGAAGAGGGGAAACAAAGGGGGGGGCAGCCCCAGCGGCAGGAGAACTGGACACTGTCCTTGTCTTCTGTGGGCACAAAGGAAAAGACAGAGGGGCATATTCTCAAGGACTTATCGCCGATTCATCTGCACTTTAGCGCCGCAAAAGTGGCGATAGATTTATCGCCCTATTCCCAAGCTGGTGCAAACTGCCGATATCGCCAGTTTTCCAGCGATAGCTGGTGCAAAAAACATCGCCACGGATGAAAGCGACAACTAACGCTAATGATATGCAGAGTAGGCGTTCCCGTGCAAAAACACACGAAAACACCACTCCGCGATATTCACAACGACCAGCCAGATCTGCGATGCGATCCGAAAACAGGCGATAAGGCGCGAAAGCAGCAGGGATTCAACACCTGCCTTTTACTGGTGTTAAGCAGGACGACAACCTGCTGTATGAAAGGGAGCCCAGCCTAGAGCCACATCTGAAGACCAACAGATGCCATGGAGACAACGATCATGCAGTCTGGAGACCCAAGAGGGCCACAACACCCACCGCAACCACCCCCCGGACCCTCCCCCCCAGGTCATGAAGTCCAGTAGTCAACAGTAGTGGAAAAACAGAACTTTATTACAAATACGTAAACAACAAGAAGAAAAGCTCAGCCAACGCGTTCCATTCCCAACGGGGAACTTCACCAGGGCAACGTGTGGATCCAATAAACTGCAAATGCTGCGGGAACTCCCCAATACCATTCCATATCCCGAAATCAGTAGTCAGAAACCTGTTGGAGAAATGGTGACAATGGTCAAGAATCCTCATAGTCACAAACATAATCTGGTACAGTGTATTGCACTTGGACAAACCGGAATGCATACAGGCATGATGAATCCAGTCCAAATATACTGTAACAGCAGTCCGTGTGCTCGTAACCTCCGCAGGAAAGAAAAGGAAGGTTACGACCACACAAACATCTGTTACAGTCTCATTATGCAGGATTCATCATACCTGTAAACATCATGGTTTGTATCATCCTGATACCCCTGCGCCTTCACTTCCCCCACGCTGTGCATGAACAGCTGGAGACCATGCAAGGGAATTACGCCATAGCTGCCTTACCGCACGTGTCAGGGGCAATTGACTGCACACACGTACCACTTGTGCCCCCTGCCGACCCTGCACACAATTACCACTACAGAAAGCACACGCATTCCATCAATGTGCAGGCAATAGTGGAACACCCGGGACAGTTCACCAATGTCGTCACCAACTTCACAGGCAGCGTGCATGATACATACATCTTCAGACAGTCCATCATCAAGCAGCGCTTCCAGGATGGCACCTATGGCAATGCACTGCTCATTGGTAAGTACTAACTGAACACACCACACACCTCAACTCCACAATCACACAACACACAACTGTGGGAGAGCACACGTAACATAATCACATACAACATGCCAACCAACATGCCCAACTACCGGACACGACAACACAAGTAACCGTGGTAACAAGGGCCAGACATGTAGACAAACCATCCACAAAGGCAGAGCCCCTCTGCCACACAATTGCAGAATGTGGGGAGAGGTGGGAACCAAGAATGTGCAAAGGAGGCAAGTGACCCAGCAACAAGAAAGGACACAATGCCAAGTGTGGCGGAGATGTGCTGGACAGACTGCAGTACGCAGAGCACAGACATGTCCATGTGGACATCTACTGCTGGTGTTTGCAGTGTAGTGGACAGTGAACGCAAACAGGTTACCCCAGGCAGTGTGGAAGACCTTGGACATGTAACCATGTGGTCCCCCCCTGTAAGCCTGAGCGGAGCGGCCTTGGCCGGCGTATGTCGCAAATGAATAGCCCGGGGCCCTGGGCGTGGTCCAGTTCCGGGATGGCCAGCACAGTAACTACTGCGTGTGTCTCTGTGTCTGCCATATCGTGACCATAGGCCTACACACATGTGGCCGACCACATTCAACGGCCGTATTCACACTGGAGACGAGGTGACTACGTCCCAAGCCAACCCGCGCACATCTCGTCAGCGCATGCAGGGTCGTGTCTGCCAGGGCGGCGCCCCCCCAGCTACGAGGCCGCCGCCGTGACCGGTGGTGCCTGCGCGATCCTGTTCGCCTGCTGCACCCCAGCCCTGGTCCCCAGACCGGTCCGCCGCCCAGCGATGACTGCCCGCCCCTGCGCACCCAGGCCTCAATGCTCACCTGCCACCACCGGCATGTCTCCAAGAGGGCCCTCCACGTGCCGGTGCAACCTCCTCAGCCAATGGCTGGATTCCGTGCCACAGGCCCCCAGCGCACCCTGCGGCACCGCACCGCAGAGTCATGTGTGTGCTGACTGCTGCCTGCGCATACACTGCGGTCCAGCAGGGCTCACAAATCAAATCGAGTCCTGATTTGCTGGATGCCGTATCAAGGCCAACGCATCATCGCAGGCTGCACACCCGCTCAGCTCTTCAGGTGGGCCTAACTCAGTGCAACGCAAGTCATCGCCATGTGGCGGTAGGCCCGTGCCGGACCCAGGCCATCGGGTGCCACCAACTCAGTGCAACGCAAGTCATCGCCACATAGCGGAAGGCCTGTGCCGGACCCAGGCCATCAGGTGCCACCAACTCAGTGCAACACAAGTCATCGCCATGTGGCGGTAGGCCCGTGCCGGACCCAGGCCATCGGGTGCCACCAACTCAGTGCAACGCAAGTCACGGACCCTTTATGATTGTGTTCCATGGATGCGGACGCATCATGTCACCTCCGGCAGTGGGGGATGTGCTGTGGTGGGCCCCTTTTATTGGCAAGGTCACATGTCCCGTGACGCCTGTGCTGGATGGGTGTGGTGTGGGTGTAAACCAGCCCTCAGGGAGTGTCTGTGGCATGCTGACAACTAGACCAGTGACCAGCAGATCACTACACGGAAGACCTGGGACATGTAGCTGTGTCGTCACCCCCTGTGAGCGTAAGCGGAGTGGGCTGGGCTGGCGTATGCCAGTCCAGCGTAGGGGTGTGAACAATGAGCCCGCGGCTCTGGGCGTTGTTCAGTTCTGGCCTGGACAAGGAATTAACCAATGCATGTGTCTCCGTTGTAGTGTCTGCGCCACCCGGACCGCAATCGGCAATGTTGCACCCTGTGACCCAAGCCCCACAACATGTGCTAATTGGATGTGAGGGGGAATCAGTGACCCTACATTCATCCATACTGTCATACTTGAAGGATCATAGACATGACACATCTGTGTGAATTTGAATGTTTTATTCACATTCAGTGGAGTGTTGCGGCTGGAGCAGTACAGGGCCATGCAAACCCCACTTTACATTGTTGCCCCATGGAGGGCCAGCCAGAGTCCATTAGGGAAGGACAAATTCATCGGAAGAGGAAGAGTTCAGTCCACAGTCTGATTGCTGTGTCATTGGTAACCAAACAGAATATGGCAGTCCATGTCGAGGTCCAAGGTGAGTGCCGCAGAGTGTATCGGGGGACAGTGGAAGGTGATGATGCAAAGGGCCGAACCAAGCTGAAACAGGCCATATGGCGGAGATGAATGCTACCGCTTCCTCATTACCACAACGGCAGTCTCATCCACATCATCGTCCTCTGATGTGTGATGTGCCTCACCTGTGGGTGGTGGTGTTTTTCGGCTGCAGCACTGTGTGGCACTGACACATCAGGGGCCGGAGGTGGATTGTCGGCCGCACTGTGTGGCAGTGACACATCAGGTGCCAGAGGTGGAATGTCTGCAGCACTGTGTGGCACTGACACATAAGGGGGCGGAGATGTGGATGGTGTAGGAGCAGCAGCATTCATCTGTGCCAGGCCTTGTGGCAGCAATGCCATGATGAGGATCTGCAGGGCATGGAAGATCCCAGCTACATGTCGCTGATGTGCAGCCATGGCAGCCATCCTTTCCGCATCCATCCGCACCATGTCCTCCATGAGCCTCCGCATGTGTCCCAACTCCCGGCTGAGATCGCTGGAGCCACTCTGACTAGACAGGTGTTCTTGTCTCTGAGTCATGACTCCAGCGATGTCAGCCATGGCTCGTTGGAGACCATAGAGCGGACTGTGGGTGTCCGTTAGGGACTGTAAGTGGTCCCTGATGGGACGTAGACACCCATGGATGGCATCTAGTTTGGCTGCCATGAGGTCGAACCCCACCCGCACCTGCTCAGCCATCTCCTTCTGGCCCTCCAATACACGGCATTGAAATGCCATGTGTTGGTCGTGGGGATCCTGGGAGACAGCCGGGGTGGTGGGTGCTTCCTGCTGTGTGGTCTGTGCAGGGGGTGGGGTCTCCTCGATGCAGCTGGGCTGCCCTGCTCCTGGGGGTGGGGTGCTGAGGGTGTCCATGAGCTCTTGGAGGGCGTCGGTGTCGAAGGTGTGGAGGTCTTCTTCGTCATCAGTGAAGAGATGTTGGGTCTGCTCTGCAGGAGGTGTTGATTCTCCCTCTGCAATGTGAAGGGGAGATGCAGTTTAACAGTGTGTTCCATGTATGTTCACGCATTGGCCAAGTTTCCAAACAGACTGCATGACAATGTACATTGTGACTGTTTAGGAGGAGCTGCCTATTTGAAGTGGGACAGTGGAAATTTGTGCACCATCAGGGATGTGGGGTTGTACTTGTCCATTATCATGTCACAGTTTCCTGCTATGCCAAATGTGATTGGCCAGTTTCTACACACAAGCGGCAGCAGTTGTGTCCTCTGTTCTGTTGTGAATGTGTTGCAGTTTGTACCACATTGTTGTCAATGTTGATGTGCTCTGATTCTTGTGTGTGTGCTGCATTGTGGGAGAGTCGCCCCTGCAGTTCAGACTTTGCTTGGCCTTCTCCCTTTCAGGCGGTGTGCCTTTGACTTCTGTGCTTATGCAGTGCTTGCTGTGATGTTGCATACTTGGGTAAATTGTGCTCTTGGTGGGAGTTGGGACTCTTGGGCATGGTTTGTCCGCAGATGTCTTGTTGCCGTCAGGGGTTGTTTGTGCACGTGGATGTGTCAGTGTGTGTACTGCTCCTTTCTGGATGTGGACCACACTCAGCCACCTCGGTGTCATGGGGTGCAACATGTCATGATGAGTGGCCTGCAGACATGCTCATCGTCATGCAGTGTCTCTTGCATTGTCAGTGGGGCTCACGGATCCGCAGCTTTGCTGGGTTCAGCACATGTGCATGGGTTTGTTGTGCGATTGATGATGTGTGGGGAGGGCCCCCTCTGGGCACATTGTGGACGGGGGACTACTTGCTGTTTCTATGTGTGCTGCAGTATGGCAAGGAGATCAGGGACATGATCCAGAGTCATTGTGGTTGTGCATTGTGCTATACTTCATTGTGCATGTGTGCCATTGTGCCCATCACCCCCCCGTCCCCCCAGTCCCTGGTGGTTACTCACCCTGTTGCTGTTGTGTCAGGTCATGTTGAGCAGTGTCCGGTCCCCCGACTCCTGCCACTGTCTCCCCACTGATGACTCTGGACACCATTTCCTCCATCTCATCCAGCTCCTCCTGTGGCGCTGGACTCCCACCTCCAGTCTGCATTGCTGCTTTGCGGTTGTTTGCGAGTTTCTGCTTGGTTTTGCGCTTAACATCATTCCAGCGCCTCTTGAGCTCTTCCATTGTCCTCCTCAGCACTCCGACTGCATTCACCTTGTCCAGGATGGACTGCCATATAGTATTTTTAGTTGCCAATGACACAGTGGAGGTGACAAACAGTTGTTGATGGTGTTCTACCACCTCCCTTATCAGGATCCTGTTTTCCTGCGGACTGAACAGCGTCTTCCTCTTCTTCTTCTCCTTGCCCTTCCCTGACCCCGAGGTCCCAGGCTGGTCCTCCGTGGGTCTTGTGGGGTTAGGGTTTTCCTCTGTACTTGCTCCGGCTACCTCTATTGTGCTTCGCAGTTGTTATGTTTTTTTTAAATTTTTATTTGCAGCTGTTATGATGATTTTTCCCGCCTGATGTGGGAATTGCAAGCCTGGCGCTGCTTGTCACCGATTTTTCTATCGCGGTTGGGCCCATCGCAACTTTTTTCACGTTCGGGTTTCCTTTTTTATCGCCGTCGCGGTAGTTGTATCGCGGACATTTGACGCGTTATCGGGAAACTATTGCATGTTACCGCCGTGTTGAGAATGATACATTAACACGGAGTTATTTTCCCGCGATGGATGGCGATATGAGAAATTGCGTTAACCTATTTTCGCGATGATTATCGCACGTTCTTGAGAATATCCCCCAGAGTCCTTTTCCTTCTCTGCCCGTTCCGCCCACCCACAAAAGCCGAGGCTTAACTATCGGCCTTGGCAATTTCTGACGTCCGGGAGGCATGTATAAAATAAGAAAGTAGGGAAACGGACTCTATGAAATTAGAGAAGTAGGGGCACGGCGTGCCCTGCCGATCCCGCCCATTTCGACCACTGGTCTTGGCAAATTGATTAGCTGTTAACCACCAGAATCCCCGACTCCCATGCGCATCCCAACACACACACACACCCACCATGGCGCTTATGTCTTATTGCCAGTTATAGCAGTTGAACGGTAGGGCACTCCGAAAATCTGTCTAAGGAACACACCAACATGCTAAAGACCATTGCTGTAGTTTGGTTTTACCACCCGATTACCCCATGGAAATTTCCCTTGTTTGTGAATATCGTATATACCCATAGTTAAAATGCAAAGTGAGTCAAGGTTTGTGCCGTCTGCCATGCAGCTCCTAGAATGGAATGTGCACCCAAGCCCCTCCGTGCGGGCGTTGTATCGCAGGGTACAGTGCCGAGCTGTTGCCTGATAGCGGCCATGGACTCTTGTCTAGACTATGTGAGGGTCTGCGCTCACGTTTTAAAGCAGCAGCTATGCTTTCATTGCTGTTTAGCGATATTTATTTTATTTTATTTTATGGATTTGTATAGCGCTTGAATCACCCCCGAAGGGGTATCTCAGCGCTCACGGACCCACAATAAGAAAGCTGTCACAAGGATCAAAAGCTAGAACAGAGCAGTTTTCAGAGCCTTTCTAAACTGCAAAAAGGTCTGGGCATTGCCTCAATGAAATGGGCAGCTGATTCCAGTAGAGAGGGGCCAGATAAGAGAAAGCTTTTCCCCCTGTCCTCAGCTTCTTAATTTTGGGTATCTTAAGGAGGGATTTCGATCTCGAACGGAGATCTCTGCTGGGAATGTAACGGTTGAGTTTCTCTGCCAGATAAATAGGTCCTATACCCCACACTGCTTTGTGAGCCATACAGCTGTTGTAGGGATTCTGCACATACACAGAGCTATGCACAGGATAATAGCAACAATGCTACCAATGATTAGACAACCCAGAACATGGTATCTCTCTCTCTCAGGACTCGCAGGAGCAAGAACACCCTTTCATAACTCACTCATACCTGTCCACAACGTGCGTAAGAAGAGACACTGTATAGTTTAAAATGTTTATTTCAACTACCGTGCTCTAAGATACAGTACACGTGCCAGTACTATCAGCATAATGCATAAGGATAATATAAACAGCATAGTTACGACTCCATAGAATACAAACGGGGAAAGCATTTCATAAAGCAGTGGATATATGGCTAAATGACAATACCACCCTCCCCGAGCTAGTTGCTAGTTTATTATAAAAACAGAAGACCTCTGGGCTTTGTCGAGCGAACCCCCATACCTCAATATCTAGATGCAAGGTTTACATCATCAGACAAGCACAGCTCTTCTCTCTGGAAAGGTTTTCTCCAAGTGTCTCTAACCGTGAAAATCACAATATTAAAAGCACACGAATTTCTCCAGGGCGGCTGTACATAGTGTTATGTCTAAGTGCAAGGGACTGGCCAAATCAGCAGGAACAAGGGACGTTGTTTTTCGACCTTGTACATGGTGTGCAGACGTAGCCCAAAAGGGAACAGGAGAAAAGGTGAATGATAGAACTGCAGACAGTGCTAAAATAGCCAGGCAGAAGCAGAAGCTGGAAAAACAACGGCACAAAGTAACGTGCGCAGAAAGGCCGCATGGCAGCTAGGCCCAAGTCAACGTGGCAAGGCAGACCAGGAGGCCACAAACCACACGACACCCTCCCCTGGGCAGTCCATCGGCCAAGTCATAGGACGAGGACAGAGTTCAAATAGATGGAGCAGAACAGAAACGGTCCCCATGAAGGACAACGAACGGGAGACGAAAAAATAATTGCAGAGGTAAAAAAATATATATCCAGCGAGGCAGGTCGAAGGCCCTGTCAATCCAACAGAGTGTAAGTGCAGAAATATGCTACACCTTCCAAGAGGACATCATTGGAATCGTCGAAAAAAAACAACGCCATCCAGTCTAGTAAATCAAAGCTGCATATGTTCCTCGCAAGAGGGAGCAGCGAACAGCATTGCGGGACAACTTGCGTGGTACTCAATATAACTTTGTTGTAGGAGATTCTGAGCAGCCGCCCAGATATCCCATTGTGCCAAAATCCCCAGTGCAGCCGCACGCGCCGTGTAGCCTGCACCGGAACAGTCCCGTTCATGGGCCTCTAAGGGACCCACCAGCAGGACAAAATCCGGTCAAGACAGAGACGTATTGGAGAGGCAATAATCCAAGGACCACGAGAAAGGACATCTGATGCAAGACAGCACAGGTTGCACGCAAGTGAAATACGCAAAGCGAAAAGAAAGTCTGTAGGACACACTGAGCGTCGCCAACGGCAGGATGCCGAAACCAGCGAGAATGCGCTCATGGAGCATCTGGAGACGACCTGGGTCGAGAAGGGCCCAAGGAGGTGCAGCCATTGCGTAGCAAACAGACCAAAAGCAGTATACCAGCCGCCAAGGCGAGGATCAATGGAAAGCCACCAAAGACGCTGGAAAAAATTGAATGAATAAAAGCCGGTATTACACAAAAAATAGTCTGAAAAGAGGTTACAAGGCCAGAGCCCACAACTTTAAAAAAGTGCACCAGACCTTCAGTGCGTGACGCATTAAAAAGACGGTGAATCAGTTCACCGAAATGTTGTGGGAGGTTAGTGTTCAAAAGGGCCTGTATTTCACTGTGGGTACTCGCCACCTGGAGAATGAATGTCTCCCGGGCGGACGTGAGCATAACCTCCTGGTTCAATAACAGTGCCTTTATTCTGCTCAATTTATTGAAATCCGCCCTCAGAGTAGGAATGGAAGGCCAAACAGAACTATCTATGATGTCGTGCGGGGGTGGAAAAAGCACATTTTTGCAGCAGACAACCCTGTGTGAAACTGTAACAATATAGGGTATGCCGGCAAGCATGCCACAGCAAGCTTGGTTATTCAAAAGTAGATAGCTACCATTTGCAAGCACAGTGAAAGTAGGAGAAATAGCAGGAGCAGGAATGCCCTTCAACACACAAGCAAGATTCTGAGCCGAAACGTTACAAGCCCCGTGCAATTGAATGTGTTTGCAAACAAGGGAATGACCCACAGTTGAATCGCACGACTCCCCCGTGAGAAAAACCTCCCTTCCGTCTCTAAGGCATTTAAACATGAAAGGCAGGGACCAAAGTTCATGCAGGAAGGCACTGCCCAAAGGCTGGAAACGGCCTACAGGATAATGCTTCATGCACGAACTAAATTCAAACAATGAAAAAGGCAAAGCGATAACCCCGTGTACTAGCCACACAGCAGAATCCAATTCTGCAACAGAGAATGGTAAGGGCTCTATTTTTTCGCTATGTAACAAAGTGTATGATGCATCTTTCATGGACATGAACCGCTGTTTCTCAGTTAAATTAAAAGGTAAGAATAAGGCAGAGGTGTTCAAAAATTGCCAAGGAACTTTCCCCATTTTATGTGTTTGCAAAGTCCATGCAAACTGCATTACTGAACGCAATTGATTTTGACCATGAGATATCACAGAAACATCATCCTGTACAATATCAACAACAGAGGAAATAATATTCTCTAATGTGTAAATGCGGGAAGACAGGGTATTAATACTATTGTCAACAACAGCAAGCACTTTTTCTAAATTTGCTTGATCGATTTCCCGAAGACGGGAAGCAGCTTCAATTT
The DNA here is from genome assembly GCA_963921515.1 of Calotriton arnoldi. Taxonomy (NCBI): domain Eukaryota; kingdom Metazoa; phylum Chordata; class Amphibia; order Caudata; family Salamandridae; genus Calotriton; species Calotriton arnoldi. The sequence goes on from CAWUFW010010925.1 coordinate 222,689, forward strand.
GCGAAAGCTTCCAGAGTTCATTGTAAATCTCATATATGAATCTCTTCGGTCAAGGACCACGAGGCCCTAGAACAAAGTCGGACAGATCAATGTTGCCTGATAGGAGGGATAAATGTTGTTTAACAGAATCTAAGGAAGAGTGCTGCAACCACTGGTTATACAATTTACCAACAGAATACGTTGTAACAGTACGAGAGTCAGAAAACCTTGGATCTGGCCTATCCTGTTTGTAGCCAGGATCCGTGTCATGAAAACGCAGTTGGCAGGCATTTGATGCAATGGGCCAAGCCAACCAGGGTGACTGAAAAAACGTAGAGACATTAAACGAATTGTTCTGAAACAAAACCTGCAAGTCGGTAAGGGACATATTAAAGTACAAGCTTTCGTTGGGAGTGGAAGACAAGACAGGAAAGGATGGGGCATTCAATTGTTTGGACGTAGCCAAACCCCAACATGTCATTTGATAGATGGTCTGATTTAAAAAGAGAAGTTGGGCCGGGATGAGGCAAGCACGGTGCAAGGCTTCTGTGCCCTGCACCTGCCATGCTTTGGAGCCCCAAATAGATTTCAAATCAATGGTGTCACGCCAATGTTCATACCCACCCACAGCTAAGGCGCTTAAAAAGGAGCCTGAATACAGCAATTTGGTATGGGTCAACATGATTTTCTGAGTAGATGAAGTGTTTAATTTAAAGAAATATGACCCAGGGTTCGATCTATTAAAATCTGTTAAGTAAACTTATTTCTAAGAGTGTGGGAGCTATCTGGCATAGGCGTTTGACAATGTTCCCATTGGGTGTAATTAAAAGGACCCCGAAGGGTACTGGGTTTATGGAGAAAGTGGTTGCCCCAATGCTGGTAACAATATAAATCGGCATAACTTGCAGAATTCATGTACAAATCTTCAGCATTAAAAGCAGCATAATATTTCAAATCAGTAAATAACGACTCAACTGCATGCACATCCCAATCGTCAGAATGAATATTACTTTTAACGACATCACCCATTGAAACACGGAGGACATTTGGTACATTAATTATCTCGGTTGGTCCATGAATTTGGAAATTTACCGCATCCCATACGATGCCATCAGCGACTGGAACAGCTGAAATGTTCACAAAAGTGTGGTCTCGCTTCATGATGTGAGATGAAGAATGTGGAGCCAGAGTTCCAGCGACAGAGTTCACTGCAGAGCGTTCCGGCAAATAGTGCCCATTGATGAGCAGAAAAAACACGGTGACAAAGCCAATGGACATGAACAAAAAAATCAGGAAAAGTATCAACCAGATGTATGTCCATGGGGGAATCAAAACATTGTCTCTGAACCAGGATACAAAAATACTGAATTTGGATGGGATAAGTGATGAAGTGGAATCTGAGTCAAAGGAATAACGTGTTGGGCTCAGTGGCGTTGTTGGTAAATGAACCACGGACTCGGTGTCGGGATAAGTATACTCGGTCTCCTCATTGCAGGGGGAATCCGGGTAGTCGAGCAGGTTATCAGGCAAATCTACCATCTCGAGAGCAACATCAGTGACCGATCGGGCAGGAGGGCCACGAACATTTGTCCGGTAAATGACAGGACAAGAGACCGCTGGTGTAACACTATTCAGGATCGGCCAGATGTTGTAGCTTGACATTTTCCACTGAGATGTATCTGTTCTCCTTGCGACCAGGAAGCAGTGGTAAGATGACTGTACGAGTTCCCTTCAGGCCAAGGACTGGAACCGGTGCACGATAAGAGGGGCCAAATTCTTTTTTGTTCTCCACCATCTCTCGGACCAGATCACCAATCTTCGGAAGCCAGTCGGCAACCGGAATCTGCAGTGCAGCGTCTGTGGCTGAAGGTATATGTGCGATTGCAAGTTTGTCCCGGGCTTCTTGTAAGTCCTGTAACATAGTAGAATGGTTATCTACGTCAAAGATTGCGGATTGCGCCGCCATGTCTAGACCATCAAGGTCAGGCACAAACATTCTTATGCCAAAGAGCATTTCGTATGGGGTCCGCCCACCCAGAGGTCTTCTTGGGAGATTATTAAGTGCACGTTGTACGGTATACAAGTGGGCCAGCCAGTTCCTGCCAGTACCTAAGACTCTAGCTGTCAAGGATTGCTTTAAGTCACGGTTCATTCGTTCAACAATCGAATTGCCCTCAGGCCGATATGGAGACGAAAATTTCACCCGCACCCCCAGTGAACCCATTGCGTCCTTGTAAGCCTTAGAGGCGAACGCCGGACCTTGGTCAGAATGGAAGGTGCCACAGGCGAAAATTCCCACAAAGACACGCAATTCCCTTATGACATTTCGAGCGTCAGCACTTCGTTGTGGCCAAACCCAGATGAAACGTGTGCACGAATCCACTTCAACTAAGATATATTTATATGCAGTGTCTGAAGAGAATGGACCGCAGTGAACCAGGTAAACACACCCAAAAGGTCTGTTAGAAATGCAGAGCGGGGACTGTGGTGGCCGTGTAACCGTGGAAGGCTTAATCTGCTGACAAACGTCACAAGAAAGCACATAAGTACGGGTTTGTTTGTATAAACCACGCCACCAGTAACGCTGTTGCAAGATGGAAACCGTCGCAGACACACCAGCATGAGCCGAAGCCATGCCTTCGTGTGCTGCCGTTATCAAGGAAAGTCTGCGGTCCGCGTTGGGAATCAGCCGATCACCAACGTTTGGAATTCTTACATAAGGAGCCTGTTCGGGACCTAATTGATAAGAGTATTTTGAAGGGAAACCCCTAGGGTAATTAGCACCTTCCTTTGTCGCAGCAATAGCTGCTAGAATATCAGTATCTATTTTAGACATGGATCTGGTAACTGCTGCGACTGAGCACGTGGCTACTGCTGATTTGGCAGCTTCGTCTGCCAAACCGTTACCGACAGCGTGTGCGCCCACACGCTGGTGGCCAGAAGTGTGTACCACCTGTGTGAGAGGCAAACGTTGTTGTAGATCTGCCACTCGAACCCAAAGCATTTTATGCTTGATTGTGCTGCCTTTTGCATCTTTATAGTCATTTTGTGACCAAAAAAATAGATTGTCATTGTATGACTGGACACAGTAGTAAGAATCACATACAATAAGAGTGGTCACATCAGGATTAGCGAACTCAAGTGCGAGCACCAAAGCACGTAGCTCGGCCAATTGTGCAGTACTGTCTCCTAGTGCCTGAGTATGCACTACAGTTGATTTGAACTTTACGTTCACAAAGGAACCTGCAACAATAGCACATGCTGCTGAATAAGCATTCTTGGAACCCGTGGCCGGCTGTGCCGAACCATCGGTATAGATAATAGATTCGTAATCCTCAAGCGGTAGCAAAGACAGAGGAGGAGGATGAACGAATTCATACTGCAAAAACTCCTGAATCTGAAGTGAAGAATCAAAGATAAAAGTGACATCCGGAGACGTCAAAGATGTTGCCCATTGTATCCAATGGGGGTGCAAAGCTTTAGAGTTCGGAACACTTGCTTTCGTCACTGCCTCAAGGGCAGGATAGGGTGTTACCACCAAAATGCGTTTTCCCTGGGCCAATGCGCGTTCCTTTAGAATCGCCATTTGCACTGCGGTCAAAACTTTTTCCACAGAGGAAAAGCGCATTTCTGCAGAGGTGTATAGATGTGACTTGTATGCAATTGGTACTGTGTCACCTTCGTTAAAGGTCAAGTATGTGAAACCCACTGCCCCCGGAATGATTCTAATCACCAGGTTTGTGCGGTTGTCACGAGTCAACAAGAATTTAGATTCAAGCAGGTCTGTCTGCAATGACTGCAGAATGGAAGAATGCTTCGGAAGCCAGCATGACTTCGAAAAGCTAGGTTGTATCAAGGCATACAGTGGCTTGATACGCTGGGCATATTCGGGAATGTAAGTACGCCCAAAATTCAGAAAACCCAGCAAAGACTGAAGTTTCTTCAGAGTGGTCGGAGGGCACAAAAGTGCACATTTCTCCAGGAAATGGGGGGCTAAGCCCTTACCTTCATTGTTGAGCTCATAGCCCAGAAACAACACGGTAAATTCAGCAATGTGTGATTTGGCAAAGTTAAACTTATAACCTAAAACCGCAAATTCGAGAATAATGCGGTCCACTCGGGAAAGATGCGGGTATAACTCGTCGTCTGTTAGATAGATATCATCGACGTACGAACATGCATCTGGGTCTATGCCGTCTAACAAAGAGACAACACGGGCAGCGAATACACCTGGACTGTTTTTGTAGCCCATAGGTAAACGCCGAAATTGGAATAATTTTCCACCGGAGGTAAAAGCGCTCCATTGGCTACTCTCCGTTGCCAAGTTGTGCGTGTAGAATCCATTGGATAGGTCAAGTGTAGTTTTATATTTTTTACGAACAAGATTGTCTACTAGCGCAGAACTATGTGTGTTTTGCACCGCAAAGGTCCGACAATGTGAGTTCAAATGTCGGTAATCCAAAACTCAGCGGTACGATCCATCGGGTTTAGAAACCGCGAAAAGGGGATTATTCATTGGTGATACGCATGTTTCAATTACTCCCTGATATTCCAACTGAGTCAGAATTTCGGAAACGGGGCCTTTTGCTTCCCGTTTGATGGGATATTGGGGTTGTGGCTGTGGCAGCGAACGCAAAGGAATTTCATGGGGTGGTGAATCTTCATCCCAGCCCACGTGGTTGCGGTATAACGCTGGAGCCAGGGACACAGCCCATTCAGCTGCAAGAGCCTCCACTTTGTCCTTGGGGACATGGCGAGAAAAGCTCGGAAGGATTACCTCCTCCCCTTTACGCGCAGCAAGTATGAATGGGGGCGGCCAATCCGCCTCCGCTAACAAAATGTCGTACGAAGAGGTCAGATTTTCCCAAAAAATCCCTTTAATAACACGCTGTATGTCACCTTCAATTTGAATGACAATATTATATAGTCTGTCAGGGGGTGCCACTCTGGTATCTGCTGTCTCGACAGTAATGAATGTTTCAGTTGCTGTCGCCTCCACATGAGGACGTAGCGCCTCCCGCACTATGGTAACTTCCGCGGCGCTGTCTAGGAGTGTCACTGCCCACGTCCAATTCAGGAGTCTCGTTCTCACCATCTGTGGCATATCTCGCTGTTACAGCGGCAACTTTTTTCTTCTGAAACTGTGGGCGAGAACGTTGAAAGTCTTCTGTTATCCCTCTGACCTGTTGTCGAGGTTGGTCTCGTCCCTGTGGAGCCTCTCGACCCCTTCCTCTATCCTGGCGATCTCCTCCACCAGCCTGCGAAGTTGTTGGTGCCTGTGAAGAACGAGGAGAACGCGAATCGGGGACTTGAAATCTCTCTGGAGATTTAATTCTCGCCCTATCACGCAAATCATATGTGCGTTCAGAAGAGACGGAAACCGGGGATGCGCCTCGCGACCCCGGCTTCTTCTGTTGCTTACCCTGTTTTTTCAACCTCCAGCTCTTTTTAGTAAAAACTGGTTTTTCATCTTTCTCAGACTGAGTTTTTGGTTGTTGTTGCGATTGTGTTTGCGATTTAGAAACAGGCTTAACTCCTATGCTATTGCGGCCAATTGTTTTGTAAGCTTGTGCAATAATTTTAGGTAATTCGCGTGGCTTGTCCAGATCTGGGACTAAAGCCAAAGCATTAGCTACTTGAAAGTTAACTGCATCGCCCTTGACATTCGCAAGGATCAAATCAGCTACTACGTTGAACGCTCCCACTAGTCTCATCCCTAATTCCACAGCCGCTTCAGGGCCATGCTCATCCTGCACGCGTTTACTCACAGAGGGGAGAACCGTCATGGAAGGAGTGCCGAAACACTTCGCATATACTGCGGCGAATACCTTACCCCAGTTGTTGCATTCTGCCAACTCGGGGACTAAGTCTTTTGGCAAACTAATCATCAAAATCCTGTGTTTTTCCACGGGAGATGTATTTGGAAAAACTGCCTCCAGCTGGTCAAATTTTTCTGCAAGCCAATAAGGAAAATCATCCTTATTTTGTGGGCGCTTGCCCATCACCGAATTAACCATGACAGGACTTATAGTTATACCACCTGCTGCAGCTGGATGGGCTGCAACTCCAGGCGGGACTCCCTGGATGTTGCCTGTAATATACTGTACTAAAGCTCTATGCACTCGTATTAAAGACGAATGCAAATTACGCAGATCACCGACTGCCACCGTCATATAACGCGGATGTGGGGTATACCCGGCCAAGACAGGCCAAGTGGCCCCTTCAATTGATAAGGGGCCTAAACGAACCGCGGTGACCGGTTGGGGGAGGGCGCCATCAAACCAAACACGGTGTTGCCAAGCCGTGAGCGGTACTTCAAGATTCCTATACGGTCTATAGTGATTAGGAACAGCGGTGGCCGTATATTCATGGAACAAATTATCAGCCCCATCCACCGCAGGAAAAGTGATCCATGAGTAAAACACCTCAAAGTGGTAAGCTGGATCTACTTGTACCACAAAGATCAAATCGACACCCGCGTCAGGCACTCCATACACTGTCAAGTGAGCTCGGAGAGCTGCGCGGCTATGTGCCGCAATTTGAGTAGCCATTTTAGGCTAGAAGTTTTTGACAACCTAATATGTTGCAGCACAATAGAGGGTAATATTTAAGAAACCTTTTAACAACTTCAAGCTTGAAAGAACCTATAAAAACGTCAATATAGGAGGTATCACCATCACACACGCTTCCGGAAGCGTCTGTGAAGGGGGTTGTGGACAAGCACAAGAACTACTCAAGCGTCTCGCAGATAAGCAGCCCACTCGTTGGGCGCGCCATGTTGTAGGGATTCTGCACATACACAGAGCTATGCACAGGATAATAGGACCTCGGAATATAGTGGTGAGCCAACCATACACCTTAACACCTAACACCCCAATCCGACTAGCTTTAGCGTCTCATTAGCAACAATGCTACCAATGATTAGACAACCCAGAACACGGTATCTCTCTCTCTCAGGACTCGCAGGAGCAAGAACACCCTTTCATAACTCACTCATACCTGTCCACAACGTGCGTAAGAAGAGACACTGTATAGTTTAAAATGTTTATTTCAACTACCGTGCTCTAAGATACAGTACACGTGCCAGTACTATCAGCATAATGCATAAGGATAATATAAACAGCATAGTTATGACTCCATAGAATACAAACGGGGAAAGCATTTCATAAAGCAGTGGATATATGGCTAAATGACAATACCACCCTCCCCGAGCTAGTTGCTAGTTTATTATAAAAACAGAAGACCTCTGGGCTTTGTCGAGCGAACCCCCATACCTCAATATCTAGATGCAAGGTTTACATCATCAGACAAGCACAGCTCTTCTCTCTGGAAAGGTTTTCTCCAAGTGTCTCTAACCGTGAAAATCACAATATTAAAAGCACACGAATTTCTCCAGGGCGGCTGTACATAGTGTTATGTCTAAGTGCGAGGGACTGGCCAAATCAGCAGGAACAAGGGATGTTGTTTTTCGACCTTGTACATGGTGTGCAGACATAGCCCAAAAGGGAACAGGAGAAAAGGTGAATGATAGAACTGCAGACAGTGCTAAAATAGCCAGGCAGAAGCAAAAGCTGGAAAAACAACGGCACAAAGTAACGTGCGCAGAAAGGCCGCATGGCAGCCAGGCCCAAGTCAACGTGGCAAGGCAGACCAGGAGGCCACAAACCACACGACACAGCAAACCTTGAATTTTATTCGTTTGCGTATGGGTAACCAATGGAGCTGCTGGAGAAGGGGGAGTGAGGCAGTTCTATACGGGACATTCAATGTTAAACGCGCTGCCGTATTCTGCACTACTTGTAGGCGATCCAGAGAGGACTCATTGGCTGCAATCAGCAAAGCGTTGCAATAGTCCAGTCTGCTCAGCACTAAGGTTTGTATCAAGGACTTCCTTGTGGATTCTGGGAGGAAGGGAAAGACTCTTCTTAGCAGGCTCAGCACATGGAAACATGAGCTAACCGTATGGGTCACATGCTCCTTCATAGTCAGGGTCTGCTCGATCCGAACCCCTAGATTTTTTACCATTGTCTTTGGTACTGGGACTGTCCCTAACTCTCTTGGCCACCACTCTGGGGTCAACAGAAGTGGGGCCTCTCCGAATAGCATAATCTCAGTTTTTCCGGCGTTTAGTTGTAAAAGATTGTAACGCATCGATTGGGAGATGGCTAACATGCCAGAAGAGAAGGTGGTTTGGGCTGTCTGGAGAGATTTTTTGAAAGAGAAGGTAAGTTGAGTGTCATCTGCATATGATATTGGGACGAACCCATGGATTCTTAAGAGTGTGGCCAAGGGGGCGATATAGATGTTAAATAATGTGGGGCTTAGGCAAGACCCCTGGGGCACTCCCTTGGTCACTTCTTTGAACTTAGAATGATATGGCCCCAGATTCACTGTCTGGGAGCGATTTGTGAGGAAACTTGTCATCCACTGCAGTGCCACTCCACCAATACCAGATTCTGTTAGCCTCCTGAGCAAAATCTGGTGGTCAACCGTATCGAATGCAGCAGAGAGATCTAATAGCACCAGGAGAGTTGAATGACCACTGTCGAGTGCTAACCTGATGTTATCTGTAACAGCCACCAAAGCTGTTTCGGTACTGTGTTTCGGCCGAAAGCCAGATTGTGATGGATCAAGGCTGCCTGCTGCTTCGATATGGTCTGACAGATGTTTATTAATGTGCTTCTCCAGCAGTTTGCTCATGAGTGGTAGGAGAGAGATAGGTTGTAGATTAGAGAGGTCTTCCATAGAAGTTTTGGTATTTTTCCGGATCGGAATGATCTGTGCCGCCTTCCATGCCAAAGGCAACTGTCCTTCCTTCAGAGACAAGTTAAGTAAAGAGCAGATTGGGGCTGCCAGTTGTTTAGCAAGATAGGACGAGATTTTGGCGGGTATAACATCAAGTGGCGAGCCTGATTTCACATTATACATTAAGGTTTCCACCTCTTCTAAAGTTAGAGGAGGGAAGCTCACCAAAGGATTTGCCTTCAAACAAGGTGGGTGTTCTATATTTGCCGCACCCTGTGTGTTGCCTGCGGAAGTGATCTTACTATAGATGGTGTCTATCTTCTGTATAAAATAGTCAGCAATTTTATCACAGAGGGTTTGAGATGAAACTTCCTCAAGATCACAGGCTTTGGGGTCAGTGAGCGATAGACATCAGGAGCTGATAAGGTGCCATCACTTCACAAGACACTAATGCGTTTACGGGACCATTCAAAAGGCACTTTTTGGAGGACTAAGGAACCAATAGCAGCTGTGGCAAAAAAAAACGCTAACGAGCCTTGCTCCCTTCGTGATTTTTTCTCTTTTTGGAGCCCCAAAGCCTGCTTCAATTAATAGTAAGCAACTGTGGTATGAAGTAAATGGCCAGCCCACCACTGTGGGGATCGCGGCACTCACCGGAGCCTCTTGATCAGTAAAGTACCTGTTGCCCTGGCTTGCCCCTCTCTTGTGCCACACCACCACAGCTGTTGACTTGACTGTCTCTTCCTGGCAGGAGTGACACAGGGAGAAAAACAAACATCGCACCTTCCAACACATAACATCGCCAACTATGAATGCGTCTTTTGTGTAATGTAACTGGCGCTCATGTAAAGCGCTCCAATACCTTTGAGTCGAGTTCACGCTATAAAACTGCAAAAAACAAAAACTCAACCTCCTTCTTGTTGCTTCTGACCCCGCCGTTGCTTGCCGCCCCCCCACCCTTGCGCTTTAGTGTAAATGGCACACTACTCTTCCACCTCAGCAGGAAGGACGATTTTTAGATATTGGATCCTGAGTGTAGAGAAACAGTTTCAGAGGCAGTTTGCAAGGGTTTTCTCAAAATAAGACTGCACGTCATGCAGCTTTAGAAGGTTTCTCTGGGAACTCTAAAATTGCCAGACGAAAACCAGGCAAAAAGGTGTAGCCTTTTCGCCTGTCATTGGTGCTGTCATGAAAGCTCCACAGCTAACAAGTCTTTCCAAAGACAGCGTTGACATTCCTTTATTGGGGTGGATGTGAAGGGCGGTGTGAGAGGTAGGTGGGACATCTGCATTTGTGGAATAGATGAACACAGAGTAAGCTTGTTTCTTTAAACCTCTAAATTCATTTATATCTGTAATTGTAATCTTGGCAGCAACAGAAGATCACGGTGCTCGTTTCATTTGCAGTGAACACAGAGCTGGCTGCTGTAAGCAGAGTAATTGAAACATTATTTCTACTTCCCTGTCCCTCATTTGTATAATCGGTCGTAGTTAGCCCCTGCATAAACACATTACAAAATGAGCAAGCATTTGCAATGTAGTCGGTCTCTCATTTGCGAGAGTTTGAGCTATTGGCATTGTAAATGACAGTGCCTTTTATTTATGTGTTTCAAAAACCTTCAAGTGGTGCGCCAATTTACAGTCGTTGCTTACAAGAAGCAAGGCTAGCAGTAACTGCCCCTCTTTTACTGCCAGCCTTGCTTCTTGTAACCAAGGACTAGGGGTACAAAGTGTGTGTTTACGCACCGCTTGCAGGTTTTCAAAGCACTTAAATAAAAGGCATTGTCATCTACAATGCCAATAGCTCAAACTCTCACAAATGCGAGACCTATTGCATTGCAAATGCTTGTTTTAGGTGTAATAAGAAGCTAGACAGGTTGTTTTCTTCATGAGGCAGAAAATGGTAGAGTCAGGCCTTTGCTTCAGCAGGTCTGCATCATGCCTGCTGCAGCAGGTGAAGGGATGGAGCGTAACAGCACAGCATGGCACTGGGCTGGGCTGGGCTGGGCTGGGCTAGAGTAGAGTGGGCTAGACTGGGCTGGGCTGGGTTGGGCGTGGCTGGGCTGGCACTGGGGCTTTAAACACCCTCTTCCTTCCTTTGTAGGATGCCCTCAAAAGCCCATAAATGCCCAGGTTCTGTATAGAGGATGACTGCAGGCAATTTTGGACCCTGCTAAATGAGGGTGATGTCCCCATGTGCGGCCTTCGAGTGGCAAAATCCATAGCTTAAGATAGGTAGGCTGCTTTTGAATTTGACTGAAGACCGTATGTTGGAGGCGGTATCACGTTGCAAGCCGGCGACAGTCTCAGAAGAAAGTAAGCATGGGAGGACATTATTTGCATAGGACAGCCCTCTTCTGAGTTCCAGTATTATGCTGCAGTTGCAGTGTAGCGTTACTAGAGGGCAGCAGTATGAACATTAGAGCACACCAAGGCTTTTCTTCTGCTTGCTGACATACCTCTTGTTCATGTTCATCTTGCGGGGCCTATGGGGGCATATGTAACAAGCCTTTTTCCCGGTCGCAAACGGGCCGATTCTCAGAATCGGCCCGTTTATGACAGGACAGCTTTTGGGATGTATCATCCCAAAGGCCCTTGCAAAATAGGGAATTGCAAAATTTGCGATTCCCTATTTTGCGAATGCATTTAAGGAATCGCAAATTGCGATTCCTTAAATGCAATTCTGGAAGCACCCAAGTTGTGCAAATTTGCCTTAAGAAATCGCAAATTACCACCAACTTCAAGTTGGTGGTAATTTGCGATTTCCTAGAATAATGCACTTTTTGGCATTTTTCAAAGTGCCATGTGGCGCACATACATGGGTACCGATTTGCGAGTACCTAATGGGTACCGAATGTCTTCCCATTCATTCCTATAGGCCTCTAGGCCCATAGGAATGAATGGGAAGGTATTCCTTAATTGCGAATTGCAATTTGCAATTCGCAATTAAGGAATACGTAGGAATCGCAATTAATATTGCGAAACCTACATACATTTCTTTTTGCGAGTCCTTAATAGCAATTCACTAAATATCGCTATTAAGGACTCGCAAAACGATTTTTTGATACATATGCCCCATGGAGTGGAGGACTACGATGACTGAGTAAATGAGCAATGAGGAATGGCTGGCCTATATTTGTGGTGAAGGGGGAATGTTTGGAAGGTAAACAGCAAGGTGAAAGTGTCAAAGAATACGTGTTTCGTGAGTGATTGAGTGAGTGTGTGACCTGTCTCTTTGAAGGGACATGTGAGAGAACAGCAGCTCCCTAGTCCTCAGGTGGGAGACGAAGCACAGATGAACATTTCCCTCAATTAACAACCCTGACACCACCTCAAAGCTGACAAGTGCGATATGATGCTTTGCAGGTGTAAGGATTTGCCATATTTGGTGCATAAATATGAAGGGTTAGTGAGGTTTTCCCAGAATGTCAGTAGCGCACCCTTTAGGAGTATCCTTAGGCCAGAAATGTCTGGTACTCCTTTGGGGGTATGAGGCCAAGAAAACCTTAGGAAAGCTTGCTCCTGTCATCTGCAGGATAGAAAAATACTGGGGGAAAAGTTACAGAGGTAGCCAGGCTGCACAATATTTGGTCACAGTTGGACAGAAATCTTTAGCAGGGACTTTTGACCACCCCTCACTGTGGGACTAGGATGCCCAAGCCTCTGTGCCTCTGACACCTTTTTTGACCTATGGATACCACCACCTCATTACCCCTCAAATTCTCTCTCCTGGTACCCCAGCTTTGCTAGTGCACCAACCACGTTTCAATCCTTTGAGTGACCACAAACACCTTTCCTACGTGCCCTCCATTTACATTCTGTCAGTAACCCAGCTGCTTCTGTCACTGTTCAGTCTCAAGTGACCAGTTAGATGCACATTGCTTGGGTATACAGGCACTTACCGCTCTGTACAACACCTCTCAGCACACACACACTACACTTCTTTAAATCATAAGTACATGTTCTGCCTTACAGTAAGGCCTGGCCTTCCCTCTGTGGATCATACCCAACGTAAGGAGGACAAATAAATTGAAGAGCGCATTAAACTCTCAACAGACACTGCCAATCCATGCACTGCTACCTACTTGTATGCCATAATTATTCTCTATGACCCATCCAACCAATCGCCACAGGCACCCTTTACCTGCCTGATTCGTTTGCTCCACTGCCCCCCTTTATCGAGCAAATCTTAGTGCTCTCAGATTTCATAGCGGGGATATCTATACTGTCTACTTTCAATAAAAAGTTCCCAAGGGCCCCTATAACATGCCGCACGGAGGGGAGGGGAGGCAGTAAAATCTTGGGGAGCCCCGCCTGCAAAAATACGACCACATGCTCCTTATACCTTTCAAAAACCCTTTCACTACTGCTCCCCCAAATTTGACTGCCCCCCCCAATCAAAGAGTGTAGGGGGTGCAGTAAAAAAGAATTTGGGGTTCCCCACCATAATTCCGATCCTATATAATCACCTCATCTTTGAGGCTAGGGAACCACATCATGAGTGCCCACATTTGGCCCCACTCTGCTCTCTTCCCTCCTCTGACTTGCCCCAGGCTTCTCCTCCACCTATGACCCCTTCTTAGCCCCTTGGACTCCACCCACGCTCTACTCCTACAGCTGTTCTCCATGTCGCTGTTATCTGACCCTACCCATCCTGCCTAGGCTCCTCCTACATCCCCTCCTCGCTCTACTCTTCACCTCACTCAAGACCTGTTCCCCTTGTTTCACCTGTCACTGTCCCCCCCAGCTCTTGCCACACCCATGTTACTTACCATCCACTCTGCAATCCACCAGTCGTCAGGCATGACACCACTCTTACGCCACATACACACACGCACACGTTTTACTTACCAATTGGCCAGGCAGGTCCATCTTGATCTTACCTCTGCTGCACCATCAGTCACCTGGTGCCGAACCCGGGATTTGAACCCTGGTTGTCTGAATGGAAGTCAGGAACTTACCCACTGGACCACACTGGTTTCCATGTGAGTAGCCTATCAAATCGTCCCTATATCATGGTCATCCTGTTCATGTGCAATGGAAGCCACAATCAATGACACCAGTGCCTGTATGTTGGTTCTAGCTACTACTGCAATGGTGTAGACTACCAACGAGCTATAGCACAATGTTATGTCTTGTGCCTCTGGTGGCACAGGCTTTCACAGGACAAGGGTAAGAATCTGCCAATGCGGGGGCGTGGCTAGCCAACACCCAAGATGGCCGCATTGAGATAAAGCTCCGATCGCTGCCTGAATAATCTTCCCCCATATCTGCCACAAATATCCGTATTGCCAACCAAACTCTAAGGATCTGAGGCTCCTGGAATCCCTGCATCGTCCGATCCCGGTGCGACCGGAATCCGATGCCCTGCTCCGCAGATATCGGCTCCGGAGCGGTAGACCACGAAGCAGTGGAGGCACCGGCCGTGACGTTCCATGGCCTCCCAGCACGCAAGTCCGACGCCTTAGATGCGGGCCCGCTAATCCCGAAAATGGACCTCCTCCTGCTGTAGCCCGCCTACCGCTGACTCTTGCACTGCCCCGATATCAGGTGGAAACTTATCCGGTCTTCGGGCGGCTTCGGCGGAGACCCCCAGCAGTGCGCGATCACGCCGACGTGCCCCGCGGGCTTAGGTGTGGGTGGCCTACGTTGGAGCTCCCCTTGCTACTTTGAACCGACTACGGTGTCGGAGAGAGGGGACGGCGGTCGTGCCGGATCTCTTCTCTCCCCCCCCGAGGTACATCTGCATGGTGCATGTCTGACGCCAGAAGAGGTGGGGAGCTTGCAGGCCCGATCATCCAACCTTCACTGGACCCCCTCCCCCCCTCACGAACAACAATAGACTCAAAGGAGGTGTTGGGTCTTTATTCATCACGGGGGTTGGCAGGCCGCTCATAGTCCCCCTGAACCGGATGGACTTCACATTACGGGGCACATATCTGCTGTTCTGAAGCCCGTTCAACAAATTAAAGTAGCACACGGCAGCTGTGCGCCTGACTGGGCACTGGCCACTGGCCACTGAGATTCTGAGTTACGGGGCCCGAGGGGTGATCGAAGAGACACACGACTGTGGGGATCAAACCACCTCCTCATAATACACATCCCCGAGGCCCTGGCTTGGGTCGCGCCCTCTTGCAGATTGAAGAGGGGATACGTCACGGCCCAATTTGGCTGCATAGTTACACATCCGTGTCCTCTGGGGCTCCGCTACCCTCCGGGCCCAGACCCCCCCATTTCGTCTCTGTGCAGGACACAATGGCCACCGCAAAGGGCTCCAGACAAACTCACTTGCTAAAATTGGCGAAATTTGCCCACTCTAAATCTGACGCCACAGATGGGAAACAAGACGAGGTGGAGGCGAAATAACAAACCGATGAGGGGTCGCCGACGCTGGTGGATGTTATGGAGGCCATCCACGGGGTCCAGTCAGCTCTGGAACATAAGATTGACACAGTATCTATAGGTGTTAACCTTATACGTACCGACCTGAGAAACATTGGAGAACAGGTCAAGGCGACCGAGGATTCCGTCGCAACTCTTCAACACTCCACGACGCAGCTCGAAAAGACCGTTAAATGACTACAGGCCCAAACATCGGAGCTCGAAGCTAAGCTAGAAGATTACGAAGGTCGAGCGTGCAGAAATGACGTGCGCATCCCGGGAGTCCCCGAACGGGTGGAGGGACAGACCGCAGATCTCTTTGTCGAGGACTTAATCCAAAATCAGCTGCAGCCCCGCACCCTTTCCAAATATTTTTCAGTGGAGCGCGCCCATCGAGCCCCTGGGGGGCCCCCCGAAGACGGGTACCCCACCACGTCCCCTCCTGGCAAGGATCTTTAATTTTCGAGATAGGGACATAATCCTCCAAACTGCAAGATCCGCCCCACCGATTAAATTTGAGAATTCAACCATCACCTTCTTCCCGGATTTCACTTATAAGGTGCAACAAAAACGCAGGTCCTTTTTGGAAGTGAAACGGGCGCTCCGAGATCACAATTTGAAATACGCAATGCTTTTCCCAGCAAAACTGCGTGTCCAATCAAACGGAAAGTCGTGGTTTTTCCAAACCCCGGAGGACACCTGGGATTGGTTGGAGGGCTGGCGCTCCTCTGGATCACAGAAACAATCCTCTCTGGATCGTACTCAAGGACGAGAGGGCCGCCTGGAGAAGACCGACTGAAACGAAGGAACTTGGGTACCAGTAAACTTAGTCTATGAAAGGGGCCGGCTCCACTTTTCACGTCGAGAGGAGACCCCTGGACTGCTGCTGCACCAGGTGCAGTTGTCGCCCAAATGGGCAAGGGTGACTCTATTCTGCGAAAGTTTGTTTAAATGTTTCCACCCTTCCATTACTTTTAACATTTATGGGTCGTAGCTAAAGAATGTCAGGGTTTGCCTCTTCTTTCCCGTGTTGGGGTGGAAATAGTAGGCTCACACTGGGGTCGGAGATATAACATCCCAGTTACTGTTTGTGGAGTCTGTCGCTAATTATCCTGGGCAAACATATAGATTTTACCGGGAAGTAGGCTATATTCCTGGGTAGTTCGGCTGTGTAGCGTTCCCCTTTACGCAGCTTTCTTGTTCTGGGTACACAGGCGCTCTGCAAAATTGGGGGGTGGGTAGTTTTGAGTCCACGTTGCAGGGAGGCAGGGTGGGGGGAGGTAACCGGGTGTTTCTTGGGATTCTATTATACTTTTATATTGTGTTTTTGTGCAGTCTGAATATTGCTGTCGCCTTTCATGCTATTTGGGTTGCCACTACTGTGTATAACGTTTGGATTATGGCAGAAATGGTTTTTGTCCCCAATAATGATTCTGGGGGATTGGATAAGATTGTTCCTCACTGCCTTACTGTGCTCCCCGTGGGAGGGGGGTCTTCTAGCAATGTTTACAGATGAGTGCTGATCCGATAACCCCCCTCCCCTGGGTCACCTTAAACTGCTCTCGTGGAATGTAAACGGCCTGGGTGATCGCATTAAGCGGGGTATAGTGCTACAATACTTGAAGAGACACGCACCCGATCTTGTATTGCTCCAGGAGACACATATCCACGGCTCCTCCTATTGTGCACTCAATAGACGGGGATACAAACTGATAGCTCATGCAGGTTACGCTCGGGGATCCAGAGGAGTGGGTATCTTAGTGCGCAGTTCCCTCCCCTTCCAGGTACACATCACCCGTGACCCCCTTGGTAGATTTGTCATGGTCTCTGGGCGGTGGGAGGGCAGGTCCCTCAACGTGACTTCCCTATATATACCACCCAGACTTCATTCCTCTACCTTGACTGACTTGGGCCCACACATGCTGAATCTGCCCGATGGAGATGTCTTAGTGGGAGGAGACTGTAATGCCGCCTTGAATGGGGATCTGAATCGCTTGCCCCCCAGACGAGGGGAATCATCGGGTAAGCTATTGCGGGATTTTCTTGAGGCCCTGGGCTTAATAGATGTGTGGCGAGTGTGTAACCCCACTACTAAACAATACACCTTTCACTCTGGGGTACACAGGAGTATGTCCCGTATTGATTATCTTTTTTGTAAAGCCGCCCAACTCCCCATGTTCAATGACATCTCCTTTCTCCCCAGCGGTATTTCAGACCATTCCCCAATCACTGCATGCTACGGAGGGATTCCACACTCCACGCGCCACGAAATGGTCCTTAATCCCTGGTACCTGAAAGTCCCGGCAATACGTGACAAACTGATGGTAGCCACCCAAAACTACTTTGCTGAAAACTACGGCTCTGTTGACTCAGACGTCACACTATGGGAGGCATATAAGACGGTAATCTGGGGTTGCGGAGTGGCGGCGGTCGCGGGACATAGGAACGAAAAGCGAAAACAGCTGGAGGACATAGAGAGGGAAGTGGCTACTCTTGAAGGCGAATTAGTGGCGACCACATCACCGAACACCTCGCACAAACTAGACCTGAAACAAAAAGAATATAGAGACATCGCGGAAGACGCGGCTAAAACCCACTATCGAGCCACTCAACATCGCGTGTATGATATTGGGGATAAGGACAGTAAGCTATTGGGGTGGCTTGATCGGCGTGATATGGCCAATAGATGGGTGGCTGGGATAGTGAATCATGATGGGGTGAGGTCACATGACAGAGCTGGGATCGCAGGGACTTTTGCCACTTACTTTGAACGAATCTATGCTCCCTCGCCCACATCCACATACGATGCAGCCACAGAGCTGCTCTCCACCCTGCCTCTAACCATGCTGGAGCCTCAGGATCAGACAGATCTTGATGCCGCCTTGACGGCTGACGAAGTGTCCAAAGCGATTGGTGCACTACAATCCGGAAAAGCCATGGGCCCCAATGGTCTCCCTATTGAGCTCTACAAAATTAACGCCTCATTGATTGCCCCCTTCCTCGTGCGAATGTACGAGAAGAGTGTGGACTTGGGTACTCTACCGACAACGCAGCGACTAGCAAACATCGTAGTCATACATAAAAAGGGAAAAACCCCTGAACAGTGCAGCTCCTACCGACCTATCTCCCTTTTGGACCCGGAGGTCAAAATACTTGCCAAGCTTCTTGCCCTACGCCTCACACCATGTCTCCATAACTTAATACACCCAGACCAGTCTGTTTTTTTTTTTATGCCCGCTAGAAATACAGCGCTGAACCTCCGTCGTCTATTTGGCGTCCTTGGCAGGGCCTTTACCATACAGGAAGACTCAGTGACTATGTCATTAGACGCCAAGATGGCTTTCGATATGATAGAATGGCCCTTCCTATTCGCCGCACTTAAACTGTATGGTTTTGGTGAGCGGTTTCTATCCTGGGTGTGTCTGCTTTATTCCAAACCCCTGGCCCGAATCACGGTCAATGGAGGCCGGTCAGCGATCTTCGAACTAGGAAAAGGTACGAGACAGGGGTGCCCCCTATCGCCCCTGTTATTTGCTTTGGCGCTCAAACCTTTGGCGCTCTGGATTAGAGGTGACCCAATGATTTGGGGGCTCAGTTGGTCACCGGAATGGTCAGATAAAATTTCCCTCTACGCCGATGACATTCTACTTTATCTAGCCAGACCCCGGTTCTCGATTAATGAGGTATTACGTGTCTTTGCCCTCTTTCAAAAATATTCTGGGTATACCATTAACTGGGACAAATCATTGATCTACGTCTTGAGTGGAGATCCCCCGGCTCTTCCCGCCGGCTGTGAGGCAAGGGTGGTCATGGACGGATTCCAATATCTCAGCATCTATATCACAAAGGACCCAGCGACTTTCCATGACCGAAATCTTACTCCCCCCTTCCAACGCCTCCGAGCTGACGTGCAACATTGGAAAATACTACCCCTCACACTACTGGGTAGAGCCGCCCTATGCAAAATTATGGCTCTCCCCCGCTTCCTTTATGCCTTACAGAATACGCCACATTTAGTCCCACCACATTATTTTCGTTCTATTGACTCAGAGCTACGCACTCTACTATGGAATAACGGTACACCCCGCATTGCCCTCGCTAAGCTCACTAAAAGCTGGTATGACGGCGGCATTGCCCTGCCCGATATCAGAGCCTACTATTGGGCCTCACAATTAGTGATCCTTAATCACTGGACCCACAGGCCCTTCACTGAACCAGCCTATAGGATGGACCGACAGAATATGCTGCCCGGGAACTATTTGAGGGCATTATACGGCGGAAAGAAACATGCACCCAAACACACACCTACCTCCTCCACGGTTTCCTTATGGCATACAGTAACAGCGGCTCTGGGCTGGAAAGGGAAATTTACACAGGCTACTCCACTGCTTGAGTCCTGCCAACTGGGTATGCTAGCAAAACAGCCCGGGTTCGACAAATGGGACTTAATTGGCCTTTCCAAAGTTGGAGACCTATGGGCAGAGGGCAGAATCGTCCCATTTAGTGATCTGCAACTGCATTACCAACTGCAAGAGGGGGAAACCTTCCGGTATCTTCAAGCACGCAGCGCATTATATAAGGCAATACCTAAAGGCACAGACTTACCAGCATCATCGCCTTTAGAAGATAGATTATTAGACGACTACCTCCCAGACAAGGCCATTTCCTTAACATATTGTAAAATCCTTAATAACTCACCTGACTACCTTGACAGAATACACGCAAAATGGACGGATGACATTGGGGACTTGACTGACGAGGACTGGAGGGAAGCCCTGGCTTCGCCCCGGGAGGTGGCAATCCCCTCCCGTTTCAAACTTATACAACTGAAAATACTTCATAGAGTATACTACACGAGCACAACACTGGTCAAAATGGGTGTACTTGACTCTTCGGCTTGTCCCCGGGGTTGTGGCCTCATTGGCACTTACCTGCATCAATGGTGGGAATGCCCCATCCTCCAGCAGTATTGGGAACGAGTTGTGGCAACCATGTCTCAGGTCTGTCACATACCTGTTGAGGCTTCTCCACGGCTCTGCCTTCTAAACATCTGGGGGCATATTCTCAAGGACTTATCGCCGAGTTAGCAGCACTTTATCGCAGCCAAAGTGGCGATAAAATCATCGCACCATTCACAAGCTGGTGTTAACAGCCCAGAACACCATTTTACCCGCGATAGCATCCGCAAAAAACATCGCCACAGCTGACCCCCGCAACTATCGCTAATGAGATGCAGTGTAGACGTACCCGTGCAAAAAGCAGCGAAAACACCACTCCGCAACATTCTCAACGACCAGCCAGATCGGCGATAAGACCACAAAACAGACGATAAGGCCCATTAGCAGCAGGAAACTAACACCTGCTCTGACCTGGTGCAAAGTCGGACCATAGCCTGCACCACAAAATGGAGCCCAGCCCAGAGCCATACCTGAAGGGCAACAGATGCCATGGAGCCACTGACCTTGCAGCTCGGAGCCCCAAAAGGGCCACAACACCCACCGCCACCACCCCCAGGACCCCCTCCCCCGGTTCCCCCCGCCAAAGACATGCCACATCAACTATACGGAACATGTACCAAATAATCCGCCAGATGTCGCACAATCACATTTGGTGGCATGCATGTGTCATCACAAAAATGAGCATCACACATCCACCTTCGATGTAACAAATGAAAATTTATTCAAAGAAACACAGAACAGAAATGAAGACACATGGCGGCTCCCCTCGTGACAATCCGTAGGTCACAGCCTGCAAGACAAAAATCACGATGAGAAGGTGTGTCTTGCACACATCAAAGGACTGAGAGAGAGCGAAGGAGAGAGAGAGAGAAAGAGAGGGAGCGAGAGAAAGACGGACAGAGAGGGGGAGCGAGAGAAAGACGGACAGAGAGGGGGAGCGAGAGAAAGACAGACAGAGAGGGGGAGCCAGAGAAAGATGGACAGAGAGGGGGAGCCAGAGAAAGACGGACAGAGAGGGGGAGCCAGAGAAAGACGGACAGAGAGGGGGAGCGAGACACAAATAACAGAAGAGACGGACAGGGAGAGAGAGTGCCGACAATGCGCACCCAGGCCACACTGCTCACCTGCTGCCACTGATGTGTCTCCAACCACGTGCCGGTATGTAGTGCAGTTCACCAGGTCACACATCTGAAACAGATCCGTCATCTGTAACAGAGTCCAGATACCTGAATGGCAAAGTACATACAATTGCACAAGACATCATCGCCTGTCTGCCCCTACGCACCCAGGCAGATGCACCCCAGCCCCTCCCGCCGCCCAGCGGTGCATGCCCGCCCCTGCGCACCCAGGCCTCACTGCTCACCTTCCGCCCTTGGCGTGTAGCAATGAGGGCCCACCACATGCCGCTGCGAGCCACATGCCCGGGGTCCGCGGACATGGCACCCTCCACATCATGCAGCCCCGCTCCGCAGGCCACCAGGTCTCACATATGATTCTGGGTCTTGATTTCGCCATGGCAGAGGACATACCAGTGCACCGGGCATCATCGCAGTCTGCACACCCGCTCAGCCCTTGAGGTGCCACTAACTCTGTGATCTGGGATGCGATGCCACGAGGCGGTAGGCCCGCGCTGCCCTCTGGCTCTGGCCTACACTGCGGTCCAGCAGGGCACACAAATCCTGAGCAGTCCGGACGGCCGGGACGGGGCATCATCGCAGGCTGCACACCCGCTCAGCACTTAAGGTGCCCCTACCTCAGTGCACCCAAAGTCACCATCCCATGGCGGTGTGCCTGTGCCGGCCGCAATATATCCGGTGCCACCAAGTCTGTGTCCCAAAGTCATGGTCCCTGTATGATTGGGTATCGTGTTGCGGACGCCATCATGTCACCGCCGGTCCTGGGGAATGTGATGTTGCAGGGCCCGAGGCCCTCATGCCTACATTAACACCACACGGACGCACCCAGATAGAGAGTGGAAATGGCATCGAGCACGTGCGCCCGTCCCTTTTCATTGGCAGGGTCACATGTCCCGTGACGCGTGTGCTGGATGGGTGTGGTTTGGGTGTAAACCAGCCATGAGGGAGTGGCTGTGGCATGCTGACAACTAGACCTGTGAGCAGCAGATCACCACAGGAAAGACAGGGGACATGTAGCGTTGCCATCCCCCCTTGTGAGCGTAAGCGGAGTGGGCTGGCCTGGTGTATGCCAGTCCAGCGTAAGGGTCTGTATATGACCCCGGGGCACTGGGCGTGGTTCCGTACTGGGCTGGACAAGGAAGTAACTCATGCGCGTGCCCCTGTTGTTGTGTCAGCGCCACCCGGACCGCATTGGGCAATGTGTCACCCTGTCACCCCTGTTCTACGACATGAGCCACATGGACGTGAGAGGAGTCCAGTGAGCCCACATTCATCCATACTTCCACACTTAAAAGACCATAGACATGACACATCTGTGTGTATTTGAATGTTTAATGCACATTCAGTGGAGTGTTGCATCTGGAGCAGTACAGGGCCATGCAAAGCCCACATGACGATGTTGTCCCGTGGAGGTCCAGCCAGGGTCCTCCAGGTAATGACAAGTTCAAAGGAAGAGGACGAGTACAGTCTGCAGTCTGATTGCTGTGTCAATGGCGATCAAACATCATATGGCAGTCCATGTCGAGGTCCAAGGTGAGTGTCGCAGAGTGCATCGGGGAGACAGTGGAAGGTGATGATGCAGAGGGCAGTACCAAGCTGAAGCCGGAGATGCATGCTGCTGCGTCCTCCTCACCACAAGGGCAGTATCATCCGCATCCTCGTTCTCTGCTGTTTCATGTGCCTCACGTGTGGGTGGTGGTGTTCTGTCTCCAGCACTGTGTGGCAGTGACACATCTGTGGCCGGATGTGGAAGGTCTGCCGCACTGTGTGGCACTGACACTTCAGGGGGCGGAGATGTGGATGGAGTGGTGGCAGCAGCATGCATCCGCGCCAGGCCTTGTGGCAGCAATGCCATGAGGAGGGTCCTGAGGTCATTGAGGAACCCAGCTACCTCTCGCTGGTGTGCAGCCGTGGCAGCCGCTCGTTCCGCATTCGCCCGCTCCATGGTCTCCATTAACCTCCGCATGTTTCCCAACTCCCGTGTGACATCGCTAGAGCCACTCAGACTGGACAGTTGTACTATTCTCTGAGTCAGGGCTCCAGGGATGTCAGCGATGGTCCGTTGGAGAGCATGGAGCGGACTGTGGGTGTCCGTTAGGGACCATGAGTGGTCCCTGATGGGACTTAGACACCCACGTATGGCATCTAGTTTGTCTGCCATGCGGTCGAAGCCCACCCGCACCTGTTCAGCCAGATTCTCCTGGCACCCCAAAATACGGCGTTGGAAGGCCATGTGTTCTCCGTGGGGGTCCTGGGAGGCAGCAGTGGTGGTGGGTGCTGCCTGCTGTGTGGTCTGTGCAGGGGGTGGGGTCTCCTCGTAGCAGCTGGGCTGCCCAGCTCCTGAAAGTGGGCTGCAGAGCCTCTCCATGAGCAGTTGGAGGGCGTCGGAGTCGGAGCTGTGGTCGTCCTCTTCATCTCCAGAGAAGAGAGGGTTGGACTGCTCTGCAGGAGGTGTTGATTCTCCCTCTGCAATGTGAAGGGGAGATGCAGTTTAACAATGTGTCCACATGTATGTTGTCGCATTGTACATGTTTACATACAGACAGCATGACTGGGTACATTGTGGCTGTTTGGGAGGAGCTGCCTATTTGATGGGGGACAGTGGACATTTCAACAACATCACGGATGTGTGTTTGTACTTGTACATTATCAACGCACATATCCCTGCAATGCCAATTGTGATTGGCCAGTGTCTGCACCCAAGCGGCACCAGTAGTGTCCTGTGTTCCGTTGTAGGTGTTTTGCGGATTGTGTCACATCGTTGTCAATGTATATGTGCTCTGTATGTGATGTGTGTGCTGCATTTTTGGGGAGTCGCCCCTGCAGCTCAGATTTTGCTGCCCCTTATCACTTTCATGAGGTGTGCCTCTGACTACTGTGCTTGTACAGTGTTGACATGTTGCATACTGGGGTACGTTGGTCTCTTGGTGGGAGTTGGTGGTCTGGGGCATGGTGTGTCCGCAGATGTGCTCAAATTAATTGTGCATGTGTGCCATTGTGCCCATCTCCCCCCAGGCCCTGGTGGTTGCTCACCCTGTTGCTGTTGTGTGGGGTCCTGTTGAGCAGTGTCCGGCCCCCAACTCCTGCCACCGTCTCCCCACTGATGACTGTGGAGACCATTTCCTCCATGTTGTCCAGCTCCTCCTGTGGCGCTGGGTTCCCACCTCCAGTCTGCATTGCTGCCTTCAGGTTGTTGGCGAGTTTCTGCTTGGTTTTGCGCTTGACTTCATTCCAGCGCCTCTTGACCTCACCCATTGTCCTCTTCAGCACTCCGACTGCATTCACCTTGTCCACGATGGACTGCCATAATGTATTTTTTGTTGCCAATGACACAGTGGAGGTGACGAACAGTTGTTGATGGTGTTCTGTCACCTCCGTTATCAGGATCCTGTTTTCCTGCGGACTGAACTTCGTCTTCCTCTTCTTCTTGTCCTTGCCCTTCCCTGACCCCGAAGTCCCAGGATGGTCCTCCGGGGGGCTTGTTGGGTTCTGGCTCTCCTCCGTACTTGCTCCGGCAACGTCCATTGTGCTTCGCTGTTGTTTGGCATTTGTTTGTCTGTTTTGTTTCTGCTTTTATGGTGATTGTTCCCGCCTGACGCGTGTGGATTGCAGGCCTCTAGCTGGGTTTAGCTGATTTTCGTATCGCGATTGGCCTCATCGCTGCTTTTTTTGCGTTGGTGTTTCGCATTTTTGCGGCGTGGCGTTGATTCTAACGCGGTCAGTTGGCGCGTTATCTGGGGAGTATCGCATGGGGCCGCCGTGTTGTGAATACTTGGTTAACAAGGCGTTAATTTCCCACGATTGGACTGCGATATGCAAAGTTGCGTTAAGCTAAATTTGCGGTGGTTATCACACGTTCTTGAGAATATGCCCCCTGGGACGCTACAGACCTTTCTAGAACTAACAGAATATGGGTCTCACTGGGCTGCATGGTGGCAAAACGTAATATCGCTAGAACATGGGAGGGAGGGATAAAGCTGCGACGTACAGACTGGGAGTCCGACATGGACTGGTGTATGCAGGTTGAGAGGGTTATTTATGAAAGCAGGGGCTGCCCGCGCAAATGGACCAAAATATGGGGCCCATGGAATGAGATTAGAGGATTGCCATGTACCCCCTTTGCCGATCCCCCACCAACCTTGGACAATGCAACGATGTAAAATCTTAAAGGCGTAATGGTGACCTCGTAACTTCTGAATAAGTCACTGATCCAGTGTAATGCTTCCAATTTTACTGTATACAGATGTTATTGGCTTGGTAGTCTTGATAACGGCGATTCACTGCACTTAATTTGGTTTGTATGATTTTTATTTTCTCTTTTTTTCTTTTTGTTGTTTTTCAAATAAAAAGATTTTTTTTTTTTTAAAAGAGTCTGCCAATGCTGTCAAAGTATCCTATGGTGGCAATTTTTCAAACAGTGCTTTTATTTTCATTTGCTACGTTTACTTTCACTTCAGAAAGCAGAGGACAAAATTGGCACTCTTTTTGGCATGTGTACCCCAAATTACAAATCTTTTCACTCATGACCTTCCATCAACCTCCCTTTTCCACAAGTAGGGGCAATAGGGACAAAGCCTTATCTTCCTTTATCAATATATTCATTCTTTGTCCTTTAGATTTGGTGTATTGTAGAGCACAAATGTGGCCTCAAGGGATAAAACTAAGCATAAGAATGCGAGGAAGGTAGTACACTGATAGTAAAATAAGTTGGATGGTGGTGATTTATCATTGTGGTGTTAGACAATCTCTCAAATCTGGGGTTTGGTGCCTGTGAGATTGGCTAAGAATAAAGGTCAAGTATGAGCTCTGGCTAATGAAATGATGGGTAAAGTTTGAGGCAAGTGAAACTCCCTTTTTAGGTCGAGCCTAGCGCAGTGCGCATGCGCTGCTCTATGGGAGGCTTCTTGTGAGCACTCCAAACTTCTCTGTGTGGGTCTGACTCCTCCCACACATTGGATTGGCCTTTGCATGGGTCTTTCAATAATGAAAGCACGCAAATGGCCAAAGGCGGGTGCCTGTCCCACCTCTTCTCCAAAGGTTCACTCCCACGGCGTTTTGCTCTCGGGAGCAAGCAGCGGCGCGCAGGGTGGCAGCTGCATTCCTCCTCGTGGATCAGGTTACTAATTAAACACAGCGCGGTCGCTTTCACTTTTGCGGTCGCACTTGTTTTTTTCACTCCCCACCTCTCCTCTATGACCATGCCTCCTTCCTCCCACCCCCGCAGCCTCTCGTCCTTTTCTCCCCACTCCTCCACTCTGTTTTCCTAAACCCTCCCTGTTCAGCTTTCTTCTCTCTTTCTCCCCATCTCTGCTTCCCTCCTTCCTCCGCGCAGCCTCCCTTCGCACCCCCGTCCTTTTCACCCACTCTCTTTCGCCTCTTTGACTTTCCTCCGACAATTCGCGCTCCCCGCCCGCCTTTCCTCTCTCGGTTTCCACCCATAGCCTCTCCTCCCTCTCGAACTACTGCCTTCTTATCTCTGGTAGTTTCACGTGTTCTCTTCTTACCCCTTGTTTTCTGATTCACTTAAAGGGAACAACACTGCGGTATGACGCGCTGGATGGATAAAGTTTTTTTTTTCTATTTATTTTATTTATACATTTTCAGAAACAAGTATAACCATAAAGACATTGGCAGTTGTTTAGGCATATAGAGCTTAGGCGATTCATTTAGCACGTTACAGCGATTTTTCACCAAATTGCTAATGAGACAGACAGTAACATGGCAGCAATGAAGCATAAAAATTAAGGAACAGAGCAGAGCAACACAGTGCTTAATAAGGCCATCAAATATCATTTACAGTGAGCAAGTAAGAAGTAAGCGGACCCCATATGTCACGAGGCTTTGAGGCTCCGGGTAGCTCTTCAGCATAACAAGTGAGTTGATCCCGGCAGTATACCATGTCCTGCAACCATTGTTTAGGGGTCGGCGCGTGCCTTCCCCCCCAGCATATAGAAACTCTACGTTTAGCTAATAGGAGCGCCACCGCCACCAGCTTCCTACTAGAGGCTTTAACATCTGCAACATTTCCCAACAGACAAACCTGGGGAGTGCATACTATAGGTGTCCCCACTATCATCTGCAGACCATGTGTGACTTGCTCCCAAAATGAGCCTACTTTCGGACAGGACCATGCTAAATGGTGGAAGTCAGCGTCTGGGGCACCACACCGTCTGCAACTTGCAGTTTCACGTAAACCATATTTATGTAGCTGAGCAGGCGTGTAATACATTTGATGTAAATATTTAAAATGTATCAGTCTAAGATTGCCATTTGCTGTTAGTTGCCCTGTCAACCTACAGCAGTTGCTCCAGTCCTCTTCTGACAGCGGTTCGGAGAGAATTGCATTCCACTTATCCATTGAGCTCCCCCCCTTAACAACCCCTTCCTTTTGCGAGGCACAATACAGTCGTGTGATAAGCTTAGAGCACGACGGAGTGGTGTAGAGGAGTTGCAGTGCCTCCAGAGTTGGTGGCTCTGCAGGGAACTGTGGGTATAGCGAACGCAAAGCTGATCGCAGTCTTGTGTACACAAATATTCGCATCGCAGCATTCTTCCCATCTGCAAGGAGAGCTGATACTTCCACAAACTGGCCACCAGGGAACACGTCTCCCATGGTTGACATTCCTACCTCATTAAGAAGTTTCAGTGCACCAGTTTCACCCGACACTGAGATCACATTGTGGTGTAAGAGCGGCATATTCCGCGCGTAAAGCGGCAGTTTACGCGCACGCCTCCCTAGCTCCTGCCACGCCCTGGCCGTGTTTTGCACCGTGTCTATCTCACCTTTTTCAAAGATTGTATGTTTGTTGCCTATCATAGCTTTAAGTGGTATCGGATGTACTGCACCCGCTTCCACCGCTACATGAGGAATATAGGCTGGCGCTTGTTGCCAGTAGTAGGCGTAATGTGCCTGTGCGCAGAGATAGTACAATTGAAGATTCGGTGCAGTGAAACCACCCATATCATAAGGGAGCGTTAGGATTTCCCATTTAACTCGTGGCTTTTTCCCGCCCCATGCAAGTGTGACTAGCAATGAGCGGAGCGTGTCGAAGAAATGGCGCGTTAGGTGAACGGTTATATTCGTAAATAGATACAGGAACCGCAAAAGCACCACCATTTTCATTAGTGCTATCCTGTCTGCAAATGACAACAGCAGTTTTATCCAACGAGTCACTTGTTCTTCGAGTCGTGCGACGGCCTTACCGTAGTTAGCTTGAACAACCACTTGCGAATCTCTGTGAATCCATATCCCCAGATATTTTACCGGGTCTGTGCACCACTCCAATGGGTAGCCCAAGTCTATCTGTGGAGTGTTGTCTGTCAGAGGCAGGATAATTGATTTAGTCCAATCTATCCCAAGTCCGGAGTACCACTCAAACCTTATATGTTCTCTGATAAGTTGTTCTAAGTGAGTTGCATGATCACGCACATACAATACCATGTCGTCTGCATACATGGAAACTGCTAGGGGTCGCTGATAAAAGCGCAGTGCTGCCCGGGCGTAACGCTGTCGTAAAATACACGCCAGTGGCTCCAACACTAGCGCGAACAGCAAGGGCGATAGCGGGCATCCCTGCCGCGTACCCCGCTGTATCTTGAATATGTCCGACGTATGCCCATTGACCCTTACGCATGCCACAGGGTCCGTGTACAACAGCTTAACCCAGTTTGTGAAAATAAAGGGGACACCCATGCGATGTAAAACCACAAACATGTACTTCCAGGAAATAGAATCAAAGGCCTTAGCGGCGTCTAGCAGGACCGCCACTGCAGGCAAAGTTGGTTCGAGCACATGTAACACTGCAAACAACGTTCGCAAGTTGTGGGACGTAGATCTCGCGGGCACAAACCCCGACTGATCAGGAAGAACCATAACTGGAAGGAGCAGCCGCAGTCTATTAGCCCGTACTTTCGCCAAAATTTTAACATCAGTATTTATCAAAGACAGGGGTCTATATGATTCGCACCTGTCCGGCGCCTTGTCAGGCTTTAACAAGGCGACAAGCAGCGCTTATCGTAGAGTGGGTGGGAGACTCTGAGTGTTATATGCTTCCATGTACATCTCAAGAAGACAGGGGGCCAATAAGTCTATGTATTCTTTATAAAACTCGGCTGGTAAGCCATCTGTACCCGCTGCCTTCCCATTTGGTAACGCAATGATGGCCTCGCGGATTTCCTCAATCGTTATGTGATGCATTAAGAACTCTTGCTGTCTACGTGAGAGCCATACCAGTGCCACATCATCCAGATATTGCGCTACCTCTGCCTCTCCTGCCGACTGCCGATACGCATACATTGTCTGGTAATACTGCGCGAACGTTTTAAGTATACTGGGTGTATCATAGTTTACAGTATCCTCCCCTGTGATGGTCTTAACTATATAGTTCTTTCCCCATGGTTCTACTATTCTGCTAGCTAACGCTTTCCCGGGTCTGCCCCCTTCGCCATAGTATCCAGCTGTTCGCCTGCGCGACATGTGACGTATTTCCTGGTCTGCCACTTCGTTATACTCTGTAATCTTAGCTTTAATATTTGCTAATGTGGCAGGATCTGCCGCAATGCCATATTCTCGTTCTAGGCCTCCCAGTTCGCGCTCCAGCCTACTCATAGTGCCACGCAGTGATTTCAGAACTCCAGCTTGTAGGCCTATACACGTACCCCGTATGGTCACCTTGAATGCCTCCCATAGCGTCCCTACACATTGCACTGATCCTTTATTATGTGAAAAGTAATCTGAAATAGCTTCTCGAACCCCTTCGCAGAAGACCGGATCAAGCAAGGAGGAGGATTGTAGACGCCATTGAAACTGTGAGGGAACGCGCGTTGGTAGGGATATGTTGAGCAGAACCGGGGAGTGATCAGACAAGGTCTTAGGCAGATGTTGGACATCTGCTGTCCATGTGTTCACATCATTCGTAACCAGCCAATAGTCAATGCAGGACCAGGATTGATGTACGTAAGAATGACACGTGCCTTCCCTCAAGCCCGGATTGCGCAGTCGCCAGATATCTAGCAATCCCAAGTCCAGCATACCATTATTTACAGACAATGCCGCTTTTTTCGATGGGACCTCAGCTGTTGTCTTACGATCTACTTCAGGTACCAACACAACATTAAAATCCCCACCGCATATAATTGTCGAAGGAGGTAATTTGTATATTTTGCCCCATAACATTTCGTAAAAGATAGGGTCATCAGCGTTAGGCCCATAAATGTTTACAATGAGTATCCGTGTGCCGTATAGCATACCCTGCACCAGTATGTATCGCCCCACCTCATCCTCCTCCATGTGTATGGGTTCAAAGGGGACACCTCTTTTTACCAATATCATAACACCCCTCGCATAAGAGGAGTAAGAGGCGGCCAAGCGTACACCCGCCCATCTAGTGGCTACCGCTGAGGCTGCATGTTTAGTAAGGTGGGTCTCTTGTAATAAAGCCACCTGGATGTTGTGGCGGTCTAAGTAAGCTAGTACTTGCCGCACTTTCTTATGGTTATTGAGGCCCCTAACATTCCAGGTTAACCATGAGATTACATCAGTTTTAGTGCTTGCCATGCCCTGCGTTATTCAACATGCCAAATTGTCGACTCATGCTGCCTATCCCTGAGTGTACTAATAGCAACCAGTACTGTATGCCCAATTCGATTCCATAGATATATAGTTCCCCAAAAGTCCCCCCCTCCCACTCCAGCATCACCAACCATGCTAAAAATCAACGCCCAAAAAACAAGAAAACATCCATGCAACCGCATGTCTTAGTCTAAGAAGTACACCTCGAGGGTGCCTTAGTGTAACAATTAACTAGTGTGGGGTATTCCCTTTCGAGGGGGTCGCCAGTAGCCGTCAGCCCCCCGTGTGTCAACCGGGGGGGTCGAGGTAGGTATCGAACAACACCCCATCCACTGGCATATTGACCAATAGTATATTCCCAACATGGGAGCGGTACAACCATCAAAACTGTATGCGGACCATCATACAACGATCAGTAACATTTCAGACCTCTCAACCCATGTGCAATAAGCAAGGCAGAGTACACTCAAGTGCGGTTATAACAGTACAGCACCTATAAGTGATGTATAGCAGTCAACATAATATTAATAAACAAACACTGGGTTCCAGCAGTCTGTGTTCGGTGTTCTACCACCAATTCACTTTAACATTATACAGCTCACGTGTTCAGTCCTCTGTATCGGCGTCAGCTCCTGCATCCCGCGCCGTTCCCTGCCGCTCAATCTGTCGCACGTACTGCATGGCTTCTTTGGATGTCATGAAAATTAGGGCTTTGCCTGCATGTTGTATTCGCAACCGTGCTGGGTACAGCATTGCATATTGGATTTTCAGTGTTTGCAGTTTCTTCTTTACAGGATGAAATTCTCGTCGTGCCTGTTGCACAGCCACCGTGAAATCAGGGAAAAACTCAACCCTCATGCCCTGGTAGGTGGTAGCCCCTTTTTCCCTGGCCAGACGAAGCGCTGTATCCCGGTCACGATAGTTCAGTAGTCTGGCAATGATTGGGCGTGGCGGGGCACCAGGCACGGGCTTGGGTGCAAGAGACCTATGAGCTCTCTCCACAACTAGTACATTTGAGAAATGTTCGGCACCCAGCATATCTTTAAGCAAATTCTCGACAAATAGCTCCATTGTTCCCATATTGGTTGACTCGGGCACCCCTGTAATCCGCAGGTTATTACGACGAGAGCGAGCCTCGAGGTCTTCGTTCTTCGCCTGAATTACCGCCAAGAGTTTTTCCATACTGGAGCATGATGCGCTAACAACCTCCATTTGATCTTCGGTCGTTGAGATGCATTGTTCAGCTTCAGCTATTCGTGACCTGTGTTTATCAAGTTTCGCTGCCATGTTATCCATTCGCAGGTTAAGGTGATCGATCTTAGCGTCAATGGACTGCAGACTCTGTTGCATACTAAGCATCATGCGTTCCAATTTGCTGCTAGCGCCTGCTTCCAGTTCGGGTTCAGTGTCAGATGCAGCTGGAGCTTGAGATTTCGTGAGCCTCCGAGTTTCGAAATTCAGTTTTGCTTGCTGCTTGTCCGACTTGCCCATGGTTAATGCTGCCTCTAGGAGGGCCCAGTCCTCACTATCACCAAGGTGTCGCCGCTGGGGCTACGTCTGTCGTACTTCGCTCCACACAAGTAGGGAGCATCCGATGAGGGCACGCCGTCGTACGGGGAAGCGCCGCTCTCTTCTACATGTATCTCGTATCCCCACAGGCGGTTGCTGGCAGATTCGTGTTATGCAGCTCCTCGCCAGTCGCATTGGTGACAGCGCACAGCACCCTGTACGCTCAGCACGCCACCATCCACTGCAATATACCGGCGATAAGCCGCAACACAGTCGTGGTCAGCCCACTTCACAGCACTGAACGGACTTACTTCGATTTGGTATATGGGTCTCAGTCTTCGTCGCCACAGCACGACACCGCAACCGCGCGTCCACGGCGTTTGCTGTAATCCAGTTGGGGGATGCACAGCTGTGGTCACAGTTTCGTGACAGGTCGCGAGAGCGACGCGACGCGCCGCGCTGCCGCGCCGAGGCCAAGGCGCTACGGCTGCTAGTCCATATGTGCATACATTCAGAGCTCACCCTAATAGAGGTACCGCTCAGTACTGGGGGCACACGTGATTTATCATTGCATCTGCAGACCAGGAATCATAGTCCGCCCAGAGACAGCACACAAAGCAGTTCAATGACAAGATCCCAATCCTCTGAGTGCAAGAGCCCAGCGCAAAGCCCCGAAGCTGCAGACACGCACATTACCGCCGGGCAGAGGTTCATGTAGCCAGGTAGCACCGTGAACGGGGGCGGAAGGCAGCGCAATCTTCCCCGCCACGTCCTCGGGCCCCCGGCCACAGCGCCGAATTTTAGGGCCAGCAGCCGCTGCAACAGCCCTCCCCCACCGCAGCAGGACACTCCACAGCAGTTCTATACAGTGTTCAAAGCGGCGGTGGTCAGCAGCAATTCACTCAGAGCATGAAGGCACACTCCCCCGCATCACTCCGGGCCACAGCAGGCACTCATCTCAGTTCACTGTGCACAGTATGGCGGGCACCCCGGGCGAGGGTCGCGACAGCAATATCTTACCGCGCCTCGCCGATAATCTCGGATTCAGATCAGGCACAGCGCCTCACCCCTGCAACTCCCCTGGGGGCGAGGTCAATATTGCAGCAGCAGCTCCCGTAGTTCAACCAGGTTTACATGTGGCTTAACGGCTGCGCTTGCAGGCCAGAAATCCCCAGTCCGTTCAGAGACAGTGCACAGAGCCGTTGGATGACAAGCTCTTAAGTCTCTAATTTGGCTTGTTCAGGAGATCTTCACGCAGGATCCCAGCACAGTGTCACGAACTGCAGCCACACTTCAATTAGTCACACCACCGTTGGGCAGAGGTCCACGCAGCCAGGCAGCACCTCAAATGGGGGCAGAAGGCAACGCAAGCTCCCCCGCCGCGTCCTCGGGCCTCCTGCCACAGCGTTGGATTTTTGTTCCGACAGCCGCCACAACAGGCCTCCCTCATCGCAGCAGGACGTTTCGCAGCTGTTACTCATGGCTCAGTCCCTGCAGGGCTCCCAGTGGCGGCGGCCAACTACAGTTCCCTCCAAGCACGAATGTGCACTCCGCTGTGGCACTCCAGGTCGCGGCAGGTACATACCGCAATTTGCTGATCACAGCATTCCAGGCGCTCCGGGCGCGGGTCGCGGCGCTGGTATCTTACCGTGCCTCATCGATACTGCAGGAATCAGTTCAGGCACAACGCCCCACCACTACTACTCCCCAGGGGGCAAGGTCGATATCACGGCAGCAGCCCCAGTAGCGCAGGCAGGCTTCAGTGCAGGGAAACCTCCGGGGCCGCCATGTTGCTCCTTTGCGAGTACTGCTGCCAGCGGTTCACAGGGGCTCGAAATGGCTGCACCGAAGCCAGCAAAGTGCTCCTCGTGTGTTGAGGCGTTGAGAAATGTTCATGTCACCGATGGATGGCGGCGCTGGTGTAGGATATTTGGCGGATCGTTACCTCGACCAGCAGAGCAGCACTAAGGTGCGGCCATTTTGCTCCGGGCTCTCTAGCGTCCTCTGGATGGATAAAGTTAATATTCGTATTGGCGCATTTCGCTCCCACCCCCAGGGGGATATTCACAAGAACGTGCGCTAAACATCTCCAAAAAATGTTAACGCAACTTTACACATCGCAGTCTATCGCGGGAAAATAACCCTGTGTTAACGTGGAATTCACAACACGGTGGTACCATGCAATAGTCTCCCAAAAACGCGGACAATGTCCGCGATACAACAACCGCGACGGTGATAAAAACACAAACCCCAACGCAAAAAAACATGCGATGAGGAAATCAGCGATAAGCAGCGCCAGGAATGCAATACACACACGGCAGGCGGGAAAATCACTACAGAAGTAGAATAAACACACAAACACAAAATGACCAACACCGAAGCACCATGGAGGCAGCTGGAGCAGGCGCAGAGGACGAGCGGAACCCCACAAGCACCCCGGATGACCAGCCTGGGACCTCGGGGACAGGGAAGGGCAAGGACAGGAAGAAGAGGAAGACGAAGTTCAGTCCGCAGGAGAATAGGATCTTGGTCACGGAGGTGATGGAACACCATCAAGAACTGTTCGTCACCTCCAACGTGTCATTGGGCACCAAAAATGGAATATGGCGGTCCATCGTGGACAAGGTGAATGCCGTCGGAGAGCACAAGAGGTCAATGGACGAGGTCAAGATGCGATGGATTGACATCAAGCGCAAAACCAAGGAGAAACTCGCAGGCAACCAGAAGGCAGCAATGCAGACTGGAGGTGGGAGCCTAGCGCCACAGCTGGAGCTGGATGACATGGAGGAGCTGGTGTCGACAGTCATCAGTGTGGAAACTGTGGCAGGAGTCGGGGGACCGGACACTGCTCGACACAACACAACAGCAACAGGGTGAGTAACCACCAGGTACTGGGGGGACGGGGGGAGATGGCCACAATGGCACACATGCACAATCAAGCAGAGCACAGTGCACACCCACAATGACCCTGGATCATGGCCCGGATCCACAGACTGACACAATGTACATTGCCCTGCTGTCTGAATGTGAACATGTACCATGCGGCTACATACATGTGGACCCATTGTAATACAGCATCTCCCCTTCACATTGCAGGGGCACAGTCAACACCTCCTGCAGAGCAGTCCCAGCCACTCTTCACTGATGACGAGGAGGACACCACCAGCATCGACACCCAAGCCCTCCAAAACATCATTGAACTCATCCGCCAATCACCTCCAGGACCAGGGCAGCCCAGCTGCATCGAGGAGACCCCACCCACTCCACAAACCACCCAGCAGGAGGCACCCACAACCCGGCTGTCTCCCAAGACCCCCCGAACAACACATTGCCTTCCAACGCCGTGTGTTGGAGGGCCAGAGGGAGATGGCTGAGCAGGTGCGGGTGGGGTTCGACCTCATGGCTACCAAACTTGACGCCATCCATGGGTGTCTAAGTCCCATCAGGGACCACCTCCAGTCCCTAACGGACACCCGCAGGCCGCTCCATGGTCTCCAACTAGCCCTGGCTGACATGGCTGGAGTCATGACTCGGAGACAAGAACACCTGTCCGCTCAGAGTGGCTCCAGCGATCTCAGCCGTGAGCTGGCACACATGCGGAGGCTCATGGAGGACATGGTGCGGATGGAGGCGGAAAGGATGGCAGCCACCGGCCCCTGATGTGTTAGTGGCACACAGTGCCGCAGCTGGAACTGCACCACCCACAGGTGGGGCAGAGCACACATCCGAGGACAAGGACGTGTATGGGATTGAGATCAGAAGGAGGCACTAGCATTCATGTCCGCCACCTGGCCTGTTGCTGCTTGGTGCCGCACATGGCCCCATGACCTTCCACTGACCCCCGATACACTCTGCTGCTCTCACCTTGGACCACGACATGGACTGCCATATCCTGTTTGGTGACCAATGACACGGTGACCAGACTGCGGACTGTACACTTCCTCTTCCGCTGTACTTGTCATTCCCCGATGGACTCTGGCTGGCCCTCCACGGGCCCATATTGTGAAGTGGGGTTGGCATGGCCCTGTCCTGCTCCAGCTGCAAAACTCCACTGGATGTGCATTAAACATCCTGAAACGCACTGCTGTGTCATGTCTCACATCATTCATGTATGAATGTGTGGATGAATGTAGGGTTAGTGATTCCCCCTAACGTCAATGATGCTCATCTAGTGGGATTCCAGTCACAGTGTGCTACGTTGCCGATTGCGTTCCAGGTGCTGTAGACACTACAACAGGGACACACGCATTAGTCACTTCCTTGTCCGGACATGGACTGAACCATGCCCAGAGCCCCCGAGTCATTGTTGCAAGCCCTTCGCTGGTCCGGCGTACGCCAGGCCAGACCACTCCGCTTACGCTCCGAGGGGGGCCACATAGCTACATGTCGCAGGTTTACACGCTTGTGGTCTGCAGGTCACTGGTCTAGTTGTCAGCATGACACGGCCACTCCCTGAGGGCAGGTTTGCACACACACCACACCCATACGGCACAGGCGTCACAGGCCATGTGACCCCGCCAATATAAGGGGCCGACAACGTCACATTCCCCACTGCCGGTGGTGACTGGATGATGGACGTTCCACGATTCTCAATCATAAAGGGCCCATGAGTTGTTGCGCACAGGGTTAGTGGCACCCGAAGCCTTGCAGCCGTCACGGGCCTACCACCACGTGGCGCTGACTGGGGTTGCACAGGGTTAGTGGCACCGAAATTGCTGAGCGGGTGTGCAGCCTGTGATGATGACGTGTGCACTGATGTGGTCTCTGCCATTGATGCCTCAGGACTCAGCGTCATGTGTGGGACCTGCTGGTCCGCGGTGCGGGTCCGCATGATGTGGAGCATGCCATGGTGGCGGGACCGGGGCCTGGAGCTTGCACGGGCACGTGGTGTGCCCACTGGAGGACACACCGTTGGCGGCAGGTGAGCAGTGGGGCCTGGGTGCGCAAGTGCGGACAGCCAGCGCTGGCCGGCGGGAGTGGGTAGGGTGCGGCTGCATGTGTGCGCAGGACAGACAGGCGTTGTTGCCTTGTGCAGTGAGATGGACTCTGCCATGATTGACTCTGGCCTCGATTACAGATTGCAGACCTGGTGGCTTGCAGTGTATCCCGGCATGTGGTTGGAGACACACCGGTGGCAGCATGTGAGCAGTGGTGCCTGGGTGCGCTGGGGCGGCAGTGTCCCTCCCTCTCTCTCTCTCTCTCTCTCCCTTCCTTTCCTTCTCTCTCTCTCTCCCTTCCTTTCCTTCTCTCTCTCTCTCTCCTTCCTTTCCTTCTCTCTCTCTCTCTCTCTCTCCCTTCCTTTCCTTCTCTCTCTCTCTCTCCCTTCCTTTCCTTCTCTCTCTTTCTCCCTCTGCCTTTTTTTCCTTCTCTGTTTCTCTGTGTCTCGCTCCTTTGATGTGCGCATGACACACGTTCTGATTTGGTGCTTTTTTTTCCAGGCTGTGACATCAAGGTTGTCCCGGACGAATCCGACAGGAGTCTTCCGCATTGGTGTTTTGTGTTGTATTTCAGTAAAGTTTTTGGTTGTTACTTCAATGATGAGTGACTGTTTCTCGTTCTTCTGACCACACGTGTGTTTCTTTTTGTCATTGTGAGACATCATGTGCTTTTTGTGGCTCTTGTGTCGTGCACGGTATGTGTTTGTCTGGGGGGGGGTTGTCTGGGGGGGGGGCCTGGGAGTGGTGGCGGTGGGTGTTGTGGCCCTCATGGGTCTCCGAGCTGCATGATCATTGCCTCCATGGCATCTGTGGGTCTTCAGATGTGGCTCTTGGCTGGGCTCCCTTTCATGCTGCAGGTAGTCGTCCTGCTTAACACCAGCAAAAGGCAGGTGTTAATTCCCTGCTGCTACCGTGGCTTATCGCCTGTTTTTGGTTCGCATCGCAGATCTGGCAGTTTGTTGTGAAAGTGGTGTAGTGGTGTTATCGTGTGTTTTTGCACGGGAACACCTACTCTGCATCTCATTAGGGTTAGTTGGTGGTGTCACCCGTGGGGATAACATTTGCGGCAGTTATCGCGGGAATACTGGCGATGTCTGCAGTTTGCACCCGCTTGTTCATGGGGCGTTAAATCTATCTCCACTTTTGATGTGTTAAGGTGGCGATAACTCGGCGATAAGTCCTTGTGAATATGCCCCCCAATCCCTTGTCTATTCTATATTCTCTCCTTCGCACTGCCCCCCGACCCCTATTCCAATGCATTCCGTTGTTTCCCCTCTTTTCTCTATCCCCAGTCGCACTCCTTCACTTCATTCATTTTTCTCATTCTCCCTCCTACGCCGCACCACCCTTACTTCGTCCCCTGTCTCTCTCCTCATGTTTCCAACATTCCCTTCCTCTTCTCTTATCGTCCATGTCTCCTCGCCCTCTCTCTGCCCTTGCTCCTTTCTCCTATTGTATTTCCCTTCTGTTCTCTTGCCTTTCACTGGTATCCATATGAGAACAGATACCCCCCACACACACACACCCCACAAAAGGTGTTTGTGTGTAGATCACACTGAGGGAGGAGGGCGAAGCCGGTTCTCCAAAGGTTACAGTAAATATCGCCCCTTTGAAGTGAACACATTATGGATTGGAAAAGCTTGGCGCCCCCCCGAGGCGCGTGAAAACTGACTGCAGCCTTCTGACCCCTTCGCCTGGCCTCAGATATTGTGCTTGCTGCCCCGCTCTTGATTTTATTTCTTCTTTTTATCGGCTCTGTCAGCCCCACCTTGCTGTATTGCCTCTTTCTTCCTTCAACACACACAAACACCTCTCCTTATCTCGCTGCCCCTCCCTCCCCCCTGTCCCCCACCCCCCACCTGTCTCTGGCTGGTAATCCTGTGGTTAAACTATCCTGAGTCAGTAATCACCTTTGATATAATCTGTTTTCAGAGAGGTGCTGTAATGCACCATGTTGCATCAGCTGGCCCCTCCCAGGCCCAACCCAGAGCAGTTTGGAAAAGCAATTGTCTTATCAATCTGGTGGTTCACGGGCAGTATGTGTGAGAGTGGTGGGGGCGCCTATTACACCACAGGTTACAGAGAACGATGTTAGACGGGTGTGTGTTGTGCAACTGTGTGTTTACATCTCTGTACAGCTGCTTGCAACGTGACTAACCTGTCTAAATCTCTAGTGGCACATGTGCGTGTTTGTTTTTAACATCGGAATAAAAGCAATTATAATACAATAGCTGTGTGCCCAACTGTCTCTGTAGTGGCACCCATGTGGCTGGCTGTCTCGGTGTATACATACGTCTGTGTCCAACTATGTGCCCATAAGTATGTCTCCCTGTCTAACTTTTTGTGTGTGCGTTTATGTATAATTGTCTCTCTTCAAGAGTGTTTGTCTTCAGGTATCTGTGTTTGACCTCCGTAGGTGTGTGTGTTCGTGTTTTTGTTTACGCTGTGATATGTGACTGTAAGTGTGTTTGAGGTCTTGTGTTTATCAACCGATCTCCATACCTAGTCTGTTTGAGTTGTGGTGAGTTGATGTAATTTTGCCTTCTCCAGCCACATAATTTACTTAGCCCTGCCGTATAATTCCAGTGGCCCTGGTCTTAGCCTTTGTACGTTATTGTGTGAATATGCAAGTATACTTCAATGCGTCTATTGTAGTGTCTATCTATCTATTCTGGGCAAATCACTTAATCTCCCCTTGCCTACCAAAAATAAATGTGCACTTGTGCAATGTAACTGGTGCTCACGTAAAGCGCTCCAATACCTTTGGGTCAGAGTTTGTGCTATATAAAAATGCAAAAAAAAGAGAGGGAATTTACAAGCACAAAACCATTTTCTCCCAATTTCAAAAGGGTTTTGCAATTGTGAACATACCTTATTTTATTTATTTATTTATTTATTTAAGAAGTTTTCTATAGCGCTGGCCTGACCCTAGGGTATCGGAGCGCTTTACAGCAGGTACATATCAGATAATCACCAGATACAAAATAGAAGAGCGACATATTAACAGAAGAACGCAAAATAAAAGAGTGACACATTATAGTGCAGGACAGTGTTAGTCTTCAGGATTCTTCGGAGTCTTAGAGCTGGCAGAGCGCGATGTCCGCTAGCTGTCCCGAGTGATCCTATCCACTCCCTAGGCAGTAGTTGAGGAACAGGGTTTTGAGTTGGCTTTTGAATTCTACAAAGGAGGGAATGGTTCTGATGTGAGGGGGAATAGAGTTCCAGATTTTAGGAGCGCTTCCGGCGAAGGATCGGTCCGCAGTTTTTTTTCTTCTAGTTTTTGGTGGGATGAGTAGGAGGGAGTTTGAGCTTCTCAGGTTCCTGGTCTGGCCGGCTTTTTTGAGTTTTTTCGCCAGATATTCGGGTTTGCCGGTGTGAAGGGCTTTATGTGTGAGGCAGGCTGTTCTGAAGCTAATCCGCATTTCGACTGGAAGCCACTTAAGTTCCCTGAGTGCAGGGAGATATGATCGAATTTCTTGATACCGGTGATCATTCTGGCAGCCGCATGCAGCGTTGTTTTGATGGGAGCCAGATGCGATTTTGGAATTCCTGAGAGGACTGCGTTCCCATAGTCCAGTCTTGACAGTACCAGAGATTGGGTGGCCTGTTTGAGATCACTGTGGCGGAATGAAGGGTTTTATTTTGTTCAGTAGTCTGAGGTTAAGGAAAGCACTTTTGGCCGAATTCTTAATGTGTCTCGTCATGTTCAGTTTTGGGTCTAGAGTGATGCCTAGTGATTTGACAGAGTCTGCTAGAGTGAGATTCCCGTTGAGCGAATCGACGGCCTTTAACCATTCGGCAATTTGGGGGTTATCTTCCTTATTCGAGATGAGGAGTGTCTCAGTCTTGTCAGGATTTAGTTTAAGGTGGTTGCATGTCAACCAGTGTTGGACATCTCTCAGTACATCATTGAGTCTTTGAATGTCTTTGAGAGAGGTAGTTTCCAAATAAATCTGAGTATCATCAACGTAGAGATGGAAGCGGATGTTGGCTTTTCTGAGTAGTTTGGAGAGAGGTTCCATGTAGATGTTAAAGAGTTGCGGTGATAGCACCGAGCCTTGAGGGACGCCCTTGTTGACTTGTTGGAGGTCGGAAGTGAAGTTTTTGATTTTTATTTTTTGTGTGCGATTGTGTAGAAAGGAGGAGAACCATTGGAGGACTACCTCGCCAAGACCAGCTCTTTCTTGGAGAGCCCTTATGAGGAGTTTGTGATCTACCGTATCAAATGCTGCCGAGAGGTCAAGGAGAATGAGGAGGCAGCATTGGTCAGAGTATAGTGATCCGTGGATATCGTCGATGATGTTGATGATCGCGGTTTCTGTGCTACAGCCTTTTCTGAAGCCAGACTGGTGGGGGTCCAGGAGGTTGATGTTGTCCAGGTGTTGGGTTAGTTGTTGTAATACGCATCTTTCTAGGGTTTTTGATAGAAGGGGGAGGTTCGACACAGGTCTAAAGTTGTTCAGCTCCGTACCGTCTAGGACGGGTTTTTTCAACAGGGGTGTGGCTTGTCCCATTTTAAGGCAGTCTGGAACGACTCCATTTTTCAGGGAGCTATTTATGATCGTGCACCAGAGCGGAGCTAAGGCGCGCTTCAGTTTTTTGGTCAGTAGGGGAGGACATGAGCTGAGGGTTTGGAGGTGGAGATCAATGTGACTATCTCAGTTTCTTGAATGGGGCGGAAACTTAGCCAGGAATTGGAAGAGGTACCAGGAGAAAGATCAAGCGTCCCAGCCGCGATGCTCTTTATGGGGTGCGTGTTGTTGACGTCCAGTGAGAGTTCGATTTTAGTGATCTTATCATTGAAGAAGTTGGCGAAGTTGTCGCAGAGTTCTTTGGACGCCTGTATAGAGGAGGACACGGGCTTGGAGGTTTGTTGTCTGATGATGCTATAGAGCTCCTTGGGTCTGTTTTTGCACTGTCCAGCGCCGAACGGAAAAAGCTGGATTTCTTGTTTTTGATGTGATTGTTGCACTTCCTAAGGGCTGATTTGAGTTGATCACGGAGGATGGAGGTAGGGTTATTTCTCCACTTTCTTTCTTTGGCTCTTAGTTTTCTCCTTTCAGAATTGAGGTCGGAGTTGAACCATGATCTGGATGGAATGGCTCGGCTTTTTTCAGCTTTAGGGGAGCTAGTTGGTCAAGCATGGACACTAGCTTTGCGTTGTAACACTCAGTGAGTTCATTTGTGGAGAGGTGGTCGTTGGTGTCGGGAAGAAGCGAGCTTATCCGTTCTTCAAGGGCTCCCAAGGGAATCTGAGAGAAGTTTCTCAACCATTTGGGGGGTCTTGCATAGGCGTTTGAAAGAGAGTTAGTTGGTTGATATGAAATAAGATCATGTGGTGGTCTGACCAGTCCACGGGGAGTATGTAGTTGATTGTGATTGTGTTTCTTTGAGCGATGATGGCATCCAAGGTGGCTCCTTTGTAGTGCGTCTCCTCCGTGCAGTGTATTGGGTTAAATTGTTGTCACAGAGGAGACTGGATAGCGATTGGATTAGCGGGTTGTTAGTTTCATTCCACCGCAGGTTAAGGTCGCCAAGAGTTAGATTATTGGCATCTCCTAGTGCACCATGAGCTATCAGGTCAGATAAGTGATCCCCGAATGCGGAGGTGTTGCCTGGTGGATGATAAAGAAGGTGGCAGAGCAAAGTTCCATTATCTTTGGTCTTAATGTTGGTTGAGAGACATTCAAATGTGTTGTAATTGCATGAATCTATTTCCGTGATGACCATGTTGTCTTTATGGATGATAGCTATCCCTCCCCCTCGCTGGTCTTTTCTGTCTTTGTTAATGATGGAAAAACCTGGGGGTACAAGCATGTCTAAGCATGGTGAGGAGAGCTCGTTGAGCCAGGTCTCCATG
Organism: Calotriton arnoldi; assembly: GCA_963921515.1. Classification (NCBI taxonomy): domain Eukaryota; kingdom Metazoa; phylum Chordata; class Amphibia; order Caudata; family Salamandridae; genus Calotriton; species Calotriton arnoldi. The sequence continues at coordinate 265,764 of CAWUFW010010925.1, forward strand.
ATGAACGCAATGTCGATGTCATGCGAGAGGATGGCCTCTGCTAGTTCAGTTGCATGCAAAGAGGCCGACCTGCAGTTGATGAGCAAGCAGTTGGTGAAAAGCTCTTTGTTGCTGGGGGTCTTTTCTTTGGGCGCCCTAGGTAGGGTGGTGAGGAAGGGCGGTCGCGGGGGTTTTGTGCAGGGAAGGTCTTTTCGGAGACCCGTGATCACTTGGATTTTGGATTTAGGGGAGTCAAAGGGAGGTGTGTCATATGAGGAGGCTAGATCGGCTGCTTCATTGTCAGACATAGCTGCTTCTGTTCTAGTGGGTCTTGAGGTCAAGGGTTTGATATCGGTATTTGAGCGTGTCTGAGCCCCGGTGGGAAGGGCTGAGTTTCTTAGGGATTTTTGTGGCCAGGGTTCCGTGTCCAATCTTTGGAGTCTCTGAAGCTGAGTTTCGTGGGTTTTTGAGGGCCAGGAAGGGTTCTTGTGGCTGTTGGTGTTGGAAGTAGAGGGAACCCAGGGAGGGGATTGGTGGGGTCTGCGCACCTTATCTAGGTTGGTGAGGATTTCAGACAGGCCCCGGGAGATCGAGTCTATCTGGTTTTCTAGTGACGCGAGACGCTGCACCATGGAGTCGTGGGAGGGGGTGGGGGCATCTTGGGGGGATTCGCCTTGTGTGGTGCGGGTCTGGTTTATGGAGTGTTGTCTACTGCTCATTATGTAGGACAAGTTGTCACCTTTTGGAATCCTGGGAGGGGGGTGAGTAGGGTCATGATATGAATTCGAGTTTCTGAGATCTGTGCGGGAACTAGTGAGGTTAGGGGTCACTGTTGGCGGAGCTCGTTCGTGGGGTTGCGGTGGGTGGGTCCAATTAGGGAGTGGATTTGTGTTTTCCTTAGAGAGTTGTAGAGCATGCTTAGTAGGGGTACTGTAGTGTGAGGTGACTCGGGGGAGGCGGACAGCGAGGGCGGGGGGTGAGGTGGATTGTGTATCCTGTTGGGGCCGATTAGCTGTCGGTGGGAGCTGGGTTAAGGCGGGTCGAGGCAGGTGGGGGAGAGCGGATCGTAGAGTGGGGAAGAGGGAGTCGAAAGCCTCTAGGTTCTCGTTGTTTGCCTGAATGAGGACAGTGCCGTTAGTGTAGATGGTCACGGATGTGATCCCTCTTCTTGACGAGCGATTAGGGAGCAAGGATGTTAATTTGCAGCTGTGTGCTGTGGATGTGGTTTTGGCGATGTAAAGTTGTGCTCTGAGAGTGGAGATCCAGTCTTCTGGTCTCTCCGTGTGGAAAATTAGGTCCATCTTAATCAGACCTTTGGAAGAGGAGTGGTAGATGTCTGTAAATAGGGTTTCTCTGTGTTGTCTGATTAGTTTCTGTTTGAAATTTCGTCTCATTTTAGCAGAAAGGTGGGGGGGAAGTTAATAGTGTATGAGTTCAGGCTGTGAGGTTTCAGATGGGTAGGTAGGGATTGGGTGGGGTGGGTTGGCGTGTCAAGAGCCATAGTGTGAATTCTGCACAATGGGGGATCAAGCCTCTGAAAGGGAGTTTAAGGGAGTTGGTGAGATAGGCAGATCAGCAGTGAGTGAGTTAGATGTTGAGTTAAAGGTTGTCGCCGGTGTCAGTCCTGGGGTACTGACTTCAGGAGTCCACCCTTTTATGGACCTCTGGGTCAAGAGTGGATAGGTCAGCCACTATTGATGTGGGCGCAATAGTTCTAAGCTTATGGGGAAGGGCTGGACCACTTCCTCTTGCTTGGTGGCCCTTAAGGCGGATTGGTTTCAGAACCTGTTTTGAATTAGACTCGGGACTCCGATGGTCGGGTGTCGGCCATCTTAAGGCCAGGCAAGGACCTGAGAGGGATAGTAGCTCCGTGTAGGGCTTATGCTCTAATTTCAAAAATCTTCTTTTGATCGTGGTGGAGGCCGATGATATCCCCTTATGTAGAGCCCTTGCCTCTGTTATTAGGTTATTGGGTCTTGTCTGGTGGTAGGCTGTGGCTCTTTGTGCTCTAGGGGGTGGCCATCATGAGGCCAGGCAGCCTCGGCTGGGGGCGTGGGGCTCCTTGAGGGGCTGGGAGCTCTTGAGAGGTTCCTACTTCGTTGGGGGCAGAAGGGATCCTGTCACATGGCGTCCTGTGCCATAAAGGTATAAAGAGCCAGTCTTAGAGGACGAAGCAGCACAGCAAGGGTTAGGGATCCGCCATCTTAGAGTCAGGCGGAATAGAAGGGAGAAGTTGCGCTTCTTTCGGGACTTGGCTGCGCTGCAGCGCCAATCTGGGTCATTTCTGGACAGATTACTGGGGGGTGAGGTCTCTGATTTTGAGGCTGTGGGCCTTGAGGTTCGGCGGGCCCTATTTCTTGCTGATATGGTCGCGCGTGGCGGCCATTTTGAGGCCAGTCGTGGATCCTTCCGAGTTCAGGATCTGTAGCCCTTGCTCAGGCAGGAGCACTCGTCTGGTCTGAGGTGTCCTTTTAGATTGCTAGGGGTGTGTGGCCTCTGATTATGTGGTTGGGGGCCTTGGCGCTCGGCGGGCCCTATTCCTCGATGGAATGGTTGCGCGTGGCGGCCATTTTGAGGTCAGTCGTCCTACCTTAGACGCTGCTCCAAGGCAGATCGGGACGGGAATCCTTCCAAATTCAAGACCTGCAGCCCTTGCTCAGGCATGAGCACTCGTCTGGACTGAGGTTTCGTTCAGTGGTTTCTCGTGTGTCCGACGCGGATCCGGGAGTGCTTGCTGGATTCCTACACGGAGTCCTGTCAGGGCTGCTGGCAGTTCTGAGGGATCGGCGAGGGACAAATTTTGCCAGGCACTGCGATCTACATCGATGTCGTCTTCAGGCTTCTTCGCTCCGGTGAGTCACGTTTTGATGGGTGGTGGGGAGAGTGGGGTTCGGGAGGGGGATTCAGGTGGGAAATCACTGATGTAGTGAACCCGATCCCGGGAGCCAGGTTTCAGAGCTCCCTCCCCGCGGCCATCTTCTCTGTGGTATACCTATTTGCGCTTGTGAGTTTCACTTATACATACATGCAAGGAGATTTAACAATGAGTTGAACCCCCCTCCCCGCCCCCCAGGGAGTACCATGGAAGACTAAGAATACGTTTTTCCACCATATGAGAAAGGTTACTGGTCTTACTGATGTCTAAAGCGTGACACCGGAAGTTACAAACAACAGGTAAAGAGAAGTGAAGGGTTCTAGAACAAATGGCAGTGGTAAAGAGAGACCTAGCCAGCACCTCCGTTATGTCTTCCCCCAGTATTATTAAGAGACTAATAGTAATCTAAGCGTGCTCAATGTAAGACACTGTGCCATTTATCAGTGTTAATCTATATGGAAAAAAATATAATCCTTTCCCATACACAATACAATTACAAAAAAGTTAACAGAGCACAGCCACTATATAGTATTGTAACTGACCTTGTAGTCAGTTTATTTTTTAATAAGCCCAAATTAATATAAAGTTTATAATACAAAACAAATGTTCATAGAAATTTTTGCAAAAGGCAAGTAATCTTTGAAAAGTCTTGATTCCGTTGACACGAAGTACGTATCGTAGAAGAAGACAGCCGACACGTGTTTCGTCGTTTATACGACTTTTTCAAGGCTGTAGAAACAATATTCAAATTGATATACAATATTGTATAAATAGTATTGTATATTTGATGCCTTTTTAAATGCATGTCACTCGTTAACAGTGAAAAGAAAGACCATATATTCTACAAAGACCAGCTAAAGAATGTGGTTAAAATTACACAAAACACATTTGTGTCATCAGTGATAAATAACACAAGACAAGACACCAAGAAAAATAGGGGAAGAAGAAAATATAATATAAACCACAAAGGGAAGAATTTAAGAAGAGAAAGGAGAAGAGAAACAGACAAATAGAAAAAGGAAATTTAGAGAGAATAATAATAATATTCCATTGTGCTTGACAAACATAATATTACCAAGCATGCACCAAGATAGAACCAACCGAAAGAGAATGTGCAAATAGCTTATACCCAAGGTGCAATAGTGTGTGTTCCTTGTATAAGGTAACACATACCTTAGAAACATTTCTGTGGCTCAGAATTGAAGAAACTTCTTTGAAATCTCGGATTTTCGAAGAGAACAATGTCACGAAGTATAGACGCAAATTTTAAATCTTATAGAACACTCAATATGACTACAGATAAAAAGAAGAAGTATAAAGGACAAAAGATGATTAATCACTGAATTAAAGAATAATGAATTTTAATTGAATCAATTCCATATATACTTCCACGTTTCTTTAATATTAAAAACCGTGCACTTATTTAAAAAATAGGCAAATACTTCCTAGTCTAAGGATTAGTTTTAAATTCATCTAAACCCAGTAAAAATGCTAATAGGTTCGGGAGAGAGAAGACTAAGTTCTAATACTAGTTCTAATTGTAAAGAGAGAGCCATTGCCAAATAGCATAGAGTTAAGTATAATTTCATTTGATGAGTCACTAAAAATCATACCTTGAAAGTGCTTATTCAGCATTTTCTATTTCTATTGTAGACGATGCGTCAAACTTTGTAATTGAGATAAATTGTAGATATGAGTCACAAATAGTGGTACTCTGTAAACAAAAAAATATATAAGTAGAAATCTAAGATCGCAAATATACTTAAAAATTAAAAATTAAACCAACTGGGGTCCAATATCCAATCTAAGTATAATTTCAGATAACAATGCACCTGCACTGGTAATACCAGTATAGGAATCCAAAAACAGCGCGAATTAGATTGACAAGAGGAAGTGGTACACACAGGTTAGTGACCCCTGTGATACAATACGCACACTAGTGCCTACCCTATGTAGGAAAGATGTTACAAACACTACCGCACAAATTACCGTCGATTCAGCACTCATAGTCCTTTATCAAATAATTATTACATCAACAAGTGCTCTATCACAGCATCTGAATGAGTGCACAAAACTCTTAAGTGTATCCATGCTAGTATAACAAGGCTTTAAACATTTTATTGCCTATATTCACCGACGTTTAAAATAACAGTATCAGAATCCATAATGTTACCTCCTAAATGTCCCGGTTATGTTGTAATGGTAACCTGATACACCATAAAATAAAACACCACATCTCCTTTTTAAAATATTCCATTCTAACTCATTTTTTCGAACTTTTGCCATCCGTTGGACCGTAATTGCTATTACGAACAAAAGTACATTAGAATAGCGTCAACTCTATCCAACACCACCAATTTATCAGCTACTAAAGTATTACCAATAGTTAACTCTACAGTTTGCTAACGTGCATCGCTATACCACAACGCTCACCTCGTACGAACAAACGCGTCCCGCTACAGTGGAGAGATCCTCGAGTATGCGGACTGCTCAGCTTCTATTAAATAGCCAGCAAAACACCTGATTGATGATGACCAAAGCAAAAACCAAAGACGGACGGTTTTTCGGCAGAAAAAGTAATAGCCGAAACCAGCGCCATCTTGGAATAGTAAAAGAGACTATGTTTCCCTCATTACGTCGAAGCTAATGTAATCTGGAATAAATAAAATCAGTATTCCAAGTGACGAAGGTATGAAAGAATATGATTAAAGAATAGAAAAGAAGTGACCCCAAATGCGCCATTACTTTTAAATAGTTAGATAAAAGTTCAAGTTAGTGAGTGGTAGTGCGTAATGACAGAAAAAAGAGAGCAAGATCACTAGCATTATACATAAGTGTTGTGATCATTACAATTAACACAACACTATAGTAAACACCTTAATTATAGATTTGTATTTTCCATCCAAGTCTCGCCCTCGTCAAGTATAGACATATAATTAGCAAAGTCACCAAATGTTACAGAAAGGAAAAAATGCATCGATATGGTGATAATAGAATGGGGGAATCCAATATCAAAAAATGCACAAAATTTGTGAACATTTAAATGTAAAAGTATTTGGTAGATGAAACATTTGTGTTAGAATTTGGACACACATTGCTATCAACTCAAAACTGTAAGATTGAGCACTGATCCATTCCTAAACGAACAAAATTAAAAAAGTTAACTAGCATTGAATAACCGACACATTGATTTCATGGGGTTCAGTCTTTCAAAAATACTGACATCTCCCTGTCAGTATTAAGCCCACGGTCAACAGCCCTCAGTTTGTTTATCCAAGTTGTTTCTAATTTACGTAGGCTGTGTACCCTGTCACCTCCTCTCGGATTATCAAAAGCAATTTCAACACCATGAAATCTCACTCTTGGCAGTTCTGCAGAACCATGATTGGAATTGAAATGAACAGCCATAGGGTAATCAGTGTTGTTGTTCCTGATTGCCCGTATGTGTTCTTGTAATCTCTCTTTAATTGTTCTGATGGTGCTACCAATATAAATTTGTTTGCATGGACAAATGATACAATAGACCAAGAACTTGGTGTTACAATTCATAAATGATTTAACAGTGTGTGTTGTTTCAGTATTATATTTGAAGCACTTTGTATTGTCAAGAGCATATTGACAAACATTACAGTGACCACACTTACAGAATCCAGATAGTGGTGCACCCATCCAATGTATCCCCTTTTGTTCTGTTTTGGATTGTAAAAACTGGAACACAAAGCATTTCCTAGTGTTTGTCCACGTCTAAAGATAATGTTTGGTCTTCTCAGTAATACTTCACTCACAATCGGATCTATATGTAGAACATGCCAGTGTTTGTTTAGGATTTTATACAGTACATGACTGGCTGAATTGTATGGAGTAATTAAAGAGATTTTATCCTTAAATTTAGTACCCTTTTTTGTCTTAGATTTATTTCTCAACAGTTTTGAACGATTGAGGCCCAAAGCGTTTGTCTTGGCCATATCCAATATTTTCTGATCATATCCTCTAGATTTGAATCTAGCGAGGGCATGTCCCATTTCTTTTTGGAATGTGTCATCCTCGCTACAATTCCGTCTAATCCGAGTTAATTCACCCAGTGGTATGGATGTCACTTGTGACCTGGGATGAGCAGTGTCCGCATGTAACACAGCATTACATGCTGTCGGTTTCCTAAATAATGTAGACAGAATTGAACCATCTTTGGCATACAATTTTAGATCCAAGAAGGAAATTTCTTTTCGATTGTATTGATAAGTAAATATTATATTGCAATTGTTGGAATTTAAAAAAACACACAACTCCTGCAACAAATCGCTGCTTGCTGTCCAAATCATAAGAATATCATCTATGTACCGCCCCCAATATATCACATGTTCCATTAGGGGAGCAGGACATTTGGACCAGATATATGTCTTCTCAAGCCAGCCCATGAACAGATTCGCTATGGAGGGTGAAAATTTGGATCCCATTGCCACTCCTTGATGTTGTCTATACCAGCTACCATTATGTAAAAATACATTATTGTCAAGCACCAAAGCAATCATCTCGAGTAGCATCTCTGTGTGCTCCCAAAGCGAAGCATTCCTGCTTGACAAAAAGTATTTGACCGCCTCTATTCCCAAATCTGTGGGTATCGAGGTGTACAGGGAGGTAACATCAAGTGTGACAAAACAACAGTCCTCTGTCCAAGTAAAGTCATTTAGTTGATTCAACAAATCCTTTGTGTCTAAAACGAAAGAGGGTAAGTTTTTTACCAAAGGTTGTAAAAAATGGTCTATATATTCGGAAATGTGCTCCGTAGAGGAGCCAATTCCCGAAATGATAGGTCTTCCCGGGGGAAAAACCCCGGGTTTGTGGATCTTTGGTAGTATATATAAACAAGCCGCCACTGGATATGGAACAAACAGATATTTGAACTCAAGATCATTAATGAGCCCATGTTCCCTCCATTTTTTGAGATGTACCTCAATTAAGTTTGTAATGTCCCTCGTTGGATTGCATGTTAGTTTGGCATATGCATTTATATCAGAGAGTTGTTTATCAATTTCCAATAGGTAATCTGTTGTGTCCATCAGGACCAGATTGCCCCCTTTATCTGCTTCCTTCAAGATTACATTAGGAAGTCGCTTCAAATCCTGTAATGCTTTTCTCTCCCCCCTCGTAAGGTTATCACCATTGGCCAGATTCTTACCAGTATAGGAATCTTCCCATTGGAATAAATCCGTTGTTACTAGCCGATGGAAAGTGTCAACCACATTATCATTTCCTAATGTTGGTTGGAAAGTTGACTTAGGCTTAAGGCCACTGTCTAAGCTTAAATCAACAGGTATATCCAGATCTTGTAACAATTGTGACATAGATGGAACATTGTGTTCCTCTTCTGTTAGACAAGTGTTCTTATATTATACAAATCTTGAATAGTCCTATTACAGCATGTAACTACAGATTGATCAAGAGATGTAATACATTTTGGATGACATGCAAAAAACTTTCTTAATTTCATCTTACGAACAAATTTGAACACATCAACATGTATTTGGGTAAAATTAGGCCCAGAAACCGGACAGAAGTTCAAACCTTTAGACAAAAGATTTATTTCATCATTACTGGGTATATGTTTAGACAAATTAACAATCGCAATGTTATCCAATTGTTCATTACATACATTAGCATCAACCAAACATGTATCCCTCAATTCATCAACAATTACTACTTTTTCTGTGTCTTGGACCTGGTCAGATAGCCTTCCTTTTCTGTTTCGGTACGCTCTATTATACCCCCTCCTGGTCTTTTTATGGTATTCTGCCGTTTGTTGAATTCTGCTTTCGTTCCCTTCCTGTAACGTTCTACTTCCAATAAAAAAGAAGAAGAAGCCCTTGCTCAGGCATGAGCACTCGTCTGGACTGAGGTTTCGTTCAGTGGTTTCTCGTGTGTCCGACGCGGATCCGGGAGTGCTTGCTGGATTCCTACACGGAGTCCTGTCAGGGCTGCTGGCAGTTCTGAGGGATCGGCGAGGGACGAATTTTGCCAGGCACTGCGATCTACATCGATGTCGTCTTCAGGCTTCTTCGCTCCGGTGAGTCACGTTTTGATGGGTGGTGGGGAGAGTGGGGTTCGGGAGGGGGATTCAGGTGGGAAATTACTGATGTAGTGAACCCGATCCCGGGAGCCAGGTTTCAGAGCTCCCTCCCCGTGGCCATCTTCTCTGTGGTATACCTATTTGCGCTTGTGAGTTTCACTTATACATACATGCAAGGAGATTTAACAATGAGTTGAACCCCCCTCCCCGCCCCCCAGGGAGTACCATGGAAGACTAAGAATACGTTTTTCCACCATATGAGAAAGGTTACTGGTCTTACTGATGTCTAAAGCGTGACACCGGAAGTTACAAACAACAGGTAAAGAGAAGTACTTGGAATATTAGATAAAATAATACTTTTAATTCCACTTCTTCTCAATAAGCATTGCAAGAACAAGAAAACTAGAAGACATTTTTTATGTTAATTCTTTTTTTAATAGAGTCATTCAGTTCTATATAATGTCTTATTGGTTACATATAAGGTAACAAAAATACTTATAACACTTTTTTATTATAACTTTTCAACATGCTGCACAGCAGCCATGCTGCTTTACAGCATAGCTTAAATACATTGGCAAAGCCAATAGCTCTGACTAAACACTTATAAGGTTCCAAAGGCGAGACCTATTGGCTATGCCAATGCTTGTTTTAGGTGTAATAAGAAGCTAGACAGGTTGCTTTCTTCATGAGGCAGAAAAGGGTAGAGTCAGGCCTTTGCTTCAGCAGGTCTGCATCATGCCTGCTGCAGCAGGTGAAGGGATGGAGCGTCACAGCACAGCATGGCACTGGGCTGGGATGGCACTGGGGCTTTAAACACCCTCTTCCTTCCTTTGTAGGATGCCCTTGAATGCCCACAAATGCCCAGGTTCTGTATAGAGGATGACTGTAGGCAATTTTGGACCCTGCTAAATGAGGGTGACGTCCCGATGTGCCGCCTTCGAGTGGCAAAATCCTTAGCTTAAGATAGGCAGGCTGCTTTTGAATTTGACTGAAGACTGTATGTTGGAGGCGGTATCACCGTGCAAGCCGGCGACTGTCTCAGAAGAAAGTAAGCATGGGAGGACATTATTTGCATAGGACTGCCCTCTTCTCAGTTCCATTATTATGCTGCAGTTGCTGTGTAGTGCTACTAGAGGCCAGCAGTATGAACATAAGAGCACACTGAGGCTTTTCTTCTGCTTGCTGACATACCTCTTGTTCATGTTCGTCTTGCAGGGCCTATGGAGTGGAGGACTGCGATGACTGAGTAAATGAGTAATGAGGAATGGCTTGCCTGTATTTGTGGTGAAGGGGGGAATGTTTGGAAGGTAAACAGCAAGGTGAAAGTGTCAAAGAATACGTGTTTCCTGAGTGATTGAGTGAGTGTGTCACCTGTCTATTTGAAGGGACATGTGAGAGAAGAACAGCAGCTCCATAGTCCTCAGGTGGGAGAGGAAGCACAGATTAATATTTCCCTCAAATAAAAACACGTACAACACCTCAAAGCTGACAAATGGGATATGATGCTTTGCAGGTGTAAGGATTTGCCATATTTGGTGCATAAATATGCATGGTAAGTGAGGTTTTTCCAGAATGTCAGTAGCACACCCTTTAGGAGTATCCTTAGGCTAGAAATGTCTGGCACTCCTTTGGGGGTATGAGGCCAAGAAAACCTTAGGGAAGCTTGCTCCAGTCATCTGCAGGATAGAAAAATACTAGGGAAAAAGTTACAGAGGGAACCAGGCTGCACAACATTTGGTCACAATTGGACAGAAATCTTTAGCAGGGACTTTTGACCACCCCTCACTGTGGGACCAGGATGCCCCCACCTCTGTGCCTCTGACACTTTTTTTGACCTAGGGATACCACCACCTCATTACCCCTCAAATTCTCTCTCCTGGTACCCCAGCTTTGGTAGTGCGCCAACCACGTTTCAATGCTTTGAGTGGCCACAAACACCTTTCCTACGTGCCCTCGATTTGCATTCTGTCAGTAACCCAGCTGCTTCTGTCACTGTTCAGTCTCAAGTGACCAGTTATATGCACATTGCTCGGGTATACAGGCACTTACCGCTCTGTATAGCACCTCTCAGCACAGTCAGACTATACTTCTTTAAATCATAAGTACATGTTCTGCCTTACAGTAAGACCTGGCCTTCCCTCTGTGGATAATGCCCAACGTAAGGAGGACAAATAAATTGAAGACTGCATTAAACTCTGAACAGACACTGCCAATCCATGCACTGCTGCCTATTTGCATGCCATAATTATTCTCTATGACCCATCCAACCAATCGTCACAGGGACCCTTTCCCTGCCTCATTCGTCTGCTTCACTGCCCCCCTTTATCGAGCAAATCTTAGTGCTCTCACAGATTTCATAGCGGGACTCTCTATACCGTCAGCTTTCAATAAAAATTTCCCAAGTGTCCCTATAACATGCCGCACGGAGGGGTGGGGAGGCAGTAAAATCTTGGGGAGCCCCGCCTGCAAAAATACCACCACATGCTCCTTATACCTTTCAATACCATACCCGCAGTAGGATTGTATGGTGCCCCTCGTGGTTGGTGATAGAAGCTGTCACAAACCTGTTCACCCCCTAGCCTCCCTTTTGCCCCTATCCTTTTGGGGCGTAACCCATAAAGGAGGAGGGGAGCAATAAAAACTATGGGTAGCCCCCAAAAATTGCCCAGAATCCATGTCATTCTGTGCCCCCATCACGCTTTATAATGCACCCCCAAACCCCTTTTACTACTGCTCCTCCAAATTTGACTGCCCCCCCCAAATCAGAGAGTGTAGGGGGTACAGTAAAAAAGATTTTGGGGTTCCCCACCATAATTCCCATCCTATACAATCACCTCATCTTTGGGCTAGGGAACCACATCATGAGTGCCCACATTTGGCCCCACTCTGCTCTCATCCCTCCTCTCTCCCCTGAAATGCCCCAGGCTTCTCCTACACCTATGACCCCTTCTTACACCTATGATCCCTTCTTAGCCCCTGGGACACCACCCACCTATGGCCTGAGAGTCTACGCGGGAAAGAAAATGGCGGACTGATGCTGCCGCTAAGAGCTGCACCCTGAGCGATCTCCGCTCCACCACTCCGTTGCACCATTATGCTCACCCGAGCACAACAACCTACTTGATTTCTGCAAGGAAACGGACTAACGGGGTTTTACTGAGACGCTGTGGGAGAGGACGCTGACTTCCAAAAGAGTAAAGGGGAAAAGCTCTGCTGCCATCGCACGCCAGAGCTTGGATCTGGCTCACCTGATGCTGCTCCGGGTCGCTCCGGAAACCGCCGCTACATTTCACCGTTACACCTCTACGCTCATCCGAACGCAGCAAGCTATTTGCAGCAAGCTATTTGATTTCTGCATGGAAGCGGACTAAATGGAGCTCTCCCTAAATGCTGTGGGGAAAAGGGGCGCTGACTGCACGCTAGAGCTCAGATTTGGAATCAACTGATGCTGCTCCGAGTAGCTGGGAAGCCCCCCGGCTCTGGAACTTCATCCCGCGCTCTTCTCTCGCTTGGTTTCCCCTTGCGTCTCGCCGCTCTTGCTCCTGCTCCTCATAGCCCGGAATGGCACCGCCAAAGACAACAGGCCAGAAAGGGGCCGGAGCCGGCACTCGCGCCCTGGCAGTTGCCACGGAACAAATTGCACCGACCAGTAGGGATGAGCTACAGCCACAGCCCGCAAACGTTACTGTGAATCGTTCTACCTCCAAGGTAGGGGCCCCTATTCTTAAATTCTGCATTCAGGCAATGTAAACAAGCTTATTTATCCTGGGGGGACTGCAAACCCACCTCCAGAGGGGGAGATGGTGGAGGCATTAATTGAGGCAGTTCTAAACGGGTCAAAGGAATTTATAGCCGCACCATCGGCCCCTTCTTCTCTAATCAGCGCAGAATGTCCCCCGGCTCAGGAACTCTCGCAGTATAACCCTTTAAGCTCTAATGGAGAGCTTGTGATCTCTGGTTCTCCCGGCGCAGGGCCGACTGAAGATGCCACTACCTGTCCACCTTCAGAAGCAGCAGTAAAAGGGAATGCCATACCTAACCAATGCGATAATGCCACAGCAGGGGACTTACAAATAGGAGACCTGCCAGCATCTCTTACTCATCAAGCAGGTCCGGGACATTCCCCTAACACAGACAGAACTACCCCACCTGCTGAACGAAGTAATGGCAAGAACCGGCAGCAAGATAAAGATCCTATAGCAAGCGTAGCTGATGCAGAGACCGATGACTCCCAGGATGTTTTATTGATCAGGCATGATCAAGATACTGCTTCTCATACCTCTCCAATTATTACCAGCGACAAGTCATGCCGTCGTAAAGACGAGAATCTTCATGTTAATGACATGGCGACAAGTAACCCCAGCGACTCGATTCCCGGCGACTCACAGATAATAGATCAATCGCTTTGCTCATCCAGCGGAAAGAAGGTGAAAAAAAAGGCAACTTTAATATTAAAAATACCAGACACCATAAAAAAGGAAGCGATAAGGAAAGTCACCTACGGGACCCTAACCCTACATCCACCAAATTGGGCATTAAAATCGTAATGGGTCACATCAAAAGGGGAAGTGAAAAATCTGATTTCAAGACTTTCTGGCTCCGGTTTGGTCCTGGTTTTGGTCCTGGCCCTGCCGCTGGCCTAACCTTGGGGCCAGGGGCAAGCTCTGGCTCCACCTCACTAAACCAAGACTTAAGCTTGTTACTGGTATCTGCGTCAGCATCAGGTAGCGACCCCAGATACTCAGCAATTCCTTCTCCTCCTCCGTCTCTCTCAGCTTCTTACCGGCTTGAAGCTCAACCGAATGTTCCACCTGCTGGCTCACTGGAGTCTTCTGCCGGAGCAATTTTACAGGCACTACAGTCTCATAAAGAAGAAGTCCAGGCATATTACTCGCAGGCCAAAGCAGACAGTTTGGCGATCAAACAGGCTCACACTGAGGTAAACAACAAAGTAGCTGCATTAACAACAGATATCACAGAGTTGCAACAATGAGAAGCAGACACAGAGGATCACACGATGAGGGTCGCTAAGACCTCCGACGTACATTAAAATCAGCTCATCTTCTTGCAAACAAAGTTGAGGACTTAGAAAACAGGCAACAACGTAATAACATTTGCCTGTTTGGTGTACCTGAAAACGAAGAAGGCGCTGACCCTCGAGGATGTATAGTACAATTACTTAAGAGAGCATTCCCAGATTTAGATGACTGGGACAGTCAAGTGCAACGAGCACATAGATTGCCATCGGTTGTCAACAATCCTGCAGGTTGTTTCTCTCGGCCTTTCCTTGTTTATTTTGGAAACTATCTCACGACAAGCAGTTTCCATCAAAGCTCGCCCTACTGCCCCTATTAGAGTGGGTTCTTATTCCATCTTCTGCAGGTTGGATCTCTGCAAGAACATTATGGACAGACGCTGGAAACTGTGCCAGTTTATAGACCCCTTAAAATCTAAGGGGGCACAGGTTTTTCTACAAGAGCCGGCCCGACTAAAAATCATCAAAAATGGCCTAGTTCAATTGGTGTACACGGAGCAAGCCACTCAACAGGCTCTGGCAAAGTGGCAACATGAAACTAAATAATTTCGATCTCCTCCTTTTTTTTTTTTTTCTTTTACTCTAAAGACATCATAAAGTATGGTTAACGAGGGGAACAAATGGATATTTGTGGGGTCATACCAACAGTAAGCGATGCACTGATACATTAACATAGTTGGTTTTGGGTAGGCCCCTTCTCTATTCTTCTGTTTTTTACAGGGATTTCACCTGCGATCATTGATTGATACGTTCTTACTTTTTCTCTTCTTCTTTCTTTCTCTGTCTCTCCATACTTTCGTAATAGACTCTTCTGAGTTCGAGAATCACGGTGTATTGGGGTGGTGGGGCGGTTCTCAAGGTGTTGGTGCTCTCTTCAGCTGTCTTGCAGCGACAGCAGGTAGGGGGGTGATTCTTTTCCTTGGACACGGGGTGGGTTCCGGGTAGGCTAGTTTGGGGATGTGGGGGGAGTTTAGGCCTAAGGGGTTAGTTAAAAGCAAAGGAGGTATGTGAATCGAAAGGCAGGGAGTAGCTGTTAAGTTGCAACTTTCTCGGGGGTGCATCAGGAACAAGGTCTGTAAATGTATGAATTATACTAAAGAATGCACTTACTCACAAGGAAAATCAATATATTGTGTTCAACTTCTGACAATTTATGGCGCTACTTAAATGTCTCTGTTGGAATATTTCTGGTTTGAATGCTGCTAGGAAACTTCAGCTTGTTCAGGAAGAGTTAAACGTATATAAAGCACACTTGGTATTTTTATCTGAAACACACCTAGCTCATAAAGACAGGGGCTGCTTAATGAACTAAAGTATCATACTATCGCTTGTACTTCACAAAGTGTCTCGATCAGAGGAACTGCAATTCTTGCTAGCAAAGCACTCACATACACAATACTTAGGGGGTGATTAGGATGGCGGGCGGACTTTAGTCCGCCCGCCATCCTCGCGGTGCTGGGACTAGCCGCCAGACGTGTGGCGGTCCCGCACCGCTAATTAGGATACGACCGCCACCTGGCGGTTGCATTCCGCATCTTTGACATTGCGGCGGGTGTTGCTTACAGCAGCACCCGCCGCAATGCCAAATTGCCATGTTGTGCATTCCCATGCACAACGTGGCAGGCACCGCATGGTGCCTGCCACCTTGTGCATGGGAATGGAGGGGGGTACCATGGGTACCCCCCAAGTGCACCCCCCACCCCCCAGGGGGCCCGCAATGGGCCCCCATTGCAAATCCCCGCGAGCCTTTCCATGGCGGCAAAGCCGCCATGGAAAGGCCTTTAAAACACAGCATCCTAATATGGATGGCGGTGCCTGCTAGGCACCGCCACCATATTGAGACCCAAGTCCGCCCGGCCGGCAATCGGAACGATTGCCGACTGAGCGAGAAGCGGCAGACACACTTTGCGTCCGCCGCGATACCCCCGCCATTATAATATGGCAGGGGTAATTCGGGTTGGGATGGCGGGTGGATCGCCATCCTAATCACCCCCTTAGAGTCTTAGTAGACCCAAGAGGGAGGTGGGTAATTGCTCAGATGGCTATCTCTGATGTGAAATATGTTTTGGTTAATCTGTATAGCCCTAATGCTGACGACCCTGAGATTTTCAATGAGTTAATGTTTATCCTATTGGAACTGCAGGGGATCCTAATAATTATGGGGGATTTCAACTGCGTGCTGAACCATTCCATAGATTCCACTAGTAGTCGAACTACTGTAAAAATACCAAAAGTAAGGGCATCCATTCTGGAACTAGCACGTTTACACAACCTTAAAGATATATGGAGGACGCTACATCCAGATCTTCCAGGCTACACTTATTATTCATGCCCACACAGGCAGTATTCCAAGATAGATATGTGTGGGCTCATGATCAGATACTTGGTAAGCAGTCAATATATTGGGTTTTTAATATCGATATACAGAAATATCGAGTTTAGTATATCGATAGTATTAAATATCGATGTTCTGTATATCGATGTTAAAAATATCGATTTGAAGTATTGTCAAAAATATCGAAGTATGTATAATCGACTGTAATAATATCGTTATGTGAAAATATCGTTATTGCATTATATTTGAATGTATTTAGTTTGTTTGTAGTAGTATATTAGTTCCTTACTGTTATAAAAAAAAAAAATTGTATTATATTTTTTAGGAGCGGGATGTTGGGTTTATAGGGGATAAGGGTGGGTAGTGTTTTAAAATAATTGTTTTTAATTTAAAATAAATGTAATATTTTGAAATATTAATTTAAAAATTGAATTTCGAATCTTGAAAAATATTTTTTAGAAGCGGAATGTTGGGTTTATAGGGGATAAGGGTGGGAAGTGTTTTAAAATAATTGTTTTTAATTTAAAATAAATTTAATATTTTGAAATATTAATTTTAAAATTGAATTTCGAATTTTGAAAAATATTTTTAGGAGCGGAATGTTGGGTTTATAGGGGATAAGGGTGGGGAGTGTTTTAAAATAATTGTTTTTAATTTAAAATAAATTTAATATTTTGAAATATTAATTTTAAAATTGAATTTTGAAAAATATTTTTTAGGAGCAGAATGTTGGGTTTATAGGGGATAAGGGTGGGGAGTGTTTTAAAATAATTGTTTTTAATTTAAAATAAATTTAATATTTTGAAATATTAATTTTAAAATTGAATTTCTAATTTTGAAAAATAATTTTTAGGAGCGGGGTGTTGGGTTTATAGGGGATATGGGTGGGGAGTGTTTTAAAATTATTGTTTTTAATTTATAATAAATTTTAAATTTATATTTAAAATTTAGAAAATAAAATTTTGAATTTTGAAATATATTTTTTAGGAGTGGGATGTTGGGTTTATAGGGGATAGGGTTGGGAGTGTTTTAAAATATTTTCTTTTAATTTATAATAAATTTAAAATTTATATTTATAATTTAGAAAAAACAATTTCGAATTTAGAAAATTATTTTCTAGGAGAGGGATGTTGGGTTTATAGGGGATAAGGATGGGGAGTGTTTCAAAATTTTGTTTTTTATTTATTCTTAATTTAAAAATTATGTTTATAATTTAGAAAAAAAAAATCGAATTTAGAAAAATAATTGTTAGGAGTGTGTTGTTGGATTTGTAGGTATAAGGGTGAAGACTGTTTTTAAAAAAATATTTAAATCAAAAAAATATCTACAATTTTAATATTTAATTTACAAATAATATTTATTATTTGGATATAAAATTTTTAGGAGTGGGATGTACACTTTCTAGTGGCTAAAGGAAGGGAGTGTTTTAAAAAAATAAAATGAAATCCAACATAAATTTACTGTCCAGCACCTACCCCAATTTAATACTGACTGGAGTGGGAATAGTAATTTAATTACGTTTAGTGTCCAGCACCTACCCCAATTGAATACTGACTGGAGTTGGAATAGTAAATTAATTAAGTTTAGTGTCCAGCACCTACCCCAATTTAATACTGATTGGAGTTGGAATAGTAAATTAATTAAGGTTAGTGTCCAGCACCTACCCCAATTTAATTCTGACTGGAGTTGGAATAGTAAATTAATTAAGGTTAGTGACCAGCACCTACCCCAATTTAATACTGACTGGAGTGGGAATAGTAATTTAATTAAGTTTAGTGTCCAGCACCTACCCCAATTTAATTCTGACTGGAGTTGGAATAGTAAATTAATTAAGGTTAGTGTCCAGCACCTACCCCAATTTAATTCTGACTGGAGTTGGAATAGTAAATTAATTAAGGTTAGTGTCCAGCACCTACCCCAATTTAATACTGACTGGAGTTGGAATAGTAAATTAATTAAGGTTAGTGTCCAGCACCTACCCCAAATTAATTCTGACTGGAGTGGGAATAGTAATTTAATTAAGTTTAGTGTCCAGCACCTACCCCAATTTAATACTGACTGGAGTTGGAATAGTAAATTAATTAAGGTTAGTGTCCAGCACCTACCTCAATTTAATTCTGACTGGAGTTGGAATAGTAAATTAATTAAGGTTAGTGTCCAGCACCTACCCCAATTTAATACTCACTGGAGTGGGAATAGTAATTTAATTAAGTTTAGTGTCCAGCACCTACCCCAATTTAATTCTGACTGGAGTTGGAATAGTAAATTAATTAAGTTTAGTGTCCAGCACCTACCCCAAATTAATTCTGACTGGAGTGGGAATAATAATTTAATTAAGTTTAGTGTCCAGCACCTACCCCAATTTAATACTGATTGGAGTGGAAATAGTAAATTAATTAGGTTTAGGGTGCACCACCTACCCTGTATTTATGTTAAGTGGTGTTGGAAGAGTAATTAAGCTAAATGTAATTTTAAATATTTTTTAAAAATATTATTACAGTTTAAATTAGTATAAAAATATAAATATAATATAGTTGTGTAGGGAAAAAATTAACATTGTATATATATTTTATTAAAACATATTATTTCATACAGTACAATTAATAATATTACATTTAGGGGCCGATTCTGATTCGGGTCGGAAATCTCTCCGACCGAGCCTGACCCGGAGAGATTTCCGACCGAATCGGACCCGTGCAGCCCGACCGAACGAGTACGATGCGTCCGTATGCTATCGTACTCGAGTCGGTCGGACTCCCATTGAAGTCAATGGGAGCCGGTCGTACTAACGCGTAGCGTCGTGGCTCCCATTGCCTCAATGGGTGCGAGGCGAACAAGGCGCCCCTACAGCTGGTACGCGCGGCGGGCGACTCGCGCCATACACGCACAGGTAGGGGGGACCCATGGGTCCCCCCTGTGTGCGACTCACGCGGCTACGCGTACAGGCGGGTCCGACACGGACCCCCGAAGTACGGCTCCGACTGCTCTTTCGAGCCGGACGGCGCGTGTCGGTCGGACTGCTCGCGGCGCGCATCGTACTTACCCGGCCGGGGAACGTCTCCATTGCGCAGTGCGAGTCGTGTCCGATCGAGTCGGGCGGTTCGACCCGGGAACGAGTCGGTCGGAGCGGTTGGGACGCCCGAACGAGTCGGTCGGCGATTTCGCATCGTACTCGCTCGTCCGGACGCGCGTACGGATCGGTCGGGAAATAGGGCTCCGAATCGGATCCGGTTAAGCCGAATCCGATTCGGAGCACTACCGGCCGAGATCGGAATCGGCCCCTTAATATGAAACATTGAATTTAATAATAATGAAATGCTAGACAATAAATTAGACATTTACATTTTTTTATTAAGTTTATTTATTTAAAAAATAATATGTAATGGAAATGTAAAAATCATGTTTTATTAAAAAATTGAAACATAAATCAATACATGAATATAGGAAATTATATTTATTTGAGAAACAATAAAACAGTTTGTCTATATGTACTTTTTAACATGTGATAATTAAAGAACATTTATTTTATACATTAGTACATTGCTTTAAACATTTGTGCACAATTTTGTAATATCAGATACTGTAATTTAACATTTTTTGGGTACAGTTGACATAATAATATATATTTTTCAACAATTGCTAATTATTCTTTGGTATCATTAACTTTTTTTAATTTGTTAGATACATTGGTAATATTTTAATAACATGAAACTGTAAACATTTTTATAATACATTTGAGAAATATAAACATAGTTTGATTTTTATACAAAAAAATAATACATTTTAATTAGTAATATTAATAAATAAAATATAAACATTAATAGTTATTACATAGTTTTTATATTGTACATTTTATTTAGAAAGTAGATATTTTTTAAAGAAAAAAAAATTATTACAATGTTTAAATAATTGTTTAATTTAACATGTAAATATATGAAATTATATTAAATATTATGGGGTCCATTACGATAACCGGCGTTAAAAAATCCGCCATCCACCATAGCCTGAAAAAACCGCCCGCCTGCACCATGGGAATACCGACCGAGCAATTATGATGTCGCGAAGCAACCTCCGCCCGCGGCGGTAAAAACACACAAAATTCCGCCCGTCCATGTCCGAGTAGAAGATTAACCGTCCGCCACGGACGCAATCCCGCCCGAAAACCCAAATCCGTCCGCCCTGACGACCGAGACAACGACCGTGAAATTATGATCTCCCCGACATGAGCGCGGAAAATCCACATTTTCCCCGCCCGCCACGGTTAACAACAGCGATGAAGAACTGACACGGCGGAAGGCCTTGCGGACACGTCCGTGCACGGAAACCATTGGCGGGACAAAGAAATACACACAACATGGCCAACAAGTCCACACAGCAAACCACGCCAAAATACACAAACACAGAACACATCCCAATGACACATGCCCCCTGCCAAAAATAAAAAACTACAAATCCCAGGACAACAGACACAACACACCTGAAAACGACAGACCATCATGACACACCCACATAAATTAGTACAAAAGCAGCCTCCTCACAGACCACAATCCCTTGCACGAGGACAAAGTGAAGACGCCATCAGACAACACAGAGAGACACAAAGGAAAGCAGCACACCACACGCACGCACACATCACACACATCACCACCACTACCACAACCACCATCACCACTGAAACAACGGCACCATGAACCCCCTGCACATCACACACCACACACCACACACCACACAACCACCACACCAGCTCAACAAATAGCAGACCACACACCATGGCAAGCCAAAGAATGCCAAAGTACACTGCCACTGAGTTGACGGTCATGGTCGATGAGATCATCAAGGTGCACCCACAAATCTATGGGAACCAGGTCCAACAGACACCAGTAGCCACCAGAAACAGAATGTGGAGAAGGATAGTGGACCAGGTGAATGCAGTTGGGAACGTGCCACGCAACCGGGGCGAAATCACAAAGAGGTGGCACGACCTGAAAAGCGTGGTCAGGAAGAAGGAGGCCAAGAACCGTGAGCTGGCTGCCACGACTGGCGGCGGAAATCCCGCGCTATTCAAGACCTTCAAGGCGTGGGAGGAGAAGGTGCGAGGCATTCTGCATCCGGAGAGTCTCACCGGAATACCAGGGGGAGTGGAGGCTGGTAAGTACAAACAAATGTATACCAGCACACCGCTATGTACTGTCATGCACTACCAGAATGCCATAGCACCGAGGGCCAAACACCCCCATGTCCAGTACACAATACACAAGACATCTCTCACACATGCAACAGACACTCCCACACACTCAGCCCAAAGGTACCAACAAACAAAACCATGGGGGCATGTGTACAGTCAGCCAGCACCACAACTCCCACCAGGTCCCTCTGTACCCCAGATGTGCCGGAAGGAGCACTCCCCACACCCACACTCATGTGTCAGCCATAGCTGCACTAACCAACAAGTAACAGGTAAGTAGCCTTACCACAAACTCCGAGTATCGGAGGGGGACTGCAGAAATACAACCACCACCAGGCCCCTAGTCCTACAGCGCAGCAAGATGGAGCACTCCCCACACCCATGTGACAGCCATTGCAGTGCACACCTTCACCCGACAGGTAGATATGTTTCCCTACATGGAGGGGTGTCTGTGGATGGTAAGCCTTCACCACAACTCACAACACGGCCCCCACTGCCACAGACCAGCAAGATGGAGCACCCCTCCCTCTCATGACCATGTGACAGCCATTGCATTGCTCCCTACAAACCAACAAGTAGGTAGACTACTGTACAGGGCGGGGTGTCTGTAGGCATGAGGACTGTACTACGACTAACATTTGGGACATGTCACGTAGCAGAGGAACAGGTAGCACTGCTCCCTGTCATAATCATGTGACTAATGTGCACACGGACATGAATTACAGAGTCATAGCCCACATGAGCCATCACAAATACACTAACACGGAAGGAGTCACGTCTGCATGCACAAGTCTCACTGGAGTACTGACCCACATGCCGTGCACTGTGCCAGTCATCACACACATCAGCAACACCATCGAAGTATTGTCCATGTAGTCGTGTCTGCTTGTTCCGTTGACATCGTACAACATCACCCATGTAAGTCCATCTCGTCTCAATGTAACTGAGTGGAACCACAGTAATGTCACATACACCACTGGACCCATGAACCACACAGCTACACAATGCACATTCAATGTCTCATCCATCACATCTTCACAGCCCCAGTGTCATGAAAGGTATATCATCTAATCAGTTGCCCCATATACAGTAGTACAGCAAAGATTCCTGCCGATGACCAATAATGTGTCTGTAGTGTCTGAAGCGCACGTCACACTGTGATTTACAACATACCTAATATAGTCAACACACCAAGAGCACTGCATTGCTGCACATGGCTGAGGGTAGCACGCACACAAAGTAATTGTCCCATCTGCAATACGTCGTGTGGCACACAACCATCACCCACCTACTACAATGCTTGCAGTGTAATGTCCCTAAATGATAACAGTGAGCAGATATGCTTGGTACGTCAGACATACACACACCTTTGTCTCTGCAGTGTCGTGTGGCCAAAACACATGTCCCCTCCTGCACCCTTATGTCACAGTATGTACCCCAAAACCATATTTCACATCAAAAGCGTTGAGGGGGCTGTACCCCTTTTGCCAACTGCGTTCCTAAGCGTTCCATTTGAAACCCCAAAACCATATTGCACCTCAAATGCGTTGAGGGGGCTGTACCCCGTGTCCACCAAAGGCACAAAATGTAGGGGTACTGCAACACACACCGATTGGCTATCCAAATCCGTCCCATGCCATGTGCACCCATCACACCATTACATTGCCTTGATCACGCACACACATTGTAGAGCCATACACACGCATCTGGGAAATCAGTGCACAACTGTGCACCAACTGTGAATGTCAGTCATCTAACACAAACCTTGCAAGGTGCAACACAATAACCTTTCGTCTCCGCCCCACAGGTGACGAACAGCATGATGCTGGAGAGGGAGACATCAGTCATCACAGCCAGTCCACAAGCCCTCCACCCGGACTCACGGATGTGGAAGACCTGGACACCTCCTCGGACGAGGACTCCGGACCAGGCACATCTGGTGTGGCAGGGCCCAACCGCTCCCCAGGACCCCTCCTACCCACCAACCCATCTCCCAGGGCCGGTGACCAGTCCCAGGCCCCTGCTGCCACGGTCATTGCGGCCACCACCACCGCCGCAACCACCACCACCACCACCAGGGCCTCCCTGACCACTCAGCCTGCGCAAGGGCTTGTACGCACGTCGACACCGACCCTGGGAGCCACAACGAGGCCCCGGGTGACCACTGTGGCGAGTGGGAAGGTCGGTGGCAGCAGTTCAGGTGGGAGGAGCAGGGTCAGGTCAACGCCATCAGAGCCTGGGAGCCAAGCCCTGCCGCAAATCGCAAGAGTCCTTGGGGCCTATGAAGAGGCCCAGGGACAATGGGCCCGGTCAGCTTCCGATACGCGGGAAGTCCTTGGGGTGTTGAGGTCCATGGACTCCCATATGGGCCAATTCGTGACCCGTATGGGCAAACTTGTTGACCTCATGGGCCAGCTAGTGGTGGCGGTGAGGGCCCAATCAAGGCCAACCACACCACCTCCGACACCACCTGCTGGGGCGCAGGTCCGTGCAACATCCAGTTCCCCTGCGTCCACAGCGAGTGGGCAATCCTCAGCCACCACCAGCAGCCCACAAACACAACCACCCCTCTCAAACGTGGAAGGGGGCGTCCGAAGAGGAAACAGGTGTCCAGAGATGACTTTGCACGCTCCAAACGCCAGTGAGACAGCCAGCCACGGTGGCCATCTACTGCATTCACTTGGACTACTATCCTACCCCACACTGCCATGTGAATGGCATGTGTCTGTCGGACTGTGGACCCAGAACAACATGGGTACACCTTGGCCATCACGCGGACATGTCCGTCAACTCATTGTTCCAGCATGCACCACTTTTGTCATCACCTTGCCCACAATCACATGTCACTGTTCAAAATAAATACACCTGGATCACATTCTGTTGTATGTGCTCTGTGTTTAATCAAGGATGTGCAACCGTCACCATGATCAGTAATGCATCAGGAGTGTGGTATGTCGATAGGCCAGGAGAGGCTGGAGGGACCTAGGGGTGAAAAACAGAACAAGAGTCCATTGAATGTGTGTGTCACACACTCATCACACAGTACTTGTCATCAAGTTCAAGCAATGTACACACATCTCACAGAGCAACAGGGCACAATGCCACAGCCACTGTCAGTGGCATACTACCCTGGACATGGACCATTGCCACACAGCACTCAGTGAACAATAGGCCGCCGTGACAATGCACACATACACCTACACAACTACAGCAACATCAGCCGACGTACATGGTCACTCACCGTCAAGTGAAGTAGCGGGCGATGAGCTGCTGACGCTCATTCACTGCTTCCTCCTCTCCACTGTCCTCGTCACTGGACACGGCCTGGTCTGCAGGCGGGGGTCCTGGCTGATCACCGTCATCCACTATCAGGGGGATCTGCCTGCGAATAGCGAGGTTGTGCAGCATGCAGCATGCCACAACTATCTGGCACACCTTCTGTGGGGAGTATGCCAGTGCACCCCCGGTGCGGTCCAGGCACCTGAATCTGGACTTCAGGAGTCCAAAAGTACGCTCCACCACACGTCTGGTCCTCCCATGTGCCTCATTGTATCTGACATCAGCTGGTGTCCTGGGATTACGGAGTGGGCTCAGCAGCCAAGGCCCGTTAGGATATGCCGAGTCACCTGGGTGTGAGAAACACAGAGAATCCTTGCAATTCCAACAGGACACAAGACAGCATGTCACACCCAGCACGCTACACGAGTATGCATACTCACCAACAATCCAGGCACGGTCCGGTTGAAGATTGGACACCAGTCGTGGGAGGATGCTGTGGCGCATGATGTGCGAGTCATGGGTGGAACCGGGAAACTTCGCACACACGTGCGTGATGATCATGTCCGCCAGGCACACCACTTGCACATTCAGGGAGTGGAAATGTTTCCGGTTCCTAAAGATGTGCTCCATGGCCTGTGGTGCAACAAGGCCAACATGTGTGCAATCAATTGCACCAACAACGTGGGGGATGCGTCCAAGTGCATAGAAAGCCCCCTTCACTGCCGCCAAATCACGAGCCCTGGGGAATCTGATGTACCGGTTCCTGTACAGCATCATGGCTGACAGGACATCCCGTAGCACCATGCTGAACATGGGTTGGGACATTCCAGCTCCACTGCCTACCGTGTGTTGGAAAGATCCGGTAGCGAAAAAATGCAGTGCAGCCATCACCTTAGCCGTGGGGGTGAATGCTGTTGGATACACCCTGCGAGGACGAAGGTGGGGTTCCAACATGGCACATAGGCGATGCAGGGTGGGTCGGTCCAGCCGGAATTTACGAATGACCTCCACATCCTCCATGTCTGACAGCAATTGGTAGGGGCGATGTATGTTTGGTCTCCTCCTAGGACAGATGGAAGTGGACACATGTCAATGCAACACACCACATGGCACATACACATACACATACCAAAAATAACTGGCAAAGCTATAGAATCACAGAACAGCTGACAAGTAGGGACAGCACAGCCACAATACTCTTACACAGGTCCCCTTACCAATAGCAATGGTTACTGACACAAACCATTGACATGAGCATGCACATGGGGATTTAGGCCCTAATAGCTTGAAAGGCATCATGATGGTTTCAGACTGCATAGGTGGGAGGCGACAACACCACGGCAATATACCTAGCTGCTGTGCCAGACACAGCTTCCGAGGCCGGGTGAGTATGGCACACACCAACAACACAATGTACACAGGCTGAGCGGCCAAAACAAGTGGGTCCTGTTGCACAATGGGATATGAGACAGTCAATGATGTCCCTAGTCCACCCAATGTCCAGCACTGTACGTATCACACCTCCAACACACATTGACAGGTGTACACATTGACAACTCCATGACAACACAGCTGTGTGAATGCAAACACACATCACAAGTGACACGTAACGTTGCACGTGCCAAGTGGGAGATGTACATAGAGAAATATGGCATGTGTGTGCATATGCACATCCCATGCACCCATGCTAATGTGTACATGATGATGTGCCAACAGACATGTGGAGGCTGAGCACTGGCCGTCAATGCCAATGCACACAGCATGAAGTGGCCCTGTCCAGTGTGGACATGCTCCCACACACAAATCATGGCCACACCTGCAAATGCATGGCGCACCTTCAACTGTGGATTCCACATGGCACCAGCGGACTGTACCCGCCATGGACCAGGCCCTTGAGGCCAACTCCAATGGCCCTCGCGACTGCATCCTGCGTGTTCGACGATAGAGGTAAGCGTACCGGGACAGCTCGGTGCAGGCCATTGTGTGCATTTGAAGCAGGCAGACATGGTACACCAATTGCAGCAGCTTGGACCCACTGGAACAGCCCCAGGGGGCTATATGAGTGTGGGAGGGAGACAGGCATTACCACAGCTTACAGGGACTGCTGCCTGGCATCCCTCAACAACACCTGCCGCTGCTGCCACATGTACACCTACATGTCGACGACTCTGAAGATATGTCCAGGTCCACTCACCAGCGAGGAGCTGGAGATCATGGATTCCGAGCTCCACGCACACTGCCCAAGGCTATTCATAGCAAAACTTGTGTGTGTAAGACAACTACAGTGTGTGTGGGAGTGCATGTGGGGGACACACACGTCGTAGATCCGCAGCACTATGATTCTGAGCCTGTGGGGTTCCAACATGCACTGCTTACCATGCTAACTACAGGTGTAAGGGGTATGTAGGCTCTATGGCGCTTTCCCATGCATGTCCCTCACGAGTGGTGGTACATGGCATTTCCATGTCAGACATCCAGTCACGCAGCCACTTGGCAATGCAGGACTCAGGGCAGTCATTGCTTGTGTGACTGGCTGGCTGGGTCCCTGCTGGCCTTCTCAGTGGCAGCAGACCTGGGCTGCACATTGACCGCACAATCCTAGAAGGAGACAACACTGACTGTACAGTGGGTTACATGTGTCTTTTGTTCAGGTCTCTCCTGAAATGCACAAACTCAGCCCTGTCGATTGGACACACCATGCCTTGTGATAGGGATGTGTGTGAGAGATAGTGGCACTGAATGTGACCTCCATTGCGGGGTGAGCCATTCACAGGGCGAGTACGTTGAGGGCTGCGCAGTGTTGGACACAGTGAGTCCACCCACAAAGATGTGTTGCCTTGTGATCTATTTGTTGGTCCACCTGACAATGGACAGTAGATGTGGGCAGACTACACATTGCTCAATGTGCTGGCAACCTGCATGTGAATGGGATGGACAGGTACTGTGTACACACTCCCAGCAGCATGCATTCACGTGTGGTGTACACATGCTGTTGGGCCATGTCCGATTAATTCCTGGCTCTGTTGCACGTCTCTGAGTATTTGGGATGGGTCAGCAGCATGCCACTGTGATTGGTGGATGTGGGTGATGTTGAGAAGTGCATGAGTGACATTCCAAGGCTCTTGTGTACCATCCCTGCAGTTTGAAGTCCTCCAGCCCAAGGGCTTGTGATGAGGCATTGCATCCAAGTTGATGCCTCTGTGTATGTGTGACCGACAGTGCAGCCAATTCCACAAAGGGTGTGACGTCATCTGCCGGATGAGCTACTACGTGGCGAGAACGGATCGGGGGATGCCCCCTCGTATTGTCAGGTCAGCACGGCGCTGCATTTCACCAGTAATGGTCTGCATCTTGACAGTCACACAGCCTGTGCCGGATGCATGTTTGTAGGGGCATCAGCAGCAAGCAAGTGTACAGTAATGTGGGATGGTGTCTTCTGCGGTGAGAGGCAGCATGTGTCCACAGCCTAACCATAATCTTGGTGATGCGATGTATGTTGTGTATGCAGTGGGTTGTAAGTGTACTCTGTGCTGTGTGCACCTGACATGCATATGCGATTCCTGAGGGTCAAGATGTAATTTGAGCACTCTGCATTCTCAATGCACTCAGAGTCGTAGCCCTCAGGAACAACCTGTAGTGGCCTGGATTGGCAAATCACATGTATGTTTGAGGCACTGTGCCTACTCTGATTTCGTTCGGTCATATGTTTGTGATGCCTCAGCTCATATCTCTGTTGCTTACACATCCGGCACACTGTGCAACAGCAGTTATGCTCGTATCAACGACAGGTGGATGGCATGGGCTCATGGCCATTGTGGCCCGTCATGTTGCAGTCTGTGTGAGTGGTGTCCCATTCTGCTCCATGCAGGTATGTCTTTGGCCTAATTACGTAGTGGTCATCCTTGCCCCATCAGGACAGTGGGTGTGCACACCGCGATTTGGGACTATGGTCGCACGGTGACACAGGCCGGGTGTGGTGCTATGTGCACAACACATGTGCCACTTATTAGCGGCTTCAGTTACTGTACGCCAGCCATTACGTGTTGAATGTGGTGGCTGTATGCAATTGCACAGGTATCGTGCAACATGTGGATTGGTGGATGTTCTGTGCTGCTTCCCTTGCACAGCTCTCCTCAATAACGTCATTGCCCATGACATCACTTTGTCGCAGGTGACACAGTACATGGAGGGCCCACATGTACGCCTGGGTGGGCTACGACAGACTGTCCAATGGTTGTCCCCCCCAGTCAAGGTGGTCCTTCAACTGGGCCAATATCAGGCTGACATTCCTGACCCTTTCTCCACCCCCCTGGGCAGTGGCACATCTGACAACAGCAGGGCACGAGTCCTAAAATAAGGGGTGGGGGACGCTGACGTCACGACAGGAAGTGACATCACGGAAGGTGGCTTGCACCGTCTGACTCATTGCCTCCCTCGCTCACCCCTTATATGCGATTGCATCGTAGAAGCCAGCGCGTGCACAAGCAGCTCCGATCTCGCCACAGAGAGGCCAAAGAGTGAATGTGTGGGTCCATTTGCCCCAATCATCTGTCTCGCGGTAACATGAGTGGTGGGACGCCGTCCACCCACGTGGTACCCCGACTCGATACCTGGACAACAGTGACAATGCATGACAGCCTCCGGAGTCCGGATACACCACATGCAACACACAGAGGCTGTGTCTGCCCTAGCGGGCCAGGCCGCAAACACAATCCCACACGTAGTGTTGACCCACCCCTGCGCGCATAGTCATTACAACCGCTGCCATTGACAAGGGACCCATGTGGTGGGACATGGGCCTCAGGGTGATGGGCCTCCGAGCCATCCCCCGCCAACGAGTGTCATGCATCTCACACATTTCGCAAAGCCAATAGGACACTTTGCCTGCACACCAGGTCTCGAGTCAGGGTACCACGCGGGTGGACGGCGTCCCACCACTGATTTTACCACGAGCCAGGGAACTGGTGCTAATGGACACACACATTCACTCTTTGGCCCCTCTGGGGCGAGCTCGGTGCTGCTTGGGCACGCGCTGGCTTCTCTGTTGCAATTGCATGTAGAGTGGTGGGCGAAGGGAGGCAGAATGTCTGATGGTGCAAGCCACCTTTCGTGACGTCACTTCCTGTCGTGACGTCTGCGTCCCCCACTACATATTTAGGACTTGTGCCCTGCTGCTCACTGAGAATGTGTTGCCTGCGAGATGTGACCAGGAGAAGGGCGCCATGAGCTCCCACCCACCAAGCTCCACTGCCATCCCGTGCCCTGGGTAGCCTGTGCATGCGGACAATGTAGGGGGTACACCTGGTGGACAGGGGATGTGAGTGCCTTGGCAAGGGCCTGGCAGATGCACAGCAGTATCCAGCATGTCCCCAGAGGGAGGGCTAACGTCTACGCCTGATGCAGCATTGATCGTGTGCCCACCTGTTGTGACCACACGAGTTCACATTCATCTCCAGACAGGTGTGCTTTCCAAATACCCAACACAGTGGAAATATAGCCCTCCGGAATCCTCCCCACACAGTCTGTTTCAACAATGCATGTGTGCACCTACCCATGCCACCCACCCACCTGGCCCAAGCGGAACTCCCACTTCACATGACACGTGTGTCTTCCACAGTTGTGCTTCTCTCTCAGGGACGGACCTCCAACTGTCCCGTAGCACATAGACAGCACCGAGTTGAACGGGCCATCCTGTATGAATGGTAGGGACACACACACATCTACCTGTGACACAGTGGTGGCTGTGATGGCTATTGTGCCTGCCATGGCAGTGTTGGTGGCCATGTCAGGGTACACTCACACACATTGCATACGCAGCTTTTCGTGTCACTACTCTGCACATCGGACTGGCCACTGTCCCTGGTGTTGAACACTTTTGCCGCCTGTCTATGTAATCTGTGACTGGATGCTGTTGTTCCTGTAGTCGGTTGTGTCTGTGTAGTTGCTAATTGCAGTTGTTACTGTGGGTGCATAGTTAAGTGAGGCACATGCCTTGTATGGTACATCAACAATTGCAATGTCTGGTGTCACATTCCAATGTGTTTTACACGTGGCTGGGACTTCACTTCTTTCAGACTCTGCCACTTGTGTGTGTGATGAAGAAGTTTTTTAGTGACACGGATTGTCTGCATGTATTTGCTGGAATTCCATGGTAAATGTCTACGTGTCACGTTTGCGTGCAGGCAAAGCACGGGGTGTGAGTCTGGCCACAGGATGACAGGTAGCATGTGCATAGTGTGCGGGTATGTGTGAGCTTACTTTCTGGGTGGCCAGCAGTGTAGGTGTATGTTGATCTTGTGATGGACATTGAGCCTGGGCACATGGGTTACTTTCAAAGTGTGCATTTGGGAAGTGTAGGTGTGTGTGGTGTGAAGTGTGTGACTTTGGGGTGGTGTTGGTGTATGTGTGTGCACTCTGGCAATGTCGATTACACACATGTGTTACCCAGGGGCATGGTGGGTGTTTGTATCCGTGTTCAGGTCTGTGAATGTGAGCGCATGTGTGTATTGTATGTTGCACAGTGTGCAGTGTGTGGGTGTGTCCTTGCAGTTCTGGATGGCTCCTACTTAATATGTTTTGGCCATTGTGGGTCTGCAGGGTGTGTGACTGTCAAGATTGTGCCTGGTTTAATTAAGCATGTATGTGAGTTTCAGCAGTTCGTACTCACTGTGCGGACCTGCCCACCCTCACTGATTTCCTGTGTGTGTTTTGACATGCATTGCTGTAGCATGCTTGTTGCGTGGGTCCTAATTTTGCTTGATGAGTGGGATGTCAGACTGTGAAGGTAATTATACACATATGTAGGACTGTGCTTTGAAGTGACCAGCCTGTCAGTGTTCATGTGATGATCTGTTGGGCCAGGTCAGAGTCTGACAATCAAAGGCCCACGACCTGTAGTATTTCACTAGGTCCACTGTGGCGGCAACTCATATGCATTGACATCCAATGTCACTGGACTACATGGTCATCTCACGGCTCTCGTGTACTTCACACACTCTCATCCTCTCTCATTCGTACTTGTCTTCTTGAAATTATTCAACAGAGTCACATATTTGCTTCGAGGCATGTATTTGGACTTACTTCCTCTGTGATGCAGAATAGTAGACACTACTGGCAGCAAAATGCATGTGGAGGATATACTTAGCATGATTACACATACGAAAGGGGGTACAGGTAGATGTAATTAGTTTTTGACTGTGGAATGGAGGCTTCAGGGTTACAGCTGCCTTGCCCTTTCTATGCTACAGTACATTTGCTGATTACTGATGGTCTCTGGGCTTTGGCACAGACAGTATTCGTTCAGCCTACCAGACAGCTTGGCATCATAGGGACAGTTCATCTCAGTTCCATGGTACCGGTTTAATACAATAGTGACTCCGACACACCTCGTCAGAGGTGACATCAGGGCATGTGCCCACCTGCATGCAGCAGCGTCTCACCAGTTGTTGCAATGTGGTGGCTACTGAACATGACACTGTTACTAGGGCCATGTTGTAGGGGTTGCATTAGTTGTCCATGCAAAAGTCCTGGCACGGAAGTACAGACAAAGGTGAGGTGACAGTTCGCACGTACTACAGCAGACAGATAAGTGTGCACTGACAGGTGCATGTGTCCAGGTGCGCAGGATACATATTATGGCATAGTTGTTCGTGCTGTATTGCCCATGTGGTTACTGTACACAAGTCCCATACCTCTGCCTCCCCCTGTTCATGCAGAGACACGGGATATGGTGGGGAACAGGGTGCATGTCCCGGAAATGTCAGTTGTCATGGCAGTGGAGTTGATGGTAAGGTGTTAGTTGCAGATTATATGGTATAGTTCTTGTACAGCTACCTGCCCACTCCGTGCGAAAGCCAAGCATGGGTACGGTGTTGTACATCTATGTTCAATTGGGGATGTTGAGTCGGGGACCCATGAATTGACAAGTTGACGTGTATGCGATACCTTCCAATCAATCAATCACAGAATTTGTAGAGCACACTACTTACCCGCGAGGGTCTCAAGGCGCTGGGGAGAAAAAAAGGGGGGGGGGTGCTTCTACTGGTCGAACAACCAGGTCTTGAGTAGCCTCCTGAAGGTCAGCAGGTCTTGGGTCTGTCGTAGGCTTAGTGGAAGGGTGTTCCAGGTCTTGGCGGCGAGGGTGGGAGAAGGATCTGCTGCCGGTGGTTGTTCTTCGAATGCGAGGGACGGTGGCGAGGGAGAGGTCGGCGGAGCGGAGCTGGCGGTTGGGGACGTAGAAGAGGAGTCGTCTGTTGAGGTAGGCTGGGCCAGTCTTGTGGAGTGCCTTGTGTGCGTGGATGAGGAGTTTGAAGGAGATTCTCCTGTCGACGGGGAGCCAGTGCAGGTTCCTCAGGTGGGGGGTGATGTGGCTGTGGCGTGGTACATCGAGGATCAGGCGTGCGGAGGCGTTTTGTATGCGTTGCAGTCGCTTGATGAGCTTGGCCGGGGCTCCCGCGTAGAGGGCGTTCCCATAGTCAAGTCTGCTACTGACGAGGGCCTGGGTGACTGTTCTTCTTGTATCTGTCGGAATCCACCTGTAGATCTTGCGAAGCATGCGGAGGGTGTTGAAGCAGGAAGAGGAGACTGCGTTGACTTGCTTGGCCATGGAGAGCGTTGAGTCGAGGATGACTCCCAGGTTGCGTGCATGGTCGGTGGGTGTCGGGGCTGCTCCCAGTGTCGTTGGCCACCAGGAGTCGTCCCAGGCTGAGGGGTTGGAGCCGAGGATGAGGACCTCTGTCTTGTCCGTGTTCAGTTTTAGTCGGCTGATCTTCATCCAATCGGCGACGGCCTTCATTCCTTCATGGAGGTTGGATTTGGCGGCGAGGGGGTCCTTGGTGAGGAGAGGATCATTTGAGTGTCGTCGGCGTAGGAGATTATGTTGAGGTCGTGCTGTCTGGCGATGCGTGCGAGTGGGGCCATGTAGATGTTGAACAGTGTTGGGCTGAGGGATGATCCCTGGGGTACGCCGCAGATGATCTCGGAGGCTTCGGATCGGAATGGTGGGAGGCGGACTCTCTGGGTTCTGCCGGCGAGGAAGGAGGTGGCCCATTCCAGGGCCTTGTCTCGGATCCCTGCGTCGTGGAGGCGTGCGCGTAGAGTGCGGTGGCAGACAGTGTCGAAGGCGGCAGAGAGGTCCAGCAGGATGAGGGCTGCGGTCTCACCGTTGTCCAGCAGGATCCTGATGTCGTCGGTGGCGGCGATGAGGGCAGTCTCAGTGCTGTGGTTGCTGCGGAACCCTGATTGGGATGGGTCCAGGATGCTGTTTTCTTCGAGGTATCGGGTTAGCTGTTTGTTGACGATCTTCTCGATGACCTTGGCTGGGAACAGGAAGCAGGGAGATGGGCCGGAAGTTCTTGAGGTCTCTCGGGTCCGCCTTGGGTTTTTTGGGTATCCATCCCATTGATGGTGAACATGGATGTCATCCAATGAAGCGGGTGGTGGGTGGCAACGTGTTCGCCGTAAGTTGTCCCTTGTAGAATCCTGATGGGACATGTTGGATGACATTCGATGAAACTGTGATCCAGAAGACGTTCTGTGGAGGCACACTGGTCCCATTGCAGTGTGTCCCCGATTGCAGCCACAAACGCCATGCCCCATACACTGAACAGATCCTGTCGTGGTCGTCCAGGGGTGCAAACAAGTGTACCAAGTCCGCCTTTGGACATGCCGGGTTGGAGAGACATAAATCCACAGGCCAGTGGAACGGACACCTCTGACAGTAGAATACGGGGATGACGCAGCTGAACATTGCAATGCGGTGAGTTACTCGGTAACTTACATTCAGCATTGCCAGATTTGAGCTGCCCACTATGTGTAGCATGCTGTCACTGTACAGCTTGATCTGTCCGGCGTAGTTGAGGGTCACTGGTGCAACAGCCATTTTGCTACAGGGTGATGTGATGGCGTGCTCCGTCTGCCTGAGCAGTCAGCAGAGTGCAGCCTCCGTCGATGCTGGGAATTCTGGAATGGATGTAAGGCGGATGGACTTGGGGTATAGCTTGGGCGGAGGACACAGTCCCTCATCCCACTTGCTTCTATGAATAGTCCAGGCCAGTGGTGTGTGACTCTTTCCACATTACTTTCATTTGGTCCACATGGAGGAGTGGTATTATTGCATTTTGTGGTGTTATCTTTCTTTCATGTTGTGCGCTATCTGCCAGTGGACGTTTTACTCTGCATGGCTATGTTTTGCTTCTTGTTGGTACAATGGCTCCATTCTCCAGCATAATTTGTTGCAATGTTATTTCGGAGCAGGAATGGAAGGCCATTCAGTGCTATCTGCTCTCCCGTGTGTGGGCGGGACACTCCGTTGCCACTGTACATTTCGGCTTCTGTGTGGGTGTAGTGATTGTGCACACCTGTTCTCAGGCAGCAGGGTTTTTCTATTTTGTACATTGCATGTGTTGTTATTGCGAGCAGGATGGTTTTGGTATTTCTTGTTGAGACTGGCGTGCCTTTTCCGGACACTCTTGATATTCTGCGCTGTTATGTGGTAGCCGCCGTGTCATTATCCATGTTTTACATACAAGGGTGTGTCCTATTTAGCATTCACATTACTCCCCTGTTCGGGACACTTGTGTGACGTCAAGTTGACAACTGTGAGTTGTCGGTTGGGGACATGACTGATGCAGGAAGGCCACGTGACATGTGCCTTCAGGGTGGGGCTGGTGTGTGGGGTGTGTAGTTGTGGCCCTGTGGTGTTTGTGTGCAGCCGAATTCTGGCGCAGTCGTTGGCCACTGTGTTGTGCGCATGTGTATCTGCGTCATCGCCGCTACGCTGTGGTGCCATGACGGGGCCGTCACTTCCTGGGGCCGGGTCGTGGGTGCCCAGGATGTTGCGAGTTGTTTATTTTTGACAGGTGGGACATGTGTGGGTACAGTGGTGGATGTGTCCTGTCCACACAGGGGTGTCTGGGGGGACCATGTACAATTTTCCCGCCCTCGCACTGTGTGCATTGTTTTCGTACCCTTGTTGTGTGTCTGCCTACCTGCGTCGTCGTGGTGCGTTCACTCCTAGGTGGTGCATCAGGTAGAGCAAGGGGATGGCCTGGAGTGCAGGATTCATCTCTGGGTGGTCCGCCTTTTTAGTCTCCGTCAGGAAAAGTCGAGTTTCCGCCTTGGTATCTCGTGCGGTGTCTCTTAGCCGGTGGGGCTGTTTGGTTGTGGCATCGTAATTTGTACGCCGGGCGGTACGTCATTTCGTCGGACGGTGTGTCTCCATTGGCTCGCGCCGCTACGTAGACTGGCGCACTTTGATGGCGGGCGGCGCCGCAGGCTTGCGGGCGGTGTTTGCCTGACTAATCACATCCTAATTTGGCGGGCGTGTGGACCGTTGCTGGCGGACGGTAATTAGCGGTTTTTGCCTCCGTCAGCACAGCGGTCGTGCTTCCGCCCGACATCGTAATGGGCCCCTAAATGTTTAATAATATGTATTATTATAATTTTACGATGTCCAAAAAACATAAAATGCATTTAAACAAATAAGGTACCAATTGTAGTATTTTAATTAAACATAATAGTAATTTATATTTTACCTTATAACATTTTAAAAATTAAAATGCATTTATTTTATATGTTTAAAGCTTCCATATTTGTTTGGGGCTTGTATTTTGTAACCGCTCACTGTTGTTTTGGGTTATTTCGAAGGAGAGAAGCTCGCGGTTGGGAGCTGCTTCACGTCGAGCAAGGTAAGAATACTTTTGTTTATTTAAACTACATTTTTAATAGAATTTGAAGGTAATTAGGTTGTAGTTAGTGTGTGTTGAGTTAGGTTTCAGAAGTTATGGTGTTTTTTATGAGTTAGTTGGGTATCGACGATTTCTGTAGTGTTACGTTTTTGAGGCCTAGTTAGAAATTTAAAGTAGAGTCGTATATGTGTTAATATTGTGTGTATAATGTTTGTAATATTGTGATTTGATATATTATGTGTATATTTGTGTGGGTGGGAATGTTTGTGTTTTTGTTTTCTAGGTTTTATTGGAAAGAAGTTGCGGTTGCCGGAATATTGCGTTTTTTTTAATTAAGGAAGTGTATATTAGTTTTAGTAACTAATAATTATTTAACACTTTCTTAATTTTTCGGATTTCACGGAGCGTTTCTTTTTTTAAAACTTTTTTTCGGGTTTTTTATGGTTTCGGGATTGTGGATTTACAGACGGAGGATTTATTTTTGTTACAGTTGGATTTTTACATTTATTTTTGGGAACCTTTTTAATCTATTTGGATTATGAACTACCTGGATTAATTTAGAAGATGTGGGATTTTCAGTCTACAACTATGGAAACGGTAAGTTTTTTAAACTTTTTAATTGTGGGAGGGAAATAGATTTTCATTTTATTGCTATTGCTGTTTATTTTTTCACATATTTAATTAATGTGTCTATATATATATTTATTTATTAATAAAAATATATTAGACAAATTAATTACTTTTGTGAAGAAATAAAATTGTTTTGTATGTATTTTAATAATTTAACTGTAAAGTATTATACATTTACATTGTTTTGAGAGTTTAGAGTAGGCTTTTGGCAATCATTCCTAAGTATTCTAGTCCTCTTGTTGTAGGGTATAGTTTAACTTGTTGTTGAAGGTATTGATACATTTGCTTAGTTTGTTTGGATAGTTTTGGCCTGAGTTGTGTGACAGATTGCTCCATTCTGAGTTGTTGGTAGCTTTGTTCTTTTTGCAGGGAGACTAGGAGTCTGTGTAGGGTAGGTGTTCCTCGTCCTGTTGATGATTGGAAGGCATTATGCCATCCTTCAACAGCGTTATTTATTTTGGCTTCTTGGTTCAGTGTGGTATGGTAGACATTCCACCATGGAATTTGGTATTTTGGTTGTTTCCTATGGCCTGATCTATGGAGTCTCCCCACCCAGGTATCTTCAAAATAGTCTAGGAGGGGACTTAATTTTTGTTCATGTTGCTGGTAGTAAGGGCTTTCTAGTAAAAGGTTGTAATGTTCGGCCACGTCAGTTACTGGCACGTAGGCTAGTGCAATCAGTTTTTTTATTTGGTATGCGAATGAACTGTTTGTCGCATACTCTACACTTAGGGCCCGATTCCGATCTTGGTTGTAAACCGTTCCGACCGACACGGACCGGGACTGGATTCTGACCGACATGTACACGCGCCGTACGACCGGCGTAGTACGATGCAATGCGTGTGAAATACAAACGACTCGCACGGAGCACAATCCGCAAGACCGAAACGTACGGAAAATAGTGATTCGCCCATAAACGGACCGGGAACCGTTCCGAACGACACGGACCGGGAATGGTTCCAACCGCCACGAACACGCGCTGTACGACCGGCATAGTACGATGCAATGCGTGTGAAACTAAACGAACTCGCACGGAGCACAATCCGTAAGACCGTAACATACGGAACACAGTGACTACCACATAAAAGAGCCCGTCACGACCGACGCGTACGCGAATGCTGCAACATAGCATAATGTGAGTGTGACAGACTCGGATTAGCCCGCAATTGCCGCTGTAAGCGTCCGTCCCGGACAACTGAACGTCTCCGTCATGCTCAACAAAATAAAATAGAAACAGACTGAAAAAGACCAAACAAGCATTGTCAAAGTCAATAAAAAAATAAAAAAATACAAAGACACACCCACAACTCTACCTACATAAAGGGCCAACATCCCTACCATTATCCTTTGCAAATTCTACAGATCTGCCAGCAGGGAACACTACCACACTGCACTCAGAGACACACTCACAACTCACCCACCACACAACCTTTACACCATTAGCACCTCTCAAAAGCACACTCACAAACACCCAGCTAAACTGACACCCACTCACCCTCACTTGCACCCTCACACATACATCAATCTCCACCACCACCCATCACCATGCCCCCAAAGAAGAATCCAAAGTTCACAGATAGTGAGTTGGAAGTCATGGTAGATGAAATCCTCAGAGTAGAGCCACAGTTATTTGGCACATTGGTCCAACAGACCCCCATGTCCCAGAAAACAAAGATGTGGGAGAGGATTGTCAACAAGGTGAACGCACAA
The DNA here is from genome assembly GCA_963921515.1 of Calotriton arnoldi. Taxonomy (NCBI): domain Eukaryota; kingdom Metazoa; phylum Chordata; class Amphibia; order Caudata; family Salamandridae; genus Calotriton; species Calotriton arnoldi. Next base: position 304,543 of record CAWUFW010010925.1, read on the forward strand.
GCACCTTGCCTGCGCACAATGGAGGATATCAGGAACAGGCACTATGATGTGCGAAGGAGGGTCAAGAAGCTGATTGGCAGAGACCATGCCCTGAGCCAGCGGACCGGCGGTGGCCCTCCTGCAAAACCTACGCACTTCACTTCCTGGGAGGAGAAGGTGCAAGCCATCCTTCCACCGGAGGGCATCCATGGATTAACAGGAATACCAGAGCCTGGTGAGTACATACCCAACTAGCCAATATTGTGAGCCAATACACACACATCACTGTCAAGGGGACAGTGAAACCAATCACTGTTAGCAAAGCCACATCAACCGAAAGCCAATTATCCTGTGATGTGTATGCCAGTTAGACAAACACAATATCTGCAATCTCAGAGCAATATGGAACTATGTCCTAACATGTACAAACTTACTAACAAATACAGCAAGACATTGGCCCAGAACACCAACAAACACTGTCAGCCATTTTGCAAGCACTGTCACACTACCTCACAGGGAAGCTGATTCACAGAAAGGAAGGTTGGGTATGCTGGGAAGATGGGTGTAGGCAAAAGCATGATGGGAGTCGTAGTCACAGCCAATAGTCCCCATCCCACATGGCCCATCAAGCCCACCCTGAACCATGCTCACCTCACAGGGAGTGCAAAAGTATTGCCAAGATGGCTGACACTGCGCTCTGCTGTAGGGAGCACAAGGCCCTGGTAGGACTTGTGCTCCAACAAACAACAGGACTCCACTGCCTGACATCCTGAAAGTGTACTGTGACTCCCTGCAATGGAAGCATGCTTCATGGTGGCCCATCTGGTCTGGGGGGGAGGAGGACTGCCAGCTCTGACTACATCTACCAGCAGGCCCTGTCACACACACACACCCTCCCACAAACGCCACACAACTCACCTGGGATAATGCACTCCCTCAGAGCCAAGTAAAATCTCCCACAAAGATGCCTCACACTGGGCTCTGCTGTGTGAAGCGCAAGGCCCTGTTGGGACTTGTGTCCAAACAAACACCAGAACACCACTGTCAGCCATCTTGCCAGCACCGTTACACTACCTCACAGGGAAGCTGAGTCACAGGAAGGAAGCTTGGTTATTCTGGGAAGGTGGGTGTATCCTGTAGCATGATGGGAGTCGTAGTCACAGCCAATAGCCCCATCCCACATGGCCCATCAATCAACAGGACACCACTGCCTGACATCCTGAAAGTGTACTGTGACTCCCTGCAATGGAAGCATGCTTCATGGTGGCCCATCTGGTCTGGGGGGAGGACTGCCAGCTCTGACTACATCTACCAGCAGGCCCTGTCACACACACACACCCCCTCCCACAAACGCCACACAACTCACCTGGGATAATGCACTCCCTCAGAGCCAAGTAAAATCTCCTACAAAGATGCCTCACACTGGGCTCTGCTGTGTGAAGCGCAAGGCCCTGTTGGGACTTGTGTCCAAACAAACACCAGAACACCACTGTCAGCCATCTTGCCAGCACCGTTACACTACCTCACAGGGAAGCTGAGTCACAGGAAGGAAGCTTGGTTATTCTGGGAAGGTGGGTGTATCCTGTAGCATGATGGGAGTCGTAGTCACAGCCAATAGCCCCATCCCACATGGCCCATCAATCAACAGGACACCACTGCCTGACATCCTGAAAGTGTACTGTGACTCCCTGCAATGGAAGCATGCTTCATGGTGGCCCATCTGGTCTGGGGGGGGGAGGACTGCCAGCTCTGACTACATCTACCAGCAGGCCCTGTCACACACACACACCGTCCCACAAACTCCACACAACTCACATGGGATACTGCACTCCCTCAAGTAAAATCTCCTACAAAGATGCCTCACACTGGGCTCTGCTGTGTGAAGCACAAGGCCCTGTTGGGACTTGTGTCCAAACAAACACCAGGACACCACTGTCAGCCATCTTGCCAGCACCGTTACACTACCTCACAGGGAAGCTGAGTCACAGGAAGGAAGCTTGGATATTCTGGGAAGGTGGGTGTATCCGATAGCATGATGGGAGTTGTAGTCACAGCCAACAGTCCTCCTCCCACATGGCCCATCAAGCCCACCCTGAACCAAGCTCACCTCACAGGGAGTGGAAAAGAACTGCCAAGATGGCTGACACTGGACTCTGCTGTGGGTAGTGCAAGGCCCTGGTGGGACTTGTGCTCCAACAAACAACAGGACACCACTGCCTGACATCCTGAAAGTTGACTGTGCCTCCCTGCAATGGAAGCATGCGTCATGGGTGATTACCTGGCCTCTGGTGGAGAAGGAGGTCCTGCAATGCCTCCAAATGCTATCAAGGCCGGCTCTACAAACACCTTCTCAGCCAGAACAAATAGCACTCTTGCGACCAGTCACTCCATGACAGTGAAAGTAAATGCCCTGGCAAGATGGCTGACACATGGGCCTGATGTATGAACTGGCTGCAAGTCACAACTAGGCACTGGCCCCCTCACACACGTTCACACTCACAGTCATCTCAACTGTATGTTTCCACTCACTGTCTGGGGATGCAGTGTCCCAGGGGTGCCCCCTGGCCTGGCTGTGAAGGTGTGTGGGTTCTATGACAATTGGGGAGATGCAGACATAGCACATATCAAAACACACACACGAAGCTACATATACATCATTGTCAGGGGACACCTGACAGTGAATGGAATGGCCACAGCAAGATAGCTGACACTGTTGCATGGTGTCATTTACACAAGGCGCTGTTGTGAGCTGCATCCTACTCCTACATCATGCAGCGTTGTCAGCATCCTTGACACAACACTCCCCTCACTGTCATTGACACTTGCAACACAAGGAGTAACCTGGACTGGGTTGGAGGAGGCATACAACTTACAGCAGCATAACTCAAACACACAAACCTCTGGCCCTCACTGTCATGAGCATGGAAAGTCAAGAGAGCTGCCTTGGTTAACTCCTCTTTCCATGGAGGACATTGACAAGATAAATGACGTTATCACGTACAAAGCTCAGCAGCTACATCATTTGCTACGGTAACACCATCACATGTGTGCAATGAGATGTAAACTAGGAACACATACAACAAAATAGTATCTCTCAAGAAATCTCAGACATACCGGACTCTGACCATGTCGTATAGACACACCAATGTGACTCAAAAATACATGCACAAATGCCAGCACACATGCCGCACTCTTGCAACACATCGTAAGAGGAAGTGCACGTATGTCATTGTTAAAGCACAAATGTTGACAAGGACAACACACCTGTGTCAGGCACGGGATTACACTTGAAAGACAAAGTTTGACACAGCTGACCTTCCACAAGAGTGAAGTCACCTCATGGCAGTGTGTTATTCAGTGACATTGCCTGAGCCCATGGTGTGAGTTCTGTGAGCATGACTCTGTATGTTCCCATCCCTTTTTCTACACAGCCTGTAGTCCCTGCAGATGTTCCTGTTTGTGATGCTTGCTGTGTTGTCCTGTGCTTTGTCAACATCTTTGACTTTGGGTTTCTGGGATGTGGGTACATGGAAAACTTCTAGTCATTAGGGTGTCATCCCTGGGTGTGGTTGATGTAAGGGCCTGCACTGTGGGCAAACGCACATTTGACATATTCAGCAATGGCCATGTACAGTCAATGAATCAATACATGAGCTGTTCATGCACACAGCTCCATGTGCCCATCAAAACTCTTCAGGTTGTCATGACAATGTGCTTAACCAATATAGACCTCTGTCTGTGACAATTGAGGACAATGCAAGGTACATACACTCATTATGAAGTACAGTAGCAACTGTAATGTGTGTGATCCGTTGATGTGTGCTGAACCACAACATTCATTGTGTGTCTCTTCCACCCACAGGGGATGCTGGGGACACTGCAGGAACAGAAGAGGAATCCCAGTCCCAGACTCTGGTTGACCCTGAGCTCTCCGGTGTGGATGTCTCACAGTCCTCTTCGGACGACGACGAACGACCTGGCCCCTCCGGTGTGGGTCAGCGTGTAGCACCAGCAGCTGTAACATCAGCACCCCCTGCCACCACTCCTGCTACATCTGAAAACACCCAGATGACCTCTACCAACACGGACAGACCAAGTTAACATAACACCAACGGCAGAGCTACATAGGGCACTCTGGAGGTGGCGGACAACACCACCAGTGCCAACACAGAAGGAGGCCCAGTGTCATCTGTGCCTGCAACGGCAGGTCCTGCTCGTGTGGGTAGGGGTGGTGGGAGGGTGGGCAGGGTGAGGCCACGGCCTGAAGATGGGTCTGCACTGCAAGATGATCCACAGTTGGTACGCATCATAGATGCGTACCAGGAAAGAACCGGAGGCTTTGGCCAGGTAGTGGGGCTCTTCAGGGACATCCAACAACAGCAGGCTGCCCATCATGCCAGATTGGACTCCCACATGTCCCGGGTGGAGACACACATGTCCCGAATGGAGTCCAAAAAGGACAAAATTGATGAACTCACGGCGGTGCATAGGGACATACTCACATGCCTCCGCCAGATTGCTGGCAACATGACCACACCTCCCTGTGTGCTCACTACATCTGTTGCCACAACATCTGCAACTGCCACAGGGAGGGATGAGGACTCTGGCGGAGAGTCCCCGGCACCACAGTGGCCTGCACCTGAGGGTCCCCCTGGAAAGAAGAAGAGGGGTCGTCCGAAGAAGGACAAGTGAGAGGCAGATGGCCATGCATATCCCCCAGGAAGTGAACACCTGCTCATGACATCCTCCATTGTGTGCAAAGCGTTCACCTTGTTGACTGTCACTGAACTCTCCCACATGTGATGGAGGGTCTAAGTCGGAACAGTGAACTAAATGACTGTGGACTTTACTCAGGAAATTTCATCTACCAACACTACCAACTCCTCTGTGAACTTTGGATTTCTATCACACTGTCCAGCACTTTCAATTACGTTTACTATTCTCACACATGCATGTAAATAAATTCATAATCACACAATACTTGCCTCTGTTGTGAATTATACTTGGTTTGTGACATAGAGATGATGACCTGCTAAACAAAGACTGTGCAGGAAAACTACTACAGCAATGTAAACACTGTTTTGTGAGTCATGGTGATGTGACACATATGAGAGATACACACTACTAGGTCAACACAACACAAATTTCCCATGGGCATCATACTCATTGCCTCCACTATTGTGAACTGAAAATACAGTGGAATGCACATACACAACACTCATTCTGAGGCAGTGGCAATCAGCCCACAGGTACAGTATGCAAATGAATGTCGGATGTGTGGATACAGACGAAGCACATCCCAAAGTGAAGCACAGGTTTATTACACAATCACAACATGTGAACTCCACAACAGATGCAAGGTAACCTCACGTGACAGTGAGCACAAAGTAACCAAGTGGGCAAGAAATGTCAGTACGTGGGTGTGTGGCACTGCATCTGTTCTCCACGAAAACTTGCACTCTGTAACAGGATTGTGTGTTATGGAGGTCACATGTCACCAGACAACAGCCAAAGGACCCTGTAAAGGACAGACATACAACAGTATTTAAATCACAAAATAACTGCATACATCTCCTATAGACATTCCATACACAATTCTTAAGATACGTGAAAACAACCTAGTAATCATGTCAACATTGTTTGGGAGAACATTCTAACTCAACGGACACATAACTGCAAGGATCCTGTCAAGTAGCATTCAGCCACACGTATGCAGCAACATTGCACTACATACACATATCAGGCAATGGAAAAACGTAGACAACTCATCACTGTATACTCACAATCATGCGAAAAAGTTGTTGATGAGCTGTGTGCGAACATCCCCCTCACCCTCATCATCACTCGCAACATGACCCAGGGCAGGATCCTCCACGGCTGGCGGCTGCTGGTCGTCATCATCCTGGATGAGAGGCAACTCCTCCCTCACTGCCAGGTTGTGTAGCATGCAGCACACAATTATGATCTTGCACACCTTTTCTGGTGCATATTGGAGGGCCCCTCCTGTCCGGTCCAGGCAGCGGAATCTGCTTTTAAGTAGACCAAATGTCCGCTCTATCACTCTCCTGGTCCGCCCATGTGCCTCATTGTAATGTATCTCCGCAGGTGTCACAGGGTTCCTGAGTGGTGTCAGCAACCACGGCATGTTGGGGTATCTGGAGTCACCTACATACAAACAAACAAACATATCATGGGTCTGACAAGAGGGTTAAATTCCAAGATACAAAAAGCACACAAGGTAAACAGATATTACACATCGACAAGCCAGGCACGCTGGTTCTGCAGCTGTGACATCATCTGTGGGACCCGACTATTCCTCATGATGTAAGCGTTGTGTGCCGAACCCGGGAAACGTGCACAGACATGTGATATCGTCATGTCCGGCAGACATACCACAAGGGCATTTATGGAGTGAAAATGTTTTCTGTTCCGGTATGTCTGCTCATGTGCTTGTGGTGGTACCAAAGCCACATGTGTCCCATCTATGGAGCCTATGACATGTGGCATCCTCCCCAGTGCATAAAAGTCACTCTTTATGTCAGTAAATTGTCGTGGGGTCGGGAATTGGATGTACCGGTTCAGGAAATACAACATCGCCTCCAATACATCCCGAAGCACATGGCTGAACATGGTCTGTGACATCCCACCAGCAGTAGCCACAGTGTACTGGAAGGTTCCGGTGGCAAAGAAGTGTAGGGCTGCCATCACCTTCACCTTGGGGGTCAGCGCTGATGGATATGGCCATCCAGGTTGTAAATGTGGGGCCAACTGCTCCACCAACTCCTCAATTAGTGGTCTGGTGAAGCGGTACCGTCGGATGCAGTCACGTTCAGCCATGGTTGCAAGGTCTGGGAAGGGTCTGTGGACAGCTGGTCCCCTGCAGTACATAGGTGATCAAAGAAAGATTGTCAGTTCCCCTACATATGTGGCAATGACCATGCTAAATATCACATGCTACATCATAGCAAGACACAATTAAGTCAGGTGTGTGCTGTTGAGCATGGACACATATGCCAGCTATGTGCCCCTCATCTAACATTTCAGCTCCAGATGGTTACACAACAAGTGCAATGCTGTGCTGTGAACAATCTATGGGGTCTGTCACAGTACATCTGAACAAATGTCACATACCAAACACACACCTCAGTGACTAGTGAGGATAGATGTGTTGTCCAAATGACAGGTGTTTGTAAGTTCCACACACAGGGATCTTGTAATGCCACATGGCCACTGTCATCATGTAACGTCTGATGTACACGTACCATCACACCCATGAAACACACATGATGTGCTCCCAGATTTGTTTGCATGGCAAACATGGATGTCTGTGACACACAGACACAACAGCAACTCACATGCCAAAATCAGAAGGATGTTGGAAACGATTTACATCTGCCACATACAAAAAGACACATGTGCGTAGCACAATACGCAAATACTCTGGATTAACCTCACATTGGTAGCTCAGGAACACTTTGTTACACACAGTCAATTTCAGCCGTAATTCATGGTGTATGTAATCATGTCATCACACAATGGGCACCTGGAACTGTGTACAGGCCTCGGGTGGTGATCAGAAAAGTTGTCACTCACAGTAGTGATGTGCATCACACACAATGGTTTCTGTCCCCATGAAACATGGCATATCCTGGGAGTGTGTGCTACAATGTGCTACCTACAATATGACATGTGATGCCATGTACACACATGTCATGAGGCATGAAATGTGATGTTATATACTGTATGACAGGCTGTTTGTCTGTTGTAAAGCACCTGAGTCTCAGCCAAAATATTGTGGGTGGCATCCTTTGGCTGTTATCTGTAATGGTGACAGACTTGGGTGAGTATTCAAAAGACGTGTCGTACACTTATGGACCGATCCGGACGCAGGCATTGGCTATTGACTGTCATGGAGACGGACGCGGGTGAGTATTCAAAAGACGCGTCGTACACTTATGGACCGATCCGGACGCACGCATTGGCTATTGACTGTCATGGAGACGGACACGGGTGAGTATTCAAAAGACGCGTCGTACACTTATGGACCGATCCGGACGCACGCATTGGCTATTGACTGTCATGGAGACGGACGCAGGTGAGTATTCAAAAGACGCGCCGTACACTTATGGACCGATCCAGACTCACGCATTGGCTATTGACTGTCATGGAGACGGACGCGGGTGAGTATTCAAAAGACGCGTCGTACACTTATGGACCGATCCGGACGCACGTATTGGCTATTGACTGTCATGGAGACGGACGCGGGTGAGTATTCAAAAGACGCGTCGTACACTTATGGACCGATCCGGACGCACGCATTGGCTATTGACTGTCATGGAGACGGACGCGGGTGAGTATTCAAAAGACGCGTCGTACACTTATGGACCGATCCGGACGCACGCATTGGCTATTGACTGTCATGGAGACGGACGCGGTTTTGCTACGTGTATGAATCGCGTGCAAACAAATTCCGTTGGCTCCCAACAACAATGTATCAAAGTCAATGGTGTCATGATACGGAATATTTGAACGACGCGGAAGGCGTGTACGATGCGTGCAATGTCATGGATTGGCCAATTTCGGATAATGCGAACGTCTCGGACCTATCTCTTTGTACGCATGGAACAGAATCTGCCTCTGCAGCACAGATATAAGGCTGTCTGTTCCCCAGAGACTTCAATGCCTGTACTACATGCTACAGGATTACATCTCTCACTACCACTGCTGCTGTCTCTGCATCCTCTGTGTTCTGCAACGTCACGTACTGTGGAGAGGGCCCTAGCATTCACCGAGGAGGAGAACCAGGCCCTGCTGGACAGCCTCCTTCCACAGTACAGCAAGCTGTATGGGAAACCAGGGGCGCAGGTGAGTGTTCAGTCCACTGCCTTTTCAATTGTACATGTTGTCTGACTGGCACCACTAGCATTGTGATCACCAAGGGCAAGCATGCACACCGAGTAATTGTAAGTCTCAAAGTGTGTAGATACATGTACTGTACCGGTACAGTGATGAAAAAGTGTATTTTTTCCTGCTTGGAATTTCCAGGCACTGTTTTCATGTTGTTAATGCAGGCTTGCACACAGGACAACTGCCCATGACCATAGTTGCACTACCTGTATACATCATATGCCCTTCTGACAATGACATGTATGTCCAACTGTGTGATGAACAAACATGTTGCATGTGTATCAATGGTGTCTTACTTTGTCATCCATACAGGTTGATGCCCATCAGAAGCAGGAGATTTGGCTGACCATCGTCCGGGCAGTAAGATCTGTGGGGGTCTTCAAACGCCGCATCCGCCACTGCCAGAAGAGGTGGCAGGACCTTCGTGGCTGGACCCGGAGGATTGCCAGAGTCCAGCTCAAGCTGTCGCCTCCTCGCAGAAGGGGCGGACGATGGACCCTGACCCCCACATGCTCCGGATACTGACGGTGGTCTTCCCTGACCTGGATGGGCAGTTGAAGGACAGACAGCAGCAAGGAGGGGTAAGTCCATGCCTTTTGGTGAACTATGTCTAACATGCAATTTGCACTCCTTCAGCCTGGTAACACTCCCACAGTTCGTCTGTCTGCTGAGACAAGACTCATGTGGCTAAATTTGGTGATGCCCCATTCTCATCTGATAACCAGGTGTGTCCCTTTCCGTCTGTGACTTGTGTCACTTGGGTTGTGTGTTCTTGCTGTTGGCCAAGGTTAATGTAGGGAACAACATCTGCAACAGGTGCATTGAGTTGAGCATCATGAGTGAGGCAATTGTCTGACATGTGTCAGCACATTGACAGAAATATGACCTGTACTCTGTGTGAGCCATACATAAATGTGCAAATTGCTGATCTGGGTCAGCATAGGTGTCTGAGGTATTTACTACACACCCATGCAGCAGGTAAGACCAATGTTGAGGCCTCAGACAAATGAAATGTATGAGTAACAAATGCATAGCCACCTGCCTAGTGCTCCTGTTAAACCCATGTTTCACATGGACCTTGGACAGGTATGCCAACTCCAGCCATCTGAGACACTGTGGCCTCCTAATCTTGGGTGTCAGCCAACAGTTTGCCCATTGTGAAATTAGTAATCATGTGTCTGACTCTGTGTCAGTGTGGACTGGCATAGCTTTTTGGATTACAAATGTGACAAATATGTTTGTTATGGACAGACATCTAATATGTGGAAATTGTCTCTGCACACAGGACTAAACATATGTGTGTAATCCCTTGACTGTGCCTAATGGTGGATTCAACATATATGTGTATGCAGCTTTACTTTGTTCTTGGGAGCATGCAATATGTTCATGTATACAGATTTGTTGAACCACAAACTCAAATGTCTCATGAGGTCAACGTGGGATTATCAGATGTTTTCAAGTGTGTGTAGCATGTGGTGGACATGTACACTTGACCACTACAGAGGTTGCTTTAACAGTGAATACATGAGTGTGACACGGTGCTGACTGTTAAGTCGGGATGCACTGCCCCTGTGACAGGAGTCAGTACTGACTGATTGGCCAGACAGGCCTGTGGCATGGTGTGCCACATGAAAATCTGGAGGATGCAGTATTGTCACTTGTCTGTTGTCCTGCATGCACACCATTCTCGCATTGACTTTCAAGACATGAGCCCATCATGGTGTCTGGGGATGGAAGTATGTTCATCATGTCAACAATGACTTTGGCCATCCCATTTGCTGTGCCAATTACAGAGTCACTTGCATGAGATGAGACATGTGTGTAATGACACATGACACTCACAATCATTGCAGATCAGACAAGAGGCAAAGTAGTGCATGCTTGCCCATGTAATAAGTGAAATCATACATACATCTGACAGATGGGTCCATTGCCAGCATGTGTACGAGAAGCATGGTTCACTGGCAGACTGACAAGTGCCTGGTTCACATGTGTCAGTCAAGTTAGCAGTGGCTTTTGAATTATGCAAGGGCTTGCTCTGTGATGTGTTGCAATTAAACTCATGTGTCAAGTCAATACAGGTGACTGATGTGATTCTGTTTCTCCTCCTTGTTCACAGCATCATCTACAGCTACTGGAGGAGACAGCTCCACGGACAGAGAGGAGGCGGAGAGCCAGACTGGGTCCGCTGTGGAGGAGGTGGAGGGACCCAGTGGCACGGAGGGTGAGGGGAGCCACACTGAGGGATGCTCAGCAACATCAACGTCAGCTGAGGAACACTCCAGCTCCAGTGACGACTCCCTTGTGGAGGCGGGTGTTACTAGACCACAGACCACAACTAGCGAGTCTGTCCCCGCCACCACCACCATCTCCACCCTCCCAGCTGCTCCCATCCCAGATGTCCGTGGAGGCTCCCGTGTTAGGGAGCATGTCTCCTTTGGTCCAGGCACCGCACCCCCTGCCTCTGTCTCCCCTGCTGCCCTGAGTGTGGAGTCTGTGGACTTGCTAAAGCAGATCCATGTGGGGCAGACATCGATGCTGAGTGTCCTCCATGCCCACACCAGTCTTTTGACGCAATTGGTGTCATACATGGAGGGCATGTCATCACACATGTCTGCCCTACAGCGGACCAATCAGTCCATGGCCTCCTCACTGACGGCAGCAGTGTCCCTCCTCCAACAGTCCCTCACCCCTCCTACCTCTGCCCCATCCACAATCCCCACTACCCTACCTGCCCAAAGCACACTCACACAGGCACATGCACGCACCAAAACAGACACAAGCAGCACACAGCAATGTCAGTCAAAGCCAAAACGAACACGCACGCACACTCAGGGGACTGACAGCACACACAAAGGGGATAGGGTACAGAAGCACACACAGCCATCCTCAACCACTCCGCATTCGTCAGATACCTCTCCCTCCAGAACCCCTTCCCTTGACTCACCTGCAACCCCCACTTCCCAGAAGGTCTTCCTCTGTGACCTTGGCCTCTTCCCCACAGATCCATCCGAACAAACTCACATGGGGAAGAGGAAGTCACCACGCACAGAGAGGAGATCCCCCACCACACGCACACCCTCCCCCAAGAGCAGGAACACTGAGGCCCCCACCCGAAAATCCCCCAGGAACAAAAAATGCAAAACCCCACCACAATCCCACACTTCCACCACACAGTCTCCGTCCTCCAGACCCCAGGCCACCACTCCAAAAGTTCCCACACCACACCCTGTCCCAGGTTCCCCCACACACCGTTACACCATCCCCAAGATGATTAGGCCCTCCCCCCTACCACAAGCACTTCCACTCCCACAACATCACACCCTCAGTCAGTTCCTGCAACTGCAGTGGAGACCGTGTCCCCCCAATCTGTCCTGACCACTGCATTTGAGCCCCCGCCCACTCCTTCGAACATTAGCACTGCAGTGGAGACCCCACACACTCTTTCGGACATTGGCACTGCGGTGGAGACCCCACACACTCTGTCAGACATGGGCACTGCAGTGGAGACCCCACCCACTCAATCCGACAGGTCCACTGCAGTTGCTACAGAGACTCCTGTACCCACCACCCCTCCCCTGCCCCATACTGGTGTCCCCTAATCCTGTCCCTGCAGTGCCTGGCCTGCCCCTATGGATGCCCCTCCAAGGGGAGATGTCCCCTAGTCATGTCAGTGCAGGCAAGCAATGTGTGACAACTTGTCATGTATCACCCATGAAGGACTATTGACATGGACTGGCCATTGGCCTTTTGGTAATCAGGAATTAACAATTATTTTTATGACATGCTGAATAAAGCTTATTTTTGTTATTTCGTTGATTTGCATTTAATGTACATGATGTTGCTGATGAGTGTACTGAAGTTGCTGTTGTAATAGTGTTTGTTGACTATAAGTGATATGGTGATGTGATGGACTGCATGTGGTCCATGGTATATGTGTCCTATTACAGTATGTATCCATGTCATCATTGGCTGTAATTTCAGGTTGTCATGATCCCAATCCTTTGGCACAGGGAGTGTAACATTCTTTTCACCACTTCACATCTTTGGCGTACACTGTTGCACATATGTTGGGCTGACATTTGTGCACATTGTAAAATTTTCTGACTGTAGGCCCGTCTCCACTGGACATGCAGATTAGCGCATTGATGATGAACAAGTCATCTGTGTCATCAGTGCAAGTTGCTAAACATCTGTTTTGAGTATGTGCAGATGACTTAAGAGACACTCCTGTACACAGGCTGATGTGACCAGAGGTTTCTGTGTGTTGTAATTGTTGGCTCAATGTCCGAGTTTTATTCTGACATGACAGAGCCCTGCAAAGACAAAGTTTGACACAGCTGACCTTCCACAAGAGTGAAGTCACCTCATGGCAGTGTGTTATTCAGTGACATTGCCTGAGCCCATGGTGTGGGTTCTGTGAGCATGACTCTGTGTGTTCCCATCCCTTTTTCTACACAGCCTGTAGTCCCTGCAGATGTTCCTGTTTGTGATGCTTGCTGTGTTGTCCTGTGCTTTGTCAACATCTTTGACTTTGGGTTTCTGGGATGTGGGTGCATGGAAAACTTCTAGTCATTAGGGTGTCATCCCTGGGTGTGGTTGATGTAAGGGCCTGCACTGTGGGCAAACGCACATTTGACATATTCAGGATTCCCAGAGTCACATTTTTGTTTCCGACATCAGCTTGTTTTCACTATGTGATCTCTTTCTGTGAGTTTGTAACTTGTATGTGTGTGTGACTGCTCACACTCATCAGATCCTACCCTTCAATGTTGGATGATGGCAACATGTGTTCTTTGTGGGTTTCCTTGGTTTTTTTTTAGGTCTGGGACTGTGATAAAGATCCCAATGTGTCTGATACATTTCACGTCATGCACATGTACCTCATACTATGCAATGTGAAAGACATTCACAAGGTTTGATGACTGGCCATGTGTAATGTGTTTGTACACCTTAGATCCCACCACCACCCCTGGGATTGTCATGGGTGCATGTGCAATGTCACCAGTCAATGTGGGCTTAGCTGAGGCACATTGGTGCAGATCAAGGTGTGTTGTATTTAGAATGGCCAAATGTGAGTTGTCTCATGGCTAGGCCCCTACCTACATTGTGGCCTTACATTACAGGCCATGCCCAGTGAGTTGTGTTTGGGTATGTGTGATGGAAGTTGATCTGTCAAGACACATGACACAGTGCGCACAGGTGAGTGTGCTCCACAGTATGGGCAACATCCAGATTTGTCATCACAGAGGGTCATCAGACAGGATACTGTCACCACAGTGTAGGGTCCTTGAGGGTACTGCTGGAGTGGGTCTGTCTCTTGATGTGTTGGTTGTTGTCCCGCCCAGCTTGTTTCACATGTGTCTGTTGTGAACCCGCTCATCTAACAATGCCCGATTGCCCACAAACAGGAACCCAATTCAGGAGATACTTCTGGATTGTACTGAAAACGCATATGTCTCAGTGGAGTTCAGCCCCCCATCATGTGTGTTGTTGTAGCCTGGAGACACTTACACACACACACACACACATGTTGTGTTTGTTCTGCAGTGTGTGGCTGGCTGGTTGTGTTAGTGCATCTGCACCCATGTATTTATATTGGTTTTGTGGGGCATTGAGTGGATGTTGGTTAGAGATTTTTTATCTACTGGCCCTGGGACTCCTACATCGTCAGTCTGCACATTCATCATGTTCACTACTTCCCATTTTTTATTTTATTTTATTTTTATTTTGACAGTTTTGTATAGCACGAACAAGACCCTTGCGGGTATCAGAGCGCTTTACAGGGCAAATGCAGGTGATTGACATATACATATAAATACGAAGAGTTATGCGAATACATTACTGGTAACTATTAGAGACTAGCACATATCTACAAGAGTGTATAAGAAAGTTCAGGTGAATCTGGACAAGAAAATCGATTTAACTTCTTTTTTGAAGAAAGCAGCGGATGGATTAAATCTCCTTTCTGGGGGCAGGGCGTTCCGAATCCTGGGGGCCATTCCTGAGAAGGTATGATTGTATGTTTTTTTCTTGGAGAAACATTGTGGTTTAAGTAGAAGATTATCAGAACTCCTAGTAGTTCTGTTACCACCCGATAGTACTAGTTTCTTCGCCAGGTATCTCGGGGTTTTGTGGTGCAATGCCTTATGTGTCATACAGGCGATTTTCAATTGGATTCTGGCCTCAAAAGGTAACCAGTTGAGGGCACGAAGGTCAGGGGAAATGTGGCAGTTTCTTTTGGAGCCTGTGATGAGTCTAGCGGCTGCATTGATTGAGGCTCTTAGCGGAGCGGTCGTTGATCTGGGAAGGCCGCAGAGAGCGACACTCCCATAGTCCATTCTGGGAATTACTAGAGTTTGAACTGCCTGTTTAAAGTCATTCGCGGGTATGAAGGGTTTCAGTTTTCTCGGGATGTTCATCTGAAAATTGGCTCCTTTAGTTGCAGCGCTGATGTGTTTCTGCATATTTAGTTTATTGTCCAGAGTTATTCCTAGGGATTTAGCGGAATCAATGATGAGAGGTTGACCATCGAGTGCAGTTAGGTGCTTCATCCACTCGTGGATCAAGGCTGTTTGGTTGGGGGGAGCGATAAGGAGGAATTCTGTTTTTAGTGTGTTAAGTTTTAAATGGTTGCTTGCCAACCAGGTCTGTGTTTTTGGAGCGTTGAGTTAAGGGACTTGATGTCTTCAAGAGAGTGGACCTTAATGTAGAGGTTGTGTGTCGTCGGCGTACATGTGATATTGGATGTTTGAGGAGTTGAGAAGCTCAGTGAGTGGTTCCATAAACAGATTGAAGAGTGTTGGGGAGAGGGAAGATCCCTGGGGTACTCCCAAGGTGACTGGGGTGGGGTTAGATAAAGATTGGTTGATCTTGAATCTTTGCGTTCTGTCTTGGAGGAAGGAAGTGAACCAGTTTAACACTGTTCCAGATAAACCCATTCTATGTTTCAAGAGGTCTAGTAGGTTGCTGTGTTTGACTGTATCGAAGGCTGAGGATAAGTCAAGTAGGATTAACAAACAGGCTTTATTTTGATCCAGTATTTGTAGTGCGTCATCTATAATGTGGGTCATGGCTGATTCGGTACTATGTCCTGATCGAAAGCCAGATTGGAATTGATCGAGCAGGTTGAAGTAGTCAATGTGGTTACTAAGCTGCATGTGGACACATTTTTCGAGTAGTTTGGCCAGGGTCGAGATGTTGGATATTGGGCGATAGTTATTCAGGTCTGACAGGTCTGCTGATACTTTCTTTAGGATAGGGGATACCTGACCCGCTTTGAGGATGTCTGGGATGGTTCCTTGCAAAAGAGAGGTATTTATAATCCTGTTCCATAGGGGCACTAGCTGTGGAATGAAGGTCTTTAAGTGGGTTGCTGGGAGAGGGTCTGTGAAATGATTGGAGGGATTCAAAGCTGTGAGCGTGTTTAAGATAGTTTCTTCGCTGTAGAGGTTGAAGGGAGTCCAGGAGGCGGTGTTCTTGAGGTCGAGCTTTGTAGCGCAGTTAGGCGGGGTCACTGGTGTGGTCAGCGAGGTGTTAATGTGTGGGTGGGTATGGGATAATAGGTCGTTAAGTAGGTCTGTCTTTAAATTTTCAGTCTTTGTTGTGAAAAAGGAGGCAAGTTCCTCGCAATCGGGGAGTATTTCTGGATTAGCTTGGGGGGAGTGGGAGACACCCTTAGATTGAGCTTTGATTATTTCGAATAGTTTTTTGGGGCGATTCTTAGCTTGGTCTAATTGTTTACATATGAAGTCAGCTTTTGAATGTCTAATCTTTCTGAAATAGGAGTTTCTGGTGCTTCTTAGTAGTTTGAGGTGGGCAGCAGATGGAGCGGTTCTCCATTGTCTTTCAATTGCTCTCAGTGATCTTCTGTCTTCATTTAGCCTACCATCATACCAGGGGTTTGAGTCTTTTGTGGTGGCTCTTTTCAATTGTAGGGGCGCTAGGTTGTCGAGTACCCTGTTCATAGAGTAGAAGTAGTGATTGGTCAGGTCCTGTACATCCTCTAATCCATCCGGTGGGGGCGTGAGGATGTGGCTAGCGGTTGCGAGTGCAGTAGGATTGAGGTTTTCTAGGTTCCTCCTCCAGATTTTCGTTCTCTTAGGTTGGATAGAGAGTCATTTAACTACTTCCTTGATATGGAAAGTGATTATGTGATGGTTGGACCAGTCGCAAGGAAAAATCGATTCCAGCTGGATAGAGTCTACTTTGGAAATTACTAGATCAAGGGTTTAGCCTTTTTCGTGGGTGGGGCTATCACAAATTTGGGACAAGTTGAGGTCGGACAGGAAAGCTTTGAGGCTGTTGACCTCTGGGTCATCTAGATCGTTCCAGTGGAGGTTGAAGTCCCCCAGGAAGATCTGAGTAATCTGTTGACCGACATTTGTGGCTAGAATATCCATAAAGTGTTCGATGAAGGTAAGGTTGTTACCAGGAGGATGGTAGAAAGAATGAAGTGAGCATATTGGCTTGTTATTGCTCGTGATGTCAAGACAGAGGTATTCACAGGAAGAGAAAACCGGGGAGTTGGAGCGGTTCACAGAGAGGTTGTTCCTATGAATGCAGGAAATGCCACCCCCTAGCTTATCACGTCTATCCAGTCTTGTGATGTAATAGTTTGAGGGAACTAAAATGTCTAAGATGGGCGTGGATGATTCGTTTAGCCAAGTTTCCGTTAAGATGATAAGGTCGGGTTCGTTGGTTATAATGAGGTCAGATATATCAGCGGCATGACGTGATGCTGATCTACAGTTTAGTAGGATACATTTTAGCTGGGCCTTGGTCAGAGTGGTGTTCTGGTCATGGGAGATGGGTACTCTCTTGAGGTTATTTTCATCAATACCTCTGGGGGTGTGTCTTGTAATTCTAGATGCATTTGGATGGATGGGTTGGATTAAGGACAGTTTCTGTGTGTCGTCCGTGTGCGCAGGTTTAGAGGGTAGGGAAGGGAGTTCGTAGGAATGAAGTAGGGAAGTGAGCTCACTCGATGATAGGGTTATCTTTTCCCTGATCGGGCGGGATGAGGCATTAGGGTAAGGTACTGTATTCCATTTGGGGAATTGAGGCGGGGGGCTAGTGCATTGCCGATGAATGGGTTTCGCTTGTGGCTTGGGTTGATGCCGGATCAGGTCATGAAGAGTTTGGATGTCCTCTTTTATTTGTTGAAGGGATAATAGTATCTCATCGAGTCTGGGGTCAGGTGTAGGAGTTATCATATTGATGGCCTGAACTGTGATTAGGTGAGGAGGGGTTATTGCTAGTGTGGTGTCCCGGGGCATGACTTGAACTGGTTCGACGAATAGTGGTTTTTCAGTGTGGGAGTCCGTAGGGAAGGGATGGGTGGAGAGGGCCTGTGAAGGGGTGTTGAATTGTGCTTTAGGAAGATCTAATTCGCTGTGTGGCATTCTTATAGAGTGGTGGTAACTGGGAAGGGGGAAGTAAAGAGGGGACGTGCAGGGGTATTGGAATTGGCTATAGGAGGAGGAACGGTGAGATTCGTAGTGCAGGGAGAGGGAGAAGGTGGAACTGCGGATTGATCTGGAGTAAGTGTGTAAGAAGAGATTGGAGCAGAATCCGCAATGGAGTTACTGGGGATGATGATGGGGGTGGGGAGGGATGTACTAACTAAAGGGTGGGCGAAGGTGTGGTTGTGGAGATGGGGAGTGGTAGTGGAGGACGTGGGGTCATGAGGGAGAGCTGGGGGCGAGGTGATGCGAGTGAGAGGCGAGGTGGGTATAGTAGATATTGTGGTGGTGCTGGGGAAGGAGTAGGGATTATGTGGGTGTATGTCATTAGATGGGGTGTCGGTTGGGTCTGGGGTGGGTGTATGTGAGCAATGGGATAACAAGGGGGAATGTCTGGATGGGGCATCAGGTAAGGGATCTGACAGAGGGTTAGGAGAATGGCTTGTTAGGGAGGAGGAATAGGATCTTGCAACCTTTGCTTTGATGCTCGGGAAGATGTTGTCCAGTAAATTCAGGTTATGGTCTGATGCCTGCTTGAGGATGATTCCATTATGATAAATGGTAAATGTAGCAGTTGCTTTGTAGAACGGGGAGGGAATGATAGTTAATGTGAGACCGTGTGCAGTTTTCTTGGTTGATGCAATTGAGAATAGGGCGAGAAAGGCTTTTCGCCATTGTGCTCTCCTTTTGGTGTAGAAGATAATGTCGTTCGTTATGTGTCCTGTGTTATTTGAGAAATAGGGGTCAGAGATTTGGGTTTCTGGGTGTGATTTTAGTAGACGATGTTGAAGCTTTTGGCCGCCTTTTTTGAGAGGCTAGGGGGGTATTTGATGGAATAGGTGTGTGGGCCCATAGGTTCCATAATATGGTATGAATGTTAGGGAAAGGGGGGGTGAGAGGGTCAGATAGTGAGAGAGTTAGTATGGGAGGAGATATATTTGGGGAGTATGAGAAGTTGTAGGCCTCCCTGTTTATTCTAGATGATGACTCCTTGGGATAGGTCCTCACTCCATTACCATTAGTGGGTCACGTAGTGGTAAGTGGTCCTTGCTATTTGTGAGGGTGGGATTAACTTGGCTTACTATGTCCCAATCTAGGTAATGACCAGGGATCCTTAGTCATAAATATTAGCGGTTGCTATTATTTATAGTAAATAATATCATTCAATTTGAGGGTTAGAGTGTCTGGGGATGAGATCAATGGGCACGCTCTGTTGTAGTTGCATAATGCCTCAGTTGTTCCAAGATGGCTGCTTGGTTATCTAGAGGTGGAATAGATCTGGGGATTAGTCCTATCACTCTTTCCATGCAGCAAAACTACCTGGGTATAGTCCTCTGTCTGTTTCTATGGAGGTAGATCAGCGTGCATGGTCCTTTGTTTCTGTTTGATAGTGTGCTGAACGCTTTTAGTCCTATGTCTTTGCCTATGTGGTGGTGTGAGGTGAGTGGTCCTTTCTTTGATTTACCAATACAGCTAGCTAGCCATTTTGAGGTTCAACGGTATAGGCACAAAATGGTGGGGCTTGTACTGTTCATCGAGGTGTGACCATCCAAATCACTGCTGAGCTCCTTTGCATCAGTCTCTCTGCACGCTGTTCTCCATGCCCCTCCGCGTGAAAGCGCGGTCGCAGGAGACATCCAATTTAAAAGTGGAGACCAAAAAATGTAGTTGCGAGAGAGCCAAGCGTAGAGCTTAATTTATTGCGAGTGGCAAGCTCCTCTGCATCGGTCTCTCTGCGTGCTGACTTCAGTGCCCCCACAGCGTGAAAGCGCGGGCTCAGGAGACATCCATTAGAAGGAACCGGAGCTCCTATTGAAGGGGGAGCACTCTAGAATTATGCGCGGGGCCAGGGAGTGGGAGGGGTCGCTTGGGCGTAGTGCCGCTCATGCGGGGAGCCTCAGCTCGGTCGGCTGCAGCAGGGCTCACCTCGGGGAATGTGGCTCTGCAAGGGACTCTCCGCCCACCTCCATGGATGTGAGGATCTTAGGCGCCGGGCGGGATTGCTCCAATGCCTCGCTCCGATGTCTCTGTCATTTGGGCGAAGTGCTGCTCATGCGGGGAGCCTCAGCTAGGTCGGCTGCAGCTCGGGGATCATAGGCGCATGGCGGGATTGCTCCGATGCCTCGCTCCGATGTCTCTGTCACTTGGGCAAAGTGCTGCTCATGCGGGGAGCCTCAGCTCGGTCGGCTGCAGCTCGGGGATCATAGGCGCAGGGCGGGACTGCTCCGATGTCTCGGTCCTTGACGCGATGCCGGAGGGGGTCGTTCTGCTGCTCTGGGTGCTGGCGTTAGGCACTCCAGCGATCAGGGTTAATGTCAGTATGTGAGCACGCCTGATCAAAGGCGGACCGTCCACGCCTGATCCGACCCCTGCCGTCCCGAGTTCCTGATGTCTTGGCTTCTCCGGTGAGTTGGTGATCGACGATATTGCCTCAGCTGGCGTATCTTCCTTGTCTTGTTCCAATGATCCTTTATTTTGCAGTGTGTTAAGACGGTGGGTCTCGCATGGGCTAACAGGGATATTTTAGTAAGTTTCGATCCCTAGCCCTCGGAGCTCACTCGATGAGCTCCTTACTCGCCGCAATCTTGTTTTATGCACCCATTGCTGCATCCATTGCTGCATCCATTGCTGCGATCAGGGTTAATGTCGGTATGTGAGCACGCCTGATCAAAGGCGGACCGTCCACGCCGGATCCGACTCCTGCCGTCCCGAGTTCCTGATGTCTTGGCTTCTCCGGTGAGTTGGTGATCGACGATATTGCCTCAGCTGGCATATCTTCCTTGTCTTGTTCCAATGATCCTTTATTTTGCGGTGTGTTAAGACGGTGGGTCTCGCATGGGCTAACAGGGATATTTTAGTAAGTTTCGATCCCTAGCCCTCGAAGCTCACTCGATGAGCTCCTTACTCGCCGCCATCTTGTTTTATGCACCCATTGCTGCACCCATTGCTGCATCCATTGCTGCCACAGTATGAAACGTGATCTCCTAAATGCTGTGGTCTCCGGAGAATTCCTTTGTATGTGTGTCTGTTTGTGAACGAGTGTGTTTAGGCATTATGATGGTCACTTCTTACATTGTCCACTTGAACATTGGAGGCATTGTCAGCCCCCATGGGCGATGATTGTCTGCACATGGCTGAGGGTATTTTTGAAGCCACAACAATGTTTCCCTCAACAGATCTATGTTTGTTTGGCACACAACCACTACTTTGTCACCACATGGCTTGTGGTTTTAGGACCAGGAATCCTACATGATAGTTTGCACATGCTGGTATTTTGTACCCCTCATTCACATTTTGTTCACTGCAGTGAGGTGGTGGTTAAACCCCATTTCACATATGTTCCTGACAATACATGAGGGTTTGAACCCCACACTCACCTTTTGGTCACTGCAGTGAGGGGGGGTTAAACCCCATTTCACAGATGTCCCTGACAATGCTGGGGGTTTGTACCCCACACTCACCTTTTGGTCACACCTGTGATGGGAGTTTCAATAAGTTTTCCCTTTCAGTGTCACTGTTGCAAACAGTTTACACACAAAACACAATCTTGGCATGATAGCAGTGGAGGAGTGTTCGGCCTACAACCCCTATGGGTAGAGACTGCTGGTAGTGATACCATCCACCCCCCCTATGGGCTGGACAATGCTGGTAGTGATAGCCATCCAACCCCCTATGGGCTGGACAATGCTGGTAGTGATAGCCATCCATCCCCCTATGGGTAGAGACTGCTGGTAGTAATAGCCATCCACCCCCCTATGGGCTGGACAATGCTGGTAGTGATAGCCATCCATCCCGCTATGGACTGGACAATGCTGGTAGTGATAGCCATCCATCCCCCTATGGGTAGAGACTGCTGGTAGTGATAGCCATCCATCCCCCTATGGGTAGAGACTGCTGGTAGTAATAGTCATCCACCCCCCTATGGGCTGGACAATGCTGGGAGTGATAGGCATCCACCCCCCTATGGGTAGAGACTGCTGGTAGTGGTAGCCATCCATCCCCCTATGGGTATGGACTGCTGTTAGTGATAGCCATCCATCCCCCTATGGGTAGAGACTGCTGGTAGTAATAGCCATCCACCCCCCTATGGGCTGGACAATGCTGGGAGTGATAGGCATCCACCCCCCTATGGGTAGAGACTGCTGGTAGTGGTAGTGATAGCCATCCACCCCCCCTATGGGCTGGACAATGCTGGTAGTGATAGCAATCCATCCCCCTATGGGTAGTGACTGCTGGTAGTGATAAAGCAAACACAAGGAGATGCCACTGGATTCAAGCTAGCCTGGCTGATGAAGGCTGTTAGCCCGAAACCGGTCCCAGGATGCTTGTTTCCGGTCCAGGGAAGACATGGCTTGGCAGTTCGGGCTGGACTGTTCCCATGAGGCACAGGGTCAAGACTGATTTGCATACAGCTGTGTCTGAACTGGGGTGGCGAAGTGAGCTAAAGAACGATGATGGATTCAACCCAGATCTGTGACTGGGGGCGAGTGTCTGAAAAGTTTCAGTGCTCCGTCCATCATCTCCTTGTGTTTGCTTTGCTGGTAGTGATAGCCATCCAACCCCCTATGGGCTGGACAATGCTGGTAGTGATAGCCATCCATCCCCCTATGGGTAGAGACTGCTGGCAGTGATAGCCATCCACCACCCTATGGGCTGGACAATGCTGGTAGTGGAAGCCATCCACCCTCTATGGGCTGGACAATGCTTGGAGTGATAGCCATCCGTCCCCCTATGGGTAGAGACTGCTGGTAGTGATAGCCATCCATCCCCCGATGGGTAAAGACTGCTGGTGGTGATAGTCATCCACCCCCTATGAGGTGGGCAATGCTAGTAGAGATAGATATCCAACCCCTATGTGTGTGTTACATTTCGCGGGATCGTGACGTTTTTATGTGTGGTGGGTGTCTGCATTACCGTCTGCGACGTACGCGTCGGTTCCGGTTGTTGATCCGGTCATAGATGTACAGTACAGGGATGACATGCGCGATCGGATCCATGGTTGTTTCGTCTCGTAGGCGTTGATCGGTGGGTCGTCCCGTAGGCGTTGTTTGTTGGTTCGTCTCGTAGGCGTAGATCGTTGGTTCGTCTCATAGGCGTAGATCGTGTTGTGGCGCGAATCGGACCTGAAATACTGCTCTTCCGGATGCTGAGAAGTGCTGGAGGTGGCGACGTGTTCGGCGCAGTACGCATCGTACTTGGCCGGCCGGAAAGTGCTCTGAAAATGCTTCCGGACGACTCCATTCAGCATTTACGGTGCCGGCTCATACGGGAAATGTGGCTGGAATCGGAGCATACGTGTCGTTCGGGATTTGGACACATTTGCGCATCGTACTTCATCGTTCGGACGGACCGGCTCCCGGAACGTGTCGGTCGGCAGGTGACGCTACGGACAACTCTTGGAGGGCTGTCCGAGCGAGATCGGAATCGGCCCCTTAGTGTAGATTTTTGTAGGTGTCTCCATAGAACTGATTGAAATGATAGTAACATCCTTGTATTGATGTGTGTGGGTATGATTTTAGAATAGCAGTTATCATAGCCTGCTCAAAATATATAATTATTTTCTGTGGAAAATAATCATTTGTCTCTTGTTTAATCTTATTTAGTATTTCCAGATATGTTGAATTCTGTTTATTGGGTAGCAAGGCGTAAATAAAGGGGATGTTAGTGTTCTGATGTAGGCCATGGATAGTGTATAATTGGTAGAATGGTTTGGGACAGATTTTAAAAGTCCCATCCATCATCCATGTTTTCTGATTGTTGAAGCTTTATTAAATTGTTTGCAGTAGCAAACATAATTATTCTCTTTTCTATGCATTTGTTATCATAGAGAATAAAGGGTTCCTCATTGTGAGTTATAGCTAGTTCTGGGGGAATTATCACCTCTTCAAAAGTTTTAGGAGTAGGTGTGGTAGTTGTTGTAGCTTTTTTTTTGCGAGCTATAGTTCTTTTTAATGAAGCAATGGAGGGCATTTGTCCAGTTGCTTCTTTGGGTACTCTAGGCAGCAGCTCTTTAAGTATTACACTGGTAGGTGTTTGTGAGCTAGTGCTAGCTTCTTTAATGTTATCAAGGGCATTTCTAACTTCAATTTCTGTTACATTAGGAGGATGGTTATGTTCCCTTGTATACATAACAGTTGTTTCTCTAGTAGTTGCACAACCATAACATTTATTTGAATAGTACTTGGAACATTTCCAATTGACTTTTAGTCCACTCTGCTTTTCCTGGGTGTAGACATACCCCATGTAACATAACAAATATTTTCCTTTTTGGGATGTTATAAATTGTGCGCCTTCTGTCATTGTGATGGGGTAAATTCTATAACAAATGTATATGAAAATTATTAAAAAGAATATTGTACATAACATTTTTATAAATACACATTTTTATAAATATACTTACAAAGTCCGTTTTCAGATGCTTTTAAATAGAGATGTTATTTCTTTGTCTGTTGAATCTTGTTAAGTCGTTGGTTTTTCTGTGAGAAAAGTAAAAAATATTTTTATTTGTTTTATTAAATTTGTACATGGGGTGGGGTGGGTGTTTGGGATGGATTTGGGGTTTGGATGGATTTTTAGATATTTTTTGAAAGGCGTTTTGATGAATACTTACTTTATTAGTTAGATGGATTTAGGAGGTGATCTGTTATTTTCTGGTTGTTTTGCGAATTATCTGTAGTGGAAACATAAATAGAAAAAATATATATTTTAATTATTTGAGTAGGAAACTTATTAGTTTTTGAATATTAGTTTAACTGTTATTTTATAAATGGTGATTTACTTACTTTTTAAAGAGTGAAATAGCTTTGGCTTTGGTGAAGTCCTTGCTTGTGGTAGAAATCCGGCAGAGTTTCTGCTTCCTTATTGTTTTTGGTTTAAGGTGTAAAATAAGACTAACTTTGTTTATATAGTGTCTATTTAATTGTTTGTTTAATCTCATTGGTTCATTTTAATAATGTGTATTTTTATTGGTTACTTTTTATTGTGTTAATTGTTTTGGTAGTTGTTTTCCTTATATGGGAAACGCTAATTAAGAGTCAGTTTTTTTTTTATTTCCCCCACATGTTGTATTATTTTGGTGTGCATTATATTATATATGATATGCAAAAAATTGTGTTGATATGATGCAAGTATGTATTTAAAATTCTTATTAATAGTGTGTTTATTATCTAATGCTTTAATTATGTTTTACTACTTCCAAAAATTATGTATTTGGTTTTATTTTTTTGCAATGTATGTTTATGTATTTAACTATATTTATGGTGTTTAATTTTGTGTGTTTTCTCTATTTTTGAGTTGTCGATATTTTGTAAAAACGATAATATTGCTGTCTATATTTTTGTTATCGATATTTTGGACATGTATATTTTTAAAGAATGTTCGATAATTTATATAACGATAATTATGTGTTCGATATTTGTGTCATCGATAATTTTACATGACGATATTGTGGTGTCGATAATAGTGTATTTTTTAATTAAGTATATAATATCGATATTAGGGTTGTCGATATTTTTGTGTCGATAAAAATGTAGGTCGATAATGTGTCTGTCGATATTATGTCAGTGATTCCCGATACTTCAGACAGGTACGATTGAGCTGTGCCCAAAAATCACATCGGACCATAATCCCATAATTTTTAGCTTTCAAACTCAGCCGATAAGTAAAACCGGATGCTCTTTTTATTTCCCTCGATATTTACTGTCAGATATTAAGTACATTGCACACATGGAAAGGTTCCTGGTAGAATTTCTTCACCATAATGTCAACTCTACCAACTTTTGTATTCTCTGGGACTCAATGAAAGCTTATATTAGAGACACTACTCAGCAGTTCATTTGGCGAGAGAATAAAGCCAGAGAGGGCGTAACTAAATCCATCTGCGCGGAGCTTGCTAACCTGGAAAGATCTCATGCTACTGCTGTTAAAAATAATGAACCTAGGCAATCCCAGATTTACTCTGATATGATCTCTGCACGGGCTTTAGCTGGGCGGTCTGTGCAGTATGAATATGGTGAACAGGTGGGGAAGCTACTGGCATATCAATTGGCGGATAAAAAAGCCAAAAACTCAATCAAGGCCATCAAAGGGATAGATAATACCCTTCATACTGAGACCTGCATGATTCTTAAAGAGTTTATAACATACTATGAAACTTTATACGCTGAATCAGACCCGGTAACTCTGAGGAACTTTCTAAATAAATGGCAGCTCTTCCCCCCTTGCAGGAGGAGGCTGCTTTGCAGCTGACCTCCAAAGTCCCTCAGGAGGAACTATCTGTGGCCCTATTGACATTGCCACCAGGCAAGGCAGCTGGGGATGATTCGATCCCCGTTGAATTTTATAAACTTTTTAAGAATATGATGATACCTGTGCTCGCTAAGGTTATACAAGAGATTGGTATCTCTGGGACAACTCCATCAACCTGGGACACTTCTAACATTGTATTCTTCCTAAAAAAGGGTAAGCCTCCTGATGAATGTGGCTCGTATCGGCCAATATCCCTCATTAACGCGGATGCCAAGCTCCATGCTAAGGTGCTGGCTAATTGTCTGGCCCCTTTGATGCCGGGCCTGGTTTCAAGATAGCAACATGGCTTTATAGTGAGTCGAGGAACTACAGCACACACTAACACAGCGATTATGGCCTGTGATTATGCTTATCAAACAGGGAGCAATCTAGGTATGATACTTCTAGACGCAGAAAAGGCCTTTGACCGTGTAGCTTGGGGATGTCTCTGGTCTACTCTTACAGCCTTTGGAATCACTGGCCGATTCCTCACGTGGATTCGAGCCTTATACTGCACACCCCAGGCCAAATTGAATTATCTTGGTAATCAATCTGTACCATTTTTTATACACAGAGGGACACGGCAGGGGTGCTCTCTGTCCCCACTCCTGTTCACACTATATATTGAGCCCTTAATACGAACAGTGATGATTAATGAAAAAAATCACACCCTTATGCTCCGGCACATGTGCGCTTAAGGTAACGGCCTACGCAGACGACATCGTGATTTTTACAGTTGATCCAGCTGTTTCTCTAGAAATAATTATGAACGAGGCAAAAACTTTGGGTTCATTTTCTGGGTTCAAATTAAACCCTAGCAAGACACAGGTGATCATAAACTTCAAACCTGCTAGACCTATAGCAGGAGTGTGCCAGGTAGCAACTTATCTCGGTGTGTGTATTACTTGAAACTAGGAAACATACTAAATTTGAATTATGATTTTTTGTTACAGGAAGTTACCAAAAGTTAAAACGATGGCATAATCTCCCTATCAGCATTATCGGCAGATGTAACATCATAAAGATGTCGATATTACCTAAATTTTTATACTTATTCCGTGCTATTCCTCTAAGAGTACCCAATTTCTTTTTTTTTTAAATTAGATGGTATCATAAGCAGCTTCATTTGGGGCTATCAGTGAGCTCGGCGAGCGATTAAGTTTATAAAATACCCATACACACAAGGGGGTTTTCAATTACCCGATTTTAAGCTATACTTCTGGGTCTCTTTTTCGGGGCGTTTACATAGCATTCTCTTAACTCCTTTGCTGCTTCGAACGTTCCGCGCCAGGGCGGAACGTTCTTAAGCGGGCGGGGCCGCGTCGGCCAACGGACGTGCGCAGCACTACCGAGGTAGTGCTCGCGACGGCCGTTGGCCGACGCACGCAGCAAAAGGGTTAAACAAAGACCAAGATTTTAACCACCAGTTTTTACTGGGCCAAGACAGTAGTAGATTTCTCTATCACACTCTAGATCCGAACTATTACAAACGAGTTTGTTTTAAGACAATCAGAGATATTGTCACTGTTTGGCGAGAAATTCTTTCTGGCCACTCGCTTCCAATATTTCACGATAGGTTCCCTCTATGGTGTGAGAAGTTGGCCTGGCATATGCTGTCCACTAATTATAGTGGGCACCTTGCACCAGTCCAAATCGACTCTTATGGTAGGTAGGTTAAAGACAACCTTATTGAAAGCTATCCTAGTGGTAGCTGTGGAGAGCAGCCTTCAGGCTAAGTCTTGAAGGAATGTAAAGCAGCTTGTTTTACCAGTCTATAATCTCTTGAGTGACCAAATGAAAGAGCACCACACCAGGTATATATTCAAAATATATGTATTTATTACTAAACACACCCCTCTAGTCTCTTTATGAGGCTAGAGTTCGAAGTACATAGGTTATAAGATCTTAAATCACAGTAATAGCACAAATACACGTTTGGGCCCTAGGGGCGTACCAAACCATATACCAATAAAGTGGTATGCGAACCACGACTGAACTAGACACTAGGCCTAGAGCCTCTAGAAGTGCTTGGACCACAAGGAACCACCCAAGGTAGTGACACAGGGGACCCACGGGAGACGCGTGCAGTGTAAATACACAACCGCGATACGCCGTTAACTTCTATGGAGAAAGTCGGGATCGGGAAAATAGAGGAAAGGGACACTTTAAAGAGGACTAGGACAAAACCCTTTGAGATCTAGGACTTTGAAGAGTCTCTACCCACGGGAGCACCGGAGTACTCGTGTTACCTCACCCAGGGAAGCCGGGTGCATAGGTGCCTTTCGGGGTCGGGTTTCGTCGTCGGTTCTTATGGCGATCTGCTGCAAAGTGCTGCTGGCGACCAGGAGAAAAGTGTCCGGGTGGATCCAAGAGTGGATCGGAGTTCTGAAGAACCTGAAAGCAGAGGGGACAGAGTCTGGGTCACTAGCCAGTGACCAGGGAGGCGATGGACAGATGCCCACCGATGTCGAGTGCTTCAGGTGCGTTGACGGTCGTCTCGTTTCTGCAGCCACGAGGTCCAGGAGGCGTTGTCGGCGACCAGGAGCAGGATTCGGGCTGGTACACGATGTCTGTCGAGTGCTGCGGTGTCGGCGACCAGATTGGACCCAACAAGCCTTGGCAACGGCAAGTCTCGATGTAGCTGAAGATCGTCGATGGTGCAGACCAGCAAGGTCTGGGGAACTCACCCAGCAAGGGTAAGTGAGGGCAGGCCTGGAGCAACCAGACTGCCAAGTAAAGAAAAGATTGGCCTTCGGTAAGGGCTACTAGCCAACGGGCTAGCGACCGCGAAGGAGCCTCGTGACGCCGCACGTGGAGCTGGCTTACAGGACACTCGTGGAGTGGGGGCCAGTGATCTTCGGTGCAGGTGGTGCTGGAGGCTAGGGCTACTCGGAGCCCAAAGCACGACTTCTTGGGAGACCCAGAAGATGGTGCACTTGCAAGTGTGCTCGGTGTCCAGGGGTCACGGTCTCACGTTACCCACGATAGCCACGGGCCTCAGCTTTGCTGGGGACTCAGGGTAGCCTCGGGGAAGTCTGAGAATCCACCTCTGGTGATGCGATGACTTCGGCGTCCGACGGGAGCTTCAGTGATGCGAACCGGACAGATGCTTCTTTGGTGCCTGCCAAGCAGGGGAGTCACTCCTTGACCCCAAGGGAGATTCTTCAGTCCTCTAATCGTGAGTAGAGCGTCGAAGGTCCAGGATTCTGTTTCAGAGTTTCGTCCAGGTATAATCTAAAGTCCTAAGGACTGGGTTCCTACCTTTATTCCAAAAATAGGGGATGGACTACTCTGTGGCCCCACCTATGGGTGGGTCAGGGCAGAGGGGTGGCTACACCCCTTTCCCTTTGTCCAGTTCGCGCCAAAGCAGGGGCTGCAAGCCCCTGATCCGGTTTGAACTGGGGTATGCACAGGGACACCAAATGTGCCCCCAGTGCAGGACTTCAAAGCACCCGAAAGTGCTCCCGCCCAGCCCCAATACACATTGTCCTGTCTGGGGAGGTGGTCACACCTCCCTGGGACAGGAAACCTATTGTCCAGGCCTCCCCTGCCGGAGTTTCGTCCAGCAGCAGGAGGCCAGACTCGTGTCTGTGGCAGCAGCATCCATTTTGTGATGCCAGGGCTCTGGAAAGAAGTTACCGGACTCGTCAGAGTTAACATGCCTTTCCCTCTAGAAGGGTGGAATGCTACCCCCGCCGCCAGAATTGGCGGGGGGTAGTATTCCAAGATGTTTGACACCAAACACGACATGTTTCGGTGCAGCCATTCCATAGTTAGCATTTTACCGCGAGGATATAATGCGTTTAAGAGTATATGGTCAGGCTGCACTACAAACAGCATCAGAGATGGTCTCCGAACGCTGCAGAGGGGCCCTGCTCATGCAGGGGCACCCTCTCACATAGGAACCATGCACTCTGCCTTTAGGATTGATAAGGCCTGCCTTAGGAGTGACTTATAGGTTTATATGTGTGTATGCATTTAGTGATATAGGTAACCTATACCACAGCAAGGGGTGCATGCACCACCTTACCCAGGCTGCAGTAGCAGACCTGTGGTGTCAGTTTGGATGGCCTACCAGGGGTGGCATAATATATGCTGCAGCCCCTGGCAGGCCTCTGAGGTACCTATGCCCTTGGTACATAGTATACCATATACTAGGGACTTACAAGGGCACTCCAGATCCCAATCAGAGATGTGCCTAAGGCACATGGAGACCCTTTTAAAGAGGAAACAGCTAGGCTGGGGTTCTGAATAGCAGGGCCCCAGCCAGACTAATGTCGAAAACCAGTGAAGTATCAGCAAAAAGTGGGGGTACCCCTGTGAAGCAGATCCTACTCTCCTACACAACCCCCCCCAAACGTAGGGACATTAAACTAACCTTGCCCAGTTAAGTCTTCATGTTCTAAGTGGAAATACCTAGAGAGTCCATCTGCATTCGCATGGTTACTCCCAGGCCTATGTTCCACTGTAAAGTCCATCCCCTGTAGGGAAATGGACCACCTAAGCAGTTTGGGGTTTTCACCCTTCATTTGTTTTAGCCATAAGAGGGGCTTATGGTCTGTCTGAACCAGGAAGTGTGTACCAAACAAGTATGGCCTCAACTTCTTCAGAGCCCAGACCACAGCAAAGGCCTCCCTCTCTATGGCTGACCAACGTTTCTCTCTAGGGGTCAGCCTTCTGCTAATAAAAGCTACTGGCTGATCCTGACCTTCTTCATTCAATTGTGACAGTACAGCCCCTACCCCCAATTCAGATGCATCAGTTTGAACAATGAACTTCTTGGAGTAATCAGGACTCTGCAGAATTGGAGCAGTGCACATGGCCTGCTTGAGGTCATCAAATGCCTTTTGACAGCTAACTGTCCACTGAACCTTTTTGGGCATTTTCTTAGAAGTTAAGTCATTCAAGGGTGTCACTATTGATCCATACCCCTTGACAAATCTCCTATAGTACCCAGTCAGGCCTAAGAAGGCTCTCACCTGAGTCTGGGTAGTGGGAGCAGTCCAGTCCATGATGGTCTGGATCTTGCTCTGCAAAGGTTGAACCTGGCCTCCACCCACAAGGTGGCCCAGGTACACAACCTGACTCTGCCCTATCTGGCACTTAGTGGCCTTGATAGTCAGGCCTGCCTTTTGCAGGGCCTGTAAAACATTCCTGAGGTGGACCAGGTGATCCTCCCAGGTGGAGCTAAAGACAGCAATATCATCTAGATAAGCTGCACTATAGGCCTCCAGTCCTGTGAGAACTGTGTTCACCAACCTCTGGAAAGTGGCAGGTGCATTTTTCAGACCAAAGGGCATCACCACAAATTGATAATGCCCACTAGGGGTTGAAAATGCTGTTTTGGGCTTTGCAGCATCAGCTAGTCTGATCTGCCAGTAGCCAGCTGTTAGGTCAAATGTGCTGAGATATTTGGCAGAGGCCAAAGTATCTATGAGCTCATCTGCCCTGGGTATTGGATGGGCATCAGTCCTAGTGACTGCATTGAGGCCCCTGTAGTCTACACAAAACCTCATCTCTCTTTTCCCACCACTGGTGTGAGGTTTAGGTACTAGGACTACTGGACTAGCCCAAGGGCTATCTGAGGGCTCAATCACTCCCAATTCCAACATCTTCTGGACTTCAGTCCTGATACAGTCCCTGACATGGTCAGGTTGCCTATAAATCTTGTTTTTAATAGGCAGACTGTCCCCAGTGTCCACTTCATGAGTGCACCAGGTGGTCTGACTGGGTGTCAGAGAAAACATGTGTCTAAACTGATTGAGGACTTGCCTGCAATCAGTTTGTTGCTGGGTAGTGAGGCTGCCTGCCAAGGCTACCCCATCAACTGACCCATCGTCAGGGTTCTGTGAGAGCAGGTCAGGGAGTGGGTCACTCTCTTCCTCCTGCCCTTCATCAGTAGCCATGAGCAAGCCCATGTCTGCCCTGTCCACATATGGCTTAAGTCTGTTGACATGGAGAACCCTGTGGGGACTCCTGGGTGTTCCCAGGTCTACTAAGTAAGTGACCTCACCCTTCTGCTCAACAATAGTGTGGGGTCCACTCCATTTGTCTTGGAGAGCTGCTGGGGCCACTGGCTCCAACACCCACACCTTCTGTCCTGGCTGGTAAACAGTTAGGACAGCCTTTTGGTCATGCCAGGCCTTTTGAAGTTCCTGGCTAGCCTCAAGGTTTTTGGTTGCCTTTTTCATGTACTCAGCCATCCTGGAGCGGAGACCAAGTACATAGTCCACTATATCTTGCTTTGGGGGCTTGAGAGGTAACTCCCATCCTTCCTTCACCAAGCACAGTGGACCCCTCACAGGGTGGCCAAACAGAAGTTCAAAAGGGCTGTAACCAACCCCCTTCTGAGGCACCTCCCTATATGCGAATAAAAGGCAGGGCAAGAGTATGTCCCATCTACGCCTAAGCTTTTCTGGGAGCCCTTTAATCATGCCCTTCAAGGTTTTGTTGAATCTCTCAACTAAACCATTGCATTGTGGGTGATAGGGTGTGGTGAACTTATAAGTAACTCCACACTCCTTCCACATTGCCTTTAAGTACCCAGACATGAAGTTTGCACCCCTGTCTGATACCACCTCCTTAGGAAAGCCCACTCTTGAGAAAATTCCCAGGAGGGCCCTTGCCACCACAGGTGCTGTAGTGGTCCTAAGGGGTATAGCCTCTGGATACCTGGTGGCATGATCCACTACCACCAGTATAAATCTGTGCCCAGATGCTGTTTGGGGATCCATGGGACCAACAATGTCAATCCCCACCCTCTCAAAGGGCACCCCCACCACAGGTAGTGGTATCAGGGGGCCTTTGTAGTGCCACCTGCTTTGCCACTGGCTTGGCAGGTTACACAGGAGCGACAAAACTCCTTACTGTCTTCAGACATGTGGGGCCAGTGAAAGTGAGGGACAATTCTGTCCCAAGTCTTGTTCTGGCCCAGGTGTCCTGCTAAGGGAATATCATGGGCTAGGGTCAATAGGAAGCCCCTGAACTTCAAAGGTATTACCAACCTCCTGGTAGCACCAGGCTTGGGGTCTCTACTCTCTGAGTACAGGAGTCCATCATCCCAATACACTGTATGGGGACCACTAGCTTTCCCAGCAGCCTCAGCAGCAGCTTGCTGTCTGAGGGGTTCAAGGGAGGGGCAGCTCTGCTGCTCCTGGCTCAGATCTGCCCTAGAAGGTCCCCCTGTCCCCAAGAACTCAACCTGGTCAGGCTCAAGTTCCTCTGGGACAGTTCCTTCTTCAGGGCTGAGATCATCCCCTCAAGGGACTGATCTTCCTCCTGAGCCAAGGGGGAAGGCACTGCCTTAACCCTACTACTCCTCCTCTTGGAAGGCACTTGGTCCATTCTTCCAGAATCCAAGGCCTGTTCAGTTTTAGACAGTTTAGCTTGTGACCTGGTCACAGCAAACACATCTGCAGGGATCCCCAGCATTTCTGCATGGGTCCTGAGCTCCACTTCTGCCCAAGCAGAAGTCTCTAAGTCATTGCCAAGCAAGCATTCGACTGGTAGGTTTGCACTTACCACAACCTTCTTAAGGCCAGTTACCCCTCCCCAGGAGAAGTTAACAACTGCCAGAGTATGGTCTGTTCTGACATTGCTAGCATTGGTCACTTGGTACATTTCACCAAGTATAACTTGTCCAGGTAGCACAAGGTCTTGTGTCACCATTGTGACACTTGCCCCTGTGTCCCTAAATGCCAAAGCCTCTCGTCCATTGATTAAAGGCTGTTGTCTGTACTTGCCCAGATTACTGGGACTCACAGTGGAGGTCACATCCATGCCTCCATCACAGACTAACACAGCCTGGGTCAGTTCCCTGACTAAGTCAGAGCCCAACTCAGTTCCCAGGGTGAACCCTACTAAACCCTTGGCTGGAGCACTTCCACCAACTGTACTAGGGGGAACAGGTGCCTTAGGGGCATTGGTGGAGGCTGGACTGGAGTCTTTGGACTTGGTGCAATCACTGGTCCAGTGGGTCTTTTGCTTACAGACCTTGCACCATGGTTTTCTTTGGCCTTTACCCTTGGTAGACTGGGAATCCCCACCAGAAGAAGATTTTTGGGGGCCTGATGAAGACTTTTGATCTTTACCCTTCTCCCCACCCTTGTCAGAGTTCTTAGCATCTTGCTTCTTGGTTTCCCCACCTTGGTTCTGTACCTTCTGCTTCACCCTGGTTCTGACCCATTTGTCTGCCTTCTTTCCCAATTCTTGGGGAGAGGTCAGATCAGAGTCAACCAGGTACTGATGCAACAGCTGGTTTTGACAGTTATTAAGAATCTGCTCCCTCATTATCAGATTATACAATCCTGAGAAGTCACACACCTTGCTGCCCATCAACCAGCCTTCCAGAGCCTTGGCAGAACAATCCACATAGTCTACCCAGTCTTGAGTCTGTGCTTTTTGGGTGTCTCTGAACTTCAACCTGTACTGTTCAGTGGTTAGGCCAAACCCATCAATAAGAGCACTCTTCAAGACCTTGTAATTGTCAGCATCCTCCTCTCTAACAGTGAGGAGCTTGTCTCTACCTTTGTCAGCAAAGGAGAGCCACAAGATTGCTGCCCACTGCTCCTGAGGGACCTTCTGTACTTTACAGGCCCTCTCTAAAGCAGTTATCCATTTGTGGATATCATCCCCACTCTGGTAGGGAGGGACAATCTTGCTCAGGTTCCTATGGTCATAGGACCTTTCCCTATCTCTAGGGATATGGCTGCCACCATGGGACTCTAGTCCCAACTTTCTTCTCTCTTTAAGGAGATCTAGGGATTCTCTATCTAAAGCCAATTGCTTCTTCCTGATCTCCAGTTGAGTTTCCTCATACTGGACCAGTCTCTTTCTTCTCTCATGAGAGGATTCCCTCCTGTGAGAAGAAACAGAGCTCCCTATTGAGGTGCCAGAGTGGTTAGACTCCTGAGAAGGAGACCTAGACTTTCTGAGCACACTCATAATCCTTCCTGGGGGACAAAGGTGTGGTTCTCCAGATCCTCATCTTCATCTTCCCCAGAAGGGATTGGGTTTTCCAGGTCAGGGTCATTGTCACCCTCCTGGTCAGTTTCAGAGGGGGGCTGGGGGTAGTAGTACCCCTGGTCCCTTCCTCATCTGCTGGCCCACCCTCTGCTCCTACCCCTTCAGTCTCTGAGGACTTACTAAGATCATAAGCCACCAACAACTCCTGGAGGTGTTGGGTGGTGGGACTTTGGCCTGTCCTTAATTTCCTCACGTTACACAAAGCTCTCAGTTCCAAGAATGGGAGTGTGTCATACTTGGAGGGGGAAGCTCAATGGCTTCCTGCAGGGCATCTTTGGATCCTGCTTTTAAAGACATTACTAGTGTGGTGTGGTGTATGCACTACCTACTCTAGTGTGGCCTACTAAACTCTCTTGAGTTGTAGAAAGGGTTGTGCTATCCCTTAACACACAACTCTAAGTTCAGTAGAACTTACTGATATTCTAAGCTTAAATTATATGTACCTTAGGTACCTTTAGTGGTTTTCAGTTGATCAATTCAATTGAGATTATCTGGTAAAACAATAGCAAGCTGGAATCCCACACGCTGCACACCAATGTGAGAAGTTGGCCTGGCATATGCTGTCCACTAATTATAGTGGGCACCTTGCACCAGTCCAAATCGACTCTTATGGTAGGTAGGTTAAAGACAACCTTATTGAAAGCTATCCTAGTGGTAGCTGTGGAGAGCAGCCTTCAGGCTAAGTCTTGAAGGAATGTAAAGCAGCTTGTTTTACCAGTCTATAATCTCTTGAGTGACCAAATGAAAGAGCACCACACCAGGTATATATTCAAAATATATGTATTTATTACTAAACACACCCCTCTAGTCTCTTTATGAGGCTAGAGTTCGAAGTACATAGGTTATAAGATCTTAAATCACAGTAATAGCACAAATACACGTTTGGGCCCTAGGGGCGTACCAAACCATATACCAATAAAGTGGTATGCGAACCACGACTGAACTAGACACTAGGCCTAGAGCCTCTAGAAGTGCTTGGACCACAAGGAACCACCCAAGGTAGTGACACAGGGGACCCACGGGAGACGCGTGCAGTGTAAATACACAACCGCGATACGCCGTTAACTTCTATGGAGAAAGTCGGGATCGGGAAAATAGAGGAAAGGGACACTTTAAAGAGGACTAGGACAAAACCCTTTGAGATCTAGGACTTTGAAGAGTCTCTACCCACGGGAGCACCGGAGTACTCGTGTTACCTCACCCAGGGAAGCCGGGTGCATAGGTGCCTTTCGGGGTCGGGTTTCGTCGTCGGTTCTTATGGCGATCTGCTGCAAAGTGCTGCTGGCGACCAGGAGAAAAGTGTCCGGGTGGATCCAAGAGTGGATCGGAGTTCTGAAGAACCTGAAAGCAGAGGGGACAGAGTCTGGGTCACTAGCCAGTGACCAGGGAGGCGATGGACAGATGCCCACCGATGTCGAGTGCTTCAGGTGCGTTGACGGTCGTCTCGTTTCTGCAGCCACGAGGTCCAGGAGGCGTTGTCGGCAACCAGGAGCAGGATTCGGGCTGGTACACGATGTCTGTCGAGTGCTGCGGTGTCGGCGACCAGATTGGACCCAACAAGCCTTGGCAACGGCAAGTCTCGATGTAGCTGAAGATCGTCGATGGTGCAGACCAGCAAGGTCTGGGGAACTCACCCAGCAAGGGTAAGTGAGGGCAGGCCTGGAGCAACCAGACTGCCAAGTAAAGAAAAGATTGGCCTTCGGTAAGGGCTACTAGCCAACGGGCTAGCGACCGCGAAGGAGCCTCGTGACGCCGCACGTGGAGCTGGCTTACAGGACACTCGTGGAGTGGGGGCCAGTGATCTTCGGTGCAGGTGGTGCTGGAGGCTAGGGCTACTCGGAGCCCAAAGCACGACTTCTTGGGAGACCCAGAAGATGGTGCACTTGCAAGTGTGCTCGGTGTCCAGGGGTCACGGTCTCACGTTACCCACGATAGCCACGGGCCTCAGCTTTGCTGGGGACTCAGGGTAGCCTCGGGAAGTCTGAGAATCCACCTCTGGTGATGCGATGACTTCGGCGTCCGACGGGAGCTTCAGTGATGCGAACCGGACAGATGCTTCTTTGGTGCCTGCCAAGCAGGGGAGTCACTCCTTGACCCCAAGGGAGATTCTTCAGTCCTCTAATCGTGAGTAGAGCGTCGAAGGTCCAGGATTCTGTTTCAGAGTTTCGTCCAGGTATAATCTAAAGTCCTAAGGACTGGGTTCCTACCTTTATTCCAAAAATAGGGGATGGACTACTCTGTGGCCCCACCTATGGGTGGGTCAGGGCAGAGGGGTGGCTACACCCCTTTTCCTTTGTCCAGTTCGCGCCAAAGCAGGGGCTGCAAGCCCCTGATCCGGTTTGAACTGGGGTATGCACAGGGACACCAAATGTGCCCCCAGTGCAGGACTTCAAAGCACCCGAAAGTGCTCCCGCCCAGCCCCAATACACATTGTCCTGTCTGGGGAGGTGGTCACACCTCCCTGGGACAGGAAACCTATTGTCCAGGCCTCCCCTGCCGGAGTTTCGTCCAGCAGCAGGAGGCCAGACTCGTGTCTGTGGCAGCAGCATCCATTTTGTGATGCCAGGGCTCTGGAAAGAAGTTACCGGACTCGTCAGAGTTAACATGCCTTTCCCTCTAGAAGGGTGGAATGCTACCCCCGCCGCCAGAATTGGCGGGGGGGTAGTATTCCAAGATGTTTGACACCAAACACGACATGTTTCGGTGCAGCCATTCCATAGTTAGCATTTTACCGCGAGGATATAATGCGTTTAAGAGTATATGGTCAGGCTGCACTACAAACAGCATCAGAGATGGTCTCCGAACGCTGCAGAGGGGCCCTGCTCATGCAGGGGCACCCTCTCACATAGGAACCATGCACTCTGCCTTTAGGATTGATAAGGCCTGCCTTAGGAGTGACTTATAGGTTTATATGTGTGTATGCATTTAGTGATATAGGTAACCTATACCACAGCAAGGGGTGCATGCACCACCTTACCCAGGCTGCAGTAGCAGACCTGTGGTGTCAGTTTGGATGGCCTACCAGGGGTGGCATAATATATGCTGCAGCCCCTGGCAGGCCTCTGAGGTACCTATGCCCTTGGTACATAGTATACCATATACTAGGGACTTACAAGGGCACTCCAGATCCCAATCAGAGATGTGCCTAAGGCACATGGAGACCCTTTTAAAGAGGAAACAGCTAGGCTGGGGTTCTGAATAGCAGGGCCCCAGCCAGACTAATGTCGAAAACCAGTGAAGTATCAGCAAAAAGTGGGGGTACCCCTGTGAAGCAGATCCTACTCTCCTACATATGGGACAACCCATTCTTGCCCAAGATTTTCAATGACAGGGTGGCAAAAAGGTGGGCTATGCACAGGGGGAAAGACTCAGTCATCTATACGATATCAACGGCTTTAAGACATTCCAAAGTCTCCAGAATACGTTCTCCCTCCCTCAACAATATTATTATAAGTATCTGCAAATTAGAGACTTTTTCTTGAGATCACAAAGGCTTTAATGTCTGCTTACGAGATTTTGACATTAATGCAAGAAACACCCTGTAAACACGCAATACGTATTGCTCACCAATATCTAACGCAGCACAGAATAGATCCACACGCCCAGCTCACGTGGAAGTGGAGCGGCATTCTGGGGACAGATATTTCCGTTACTGCAATTAATGACGCACTCACTACACTAAAAGAGGCTTCAGCTTCAGTCAATCTAAAGCTCCAACATTTTAGGACACTCTGTATGCTATATTACACCCCTGAGAAGATAGCAAGTTCGCTGGAAAAAAGAGGTGTTCAAGCCCCTGACGATAAAACTAAATGCCCCAAGTGTGGAGCTTTCGCGGTCGACATCGTGCATATGTTTGCTACATGTCTGCTGATCTGGGCATTTTGGGAGGGCGTTAGCCACGTCTGTAAAGATAGACTTGGTCTAGAATTAAGATTTACTGTACTGGAGATCATGATGGGATTCAAGGCCGACCCTAGCCCAGCACGCCGCGCATTTTTCGCTATATTATTAGTTTCCGCTAGGCTCACCATCGCTAGGGCTTGGATCTCCCCCAAACCTAGCAGCACGGTAAAATGGTGGATCATGTTGGTCGAGATTTGTGAGAGGGAAAATGCTTTGGCAAAAACCAGAGGTATATGCTCTATGCGGAAATTTCAAACTGTTTGGCATAATGCACTTAAGGATGAATAATGTAATGTGATTTTCCTGTTTTATATCGGGTTTTTTTCCGATGTACCAGACTGTTTCATGTAAATCATGTAAATTATGTGAGTCTAACCTACCCAGTCTTTCCATTGTAGAGTATTCGTATATACTATGATGATCCCCCTTTGCATTAATAAAAAATATTTAAAAAAAAAAAAAAAAGGGACTGCCACCCACCCTCCTCCTCCTATTCTCCATGTCGCTGATCT
This sequence comes from Calotriton arnoldi, assembly GCA_963921515.1. Classification (NCBI taxonomy): domain Eukaryota; kingdom Metazoa; phylum Chordata; class Amphibia; order Caudata; family Salamandridae; genus Calotriton; species Calotriton arnoldi. The sequence goes on from CAWUFW010010925.1 coordinate 344,621, forward strand.
CTGGCCCTACCCATCCTCTCTCCCCTGACTTGCCCCAGGTTTCTCCTACACCTATGACCCCTTCTTAGCCCATGGGACCCACCCACCCTTGCTCTCCTCCTACACCTGTTCTCTGGCCCTACCCATCCTGCCTAGGCTCCTCCTACATCCCCTCCTCACTCAAGACCTGTTTTCCTTGTTTCACCTGTCACAGTCCCCCCAGCTCTTAGCACACCCATGTTACTTACCAACCACTCTGCAATCCACCAGTCGTCAAGCATGACACCATGCTTACGCCGCAAACACACACACACGTTTTACTTACCAATTGGCCAGGCAGGCCCATCTTGAACTTACCTCTGCTGCGCCACCATCAGTCACCTGGTGCCGAACCCGGGATTTGAACCCTGGTTGTCTGAATGGAAGTCAGAAACTTACCCACTGGACCACACTGGTTTCCATGTGAGTAGCCTATCAAATCGTCCCTATATCATGGCCATCCTGTTCATGTGCAATGGAAGCCACAATCAATGACACCAGTGACTGTATGTTGGTTATAGCTACTACTGCAATAGTGTAGACTACCAAGGAGTTATAGCACAATGTTATGTTTTGTGCCTCTGCTGGCACAGGCTTTCACAGGACAAAGGTTTGAATCCTGTCAAAGTTTCCTATGTTGGTAATTTTTCAAGCATTGCTTTAATTTTCATTTGCTAAGTTTCTTTTCACTTGGAAAAACAGAGGAGAAAATTGGCACTCTTTTTGGCATGTGTACCACAAAATTACAAATCTTTTCCCTCATGACCGTCCATCAACCTCCCTTTTTCTCAAGTAGGTGCAATAAGGACAAAGCCTTATCTTCCTTTATCAATATATTCATTCTTTGTCCTTTAGATTTGGTGTATTGTAGAGCACAAATGTGGCCTCGGGGGATAAAACTAAGCATAAGAATGTGAGGAAGGTGCTACACTGATAGTAAAATAAATTGCATGGTGGTGATTTATCATTTTGGTGTTACCCGATCTCTCAAATCAGGCGTTTGGTGCCTGTGAGATTGGCTAAGAATAAAGGTCAAGTATGAGCTCTGGCTAATGAAATGATGGGTAAAGTTTGAGGCAAGTGAAACTCCCTTTTTTTAGGTGCAATTAGAAGCTAGACAGGTTGTTTTCTTCATGAAGCAGAAAAGGGCAGAGTCAGGCCTTTGCTTCAGCAGATCTGCAGCAGGTGAAGAAATGGACCGTCACAGCACAGCATGGGGCTGGGCAGGGCTCGGCTGGGCTCGGCTGGCTAGGCTGAGTTAGGCTGAGCTCGTACTGGGGCTTTAAACACCCTCTTCCTTCCTATGAAGTACGCCCTCGAATGCCCACGAATGCCCAGGTTCTGTATAGAGGATGACTGCAGGCAATTTGGGACCCTGCTAAATGAGGGTGACGTCCCCATGTGTGGCCTTCGAGTGGAAAAATCCTTAGCTTAAGATAGGTAGGCTGCTTTTGAATTTGACTGAAGACCGTATGTTGGAGGAGGTATCACGGTGTAAGCCGGCGACGGTCTCAGCAGAAAATAAGCATGGGAGGACATTATTTGTATAGGACAGCCCTCTTCTCAGTTCCATTATTATGCTGCAGTTGCTGTGTAGCATTACTAGAGGGCATCAGTATGAACATGAGAGCACACAGAGGCTTTTCTTCTGCTTGCTGACATACCTCTTGTTCCTGTTCGTCTTGCAGGGCCTATGGAGTGGAGGACTGAGATGACTGAGTAAATGAGTAATGAGGAATGGCTATCCTGTATTTGTGGTGAAGGGGGAATGTTTGGAAGGTAAACAGCAATGTGAAAGTGTCAAAGAATATGTCTTTCCTCAGTGATTGAGTGAGTGTGTCACATGTCTATTTGAAGGGACATGTGAGAGAAGAACAGCAGCTCCATAGTCCTCAGGTGGGAGAGGAATCACAGATGAATATTACCCTCAAATAAAAACACTTACACCACCTCAAAGCTGACAAGTGCGATATTAAGCTTTGCAGGTGTAAGGATTTGCCATATTTGGTGCATAAATATGCATGGTTAGTGGGGTTTTCCCAGAATGTCAGTAGCGTACCCTTAAGGAGTATCCTTAGGCCAGAAATGTCTGGCACTCCTTTGGGGGTATGAGGCCAAGAAAACCTTAGGGAAGCTTGCTCCAGTCATCTGCAGGATAGAAAAATACTAGGGGAAAAGTTACAGAGGGAGCCAGGCTGCACACCATTTGGTCAAAGTTGGACAGAAATCTTTAGCAGGGACTTTTGACCACCCCTCACTGTGGGACCAGGATGCCCACACCTCTGTGCCTCTGACACCTTTTTTAACCTATGGATACCACCACCTCATTACCCCTCAAATTCTCTCTCCTGGTACCCCAGCTTTGGTAGTGCACCAACCATGTTTCAATCCTTTGAGTGACCACAAACACCTTTCCTACGTGCCCTCGATTTACATTCTGTCAGTAACCCAGCTGCTCTTGTCACTGTTCAGTCTCAAGTGACCAGTTAGATGCACATTGCTCGGGTATACAGGCACTTACCGCTCTGTACAGCACATCTCAGCACAGTCAGACTATACTTCTTTAAATCATAAGTACATGTTCTACCTTACAGCAAGGCCTGGCCTTCGCTCTGTGAATCATACCCAACGTAAGGAAGACAAATAAATTGAAGAGCGCGTTAAACTCTCAACAGACACTGCCAATCCATGCACTGCTGCTTATTTGCATGTCATAGTTATTCTCTATGACCCATCCAACAAATCGCCACAGGCAACATTTCCCTGCCTCATTCGTCTGCTCCACTGCCCCCCTTTATCGAGCAAATCTTAGTGCTCTCAGATTTCATAGCGGGAAACTCTATACCATCTGCTTTCAATAAAAAAATTCCCAAAAGTCCCTATAACATGCCGCACGGAGGGGAGGGGAAGCATTAAAATCTTGGTGAGCCCTGCCTGCAAAAATACCACCACATGTTCCTTGTACCTTTCAATACCATACCCGCAGTAGAATTGTATGGTGCCCCTTGTGGTTGGTAATAGAAGCTGTTACAAACCTGTTCACCCCCAAACCTCCGTTTTGCCCCTATCCTTTTGGGGCGCAACCCCTAAAGGAGCAGGGGAGCGATATAAACTATGGCTAGCCCCCCAAAAATTGCCCAGAATCCATGTCATTCTGTGCCCCATCACCCTTTATGATGCATCCCAAAACCCCTTTTACTACTGCTCCCCCAAATTTGACGGCCCCCCCCAAAATCAGAGAGTGTAGGGGGTGCAGTAAAAAAGATTTTGGGGTTCCCCTATATAATCACCTCATCTTTGGGCTATGGAACCACATCATGAGTGCCCACATTTGGCCCCACTCTGCTTGCATCCCTCCTCTCTCCCCTGACTTACCCCAGGCTTCTCTTACACCTATGACCCCTTCTTAGCCCCTGGGACCCCACCCACCCTTGCTCCTCCTACGCCTGTTCTCCATGTCGCTGTTCTCTTGCCCTACCCATCCTCTCTCCCCTGACTTCCCCAGTGCTTCTCCTACACCTATGACCCCTTTTAAGCCCCTGGCACCCACCCACCCTTGCTCTCCTCCTACACCTGTTCTCTGGCCCTACCCATCCTGCCTAGGCTCCTCCTACATCCCCTCCTCACTCTACTCTCCAACTCACTCAAGACCTGTTCTCCTTGTTTCACCTGTCACTGTCCCCCCCAGCTCTTGCCACACCTATGTTACTTACCAACCACTCTGCAATCCACCAATCGTCAGGTATGACACCACGCTTATGCCACACACACACACACACACTTTACTTACCAATTGGCCAGGCAAGCCCATCTTGAACTTACCTCTGCTGCACCACCATCAGTCACCTGGTGCCGAAACCAGGATTTGAACCCTGGTTGTCTGAATGGAAGTCAAAAACTTACCCACTGGACCACACTGGTTTCCATGTGAGTAGCCTATCAAATCGTCCCTATATCATGGTCATCCTGTTCATGTGCCATGGAAGCCAAAATCAATGACACCAGTGCCTGTATGTTGGTTATAGCTACTACTGCAATGGTCTAGACTACCAAGGAGCTATAGCACAATGTTATATCTTGTGCCTCTGGTGGCATAGGCTTTCACAGGACACAGGTTTGAATCATGCCAATGCTGTCAAAGTATCCTATGGTGGTAATTTTTCAAACAGTGCTTTTATTTTCATTTGCTAAGTTTACTTTCAATTGGAAAAACAGAGGAGAAAATTGGCACTCTTTTTGGCATGTGTACCCCAAAATTATACATCTTTTCCCTCATGACCTTCCATCAACCTCCCTTTTTCACAAGTAGGTGCAATAGGGACAAAGCCTTATCTTCCTTTATCAATGTATTCATTCTTTGTCCTTTAGATTTGGTGTATTGTAGAGCAGAAATTTGGACTCGGGGGATAAAACCAAGCATAAGAATGCGAGGAAGGTGGTACACTGATAGTAAAATAAGTTGGATGGTGGTGATTTATCATTTTGGTGTTAGCCGATCTCTCACATATGGGGTATGGTGCCTGTCAGATTGGCTAAGAATAAAGGTCAAGTATGAGCTCTGGCTAATGAAATGATGGGTAAAGTTTGAGGCAAGTGGAACTCCCTTTTTTTAGGTGCAATAAGAAGCTAGACAGGTTGATTTCTTCATGAGGCAGAAAAGGGCATAGTCAGCCCTTTGCTTCAGCAGGTCTGCAGCAGGTGAAGAAATGGAGCGTCACAGCACAGCATGGGGCTGGGCTGGGCTGGGCTGTGCTGGGCTGGGCTGGGCAGGGCTGGGCAGGGCTGGGCTGGGCTGGGCTAGGCTGGGCTAGGCTAGGCTAGGCTAGGCTGGGCTAGGCTAGGCTAGGCTGGGCTAGGCTAGGCTAGGCTGGGCTAGGCTGGGCTAGGCTGAGCTAGGCTGAGCTAGGCTGAGCTGGCACTGGGGCTTTAAACACCCTCTTCGTTCCTTTGAAGGACGCCCTCGAACGCCCACGAATGCCCAGGTTCTGTATAGAGGATGACTGCAGGCAATTTGGGACCCTGCTAAATGAGGGTGACGTCCCCATGTGCGGCCTTCGAGTGGAAAAATCCTTAGCTTAAGATAGGTAGGCTGCTTTTGAATTTGACTGAAGACCGTATGTTGGAGGCGGTATCACAGTGTAAGCCGGCGACTGTCTCAGCAGAAAATAAGCATGGGAGGACATTATTTGCATAGGACAGACCTCTTCTCAGTTCCATTATTATGCTGCAGTTGCTGTGTAGCGTTACTAGAGGGCAGCAGTATGAACATAAGAGCACACAGAGGCTTTTCTTCTGCTTGCTGACATACCTCTTGTTCCTGTTTGTCTTGCAGGGCCTATGAAGTGGAGGACTGAGATGACTGAGTAAATGAGTAATGAGGAATGGCTGGCCTGTATTTGTGGTGAAGGGGGAATGTTTGGAAGGTAAACAGCAATGTGAAAGTGTCAAAGAATACGTGTTTCCTCAGTGATTGAGTAAGTGTGTCACATGTCTATTTGAAGGGACATGTGAGAGAAGAACAGCAGCTCCATAGTCCTCAGGTGGGAGAGGAATCACAGATGAATATTACCCTCAAATAAAAACACTTACACCACCTCAAAGCTGACAAGTGCGATATTAAGCTTTGCAGGTGTAAGGATTTGCCATATTTGGTGCATAAATATGCATGGTAAGTGAGGTTTTTCCAGAATGTCAGTAGCACACCCTTTAGGAGTATCCTTAGGCTAGAAATGTCTGGCACTCCTTTGGGGGTATGAGGCCAAGAAAACCTTAGGGAAGCTTGCTCCAGTCATCTGCAGGATAGAAAAATACTAGGGGAAAAGTTACAGAGGGAGCCAGGCTGCACACCATTTGGTCACAGTTGGACAGAAATCTTTAGCAGGGACTTTTGACCACCCCTCACTGTGGGACCAGGATGCCCACACCTCTGTGCCTCTGACACCTTTTTTAACCTATGGATACCACCACCTCATTACCCCTCAAATACTCTCTCCTGGTACCCCAGCTTTGGTAGTGCACCAACCATGTTTCAATCCTTTGAGTGACCACAAACACCTTTCCTACGTGCCCTCGATTTATATTCTGTCAGTAACCCAGCTGCTTCTGTCACTGTTCAGTCTCAAGTGACCAGTTAGATGAACATTGCTCGGGTATACAGGCACTTACCGCTCTGTACAGCACCTCTCAGCACACTCAGACTATACTTCTTTAAATCATAAGTACATGTTCTACCTTACAGCAAGGCCTGGCCTTCCCTCTGTGAATTATATCCAACGTAAGGAGGACAAATAAATTGAAGAGCGCGTTAAACTCTCAACAGACACTGCCAATCCATGCACTGCTGCCTATTTGCATGTCATAGTTATTCTCAATGACCCATCCAACAAATCGCCACAGGCACCCTTTCCCTACCTCATTCGTGTGCTCCACTGCCCCCCTTTATCGAGCGAATCTTAGTGCTCTCAGATTTCATAGCGGGAATTTCTATACCGTCTGCTTTCAATAAAAATTTCCCAAGGGTCCCTATAACATGCCGCACGGAGGGGAGGGGAAGCAGTAAAATCTTGGGGAGCCCCGCCTGCAAAAATACCACCACATGCTCCTTGTACCTTTCAATACCATACCCGCAGTAGGAATATATGGTGCCCCTCGTGGTTGGTAATAGAAGCTGTCACAAACCTGTTCACCCCCTAGCCTCCCTTTTGCCCCTATCCTTTTGGGGCACAACCCATAAATGAGGAGGGGAGCAATAAAAACTATGGGTAGCCCCCCCCAAAATTGCCCAGAATCCATGTCATTCTGTGCCCCCATCACACTTTATGATGCTCCCCCAAACCCCTTTTACTACTGCTCCCCCAAATTTGACTGCCCCCCCCAAAAAAAATCAGAGTGTAGGGGGTGCAGTAAAAAAGATTTTGGGGTTCCCCACCATGATTCCCATCCTATATAATCACCTCATCTTTGGGCTATGGAACCACATCATGAGTGCCCACATTTGGCCCCACTCTGCTTGCATCCCTCCTCTCTCCCCTGACTTACCCCAGGCTTCTCTTACACCTATGACCCCTTCTTAGCCCCTGGGACCCCACCCACCCTTGCTCCTCCTACGCCTGTTCTCCATGTCGCTGTTCTCTGGCCCTACCCATCCTCTCTCCCCTGACTTCCCCAGGCTTCTCCTACACCTATGACCCCTTTTAAGCCCCTGGTACCCCACCCACCCTTGCTCTCCTCCTACACCTGTTCTCTGGCCCTACCCATCCTGCCTAGGCTCCTCCTACATCCCCTCCTCGCTCTACTCTCCACCTCACTCAAGACCTGTTCCCCTTGTTTCACCTGTCACTGTACCCCCCCAGCTCTTGCCACACCCATGTTACTTACCAACCACTCTGCAATCCACCAGTCGTCAGGCATGACACCAAGCTTACACCACACACACACATACACACACACACACACACACACGCACGCACACACGCATGCACACACACACACACACACACACACATCCCATGACCGGGATACATGAGCTATTGAGGATGAGGAGAGCTCTGAGTTTTTTACCTCTTCCTTCCTTTTTTTGTGTTTGTCTTATGAATTACACACCTCTGAATGAAGCATGTGCACTGAGTGGTGAAGGGTTATTTGAAGTGGAATCTGAAACATGGGTGTGATAAAGAAAAAGAGAAATACAGAACTTATATCCCACAGAAATACTTACCTGGGTCTTCTGGTTTTCTCTCAATGGTGTTGGTGACATCAACCTGGCGAACCTGAGAAACACAAGAAATAGGTTAACATCTAAAGAAGTGACGGGCCTTTGCCTGAGCAAACATCGGAGTGATACCTGGGAATATTCATTTTCCTACAATTGTTTTATTTTGAAAGCCCTTGTGTTATGCCACATTAAAACCAATCATTCACAAATCGTTCGGTCTCCGAAGCCTTATTTTCTTCACAGTGATAGATTATGAGGCAAATACATAAGTATGTTGAAAACCCGGCAGCCACGGAATTTCATAATTTCAGTGGCCCAGGCTATGAGTTCCAGAATGCAATGTGCTAAACACAAGCATTGCAAAGCCAATAAGTCTGCCCTTGAAAAAGCCCATGATTTTAATTTGTTGTGTGCAAACATAGGTGTGGGATACTGAGTGCTCTATCTGCTGAGATGCATCCTCTTCACAGAGCGGTGATGCATTTCTGGTCACCGCACTGGGTAGAGATAGTAAGTAAGTATCTTTATTTTGCGTGATTAATTAATACCATTGCAATAGTAAGAACAGTGACATTCAATTGCTCAGAGTTGGCAACCATGATTATAGACCAGAATTTACAGTTCGGTTTCGTACCAAAAATCCAGATACAGCATTGCTCCATGTGTACAATCATGTGACTCAAACAATTAAAAGATATTCTGTCATCGATAAAACCTGCTTTTCGCAACTAAAATTGTTTAAGAGTGTGCACTACTGGTATTTGAATGTCCGTGCTAGTACAAAAATTAGCTAAAGCCGGTATTTTTAGCCCTTATCTGTATTTACTTCAAACAACAAATATAAATAGAAAACACTTTTGAATGTGTTCTAGAGCTGTGTTAGTGATCCCAGGCTAATAATTAAAGTAAACAAGGGCAGAAAAGTCATGTTACAAATAAATACTTTCGATTTTGTTTACATTCCTACTAAATAACAAGTCCAGACCTTTGTAGACTCTGGAGCAGCGCAATTTATGCCCCACCCTTGCATATCATTGAAATGCAATTATACACTCGCATTTGACAGTGGCGTAACATAGACCCCCACAGCCTCGGCTATGCGGAAGCAAGCCGCAGGGGGCCCCCTCACCACAGTATCCTGGCCTCAGAGCTACTGATTGAGTTCGAGGGGGGGACCCTCCATGTACCTTGCAGGGGGGGGCCCTCAAGTTTTGTTTCGCCACTGGCATTTGACATTATATTCACTGGGTGCATTAACTTCATTAACGTGTGTGAACATTTAAATGTATTAATTAAATGTATTCACTGTAAATACTAGAGATTGATACATGTGTGCACTAATGTTCAGTTTAAATGTGTAAGCAGTGCATTTTGCTTTGCCAGCATGTTTTTTTCTTTTCTTTGCAGGTTTATTATCATGACTTTGTTAGCTAGAGAAAAGCTTATTGTCTGAATTAGACTGCTAATAGAGAGCCCTGGAGGGAAGAATGTGACTGTGGACGTCGATAAACAATGGTCGGAAGAGGCCTTCTGTTCATCATATGCTAGAATGGCAAGATGTTCAAATTTGAGAACTGCAGTCCCAATTCAATGTGTTGGGAAACAGAAGTGATGTTGCAGATACACTCAAATAATAATTTGATTGGTCCTTGGTGGTGTGAAAGGAGATAAGGATGTTTCTAAATCTCCTGTTACTTTTAAATTGGTGTTCACATAGTTAGTCACCCGAGATTCCCTTTAGACTTCGAGAGGTACAGACCTCTCTGCTTGCCCTATATTTGCAAGTGTGAAGCTTTATGCTAAACACTTTATTTTCTTTTTTCAAGACTGCTTCTGAAGTCTGATCATACTGACACCTTCTATGCTCCTGAATTAGAGACCCTTGATAGATGACCCTATATTTGATCTATGTTTAGAAGAAAGAAGGGAAGTTTCTTTATGGAGCACCTTTTGCTTTAATCTGTTTCTATACTATTGTGGTTATTGCAATCGGTATTTCATTCTATTGCGTCTCAATCTACTGAGATATTTCAGCTTAAGGATTGTATTGTTGCATTTATTGAATTTACTTTTGATTTGCATATATACTGGATTGATTGGTAATCCAAAATAAAACCCTTTAACTATATTTGGCGATTCCTGGTCCTTATAATGGAGTCACATTGGCTTCATAAGTTAGAAATGTATTGTTGATGTCTCCTCCTTTTCAATGCTTAGTGTCAACTAACAAAGGCACATACGACCAATAAGGAAAAATCTTTGACGACTTGACTAAGAGATTACGTTGTAAGGCCCAATGCTCTTCCAACGCTTAAAAAACAAAATAGCCAGTATTTTTCTCTTGGAAGGGGGCAACCCTAGGTGGGGAGCACGCACGGCACTCAAGTTTATAGACAACTTCGCTGGCAGTTGGGTCGCAAGCCCAATCGCCCCGCTTGCCGAAGAGGCCCCATTTGAAAGAAAAGCCCATGTGTTCAGGGCACCCATTAACTTACCTGTCATAAGTATTACTCTAGCATCTGCCTGCATTTGAAAAGTCGATCTTTAAAAAATAGAAACAACAGATCCCTTGATTCATATGTCTTTGGGTCCTTATGTATAGTGCACATGCTGCACAAGCCAGGTCCTGGTGAGTTCAGGACACAACAATGTGCAAACAACATTTGGCACAGATATACAAGCAAAGAACATAGCTGCCAAGGTTCCAGATTGCTATGTGTGACATTTTCATAATTTCAGTGTAATTATGAGTGACATTTCATTGACTATGAGTGACACTGTCTTGCGAGCAAAAATCAAGCAATGAAGACGAGAGAATCATATAAATATCAGAAATTAGACCTATTTGATCAAGGGGAAACTCTAAGAAGGTCTTAGAACTACTGCAAACACCTGCAGCGGCTGACTCATAATTAAAATGAAATTATGAAAATGTTACACATAGCAATCTAAAAACCTTGGCAGCTATGGACATCTAGAAAGCAGGTCACATGGCTCCGCTAAGAATTACCACCAAAAAGAGGAAGGACCTGCGTTTGGACTGTAGAACCACTGGAGTGAAGCTGTGCAATAAGTGCCACTGACAATACAAGACAACAGTTTAGTAGAGAACACAGATCTTTACTGGAACATGCCCACTAGTGTAGAAGGGGTATTGATGGGTGCACATGAGGCATTCAGAGGTGTGGTGGACCTGAGCATCACCAGAGCCTGCTCTGATGTCCTGGCATAAATATCTCTAGTGTCACACAGTGTGTCTGCGTGATCCAGCGAGTGACAAGTTACACACCAAGTATAAATACACCAGATGACACTTCTGGCAAAAATTGAAATGTGTTTTCTGTCCATGGGCAAGGAGTGAAAACATGTAAACAGCACAGAAGCAGAATGGTCTGAAGTCGGGTATTCTGTCCGCCCTGTACTGCTGTCTGAAGCCTGCAGAAAAGTGTCAAAAGACCCCTGAATCCAACACTTCACCTTCAGATTTAGACACACACAGGTAAGTGCAAATGTAGTCTGTCTCGAGTGACAGTCACGACGCGCGCTGATAACAGTACCTGTCTGTGAACTGATGGACTGCGGCTGTTTAGAGAGAGCCCGAATAATAAACCAGGCGAGGAGCATCACAAAACGCAATGCCGCTCTCTCTGTCCCATGTGCGACCTGGGCCTAAACTATAAAGCTGCCTCAGGTCCGATACCATAAATTAATTAGTCAGCTGACTCTGGCTGCCGCAGTCTGCACATGTGTGATACCATGATTGCTGTTGAAGCCTCAGGAGAGCTAGTGAGACACATAGCGGTCACAGTCAGGCAGGCTGACTATTATTTCAAAAATTATTTTAAAAATGTAACAGCAGTAAAACTGAGCGGCCCCGGGGTCCGGTGCGCCTCCTACTACTACTGCGAGTTCAGTTAACACTTATGTGCACAAGTTAAAAAACTAACAGAACAGCGCATACTCGTGAGCAAACATAAACTGTTTATGTCATTTTAAAAACACAGACTCACAGCGTATATGCTTTGCTGCTTCACCCTTCAGCGGAGCCTCTCTTCCTGCTGCAGAGTACATCTTCGCACCCACGCTGTCAAGACTCCGCCTCCGTACGTGCTCTCTGAACAGATATCAACGTTTCCAGTTAGATACTGTCAGAGTTATGACGTTTCCTTCACGCAAGAGAAACTCTTGCAAATAGGTCTGTTTCTGTTATTATGACACCGCCAGCAAACCAGCCAGCGCGGAGACGCGCCGGCCCTTCCTCACAACTTCGACCCTCGCTGTGGCAGCAGGATGTGAGTGACATCACGTCCCCCTCTGCACCTGACTGCCAGGTCATTAACTACTTGGATCATGGGGTCACGACGTCAGGCTGCAGGCTGTCAGTCAGCCGCGTCGTGAGGAATCTGATCACATGAAAGGTCTGGCACTGCAGAGTTCCCTTGTCACTGTGAGTGTGAGCCTGCCAGCACTGATTTAGCTCACAATGCCAGCACCAAAGCCTGCTGCGTGAGTACAGCGCGCGCAGTGCACGCCACGGGTGGCGTGCTGCGTTTGCGCTTTAAGGGACAGCTGAGACACAACAGAGATATGCGTGACAATGCATTTCAGTGCGGTAATGCGGATTACCACACTGAAATGCGTTAGTCTAACGCCTGATGCGTGATACTTGGCAGGACTGAAAGAAGTCGCCTTCCAGGCCTGGGAGCACGGGCACACTAGCTCTGGCATACAAGTACACTCGTTTTCATGCTTTAGATTGTCACCTGGCTAGTTATCTACCGGCATGACCGGTATTTTAATACCTTGGCCAGTACAAAATTAAGAAAAGCACCGAAAGACAGTTTTTTGCCCTTTGTACTTCAAACAGCAAATATATAAAAAGCACTTTAAAACGTGCTCCAGAGCTGCCTTACTAGTCCTTGACTGATAAGTAAAGTAAACAAAAATAGAAACGTCATGTTACAAATAAATGCACAAGATTTATATGAAGTTCTATTCAACTATCACGTCCAGTCGTTTGCAGACTCTTAAAACATGAATAAATGGCAGATATATTTTCCTTTGGAAAGGTGCCCACCATATCAGTAGGATGAGCTTATGTGATCAGGAAAATGTAGTCACAGTGTAAGATAACTAGTGGATGAACTTGGCTGACCAACTGGCCCATGCACTATGGTGTGGTGCGCAGAAATAAGATGGGGATTAAATTCATTTGGCAAAATGATTAAGATGGCAGACTGAAAGCCCATGTACATATACACATGTATTTTGGGCTCGATCTGAAAAGAAATGTCGCGGACAGAAAGAAGTCCCTTGGCAGCTACATTTTAATGCTTATTAGTAATGTGTTGCAAAACAAATATTGTTTTCAATGTTATTATACCGCGAACTCGGTTCAAGGCCATTAAAAAGCTTTACATGATCACCAGTTACATTGGACAAGGGCAGAATCCATTTTTGGGGTTGCGAGGGCTCCCTACTTCTACAGCCGATATCAGTTGAAACACTGTGTTCGCTTACAAATGCTGCATGGGGCACTAACATTTACTCCTTCTGCATGGCGCCCACTAACAGCACATTCTATAACGATATTTAGCACTCTAGTTCGTAGTTAGAATAGTGCAACGTAATTCCTCTTCCGGTTCAGGGAAGTTGGCAGTAGTTGCTCGTCTCATCGGTTTAAGTATGGCGCTGAATGGAGGTACGGGGAAGAGGAGGCGGGACACGCACAGTGATCGATGGGAATCTAGACAATCTATAGTGTACAGATAAATGAGGGGGGGAGGGTTCATGATGATACGGAGATAACTCTATATACCATTTCAAGAGATATACGAGGGCTGACAGGATGAATGCAGGGGCGCAACTAGACCCGAACTTCGGGGGGCGGCCAAGACTCCCAGCCAGGGCTTGCTCGAGCGCTGGTGGTGGCTGTTACGACAGTCTTTTTTCGGCTGTCTCCTCCCCCCATATCCTTCTTCTCTATGAATTCCCTCACTACCACTAGCCAAGGGGTCACCGCATCTCTCCATAGCCTCTCTCTGACGTACATTTCATTTTTTATAGTGCTACTCATAGTTCACTCATACTAATTTCTTTGATCTGCATACAGGTTCTTTGCAGAAGGCACATTAACTTTCCTTGCTAATTTGGAATTAGCCAAAACTGCAACTAGACAAAATTCTGAATTCTCATTCGTAGAAACATTAATCACCAGAGTTATCTTGATATTTTTATTGTTGCCTGAAAACTACCTAATGCACAAGGAAGTTCATGTGCTTTTAAACCCAAAAATATTTTTAAACATAGCGCCCCCAGCAAAGTTAAAGCCAGCTGCGGCTGCACCGGTCACACTGCCCTAAAGCCAGTCCTGGTCCCAGCAATGAGGCAGGACAAGCCTTTCCAGAAATGGGATCTGAGATAACCTCATACCAATTGTATGATGAAAACGATCTATGTAAGTGGTGGGGTGTGATACCCAAATTCCAGCAAGTAAAAATAGTTAACAGGTTTCTTGTAGATGATTTAAGGGGGAGTAGACTTCTACTCTGAGAATTCTTTTAAATGTTTGGGATCAAATTTGCTAAAACGCCACAGACCCTTATGAGCACTCATGAAATATTCCAGTACTTTCATGGTGCACCAGGGAAGCATGGCCTTTCCTAGGAAGTAGATCTTGTTTTTTTCTAATGTCTTAAGTCAGAACTTCCACTATACCAAAGTCATCATTTTTTCAATGGGTGAGCCCCTTATGCCAAGGAGTATATTCAATATGACAGTGCCAGAAATTTACCATGGATACTTCAGCCATGGGTACCTCTAAAAATTCCCTCCGGTATACAAGGGTGAGCATTTTGCCATTGACACCCCTATAAAATGAGTATTGGAAATCTTGACAAGTTACCTCAAATATCAGATCCAAAATTATGCTATGGCTCCATATGCTAAGAATTATGTGCATTATGTCGGGGTCTTCGGCCAGGTGTGGTGTCGCGTGTTTTGTGTCTCTGCCGCTGGGTATGACTGGGCTAGCGGCTTTGTCAGTTAGACAGTTCGAGTCCCCACAGCCACTGATGGTGTCATAATAGAAGCATGTCAGGGCCTGCAGTTTGCCCTAGGTAACACCTCCCATCCATATTCTATTAGTGCCCTTGTCTATAAGGCAAGAATAACCTCCAGTATGTCAGACCAGCAGCACACTTGCACGTATAACACACATACACTGACACACACACATTCTCACTATTTCTTGCACTCTTTCATACATTTGAACTCTCACACTCGCACACAGACATACTGCCACTCACACTTCCATTAGTCAGTCTGCTTTTATTGTGTTAGAAAAGCTTGCCTTGCTGCTTCTGCTATACCTGCATTGCCTTTTAGTGAAGCTTAATGAAAACATATTCTCCACAAGCTGTTCAAAAATAATATATTGACTTGTCAATGTTTGTTACAAGTAGGATGTGAATGAAAAGTACACTTCCTTAAAATAGCTGTACGGGGCTTATATTTGGTTTTGCATGTGGATCAACCAGTTACAGTATTAGAAATGAACTAATCTGCGTTTTAACTTGCAATATCACAGCATCCAACTGATCTTATGAAAAGCTTGAATCTTCGGCGACCATGAATTTATTCCAGTAACATTTTGCATTTTGGGTTTTTTGAGACCCAACTTACAATGTTTAAAAAAAAAAACTACAAGTCCCGGAATAAAGCATTGTGGTGAATGGAAAGCCAGGAATGGCTGACGGTGTCACACGATCCTCAATTTATCACCATACCCCAAAACCTCAGCCCTAGTCTCCCTCCTTGCGCCATCTCACATTCTCAGTCCACTCTTCTCTCTTGCACCAGCCCCGTTGTTGCAGATGAAATTAATTAGGCATCTAGTACTATGGAAAGAGCAGGTATTCTGTGGGTGCCTTTGTAGAAATATGTGTATATTCATGAGAGTTGTGTAATTTCTATATGTGCAGAGTAAGAGATGTGTTCATGTAAGTGCTGGGTGATGGTGAATAGTGTGAGTGAGTGTAGAATGAGTGTTCCGAGTGTAGGGTGAAAAATGTGCCGATGTGAGTGTCGGGTTAGCTGTATGAATGCAATGTGAGAGGAGGGCCGATGTGAGTGTTGGGTGAGAGGAGTGCGTTCAGAGTGAGAGGGGTGAGTGCAGGGTGGTATGAGCGGTGTAAATGCAGGGTGAGTGGTGTGCCTGTGTGTGGTGCAGGGTGAGCGGCAAGAATGAAGGTTGATCTGTGAGTGCATGGTGAGAGGAGTTAGTGCAGAGTGAGTTGTGTGTCCCTATGAGTTCTGGCAGACTATTGTCCCTATGTGCAGGCAGGATGAATAGAGTGCCTGTATCAATGCGGGCTGAGAGGTTTGTCCATGTGAGTTCAGGGTGGGTGGTGAGTGCTGTGCTTGTTTGCATGGTGTGAGTTCTGTGCCAATGTGAGTGACGGGTGAACTGTGTGAGCGACAGGAGTGCTTATGTGAATGCACAGTGGGAGGAATGAATGCATGGTGAGTGATGTGCTTGTTTGAGTGAGATTGCAGAGTGAGCAGCGAGAGTGACAGGGGAGCGAAGTGTCACATGATTGCAGGGTGAGTAGTGTGCTAGTGTAAGTGCAGGGTGAAAAGCGTGAGTGCATGGGAATGGTGTGAGTGCAGTGTGCTCATGTGACTGCAGGGTAAGTGGAGGGAGAACGGCATGAGTTAATTGCAAGGGGCGTAAGTGCATTGTGGTCACTGAGTGCAGGGTGAGTGGTGTGCTTGTGTAAGCGGAGGGTAAGAGGAGGATAAATTGTGTGAGTGCAGTGTGATCGCTGTGAGTGTATGGTGAGCGGTGAAAGTGGCAAGTGAGTGGAGGAGTGTCATGTGCGTGCAGGGTGAGCGGTGTGCTTGTGTGAGTACAGGATAGTAGGAGGGTGAATGGTGTGAGTGTATGGTGAGCAGTGTGAGTGCAGTGTGATCGTTGTGAGTGCAGAGTAAACATGAAAGTGAAGGGTGAGCGGTGATAATGGGAAAGGAGTTGTCTGAATGCAGAATGTATTCCCAGACACCTGGAGTAACTCAGCATTGTATTGACGGCTGGCTTAGGGTTTCATATATAAGATAAACTATTTCTATTACGGCATGAATCGGGGATGGAAGGTGGAGGAGATAAATATTGTGCTGATCCTACAAAAAACTTTCAGTCTCCTGATTAGGGCTGCCAGTTGATCGGATCTCTACCGGCACCACCGGTATTTTGATGTCCCAGCCAGTACAAAAATAAGCAAAATCACCTAAAGCCAGTATTTTTAGCACTTATTTGTGCATACTTCAAACAGCAAATTTAAATAGCACTTTTAAATGTCTTCTAGGGGTGCATTAATGATCTATGACTAATAATTAAAGGAAACAAAGACAGAAAAGTCATGTTACAAATGAAAACATACCCTTTTATTTACAGACCAATTTAGTGTCAAGGCGAGGCTTTTGCAGACTTATTAAACAACAACAAATGGAAGGTATTTTTCTCTTTGAGAGATGGCATCCCTACTCCTGAGATGACTTTTCAAGAAATGCATTCTCCCACTGGGGCAGTAAAAATAAAATACAAATGTTAGGAATAGGCAGAGTGTGAACCCAGGGGGTACTGGAACCAGTGAAAAAACACAAAGCCTAGTTTACCAGTTCACAAAGGCATGTAAATGGCCTTTTAAAGACCTGTGAAAAACTCGGGTGTGCCCGAGATTAGACTCCAGACACTACCCAGCTGATTCCACCACAACTCAAGCTTATACACATGATGGGGATGTGGATTGGGGGGGCTAAAGCCCTGTTAGCCCTATGGGCGTTGCCCGCCTGCCTATAACAAGTAATTGTTATTTATACATGGTCGAAGAACACAATGGGAGCTATGCGAGCATATCGAGAGAGATATGTGTATATGCATATATGGAAAAGTAAAACTTTATAGGAGGCAATGCAGACTTGTGCAGAACTTAACAAGATACTTGGGTGATGCCGAGGAGGAGCGTAACCCGAAAATGGATACAGCTGCAACAAATATTAGCCAAGTAAACCTCTTTTGAGGTAAAGCCCCACGTCACGTGGCTGATAGCAGAGCTCTGTCTTCCAGCACTATGCACGAGTAACTCATCCAATCTAGGTTTTTACTTAGCATTCTGGAACTTGTAGTCCTGATTTTACAATGGGGTGAAAGGACTGTAAGTCCCAGAGTGCAAAGAAGATAGGACTGGGTGAGCCTCTCATCCACGAACCCTGGAAACGTTTTATTAGCTATGTTGCAGCAGGTCCTACAGAATATAAGTTTGTTTTTTCTCCTTTATGAGCTAGCAGAGGGAACGAGTTGATAATGCCAGTCATACTGTCGCATTTCTAGGCTTTATTTTCTTAGATTATTTCTACTTTGCGAAAAGCAGGTGTATTTCTTGATTTGCATTAATTTTATATGCATTAACTTGCTATACATCTGTCTAGATGTGGGAGGAGAAGCGCTGACTATATAGGATACCCCGTCCAGTAGGCCCTGGAGTGGTTAGAGATTTAGTCTGGGTGGGTCAGTTAGGAAGGTCACTGGACTGGTTTGTGTTTTTTGTCGGGGGCTGAGGGAGCTTTGGACAGCTTAATGGGGTCTGAACATGGCTCATGAAAGGGAAATCTAGACGAGACTGATCCGAGAGTGGTCTGGGTAAAGTTGGCTTGCCTAGTAAGATCTAGATGGATAGGTCCAGCCAAGTCTGGAAGCAGGGGAGAGTGTCACGCAGTGGGATCTCAATGAGAGCATTTCGAAGAAAGTATAACTTTGCAGAGGCTGTCTCCTGGCGATTTTTTGGGAGGGGCAGAAAAAGAACAGTGATATGAGGGTTATGGACACGAGTTTGCAAAGAGTAACCTACATTGAGCAGTCTAGTGAGAGCTGGATGGTTCAGTGGAGAAGGATCTGTATGAGGGCATTGCTGCATAGTATGGCGCGTGTAAGGCTGTAAAGGAGTATAGATGAACTTTTGTATTCTGGCTGGGTGAGGAAGTGCATAGAGAGATCCTTTCCTAAACCAGGTCAGTTTAAAGGAGGACTGGATGGATTTTGTGCTGTGGATTTCATATAGGCCAGTGCAGGATTCAAGGGTTACTGCGCCAAAGTGAGCAGTATAGCGATCAGACTTTCAGCATTGCAAAACCCATTGCGTCTAAATCTACATAAAGCTAATTGCTGTATCTATCCCAGGTTTTCAGCATATCCACAGAGCATTTATTTACACCTATTAAATCTAAAGGGGAAGCTTTCACCAAGTTATCAATTATCCTACAAATCTGGCATGGCCTGGCTATTCTGGACCTAGGGTGGGTATCCTCTTTTAAATAGTGTTACTTCTAATTTGATTAAGAAGAGACTATATGTAGCTGAACGGGAGTGTCTGTTTTCAAAATAGGTTCAGAAAGGAGAGAGAACTTTAGCAACTCGTTTCTCAACACTAGATCTATGTTTGGGAGACTATTCATGTGATTTGTTGAGATTATGTACAGACAGAGAAATCTAAATAGGGCAATACAAGAAATACCTTAAAGGAAAAAACACTACATGGAAAAGTAATTACAGACAAATAACTTTATAAAAAAGTCATTACAGAGAAAAGTTTTAAAAAAGAAAAAGAAAATCCATGGAAGTATGTGTATTATGAGATTAGTTAGAATATTTCAAGAGGTTGAAGGTGCACCCAGAAGAATATGGTAATGAGTTCCAGTAAAAGTCCAGTATCCATGCCAAACTTTCTGGACGTTCTCATAAGAAAAAGTTACATACATTGAATCTAAAAGTAGCTCATTTCCTACGTCAGTAGCTATCCTGAAACTATAGGACTGATCCAGCTGTTCTGGGCGTATGTTGAACACCCCTGCTATATGGGGTACGGTTGGGGTTACCATTTAGAGTAGGGTCTACTTTACCACTAGGGCCCGGATTTAGTATCTCAGCAAGGTATCGTAAGTGAGTGGACTAATGCGGATCGCACACTGGGTAAAGGGGAAAAGAAATCCAATGGGATTTGTTTATTTTTACAGACTATTACTTTTTGGGGATTCAAGGGTCAAGATCTATGAATAATCATAGGATAGACTGTCAAGATATATCCTTTACAGAATACCCCTTCGAGTCTGCTCCTCACCTTTTTGATACACAAAATCTCAAAAACCTCTGAATGGATTTACCCCAAACCAAAAACACTGGCCTCTGTAAAGTTTTAGTTTCATGTAAAGTTTGGTGTAATTCTGCGTAACAGTTTTTGTTGAATTGTGAAGCAAAAATTCCTATTCTAATGAACTCGGCCACTTGCACTATTCGATTTGCAATCAATTAGGGTTTATTAAGCACGACTAAAGGGTCTGAAGGCTCTGGGGGAGGACGCAACGGATCAGACTAAGTGCTGAGTTCATCCGAAGAAGCAGGCGGAGTGTGTTGAAGCAGGCTTAGGAGACTGTGTTTATCTGGCGGTCCATTGTGAGCGAGGAGTCCAGTATGATGCCGAGGTTTTGAGCATGGTTCATGGGGGTAGGGGGACTTCCTAGAACAGACGGCCACGTTCCAAGCGGAGGGGGAGGCTCCCAGGATGAGGACTTCTGTCTTGTCCGAGTTGAGCTTCAGGCAGCTGTCCTTCGTCCAGGCGGCGACGGCTTTCATTCCTTCATGGAAGTTGTTCCTGGCGACAGTGGGTTCTTTGGTGAGGGAGAGGATCAGCTGTGTGACGTCACCGTAGGAGACGATGTTGGGCTCGTGGTTCCTGTCGATGGTTTAGAGTGGGGCCATGTAGACGTCGAAGAGGGTGGAGCTGAGGGAGGAGCCCTGGGGTACTCCGCAGCTGATCCCTGTCGGTTTCGAGGGGTACGGTGGGAGTCTAACCCGTTGTGTTCTGCAGATGAGTAAGGAGCGGATCGAGTTCAGGGCCTTGTCTCGGATACCAGTGTTGTGGAGTCTTGTGGCTAGGGTGCGGTGGGAGACGGTGTTGAAGGCCACCGAGAGGTCCAGTAGGACAAGGGCCACTGTTTTGCCTTGGTCGAGGAGGGAGCGGATGTCGTCAGTGGAGGCAAGGAGGGCAGTCTCGTGCAATGATTGCTTCGGAATCCGGATTGGACGTGGGTGGTTTCGATAAAGTCGGCGAGCTGGGCGTTGATGGCTTATTCGATGACTTTGGCTGGGAAGGGAGCAGGGAGATGGGCCTGAAGTTCTTGAGGTCCGTCGGGTCCACGGAGGGTTTCTTCAGGAGGGGGTTGATCTCAGCGTGTTTCCAGTCGTCGGTGAAGGTGGCGGTCTCGAGGGAGCAGTTGATGGTTCGACATAGCTCAGGTGGAATGGCGGAGGCGGCTCTGTGGAAGATGCGGTGCGGGCAGGGGTCCGAAGGTGCTCTGGAGTGTATGCTTTTTATGGTCTTTATGATGTCGTTCGTGGTGAGTGGGGACCAGCTGTGCAGGGTCGGTCGGGGGGGTCGGTTGTAGGGAGCTGCCGCAGTGGGGTGGTCCTGGGTGTCGAAGTTGTCGTAGATAGTCTTGATCTTGTGGTAGAAGAAGGTGCTGAGTCTGTTGCAGAAGTCTTGGGAGGGTGAGACGTTTGTGGCCTTGCTGTTGGGTTTGGTGAACTCCTTGGTGATGCTGAAGAGTTCTTTACTATTGTGTGCGTTGTTGATGATTCTGTCTTGGAGGGCCGCCTTCCTTGTGGTTTTGATGAGGTGGTGGTGTGCGGTGGTGGCTGCTTTGAAAGGCGTGGGCTTCCTGGGTTTTGTTATTCCTCCATGTCTTCTCGAGCCTTCTACTGGTGCGTCTGGACTCTTGAAGCACAGGGGTGATCCAGCTTGCTTTCTTGATGCAATGGTCTTAATTATTCAGTAAGGGTTTTGAACAGTTCATAATTGCGAACAAGGGGCTGAGAGCTGACTCTCTTATCCTTGCCCACAGCTGAGAGCTGCATTTGTTGGGCTTAGGAGGAACTCGGCAGCTTACTAATAGATACATTTTTTTGCTCATGTTATATATTTTGTGGCCCGTATCTGATTGAAAAATGAAGTAACAAAAACATTGAAGTCAAATGTGACCCGCTAAAGGAAGGAATTGACTAACATAGTGCAAATAAATATGACTGAAATAAACCTGACTACAGTTCTGGACATCATTGTACAGAGGTATCCATATTCTAAGCTAGTTTGCATTACAAGCAATTTTATACTTAAAATCTTCATATTTTGCAGAAGCAGCTAACTAGACCTGACCAAAAGGCATTTTCATATTTTTTTAATCTTTATTAAATTGAAAGAGATAACAGCGCTCGGCTGCTTTTTTGGCTAGGAGCACACTATGCTAATAATACGTACAGTCATACATAGCTAATGTCTTAAGCAAAAACAATGAGAAAAAAGATTTAAAAAAATAGGACCTATCGCCATTGAACTTAGAAGTGAATGTTTTGTGTATTTTACAGGTACTGTCAAATGAAGTAATATTTACAAAAATTGTTATTGCTCGGTAAATGAATTTATGTCCTGAAGAATGCTACTAAGTTAAACACAAGCCAAAAAGTTGGCATTAAGGTTAATATTGTGAAAACAGAATACCAGTTACACATTAGAAAGACACTAAAAATTGTTTTTTGTTACCACTGTAATAAGAAACAATATTAGTACTTCCAAAGCAAAGTAATCGGCACATGGCCGGTGGATGAATGTTGGGTATGCCTGATCTAATTGGATAGACAGTGTTCTGATAATATTGAAAATGTACTTAATGACATTATTTAAAAAAAATTATTCTATACAAAAATGGACACAACATGATATCTCTGAAGAGGGGCAAATGCCCAGAGTTCGGTGAATATATTACATTTGGAGTGTAAAATACATCTTTACACAAATAAGATGTGGGGTACCTAAGAATTTTAGATTTAATGAAAGAGTCTAAAATAAAATTCCATTCAGAAGAAATGTTAGTGTAGCAAAATAGCTCATCGGACTAATGTGTCCACTGCAGCAATCTGTTTTACCACATGGTCACAGTTTTGTATCGTAGCAGGTCTGCTCAGCCTTTCATCCTTCTGATGGTGATAAAATAAATACTATTGAGTTGAGCATGTATTAAAAAAAACTGGTATTTGCCAGCAGCACCAAAAACACCCCTGAAGGTGAACATGCATTTTTATGTTTCCTTATTTGTCATCTTGTGATGTCGTTGTGTTGGGAACGAGTCAGTTAGATGTCTGGGATGAGACTGACTGCCCCAACTCTGTCAGTCCTTCATATGCAAAACTGACATATGACTGAATATGCCTCAGACCTAGTCCACCGATTGAAGTGCTACTGACTTGAGTGACTCTGCCCACCACACCACTATTCGGTCAGTCACGGGTCTATATACGATTGAATCTGCATTTTCAGAGGCAATTATGTGACGGTATACAACTTTAACCAGCCCTACTGGCCTCTTACGGGCATACGACTATTGCTTACCTTTGTTTGCCATCCTGCCAGTGGCAATGGTGATGCGATAGACTCGGCTCGGAGTCGCCTGTCTATCAGATTAGATATTTGACACGTGACCACAGATCTACCATGTCAGGTGTTGACAAAGTTGGCCATTCGTGACTTTTTATCCGGTAGCACTTTGCCTTCTGGGACTTGTAGTTTTCCTAATTTATATAGTGAGTGCGCGCCTCCAAGTCTCTCCATGTGAAGATGAAAAGCTATAACTGGCTGCTGACATGAGGTTTCTACGAAGATGGGAGTGCCCACTCCACATCTCTGCAGGCCATGTGATTGGCAACAGCAACCAGGCAGGTATTACGTAAGTAAGTGCACGGGCTATCAGTATTCTATTAAAATGAAACCTTGCGTTTCAGTCATGGAGTCACATGATTCCTTCTCAGCACATGAAAAATAAATGCATTAAGAAGAGATCAGAGCCAGGTCAGTGACAGGCTTACAGAATTTGAAAACGATGACAGAGAAAGTATCCCTGATAATTCTTTTACTGGCCACCTAGGTTGAGCAAACGAGGTCAACCCAAGTAATATATCAATAAATTGCAATCGACACTGCAAGCAGAGTGATGGTTAGTGGGGTTATTTTCACGATTCCGTTTCTACATTTATTATACATTATCTGCAGCTAGATCTTTAGAAGAAAGAAAAGACCAAGGATTTGATTTAAAAAAAAGACAGCTCTCATGCCTAAAATGATATTGCGAGTCATCTGAGAGTTCTGCACCTTTTAAAGGACTTGCTACTCCGCCTTCAACGTTATTCCTCTGTGTAGTCATGAAGCTACTCGCAACTTTCAGTATCCTTATATCATACGATATGGTTCTTAGTAGCAGTAACATAACATCCGGGACCTTGTCGAATAAGGTTAATCATCGACTGACATCTTGTGTTTCGCTCTCATAACGGTGCACATAGCAGTGTAGCTTTCTCCTGTCAAAAACCAACCAACCATAGTAGGTAAAACGAAACCTCTCAGAAGCGCCGTGATGCATACATTATGTGACACTGAAGCAGCTCTGAGCTAACGTGCATGTTAATTAGAGTGTATTCCAAGGAAAACACAGCAGTGTGCCAATATTACTCAATTTTACCCTGTTAAAATGTATTTTGCATTTGTTAAGCCTCTTAGTAGTGGATTGACAACATACTATCCGAACTGCAGAGGTCTCCATTCTTTTCTGCATTGAGAACTACTTTTTGCTCAAGAAAGATAGTCCTGAGCTACTAACTAATTTTACAGAAGTAACAATAGTGACCACATCCGTTAACATTGAACTAGTGACCACACACACATTTCAGGTGGGTTTACCAGCAGAAATGTAAGGAAAAGTGTTATCAATATGAAATTCCCCCACAAGACCAATGAAGTAAAGCCAAAGAAGCACACGCCCTCATACGCAGAGGACATAACCACTACATTGTCTCCCCAACTCAGTTTGGATTACCATTGTTATAATCTTTAAATATGTTTTGGGATTGCAACCTTTTTCTCTTTATCAGTATATCAGTTAATAAAAGTAAACATATTTTACTTTCATACCCCTCTCATTTTGGGCAAACAAACTCAATTTCCCAAATTTCTTTTATGAAAGAAAATTTTTTGCCTTCAAAAAAGTTTTCATTTTAATTTACAGGTTTTACAACTCTGTGCCATGGATGCTTGCCATAGTGCTAAGGATGTCTCCTAAATGCCAGTAATGCGCACCATGTTCCCAAAGGCACCACTGTGCCACTGCTGGATATACCACAATGGCAAGCATAGTCACAATACTTTTGCAATGACCATTATTTTACTGGGGGTTGGGAATTGCTAGATTCATAATGGGTAAAGATGGCCTCTCTACGGGCTCCATAGGCCAACACAGTGTGTGTTTGTGTGTTGGCATGAGACCTGCCGCTGGTCTGGCTGGCTTTCACTCTAAAGTGTCTTGAGATGAGCAGTGCTGTCTTCTTTAATGTGCATAAATCTTCTAGTTGATGTACCGGCTGAGTTTCCGTCTGGTGAGCTACTTCATGGTTGTGGGCAATCATTTAATTGGAGACCCATAATGCAGAGCAAGTGAGAATGTGTTGTATTCATATATCATTACAGGCAAAGTAATACAACGTTTGGAATACCAAGGAGCAAGGCGGATAGCTTATTTTGAGGTTGGAAGTTCAGGGAGTAAAGGCTTGTAGTCTATAATGTAACCGGAGAAATTCAAACTTGTGAGATATTCTGTAGGATGGTGACCATTTTAAAGATGGTGTCTATTGTAGAGTGACCTAAAAGAGACAGATGTCTATCTGACAAAATATAGCAAGGCTTAGGGAATCTTTATTTCTTTTTTGTCTGTAATGTGGTGGTGCTTCTCCATTTCGCCGCTTCGGAGCACCTAAAGATACTGGCTAGGCAGAAAGACAAAAGGAGAAGATAGGAAGTGAAGGCGGTAACACATTGAAAGCAATGACCTGTGTAATGTTATTTGACCCATGATCAGTGAGTGACTGCTTGAACAGCAAGTACTGTAAAGACAATAGGGATATATATGTCTTGGTCTGCCACTTGGAGTTTTCTGGATATCGTATTGTGAGCTTTCTCTAATTTAATTTTTTTGTTGTTTTGGCAGGTGTGGATGACCTGCACTGGGAGCCACCTTCGGAGGCTGAGATGAAGGTAATCCAAGCAAGGCGGGAGCGGCAGGATAAGATCAGCAGACTGATGGGCGACTATCTGCTGAAGGGGTACCGCATGCTGGGGGACTGCTGTCATGACTGTGGGGTAAGTGTGTTACAGCGAAGAGGGGGAGGGGAGCTGCAGAAACCAAGAGGCATTATGAATCCTTTGTTTATTCAGAGGTGGAGCTTAGACTGGAGGCCTGACATAAAGCCAGCTGACATATAATGTTCATTCAAAGGCTTGTGGGTAACTTGTTTTGATTCTGATTTTGTGACTTTTTCAGGACTGTGAAATAAAATGCAAACACCTTGTGTTTTTTCTCAATATGTTTCCTCTTCAACCACAGAATGCAGACATTTCTATGTAGCAAATAATATTCTAGAGATGATGTTCAAACAACTACAAGTTCACGTGGCAGGCCTGCTCAACCCGGGGAAACAGACTAGTTTACTCTTAAAGTTAGTTTGGCTCCGGGTTTGGGGATGCTGTGCACCATGGTTAAAAAACCATTGGCAAAGTAGATAGGTCCCATAGGCAAGACTTGTTGGCTTTGCCAGTGCTTGTTATGAAAGCCAAGGCGCACTGCAGTCATCAGGAGGTTATGTACAACCGAACTCCTTTAAAATGTTATCCCCTAACACAAGCTCACACAATTTGATTACAATATACTCCCTCCCATTTGGGTACAAAATATTGACATGGTGCACATGCATACATTTGCAAGCAATTAATATAACACAAACAATAAAAATTCACCAGGTGCCTTGTACTTCTGCTGCTTCTGTGTGGTACCTGCTGCCACATTCCCATCAACCGCAGTGCTTAACGAAACTCCCTTACTCCACTTTACCTCTCCCATAACACTTTCCAAACCTGTTCTTCTAGCACCTTCTCTCCATCCCATCCCTTTAGACTCCTCTCATCACTTTGCTGTCTTGCTAGCCCTCCTCAGTCAACTGGGAAGTTTTAGCCACCATTTCACCTATGTCATAAACCTTTCTTTGTTCGCTTCCATTATCCATGCACACTATATCCAGGGCCACTGGAATTATGCGGCAGAGAGGGCCAAATTATGTGGCAGGTTGAGTAAATTATGCGGCAAGTAACACCAAATTATGGGGCATAATGCAGCACATTTTTTAATAGTATTACTTCATTATATTGTACTTTTTACACTTGTTAACACTGTCTGGGCTTTTGGTGCACCTCATTAGTACCAGTTTAATACCCAAATATAGAAATAAACAACAGAAAGGTGACCAGTCAACCTTTGCCAAAGGTCTTCCACTACGCGGCAACACGTGCCGCTGCGTTTTTAATAACTTTTGAACCATGCGAGCTAGAATTTTTTTTTATTTTTTGTTAAAATCTGCAGATTATGCAGCAGATGATGGATTATGTGGCAAATGCAGCAAATCTA
Source organism: Calotriton arnoldi (assembly GCA_963921515.1). NCBI lineage: Eukaryota > Metazoa > Chordata > Amphibia > Caudata > Salamandridae > Calotriton > Calotriton arnoldi. The sequence continues at coordinate 371,958 of CAWUFW010010925.1, forward strand.
TAATTATGGGAAAATCGCCGCAGCCACACAATCGGATAATTCCAGTGCTGACTATATTCCTACTTATGCATCCACAAAACGCACATCACCTGTATCCTGGGTCCAGCTGACCTCTATTCTCATGCTTCACACTCATTCCTTGCAGGCATGGAAATACCTTTCTAAAAAGCCAAACTCTTCCTTTCTCTAATGCCCTTCAATTTCTTTCTGCCTCAATTACTTTTTGGGCATAGCTGAACTCTGCTGTTACTTAATGCACTAAGTCGCCTTTCTTCATACGATGTACTCACCAGTCCCCACTTCAATGTAACCTAGTCCTTTTTTTCCCCTGGCATAGCACTCTCGCACCTTCTCTGCTAGTACACTACTCATCCTTTACCATGCTCTCTCTCATCCAAAACACCTTTTCAGGCACCTTCGATTAGGCGGTCATATATTTGGAATTGCTGTTGTATCTCTCATCAGCTCGAACGGTAGGAATGCATTTGTGGCATCCTTTGTTGTGCTATAACCGTCTCCACCTCTTTGACTTTATCCATCTAGTTCTCCCTCACTCTTAGGCCAACTGAATTGTTCCCTTAAGATTCCTATTACATCTCGGTATGAGACAATTCCTTCCTAGATGGTATGTTGATGAAAATGTATGTTTTGATCGAAAACTTAGCATAACTCTCTAAATTTTATCTGTTGTGAGTCAAATGTTGCTCTTACTCATTTGAGCACAGTCTCTCCTAAACATTCTCAGATTTATAAACGTACAGTGTTAATTTGATCGACCACTTCCTCCTTTGCCCTTTTACTAATGTAGTCATTCAACACTACTCCAAGATACATATCCTTCTCCATTCTAGGTTAATTAGGACCCATGATGAGTGCTACGTTTTTTTTCACCACTGAATGTTTTGCTTCTCTAAGTGACCTTGATGCAAAAGATATCACAGTCACCTTTAGAGATTCTGGACTACTTGCATCTGCGATCACTCCGCTTTTAATTCCCAGATCATACCCTTAAAGAGGCCTTATGCTGCTTTATAACATCAAAGGATTTGTTGGATTTCTCACCCACTTGAATTACACTTATTTTCACAATTTGCCTCAATGGATATGTAATCTTTGCAATATGGAGGAACCGCGCAACATGTGTATGTATGTATATATGTGTGTGTGTATATATATATATATATATATATTTATAAGGCTGCAATATTTAGATGCTCTATTATCTGGTTAAAGAATTGTAATTGCATTTGTATAGCGCTTTCTACCCCTGACAAGGCGTCAAAGCGCTTTTTTGGCGAGTAGCACGCTACTCCTAACGTTTAAAAAAACAATTAAAAAAAAGTGGCCACTAAACGTTTTTTAATATATTTCTGAACTTTCCAGCTCATGCCCTAAATATAAATCTGAATTCATAGAGATTTTTGCATTTTGTTTTATTTTTGTATTAACACCTTTTTCTTTTTTTCTGAATACTCCAACTCTTCACCCTTCTTAAACTTCTGTTGTGCTCTATCATGTTTGTTTATGTCATCAAGCTGTCTTCTTGGAAGTACTATGTACTATCCAATACTCTGAACTACCCATACAGCAAGCTTTAGAATACGACTGTAGGCAAGTCTCTCATTTGAAAGAGGCACTTGCTTCAGCTTTGAATATGCTTCCAATAACAGAATAATACTGTTGTTCCGTCTTTCATTTAACCTGCTCTGTGTTGGGAAAAGTGACCCACATGGTCGAGAAAACGATCATCCAACATGTTTTGAAAGTTAGATGAAGATGGCAAATCCTTACTCAGAAAATGACCACTTGTAATAATGAACTGTCCTAGAAGTAATTACTCCCAACACTCCAGGAGTCAATGTAGATGGGCTCCTCATTAAAAAAGGAGGCTCAGATGATTTCGAAACTACACACTGCACAGTCAGGTGTGAATAAAAATTAAAAAATGGAAAATATACTGTAATGACAACTATTGGCAACGTCAATAGTTTTCGCCTGTGCAAGAGCTATTGGCTTTGCCAATGTGTTTTAGTGATGGTGTACACCAGCATGGCTGCTGTTCAGCATGGCTAAATGTTAGTGTCATAGAGGAGAGGGTGTGGAGTGGCGCGGAGTGAAGTAGAATGGAGTAGAGTGTCATAGAATGGAGTGAAGTGACATGGAGTGACGAAGGGTGGAGTGGCATAAAGTGTTGTGGAGTAGTGTGTCATAGAGTGAAGTAAAGTGGCGTAGAGGGAGTGGAGTGGAGTGGAGTGGAGTGGCGTGGAGTGACGTAGGATGGAGTGACGTGGAGTGGCTTAGGGTACAGTGAAATGGTATAGAGTGAGGGGCATAGGATGGAGTACAGTGTAGTATAGTGGAGTGGCATAGAGTGTCGTATAGTGGAGTGGTGTGAAGTAAAATGGCATAGATGGAATTGGGTAGAGTGGAGTAGAGTGTCATGGAGTGGCATAGATTGGAGTAGAGTGTCGTAGAGTGGCATACAGTGGAGTGTTGTGTCGTGGAGTGTCGTAGAGAACTGAGTAGAGTGTCTTAATGTGGAGTGGCATAGAGTGTCTTAAAGTGGAGTGGCATAGAGTGAAGTGTCGTGGTGTGTTATAGAGTGGTGGAGGGGTATAGAGTAGAGAGTCGTAGAGTGGAGTAAAGTGGAGTTGCGTAGAGGGAATTATGTAGAGTGGTGCGTCGTAGAGTGGTGTGGAATAGAGTGAAGTGGTGTATTGTATTGTATTGTATTGTAATTGCATTTATATAGCGCTTACTACCCTTGACGAGGTGTGGAAAAACGCTTTTTCGGCGAGTAGCACACTACTCCGGAACCCATAAAGGATTAGTGTTGAATTAGTATAGTGAAATATGAAAGTAATTTGGGGTGGAGCAGAGTCGTGGAGTAGAGTGGCCTAGAGTGAAGTGGCATAGAAAGGTGTAGAGTGGAGTATGCATGGTGTGGTAGCGCAATGCCATAACATACCACACATTTTCAATTGAAATGACCCTTACATTTACACATTCAGTTTTACTGTTAAAACTATACAATGCACAAATGTTAATTTGTGGTAATGGCATTACCTAGTGTATTGATTTGTTTTGATCGTATTAAAATATTTGTGTCCACCACACTTCAGAATCAGAAAACAGTGTGATTCATTTGTGCTTTCCTAATTCTGATATATTCTGAAATATTTACACCGTTCTTTTACAGACATTTAAATTCTGTTGTGCGTTAGAAAAAAACATTCCTTTCCCACCCTCAGTATCTAGCAAGATTATCACATAAATCCTCTCACTTTGAAGTCAGTAAAAGAAAAGTAAACACCAAGCTCCCTCGGAAGACAGAACCTGACATTTGACCTCTGTCTTTTAATGCACAATATTACAAAATGTAACCAAAAGTAATGCCCTGTTTACAGTTAGCGAGCACTCGTGAAAGAATACAAGGAGTCATGGTAAACAGGCTATGCTCCATTCGGGCGGCGGGAGGACAAAGACATGGTGTACAGCCTAAAACAAACAAAGCCAGCAAATAGAAAGCAAGCAATTGTGAGTTACAAACCACAAAGCCAGTGGTAATTAGAGGCGCGGATTGCATTTCCAAGGAAGCTTTCAGAATGCCCTCAAGAGGTCTTGCTGCAACCAGACAGCTGTGCTGTCTGGTAGGCTTGAACCTAAAACGAGCTTCTCCTTCAGACCCTCCAAGAGTTAGTGATTTGCAACGTTGGCACTTTTGTAACTAGCCTGCATTTTTTCAAAATCACTCATGAAATATACATGAACTTTTAAAATCTGTCACCAAGTAAATAACAGTACTTCTTTTCCTGAAGTTAAAATACTTATTGGATCCTGGAGCATGTTTTCTTAAAAGCTCTCGCGGGCTCCATCTTGTGGCCAAAAGTGTGTTGTATAAATAAAGTATTGAAGCAGATGATTTTCTTCTGCAAAACACCTGTAAAGAATTTGGGGCAATATTTACAAAGAGTTCACGCAGTGCAGCAAGTAAAGTTGCAGTGCTGCGTTCTGTGAACAATAGAGAGCAGAACTGTGCCATATCTAATTAGGAGTGGCGAAGTTCTGCTCTCTCCCTGCGCTGATGCACTTGTGGCTGCCATGCGCCAGCGCAGACACCATAGTGCAAGGGTGTCTGCGTTGTAGTCAACATAGCTTTCGTGCACAGAAAGGAGTCCCTTCTGCACAGAAACTATGCTTTAAGGCATGTTCCTTCTTGTATGTGTGCTGTAGAATGCCTTTAGCAAGTTAACCATAAAAGTCTACATATTTTATGATTGATTTTTTCATATTTTATGTCCATCTGAGCGTTTTTTAAATCTAGCTTCACTGCGGCCTAAAAACAATTCTGTGTGGTGCTCAGCAAATGTCTTTTATAGTAATATTAGAGTCCCAAGTCCCAATACTTGAGCTCACATCATAGCCTCCACCTCCATCTAAAGTTGTCGTTTTTGTAAGGTGAGCTGGGAGCAGCAGAAATTTCAAAAGGGGGGTGCCATCAAATCCTGAGTAATGTGAAAGCCAATAGTTTGCTTTGTCTCATATTTCTAGAGTGCCATACTCCTTCCCTAAAAAGTGATCATGGCACAGCGAATATGGCATCTGCAGAGCTTCTATGTGCCTTAGGAAAAATAGATGTGCTGTAGGCAGGAGCACTTTACGCAGCCCCTATGTTTGGATACATCAAAAGCATGTATTTCAGTGGAACATTCCAGTTTAGCTACTAAAGCTCTCGGATATGTCCTTATCTGCCAGTCTTATCATCTGTCCATTGTTGGATCAGAGCAGAGTAAGTGCTACTAAAATGCAGCAAAAACGCAACTGTGTGGCTAAAACAAATTAATTTTGGGCCACAAAATTTGCTAATATATGCCACAGTCTAATCCTGTGGGTCTGAGATTTTTAGGAAACGTACATACCACTGACATTAGATACATTAAGATAGTGAATAAAGGCTACCATAAATAAGCTGCAATGTGTACTACTGATGGGTCCCAGAAGATCTGCGAAATAGGTACTTGATTCCATGCGCAACAGCTGCAAGCTCACCTACTTCCTGCATTCAGACATCCGTACAACAAAATTGATATTACATTTAACCCTAGTGACATGGAGACAAAAACACACTGCCCCAGCAGCTTTAGCTGATGCTAGAAGTGTTGGCAACTGCAGCTTCTTTCTCCTGTGGTTAGTGTAAGAGGTCTTGGCAGAACAGGACACCAACATGAAAGGAGAATCCGTAGTTATATTTAATTACTTGAGAAGCACAAAAGTATTCCTCTTTCATGGATGAGCAATTGTTGGAACGAATAAACAAACTGTGCTTCTGTGCGCGGAGAAGAGAGCACATGGTGCTTCAAATGTGTTTAAGGTACCAAAGCTATCCTGGCAAACAAGAGCTTCTTTCGGTTGTATTTATCCATCAATACCCAGCCGAGGACTCGGCATGCATGTGAACTACACCAGCTGAATAATATGACAGATGTGTGCTTTCTTTCATGGATGGATTCAGTGATAGTCTGTATGTCTATTCTTTAGTGCCCTGATAAGACAGTGAATGCCCCCTCAGAAGTCAAAATGGATAAATGGCCGATATTTTTGTAATTTTGCCTAGGCGTGGACTATTGTTATTGGCAGAGTTAAAAGGCTATATAATGTAAAGACCATGTTTCTTTAGAAAAGGTTTTATGTAGGATGTTTTAAGTACACTTGGGAATGTTCATGTCACCAAATAATTGTTGATAATGGCTCAGACTTGGGTGCCTGAAAAAGCTTTCAGGGAGGATAGCCTTGAATGTATGAGCTGTACGTGAGATGCTGGTGATCTTGCCGAGCCATTGGTTCTTGTAGTGTATGTGAGATAACAGCTGTAGCTGTTACAAAGATTCCGACTTACCTGTATGTATATGTGACAATGTCTCCATATCGCTGACACTCCTCAGGGTATTTGATTGCGCTTTATAAAACTCAAAATCAAATCCAGTACTGACACTTTGCATATAGTCATGATTTGCCCTAGTTACAGCAAGTTGCGTCACAAATTCATATGGCCCCTTTTGCTATCTATGAATTTTAACCAAGTGAGACCAGTGCTTTTGTTTTTACTGCTTTTATCAACCCCCACTGTATGTTCTTTTTTATCATGGTATCCCTCAGATGTTCTGAAGTCGGGTAATCTGTGACCTTTCTCTGTATTGCTGATACTGTATATTTATTGTACTTTATGGTGTTTTGACTCTTGTGATTTTATCTCTAAGATCGAATAAAGTTTTTTATTATGACGATGAATTAACATGGTATAGACCAGCTACCATTAAACAAGTGAAAAAGACCAACGACTGCATTTATTATCTCCTTCTAAAAAGATTGAGCAATATTGGGACGATGTACATGATTAGTTACAATTTCCTCACCCACATTGTTCCCTACATCGAGTGCAGTCCGGTCCCCAGTCGGAGACTGTGCCCAGTAGAACAAAAAGAGTCCTGAGAGAGTATGTTTGCACAGAGAAGGAAAATGTTACTTACCTGTACCAATCCGTTTGCAATTTGTTTTGTTGTAGATATCTAGTATTGGGTTCCGAATAATGCAAAATTAGTAATCTGAAAAATGATAGTAGAGCCTAAAAATGTGTGGTGCTTGGCAATATTGTTACTGGAGTTTGATGGGGGGACTAGATATGCCACCCAGTTTGTGTTCTCCAAGATCCCCAAGTTGCAACACAAATCATGCAGGTAGGATCAAAGAAGATACATGTACCTTGGTCTTTGATCATTTTGGCATCAGCGCTGCTGCTGGAGTTTACAACCCTGCAGCCACAGTGAAGCTCTACACCTTTGTCTTGCTTCAGTATTAAGGGATCTCCCCTCTGGGATTGTGCATCCCAAAGTTCGGAAGCAGGTGAGTAGGTTGCCTGGCTGACCTTACCTACCATGTCGATTGATTTTGTCACACATTTTCAGAGCAAACACTATGATTATCTGCTGCCCCCATTGTCTGTATTTCCTAGTCCAGTGAGACAGCAGTACTTTCCCTCAACTGAAAGACTGGTGGACTTGATGTACCCATCCAGACCTCTAAGCTTGTCACCTGTTGCAGGCCTTCAGCATACTTGCATTATTCTCATGTGCCCTGAAGCAAAAAACTCAAAAAGGTTGGGAAACTTGCTTTGGGGAACTTAAGGTAGGGTGCATGCTCTTTGAGCCGTGCCGGGGACATTCCTATCACAACACCCACCATTTATCTACAGAACATAGATTTATGTACAGAAGATAGACCCATTTTAAATAGTTTATGTGGGGTACATGGTGCATTATGAATTAATATACATTTTGTTTGTTGGAACATTGTCGATATTTTGTGTCTGAAAGAGAACCTGAGAACCTCCGTCCATCCAGTCTTTTTCCTATCAGTCAATCTGAAGCCCATAAAGCGTGACTGTTTAAGTTTCATAGCTTCGAAAAAAATATCCGCCTCAGAGGATCTTAGAGTTTGTAAAATCCAGATCCTGAATGACCATTTCTTGTAATGTGTCAACTCGCATTAATTATTACTGGGTTATTGGAGTCAAATGTAATTTAGAAGTAACACTCTTGTACATTAGTGAAAATATATGTTAGATGGGCGTATTTACATTGTTGCTGAGAGAAAGTGACTGTCATTTGACAGTTCAGTCTAACCAAAATTGTACCTGCCTCTCTCTGTAAGGCGCAGGAAAGGAGCTTTAAAGACCGGATTGAATCCTGCTACTTCCCTTTGGGTTAGTCTTTAAGTTACTGTGATAGTGCCCTTCCTACAGTTTTGATGTATTATCCTATTTAACATTAATTTATAATCATATGTACTGATTTCAGTGTCCCACCACTGATTGCTCTCTTACTGCTTGTTAGTTTTTCTGTTCACAGCATTATCTATCTACAGATGTTTTCTAGTTGATTTATGGTATGTCCCTCAAAGACCACGTGCTTGATGTTGCTACTTGCTAAATGGAAGAGTCCGATAATTTGTGTGAATGTCTAGGTGCTGATCAATTTAAAGGGGTGTGGGTAAAAAGGAAGCATAATTGAGGGGGAAAGGTTAGTGGTGGTAGCAGAGAGTTTTCTACAGTCTGTGGGTCACTACACTTTGTGCTTCTGTGTCCTTGTGCTGGCTTTACTCCTTGCCCTCTCTTTTGACAGACTATCTTGCTCCAGGATAAGCAGCGGAAGCTGTATTGCGTGGCGTGCCAGGAGCTCGACTCAGACGTGGACAAAGATAACCCAGGTAGGTCAGACATAAAAGGCATGAGTCCTGTACTGCTTCACCCCCTTGCCATTGAAAACCTACCCTTTTTCAGCTGCTAGATGGCATTATGTCATGTGATCCATCTTCAGCTAGTCTTCACTTTTTAGATAGTCTAATTTGCATTTTGCAATTTAGAGCCTGTACTTACGTTGAATAATAACAAAAGAAAAGTCCCAGGTTGTAATATGCTTTTGGTTTCAAAAAAGCCCAAACTGGCTGATGGTGTCAAATATGCCATGGGGTGACATAGTAATATGCCTTTTACTTGTCATTGTGGTAGCTCCATACCTCAATGTCGGACGATAGGGCCCCTCTTGCTCCTCTTATTCATTTCAGTCCATCCTCGGATCCTCCACACCGGGGAGGCAAGCTGCACAATTTTCAATTGCTGCTTCAAGCATGACTTATGTAAGTGATTTCATGGAGCTAAAATACAGACTTACGAAGGTGTGACAGCAGCAGAATGATCTAAACATTGTGTCACGAAACAGCAGAAAGTTTTGGGATTGCCTAGGATGAGCAAGTGATCAAATGTAGCTTCAAAATTTTAACACATTTCTAAGCCCCAAACAAGGGAATACTGCACCAATACAGCAATCAGTTAATGTACACAGGATTCCATCATACTAAACATAGACCTCATCAACTTGAGCCCCTTGTTCCATCCCCAAGCCAAGTCATCCTTTATTGTTAGATTATTAAAATCATTACAATGTGCAAAGTGCAAGTGCAAAAGTCTATAGTCAGTACAGTGTGCAAAATTCAAAAGCAATAAATTAATTTAAAATCATTGCAGTATACAAAAATACAAATGTTAAAAGCGTTAGATAGCTGTTAAAATAATTATAGTGTGCACGGAGCAAAAATGCAGAAAGGACAATGTATTGGTTTATTTCCTAGCAAGCTGCTAAGTGTCTAAGATCGTCTACACTGTGTCCTCAATTCCCTGGAGATATTTTACAGTCCGGGAGATTAATTTCTGGTCTGCTGAGTTGAGGGAGGCCAGTATGGCTTGCCTGAAGGTGCGCACCCCTAACTGATTCCAGAGAGGGCGCAGCCATCGTCGACGTAGGCTTAAGGTAGATTTACAGAGGCATATCGTATGTACCAAGTCCTCATTCGAGAGGCCGCATAGTCGACAAGTCGCTTACCCTTCTACCCTCTGCCATGGCATGTCATGCGAGTTCGAGGGTAGGATCCCTAAGGAATATTTCAGGTATTTGCCTTTTATCCTACAGTTTAGAACCTCTCCCAGGTATTGCTGTGGTTTCAGGTAATTATAGCTGTTTAATATTGTCCAGGCATGAGAGTGTTTTTCTGGAGTTGCCCTGTCTTCTAGGGATGATAATATTTTAGACGTTTTATTAACGGCTCTTTTAAAAGTTTCGTAGCTCGCCACTGCCGGCCATAGTTCTAGCACCCCGAACAGGTCAATCGTTTCCCCAAGATAATCTCTCGCTGGTGAGCGCGATCTTTTAGTAATTTCCTCCGACGCATGATAGTTTATGGTATTCTGCTTTGCAGGTTTAAGCCTGTAGCAAGTGATGGCAAAAACTGCTCGCCTGGCAAAAGACTGTTTTGTTAGCCCGAACTCCAGCTTGATCTGGGCTGGTGAAGCGTAACGGGGTAGCTGGAAAATGTGCCTGTACATTTTTGCAATCGTAGTGTCCAGAGTTTTTGAGTCTCTGCCCCGTTAGCCTCGCTGCCATAGGCCAGAGTGGAGACCACTTTTGCCCTGGTGATTTCTAAAATGGGGGTGAACGAGTGACCATTTAAATTCCTGAACATGACCGTTAGCCCCGCTGCCAGCGCTATCCCTTTTCTTTTGATTTCTTCCTCGTGTGGTTTAAATGAGCCGATGCTGTCACATAAGAGGCCAAGATATTTATATTCTCTTGTTTCATCGACCTTGTTTCGATCGATCAAGAAGCCAACTGGCCTTTGCTTTGGGTCTGCTTCTGGAGAGAATCATGATTTTTGCCTTTGAGTTGTTTATTTTCAATCCATTCGCCGAAGAATATACTTGGGTGGCCCACAGAAGCCGCTGCATGCCAACCCTGATAGGCTAAGTAGCACCAGGTCATCGGCGTAGAGAAGATTTGATAGTTGTATTGACCCAAATTTTGGAGCGTATGAATTTATAGCAGACAAGGCTGGGGGAAGATCTGCCAGGAATAGGTTAAATAATGTGGGGGCCAGTACACACCCCTGTTTGAGTCTGCTAGTTGTTGAAATGGCCTTTGATAAGTTTGCTCCGCTCCCCAGCTTGATTCTGACCCAAGTGTTAGAGTATAGATTTTCAAGTGCTCTTTAAAGGGCCGGGAGGATGAGCCAATGTCTTAGTTTCCTTGAGATCCTGTTCCAGTTTACAAAGTCAAAGGCAGCTTGGTAGTTGATGTAGCAGAGATAGAGAGTAGGGTTTGCACTTTTCGAGGAGTCGCAGGTGAGTGACAAAGCCATCATGTTTGTCGAGGTTCCAGTTTTTCTTGTGAAACCTGTTTGATTAAACAGGATTATTGAATTTGAGGTAGCCCATTCAAGGAGGTGCTCCAGTAGGATCTCGGTATAGTATTTTGCTTCATTGTCAATTAGGGCTTTCGGCCTGTAGTTCACTGGCTCAAGTTTGTTACCGCCTTTAAAAATAGGAAAGATGATGGTGCCTTTCCATAAGGCTAGAATCATTGCTCCCGTTAGGGCGTAGTTAAAAAGTTGGGCCATTGCTTCAGCCCATTTTGTCAGGTTAGTCTTGTAAATAGCCTGGGGGATGCCGTTTGGGCCTGGAGCTCTAGTAATTCTCCCCTTTAATAATCTGCTGGTTTATATTGTTGGCAACAATAGTAAGCATTCTGTCTGGGACCGATGGTGGCGTGACTGCTAGTCCATTTCCCTTAGGCAGATCGACTCCTACGCCTTGTACTGTTATGCTTGTGCCTGTATGTAAGTTGAAATGGGCGAGTAAGTGAGCGGCCCAAGTTTCTTGTAAAATGCTGTATTCCAGACGAAGCTGTGAAGGATTTTTTTTTCTTCATAACAAATGTTATTGTATTTTTATGACAAAATGGCCCAAAAGGACTACATACATTTATCGTGTCACATGTTAACTAACCAATCATAACATCACAACCCAATGCCTGATTCCTTGTATTCTGATAAATCAGTCCCCGGGTAGCGTTGAAGTCCATGAAGAACAACCATAGACATGTTACATCTTAGGATTGTAAGTTTGGAGCAAAGAGTCAATAACATCCTAAATCGATGCGTGATCTTCTGGCGCTAGTCCGCGGGAGTCCGCCCATCTCCTCCATATTTTTGTGTGTTTCTGTGGGCATCCCCGAGCCACAAAGACTGGTAATTGTAGCCCCATGCAAAAGTCCATCCCCTTTTTCCATGCCCTTACTGTCAGAGGTTTATCCGACTTCCATAATCTTGCAATATCCCTCTTGGCGAGAGTAAAACCCACCCATAGTAAGTGGCGCTTGTATCTATTGCCTCCGATGTCATCCGCGAGCTGTGAAGGATTTTTAGGGGCATTCACCGTTTTCCAGATCATTATCATATTAGAGTTGAGGTGCTTGATGTTCCAGAAGGTTCTATATTTTGCCTTTTGATGACCCATATTGCCTGTTTGAATTCCTGTTTAGTGGCCCTCAGGCTAGCTATGTGAATTTTGTTGAACGGGCCCCGACAGACTGCTCGAAGGGACTTATTAACTTTTCTCTTTAATTGTTTCAAGGCGCCAACCTTGTGTAATTTTTGACTATTCAGTGGAATAGGTACTGATCGGGTCCTTGCTGGGTTTACTCTTGTGGCGAACTGTTTGGAAAAAGAGTCAGTGAAAGACTCCCAGTTTTCTGTAACTGAGCTCCTTAGTTGTCGGGTGTTTTGTAGTTGGAATTCGGTGTTTTGGGCCTAAGTTCCTATTGTTGCTGAGGACCATTTGACTCTCATTGTCAGTCGTATATGTGGAGTCTTCAGGTTCTACTGTGTGTGTATTTTTAGCCAGATCAAAGGTGAGTTCCAGCTCCTGGGGGAGGTGATGGATTTCCGGTCTTTAACCCATTTTAAAGGAGGAGACTGAGTGTAGTAGGAGGGAGGGATACCAGTGTGTAGTCTATTAAAGAGTTTCCGTTGGAAGAATGAAACGAGAGGGCTGGGGGAATATCACTATTGAGGCAGCCATTAAGGACCCGTAAACCTAAGTGCTCTAGTTTATCGAGCAAGTTTAGGCCCTTCGAGTCCCTCTTCCCAAGATCCATTTGTGCCTGTTTTAGTAAATTCCCATTGGCGTTCCTGGGCCACTATGATTTCATTTCTTATGGGCTGATCTAGCAATTTCATGTTGAAATTTCTTGTTGAAGTTGTTTGACTGGTCAATTTGCTCTGCCGCTTTCCCGGGGAACTGAGCCCTGGGTGGGGGTAAACTTTCCTCTATTGTATTATCGTGGTCCATCTCTGTCATTTATGAAGCCAGCATCTGTCCCACTCTTGCGTTAAATAAGACAATTCTGTTTCCACGTCCACAGCAGTCATTGCCTGAGGCGGGCGTATTTGGCTGCTGTCATTCCTTTCTTTGCTTATTTGCCCTTGTGAACTCTCCTCGCCCTCCAGATGGATAGTATCGGGGGTCGGGTTCAGAAGGCCGCTTCCTATTCTGAGCCCCTCAGTGCTGCAATGCGGATGGGTCACAGATTGTGAGGGTTTCCAGGTCACGTTTTTCAGGTTTCTTGCTGTCAATGTTTCTGCTTGTATCAGGGCTCCTTCCCCTGGGACGTGGCTGAGCTGCTTGGGCTATTTTTGTTAAAGCTCTGCTCCAGCTTGGCATCCTCATTTTTGTTTATTTTTGCGGGGCTTTGGGGGCTCCCCTTGCTGCTTTGTCTGTGCAGTTTGTACTTCAGTTTTCCCCAAGCATTCTTCTCAGCCTCCATGATCCAACCATACATCCCATATTGATTGGTATTGATGTGGGCACCCTTGTGCCTTGTAGACTGTGCGCTCGGTTGCAGCACAAATGTCCATTCACCCTGTCCACTCAACAACATTGGGTGGATCTGGTGCAATCCATTACCTAGTAATGTCCCTTTTTGCCAGTAAGCAACCCATGGCCAACAAACGGCGGGCTCCCACTGCCTCAATCCCCCTCTGCATCTACACCCACAATAGCATGTTTCGGGTCATCGCATACAGGGTAACCCACTATTTCCGCTCAAGCTAGCATAAATGTTGGACCAATATTGGGTGATCTTCAGATGTGCCCACATTATATGGAAGAAACCTGAACAATCCTCATTGCAATGCGGCCATGAGGAGTCCCTTCTCCTCTTTGTGTGCCAAAGCTTGAAAGGGTCTCAGTAAGTCCTGTGAAACACCTTGAATTGTATTATGGCCAAACATCTGACCGCCATCTTGGCTTCCCCCTCAGCTGTCTTCATCAATGGGCCAACATCTCTCTGCCATTTGGCACGTAGCAGTGGATCTGCAGAGTTGACCAGTAGTGATTTATGTATGAGGGCATGCCTTTTGACATCAGTGGTTCCATCACAGTCTGGTTGAATTCAGGGACTGCTGACAGGAGGTGGTTATATTGGTGGAGTGCATGCCTAACTTGCAAATAGCAAAGGGATTGGGAACCCTAAAGCATGTATTCCTGTGCTAGCTAGGCGAATGGTTTAATATGTGTCCTTTCCCACGCCTCTCCTACTTTAGAGATGTCACATCGGTACCAGGGTCCAAACCCCCTCAGATTCGAAACCTCAGGCATTCAACTGCCCCACCACAAGGAAGTTTCCAGAGTTATTCTTTTGAATCATTTAATGTGCTTCAGTGTCCTGTGCCAACAAATTAGTGGGATCCTGATGGGCTCTGGGATGCTCTTGGGGACAGACAAGCCATTACATAACTGCCTCTAAATTCCAGGTCTGCAGCAGGTCCTACTCCAGCTGGAATGTCATGTCCTGAGTGTCACCATAGATCCAGTCATTAATGACCAACAGCTGTGACGCTAAGTAGTTGCCGCAGAGGTCAGGTACGCTAAGCTCCTATCATGTGGCGCCTGGATGCATTTGGCCAGTGATACCTGGGGTTGAAAGCCAGCCCATAGGAACTTGCTAAGTACAGTGTAAATATCTGTAAAAAAAAGGTGTTCTGTAGCATGTATGGGAAATGTTTAAGTATGTATAGAAACCTTGGCAATATTATCATCTAAAAGAGGTCTCCATGCCCCATGAGTGAGAGGGACAGCTTTTCCTAGGCCGAGACCTCACCCCTAGTATGTGCCAGGTGTGAATCAAATATTGAGGTTCCAGCAGAACTGTGGATCTTTGGTCATGCAGCCCTTCAGAAATAGCTAGTAGTTCCCTGGATCCCTCAAGCATGTCCGTACCAGAAAATATGGATGTTGTCCAGTGAGTGGAACATACTGTATCTTGAAATGATTAATGTGAAAGCCGGGCGCATTACCATATATCTGGAGTATTTTCAAGAGCTGCGTCATAAAGCATTCAGGCTTTTGCAGGCAGACCAGGAGAACATCTAGAGACACAATCTTAGTGTCTGACCGTCATTTAATTCCCCCACAGACCCGCCTCATGTCCGATCCACTCCACCAGTGGCTCGATCACTAGCGCAACAAGCATTGAAAATGCAATAGGTCTCGCCTTTGATTAAGTTAAAGCTATTTGCTTTGCTAATGGTATTGTATAGCAAAGCAAATGGCTTTAACTTAATGAAAGGCGAGACCTATTGCATTTTTAATTCTTGTTGTTTTTGAGTTTTATATAGCGCAAACTAGACCCAAAGGTATCAGAGCGCTTTACATGAGCACCAGTTGCGTTACAGACCGACACATTCATTTTTAACAAAAAGTCCTGTCCTGCTCGACTATCCTTATTGTGCTGCACTTTCTCACACAGAAGCGCTTCGAAGTAGCTGCTATTCGCTCTAGAAAAACTAAATCTAACACTGAACTATTGGCAGGACCACTCAAACTATGCAATTCTGCAGCAGTGGCTTTTTTTTTTTGCATAATTACGGATTTGCCGCATAATCCACTATCTGCTGCATAATCTGCAAATTTTAACAAATAAAATGTTTCTAGCTCAAACGGATCAAAAGTTACTTAAAACGTGGGGATATGTGTTGGCGCGCTTTGGAAGACCATCCCCAAGGTTAACTGGTCATCTTTTAGTTGCTTATTTATGTATTTGGTTTGTTAAACTGGTACTAATGAGGTGAAGTCTTTGCCCAGACAGTATTGCCATGTGGACAAATGACAAAATAATGAAGTAATAGAATCAAAAATGTGCCTTGTTATGCCACATAATTTATTCAACTCTGCCGCATAATTGTAGTAGCCCTGACTATTGCGGGCAAGATTCGTAGGTGCTAAAGGAAGCCAAATTATCATTGTTTTACTCCGACTGGTGGCGACTTCTTGGCCCCCAGTTCCCGCGAGCCCTCTGTTGCCTTCAAGCTGTGTAGTAATAACACCACATCAAGGTGCCACGAGTCTATCCTGGACAGGGAGTTCGCTAAATGTTTTTATTATTTCTTTACATTTTCCCTAAGGGGTTTAATGGTCATCAGAGCGTGTTACCGCAGCCAGAGACAATACAACTTCACATGGAGGTCATGGTGTAGATGGAAGATGAGTTGTTGACCGGTTGCCATATAATAATAAACAATGTCAATGGAGCATCGAGTGACAGAATGCAAAATAATGGGCAATCCCTGCAGGAGATGTGGAGACGATGTGGCCTAACGGCTAGAGCGGTCGACCTTGGAGCTGGGGAACCGGGTTCGAGTCTCGGCTGAGACGCTCAACCTCCTGTGATCCTGGGCAGATGGCTTAATCTCCCTGCTCCATTGACATTGTTTATTATATGGCAACCGGTCAACAACTCATCTTCCATCTACACTATGACTTCTATCCATGTGAAGTTGTACTGTCTCTGGCAGGACCGGACTGTCCTCTGTGAATGGCAATGGCACGTAAGAATGCTGGTGCAGTCTCATGTGGCATTCAGGCTGTTACCCTACTCAGCGATGCACTTATTATCGGCCTCGGGCAGATGAGAGAATGAGCAGACCCCACACCATTCAACCCTGTGAACTGCACGTTGCTGCACACTGACTGCAGCCGGCGCCTTGGCCCACTGAGCAATATAGAAGGGGCACTCCGCATAGAGAGCGCATTGTGACTCGGTGAGTTCTGGAGATACAATGCTTGGGGGCATCCCCTTTGGATTAAAGGAGCCACCCATGGCTTAGAGGAATGCTTTGCCCCAGCCCCCTCCTCCGGCCTCACTCACTGCTTTCCAACACCCCAAGTGGAGTTTCCCCGCAGACTGAGAAATCAGAGTCATGCAAGTGTGCATTGGTGCACAGAGTTTTTTTTCTCCATGATGACATGCAGCTATGCCCTGACCACACACATTCTTCATTTAGGACTTGCCGCTACCTTTATGACACTTTAAAATAAAAAATGAACTGTGGAGAAAATGTGGTTTTGTGTCCACCATAGTCAAAACCAAAGTGGATCTTATTTCGTCTTTGGCTTATGAAAACACTGTGTGATCTTGGGCAGAAGCTTTAACTCCTCAAGCCTGAGCCCCCTCGTTCTGCCTAGTTTAAACGCGGGACACACTCAACGGACTTTGTTATCATCCTTAGTTGAAAGACTGAATGTCACTAAGACTACCCCCTTCCACTAGCAAAAGGGTGATTTACTGGCAGTGCAACAGGGCATCTTTTGTGGAAATCTGCCCCGTAGGCTCCCATTTACAGCTAAGGGCGGAGGGGGGGGGGGAGATGGGGGGCAGACCTTGATGATCCCAGTGCGGGGAACGAACCAGAGCTTCTGCAGACCGTCCCCTCCAATTTAAGAATGACCAATCCCCTTATCTCCCCCACAATGTCACATTAAATCCCTTGTGCTTTCAAACGGCAGCCATTTCCAGTAATTGAAATGCCTTGTGCTGTTCTTGCACAGATGAGACCCCCATCCATTCTGGGGAGCTGCTCTGCCCCTACCCCCACCCCACAACCAGAGATGTCCCCGTCAGACACAAAGGCCTCTTTGTTGCCCAGACTGAAGGCGGCCCCTCCCACCCACACATCCCTAACTATAAAACCCCTATCCCACACGGGCACTCGTGAACGGGAAGTCAGAGCCCCGGCGAGCCCCTGCGGTTGTCCGCCTAAGATCCCATAACACTGCGAGGAATGCTTTCCAAATGATTCCTGCGGCGTCAAGACCGACCCACCCCTCACAGCTCGACCCACCCCCCAGGAACCCTGAGGGCACCTCGTCTGCCCTCTCCAGTGTGACGTATTTGCTTTTATTTATTTGTATAGTTTTAGGTAGTGCCGCCCCGCCACGAGTGGGCTTCGGAGCGCTGTAGGGGCGAGGCAGGTAACAGACTGCGCACGGTGTAACTAGAAAGCAGACAGGCTTTGGTTATTACGCTACGGCTTCAGCGCCGATTACTTTCAGAGAGTGTGTGATAAAAGGGCATATTTTACATCTGTAAGACACAGCCAGCAGTGCCAATCTGCAGACAGGGTGGCATAGAGACCAGACCGCCCGTGCCCGGTCGGTGTGCGCCTGTTGGGGGGCGGGACCTACTGAGCTATCGCACCCTCAGACTCTGCTGATACCCCATTTCCACATGCAGCCCAAAGCAGGGACCCTCTTCCGAGGTCCCCTGCCCCATGCAACTGGTAGGGCAGTGGCGTAGGGAGACTGCCACGCGCCCTAATGAAAGCTGAAAATACCCCCACCCCTAATGTCCCCATTTGGGCGCTGAAATAAAGTCACAATATGGGTGCAGAAGGCCCCTTAAACTCCAGAGACCCTTAGATCATTGGTCCCGGTGCCACTGTGCCTGCTGCACTACTGATAGCTCTTCCCATGGAAGTGGAGCGTTATAAATAGAGTGAGTGCCTGCACAGAGAGGGGCTTCGATTCTCTGGACACAGATCCATTTCAGACCACTCGGTGTGGGGTCGGAGGGGGCTGACTGAGATCACTAGTAGAGAAAGCCTGGCCCCGAGGAATAAATGACCTGATATTTAATAGCGAGTAACGCGCGGCCATGCGGGTGCCCCCTGAAAGAACACAACGCAGCGTTCGAGCTGCTTGCACCTCCAACGAGTTTAACAAGCTCTGGGCTTTGGCACAGGCAGCCGCTTGTTTATAATTGCATCGCGCTTTCACTTTAAGTGAAAGCGCGATGCAAAAATAAACATGCGGCTGCCTTTGCCAAAGGCGAATGATAAGAAAAAAGTGCATAGCGGCTAATTAGGAGACACTGTCTCCCGCCGCCAGTAAGAGATCCAATCCCGTTGGGCGTGGATAAAAGGAGACAGGGTGGCAACAAGCAGCGATTGACATGCCTTCGGTGCAATCATTGCACTACCTTTGGCATAATTCGTGACGCCAAACGACGCGCATGAATCAAAACTGAAGGCGGAGCTGGGAACGGCTTCTGGAATCGTATCGATTCCAAGAAGCCTCGTATGACGAGAGAAGCGCATGCGCTGCTTATGTCAGGCCGAGACCTAAAAAGGAGAGAGGAAAGGGGGGAGGGGGTTGAAATGTACCTTTCTCAATCTGAAATGGCTGAGATAGAACTCCTTTCACCTTCAGTCGCGCCCAAGATGCCCGATATAATGTGTGTACGTGACGCAAGCAAAGGCCAAAGTTCGTTTTTTTGTAAGATCTGAAACGCCAAAGGCAGACGAACTGAATCAAATGCCTTCTCGAAATCTATTAAGACCAAGGCTGCCGGCAAGTTAAACTCGCTGCCCCCGCCATGACCATCTGAAGTCGCCTAATACAGTGTCAGGTTCCCCAATTAAACATAAAGCTGTTTTGATCATAGTGGATCAAAGACCATATCACCCTTGCCAGCCGCATACCCAGAATCTTAGCCATAATCGTGACTTCCAGATTACTCAAGGAAATAGGGCTGTAAGAAGAGCATCTAGTCTGGTCCTTCCCGTGTTTAGGGTTGACCACAATAGTAGCTCCCCTGAGGTCAGCCGATAACTGCCCTCTCTCCACTGCTTCCCCAGATAGGGATAGGAGGTGAGTGGCCAATTGTTTAGGATATGTTTTAAGACTCATTCGACGTCTGGCCTAGATATAGCTTTAACCAGGGCCGGACTGGCCGTAGCGGGCACCAGGCATTTCCCCGATGGGCTGCCATGGTTGGGGGCCAGTTTTGGGCCCCTGGGGGCCGATTTTGTTACAGGGCCGTTTTGCAATATCGGCCGCTGTAACGAAATCGTTCGAAACCGGCCCTGGTAAACGGCTTGGCCGCACCCCCAACCCCCCGGGGGCCGGCCGAGCACTTTGCCAGGGCCGGTTTTGGTTCCCAGTCCGGCCCTGGCTTTAACTGCCTCGTGTCCCCCCCTCCACCCCAATATCATAAAATATATACACACACATATACATACAGGGTCTTTCAGTCAGCCTTATCATCCATTGGTTTGTACAAGTGTCATTCGCATTTTGATTCCACTCATCACCACAGCATACTGCATGGGGATGTGGGTCAGCTCAGTTCAGACATTGGCTGTCTTCACTGTGAGCGATGGCTTTTTGGCTGTGCACATCCATCTTAAAAGTAGTTCTCTTCAGTGCCAGGTCTGGTAGTCTAATCTCTACTTTCATATTGTTGTTTTTTCCAGACACACCTTTAGTCTGCCGCTTGTTTATTTTTTTATTACGTTTAAACTTTTATATGAGTGTGTCCAAAAAATGAATAAAAACATTGCAGGCTTGCTAAGATCAGACCTATTGACTTTACAAATGCTCTTTTAAACTTCATTTCATGGATAGAGTTCTGTTTTCAGTAGTAACATTGGGCAGAAGTCGGACTTCTTCATTGACTCATTGTTGAAGAGATGTGGACTGTGACATGTTTGGTTGTGTGATGGGTAGGTTGAACCTCAAAGTATGCATTTATCTTTTAGTGGGTGGGAAGCGAGCCAGGAGGTGCTTCAAGCAGTGTGCAAATGTTGGCTCTGCTAAGTGAGTAAACCGATAGATGGATGCATGATTGACTGAATGCAAGCATGGGATGTCTGGTTGTGCTTAGTGTGAAAAAGGTTGAATGTATTATGTGAAGTAATGGTAGTTAGGTTAGTGCCTGTCTAAGGGATGGATGTAAGGCAGGCAACTACATATTCTGGGCTGCAGTTGCAGTCACTCAAGAAGTGGTTGATGTTGTGTTGGGTGATCTGTTTAAGAAACGTGCCTGTCACAGGCCCACAGAGGATAATGGGACTGAGCTGCTTCAAGGCTAATTCTCTGGAGCTCCTCTGTGTCTTAGTATAGCACAAGCACCTTTTTTGTAGCTGGCAAGATGACCAAAGGGGGTTGTGTCTGTATCAGGGAAGCAGCTGTGTTAATAAAGACACTGAGCATGGCACCCATTTTTTGGTGAAGGTCTTTGTTTTGAAGAAAATGATCACTCATAGACTATGTATTCCAAGTAAAAGCAATGTATTGCCTGGTGAAACATGATATTAGCTATTGGAACGACTTTGGCTAACTTCTGTAACGTTGCATCCTACATACCTCAGCATTACCCCTGAACTTTGATAATCAGTGTCCCTGCACAAGTTGGCACCAAGCGTTGTCACTAGAGGTCTTCATCCTAGGGTGATGGAGGATCAGAATGGTTGTATCAGGTTCCTAGCGTGACCTCACTGTAGAATGCAAAGTCCAGTAGTGATGTCAGCGTTGAGTCATGTTCATGGTGGAATGTCATGGAATTTGTCATGTCCTGTCTGGCTCTTGGAGTATGTTGCAGTCAGTCCTCTGCAGGGAAGGTCAAAATTAAAATGTCAATAACTATGTTTTCTCGTTTAACCAGTTATACTTTCTAGTTGGCTTGGCAGGCTTCCATCCCCCTGCCCACATGAGATGATTGTGGATGTGTAAGGTGGTTCTCTTGGAGTCTGGTTGTCTGATCCTGGGAAATACAGTAGGATGCTTGATGAAGTTGTTGTTTTCTCTTAGTAACTTTCTCTCTGTTGTCTTCCTTTCTTGTACAGCTTTGAATGCGCAAGCAGCCCTCTCCCAAGTGCGTGAACGTCAGTTGGCTTCCAGCGCACCTGAGAGCGTGCCCGATGAGGACCCTGCTCTTGAACCCTTGCTGCCTGCCCAGTTGCCACCTGTACCACGGCCAGAGCACTGCGAGGGAGCCGCCTCTGGACTCCGAGCTGCTGCTGCCCTGCCCCGGCCTGTTGTCACTCTACCAACAGTGTCCACTCCTATTGCCCCCCAGGTCCCATCTCCATCAAAGAGGCCTTCCGAGGTGGTGCTAGCATCTGCAGAGGATGCAGTACTGCAGAAGATCGGTTGGGCTGCACAGGAGCTGCGGCAGTCTGGGTCTGTAGAGTTCAGTATGCAGTTGTGTGAGCTGCTCCGTGCTTGTGCAGAGTCACTGAAAAGCATCAAGGAGCTGCAGCAATGAGTATGAGTTAAGATCCCACAGAGGCTGGGTGCCAACCTAGAACTTCTAACACTGCCCTAATGGCCACTGGCTCACAAATGTGTATCAGAGGGCATTCAAGGAAAAGGGACAGTCGGTTGGAAGGAATATGTCCCCCTTTGACGATAAAGGTTTACCACTTGCATCTGTTCTCTCTCGCGACTGTACGATAAGGTTATCGCTAAAAAGCGAACACAAAGATGTCCTTCGTGTTCTGGTCAGACAGCTCGGTGAGCCAATAAAACAGCTTCTTGACGTGTACATCAGTTGTCTTGATACCTTATGTAAGGAGTCCTCCCTGTCTGCAATAGATCAATCCTTGGGGTGTCATGTCACATGGTCTCCTAGTTGCACCTCCTTGAAAACACACAGATTAAGACTAGGGCTCTATTTATCAGTGAAACTAGCTGTACCACTACAATCAGCTGCTACCAACAAGCTATCATTCCTTCGGGTGGTATGAGGGGATTGCTGCCAACCCTGGCCAGGGTGGAACTAATGAAAGTACATTTTGCTTATATCTCTTCTCAGCAGGGGATAAACTCTGCTATCAAACGTATAAAATATGGAGTACCTTCAGTGAACTTGCATATTGTCAAGCTCATTGAACGAAACACAATAAGGCTAGGCCGAAAAAACAGGTGTGTGTGTAAGGAATATTCCTACATTTAATAGATTAAAGCAGGTGTATTTTTAGAAACCTAATTTTGATTAACTTTTATATAGCTGACCTTTTTAGAGGTGCATCTTTATCTAAATCAACTGTGGTTGCCTTTGCCCACTTACGTCAATTAGAGTACACAATGCACAAATGCCAGTCAGTTTCTAAAAAGGAGCTTAGCTGATTATGCTTTTCTAAATAAGTTAACTATTGAAAGAAACGAAAGTTGTGTGGTCCTGCATGACAGCAACAACGTTCAGTAGTATGTTAATAAGTGAGTTTTAAAATAAGCCTCCACATACACATTTTTAGTTGTTTCGTTTCATAGTGTTTTGCATATGTTGTTGCAAAGCTCAATATTTGTTATTGTATTTTGTTTCTTTGGCCCCTTTTTGACACCTATAACAGACAAAAACCTCGATGGCTCACATGCAGTCTCTCTAAATGGGGATGGTTCCCATGCCCAAAGCTGTTTCAGATAGAAAATTAGCCATTCGGTGTGCAAGTCAAATAGAACCCCTCTGCTTAAAGTCTTTAATTATTGGGCTGCAATTATTAATTTATTTTTAATAAGTTAATTACTGGTATGGAGGATTGTTTACATTTTACCTAAATTCTGAGGTCCATAGTTCAAAACATGTTATGTAAATTTGCTTGGATAAATGACTTGTGCCTTAACCCCTTTATTACTATGTAGAAAATAACTGAGTTCCTGGGAGATCTGAGTGGCCTATGGACAATACCTGTGCCGAAGCAGATGCTACTTTATGGCACAGCATTGAAAGAAGCCCTACGATTGTGGAGCTTTTTCACTGCCTCTCACGTAGTGCCACTGACAACCTGCTCCCCCACAAATGGCGTGACAGTAGCATAGTAGAAACTTCTGTCACACGTAAATTTCTACCTTCACAAGGTGTTTAGGTGCTTGTTGCAACAGCAGAGGGAATGGGGTGCTGTGCCTCTCCAGATGCACATTCACTAAGCTAAGGTACCAGTAGCTGTTATGTGAGCGGATGAAAACTGTGAATGAAACTTAAGATTGCTTATTGATCCGGTAAGTTCTGCGAGACAGCTAAAGCTTTCTCTAGCCTGGACTTAAAATGTAGGCGAGGCACTAGGCCCCAACATGGTCGCTATGTGTTCCGTTGTCTCACAGTGGCCTTGTGCTGTGTATCTTTGTGTTGTTTGGCAAAGCAGGGAAGGCAGGACTTGGCTCATCGTCAGATAGGGCAAACGTTGTATAGGTATGTGTTAAAAACAGGTTTAAAAATTAGTTTAATTGTGTGCGTATTCAGCAATATGTCATGCGGACTGAATGAGGGCAGTGCCATTGCAAGGTGGTTGATTTTACAGCTTGACTGATGGGCAGGGGTTATTTGCATAGTGGCGGTTAAGAAGATGAGAGAGAGAGAGAGAGAGAGAAAGAGAGAGCGACAAGAGGGGATTAAATAGAGTTACTTTGGCATGGTTTCTTGCAAAAAGGAGGAAGGTGCTGTTGTGTAGTGCCACTAATCAGTAGGAACTGCGCGTTTGTGTACAACATAAACTTTAGGATGCTGCCAGACTGAATCCGTGCACCCCCGCTGTATATGTTGTCCCCTGGACCAGCTGGCTCACATTGCCACCATAGACCCCCCTAACCTTGAGAGGGAGCGAACAGTTCTGGCAACCACTGAACCGGACAACCCTGTTCCCTCAGGAACCATGGTGACAGACCTAGGACCTTTCGGTCATACACTTTTGCTCAGAGAAATATACAAAGAATAGACAGAGGGACGTTTTCAATATTTATTGAACCGAAGTGATTCTTGAATAGAATATATGTGCTACAACGATCAAAAGACAGAAGCAGATGAAAGTTATAATACGCGTCAGGATAGTGAACAGAACAAAAGATTCCATCATCGTGCTGAAACAACGTATATATGCAAGCATATAAAATAATATAACAATCTGGTGTACTCCTACTATGCAGACTCAGACCTACGTGTTTAGGGTGTATGTTTTGCCAGGAACCCCCTTACTGAATGATCCAGCCCCATTACCTGGAGGGTAAGAATGTAGGACCCTGTTTGGGTCACAAGTTGGACACCCCCCACGGAGATGTCAGTCAGCTGCTGGGCGAAAGCTTCAGCGTGTAGAGACTTCTCGAATTCAGCAGAAGTGCCTCCTCTGCCTATACCCGAAAACAGATCTTTATCTTTAGAAAAAGACATCCTTGCCTTGGGCCGAGATTGTGATTAGGCTGCCATTGTTTGTATGTTACAGATAGCTGGGTCGCCATATGGACGTAAATAACAAACACACTTGCAAAACGTACGTGTAGGCCTTGTACATGATGCCAAGGCAATATGCTAGTGTTCTTGCGGAGTTGATTCGTGTAAGCAAGGTTGGTGTTTCTAGGAAACTAACCCAAAGTGTCACGAATGCAAATGTGTGTCAAAAGTCAATGTGAAAAGTGAAGGCAGTTTTAGGAATGATCCGTGTTTATGTAAAAATGGCAATTTTTCCTTCTAAGCCTAACTGGAAACATGACAGTGCAGCTTGAAGCATTAAAACATGGTGATATGTTGTATGGTTTCTGGGTAAGTTCAAGTAAGTGTATCTCCATCCATGTGTAAGATTTTCCTCTCCTGTCTTCTTCATTGTGGAATATGAACCTCGTTTTCTTCAGTTGCCCATTTATACAATTCCTGTTTCCATATTAGTGCACTCAGTGCACATGAAGAACACCAAGGTATGGCTATAGAGTACCTAGCTAAGAGCAGGGCCAGTTCAATTAATTTAGAGGCCGTTTCCCAGTCCTGAGTCAAGGCATTCGTCATAAGGAGCAGTCACTTGTGATGATGCCCACTCTAGCGAATCAGTCTTTGTGTCTGCTTCTCCAAAATTCCTGGGTCTCTTTATACATTTCTCCCCAATGATTATAAGCTAATCATTGGATGTATTTCTCCAGAGAGCAGAGTTGAAAGAGTCCTGTCTGCTGTGTTTCTGTTATTTTTGCTAGCTTGACTAATATCAATCTGTTGCTAAAATATTATGGGGATCTTGCGCACAATGTTAGCTAGTATTAGCATTCACATATTAGTTCTCTAGGCCCTAAGCTTCTTACTTACACACTATTTAGTGCCCCTCATTAGGTCAAGCCTGGGCAGAACATGCGCTGCTGTGAGGCATGCTGTACCGCATTTTTTTTAATGTGCATTGAGCTATGCGTGCTTTCACTTTTACTATGGAGTCACACGCATCGCACGATCATTAGCTTTTTAACACTCTCCCTCCCCACTTCATTTTATACACTGCACCCCGCCACGCTTTATCCCACAGCATGGCCGGCGCTTTCACTTTATTTCATAGTTTTAAATACTTTTGTAGATACACACAGTGCGGCGCGCTCGGTCTTAACGCATGGCCAGGCATCTTTTTTTAATTGGTCCCACGCCATACATAGCAGGCATTGGAGGCTTGAGGGGGAGAGCGAGCAAGTACATCAGCCAGCTCGGGCGCGTTGCTCTCCTCCCTCGCGCTGCCCATACTCTGTCCCCGCAGTTGCTAGCATTCCCACAAACTGACCAGCCGCAGCCCTTCTTGTTTTATTGTAATTGGGCCTGCGCCGTAGATAGCAGGCACGGGAAGTTGCCTAACGCCATCTGGTGTACTTTGTGAAATGTGAGACGGCCGCCTTATTTTTGCCAACACTGCTTGGAGTCCAGTCCATGTGGAGGAGGAAGTGGGTGAACTGTGCATGCCATTTCCGTTGTGTGTAGAAGTAATACGGCGGACAAGCAACTTTTTTTCTATTTATTCACTTTTGTAACAATGGCGGCACGCCGCACTGTGTGCCCCCATTACTACAAAAGTAAACAAAAGTTGTTTGCCCGCTGTATTACTTTAACACACAACGGAAATGGATCTCTTCATAGCGCAGCAATTAAACTAGCATTCTCCCCCTTGGAAACCTCGTTTAAATCGTTATTCACACACACATCATGCATATAGCATTAATTTGCAGGTAGAACTTCAAATGCTGACCACTTGCACACATAATTAATTGTACTTTTTAAGTCCATCCCCTGGTGACGCAACAAAGATAGGTTGCATGTCTAACACGCTGTTGGTGCACCCCCCTGTGCTTGGGTGTGTGCCCCCACTGCCCACCAAGTTCAACCTTCACACCCGACCTTCCTGCTGGCAAGCGTCCAGTGATTTGCTTGTTTTTCAGGGCTCTTTTAGAAATTTCCCACTGGTGTGATAAAGGTGGCAGCATAAATATTTGCATTGCCATGAACGTCTCTCAATCGTTTCATCATCAAAGAAGATTTGTGGCTGTCCCCAGATCGTTAATCATTTAATCACTCATTTTGAAGTGTAGTTGTCAGCCTGTCCATCGAAGCATTTGTGCCTAATGTTGCCTTTATGTATTGAATCCTTTGTACTGAACTAAGTATTCAGTTTGTGTGATTTGCCTGGATTGCTCTATTCTATGCAGTGTCAGACGTTATTTGAAAATATTTCAAGACGTTTCAGTCAATTGTTTTTTAGTAACTTTTTTTTCTCAGTGTGGATAGAGGAACATTGTCTTTTTAGGTCGAGCCTAGCGGCGCAGCGCACATGCGCTGCTCGCTCTGCGAGGCATGCAGTAGTCGAGTATGCTGTGTAAGCCTCGCCTTCTCTCCGCCCATATTTTTGATTGGCTGGTGTCATTGTCCTTGGTAAATGCTGGCTTCCGATTCATTATGAATGAGGCTTGTTAGTCCCTCCTTGTAACCGCCCTGTCTCCATTTGTGACCGCCCATGACGACTGGATCTTTTACTTGGCTCCGTACACGGTCGGCTTTATCTAGGGGGTGAGCACTATTTTGTTTATGGGCACTTATGGGGACAATGGCAGCTGTTTTTTTTTGGGGGGTATTTGTATCCTGAGCGCGGTGTCCGCTTTAGGGACATTGCACTCAGTTTATTTAATTATTTATTTTAATTTAATACTGAGCGCGGCATCCAGTTCTGGGACACCACGCTCTGTTTAATTATTATTATTTTTTTAACTTTTATAGTGAGCGCAGTGCCCGCTACAGGGGCACCGCGCTCTGTTTGTTTTTTTAACTGTAAAACTGAGCGCGGCGCCCGCTTCAAGGACACCGTGCTCAGTGTTAAAGTTTTAAAAAGAAACCGAGCGCGGTGTCCTTGAAGCGGCGCCTCGCTCGGTTTTAAACTTAAACAAGTATTTTCAATGCAATAGGTCTCGCATTTACGCCAGTTTAAGGTATTGGCATTGTAAATGACAATGCCTTTTATTTACATTTTAAAAAACAAAAATAATAGGCATTGTCATTTACAATGCCAATAGCTTAAACTCGCGTAAATACGAGACCTATAGCACTGCAAATGCTTGTTTATTCATTTGTTGCAGCCACAGGAAGTGGATTTCAGGCCCATGGGAAGAGCCCTGGTGTCACCACACCCAATTGCACTTGTTGATGGTCTTAAAACTCATAAAATAGCATGTGCTTTTTCAGGACTGAAACATGTGATATCACATACTGTACAAGTATCCTAACCAGGGCTTTAGGTGGAATGAAAAAACTTGGGGGGTCTCTCCAAGGGATGTGGTTGATGTAATTAAGGGCGTGGCTTAAAACAAGCTACAAATCTGTGCTTAGCATAGCATGCCGCTCATCTGGTATATTGCTGCTTCTGTCATTGCACTGTATGGCCCCTTTGACATACACTAATTGCCACTAAGCTTGAATGGTGTTATGCGTATTATTGAATGTGGTAGTTTATATTGGTGGTATGTGGGATGAATTGTGGGTAATGTTTTGATCTTTTGTTGGCAGATGGTCTTAGCATTGTACAAAAAGAGACTCCTAGTTGGAATTACTCTTGTGGAAGAAAAAACAGAGAGGTCCATAATGGTCTGTTTTTATAATGTTGCTTACCGCAAATTCATCTATGACTGTGAGCAAATAAATGCACCAGTTTGACAGTAAATTATATGTTTAAATCAGAAACAAAAGCACCAAGCTTTGGCAAAGGCGATAGGTCTGACCATCGCAAGAGCTATTGGCTTTGTCAATGTGCTTTAGCTATGTTATACAGCAGCACGGCTGCTATTCAGCATGGCTAAAAGTTCGAGAAACAGGCATTTGCAATGCAATAGGTTTCGCATTTGCAAAAGTTTGAGCTATTTGCATAGTAAATGACAAACGTAAACACACACTTTCTACTTATAGTCCTTGCTTAGGAGAAGCAAGGCTGGCAGTAAAAGAGGTGCGGTTACTGCCAGCCTTGCTTCTGGTAAGCAAGGACTATAAGTACAAACTGTGTGTTTACGCACCGCTTGCAGGTTTTTAAAACACACAAATAAAAGGCATTGTCATTTACAATAGCTCAAACTCTCGCAAATGCGAGACCTATTGCATTGCAAATGCTTGTTTTTGATATACAGTTAGACCTGCTTTGTGTCTAACATGCATATGTTATTCAAGTTAGAAATCCCTTAAAAAACAGATGAAAAGACGCACTTGGCAGAACAGGAAGTTTGTTTAATTTAACATTACGGCCACGAGAACAGTTACAGGCACAAGATCGGAGTACTGTCTCAATTTACAATCAGTATGTGTCCTTTTTTTATGCAAAACATGATGGGTTATAAAAGTTTCCGACGTACCATATATGGTGAGGAATGTTGGTTGCTGTATATAGAGTCGTAACTTAATTGTCTAATGGTTACCACAGGTGGGTCTCGACCTTGCATGGACACAATGTGGCCAGTGGATAACGTATCCAAATGTCTGGCATGGGGAGTGTGTGATCACTGTGTGTGCTAGGTCCTGATTGGCTATGTGTTCCTAACTCATGTGGCATCTGATTTTTTATGGTGTTTAAGAGCGTGCGTACCCGCTTCGGCCATGTGTGCTTTATTGGGGCAATCTCCCTTGACCCTTGTAATGTCGCTGCGCCTATCTGTGGGATTGATCAATAGTTTCCTGTCCGAGCGTTTGCCTGCCAGCTACGCACCCTCCCCCCACCTGTGATCTGTCAATCAGCAATCCCAGGCCTTGGTCTCAGGGCCTGCCTGACTACATATTTGCAAGTCAAGGTTGGTGTGGAATTCACAACGGGCAATTCTGTTAACAAGGACGAGATTTCATTTTCATCAATGAATGCATCAATTACCATATTAACATATATATTACGAGGAAAGCCCTGCCACACACAATACTGGGGAGGCATGTAATACTCATATTAATGAGGACCTTAACACTGAATTAAAACTGCTGCAGA
Organism: Calotriton arnoldi; assembly: GCA_963921515.1. Taxonomy (NCBI): domain Eukaryota; kingdom Metazoa; phylum Chordata; class Amphibia; order Caudata; family Salamandridae; genus Calotriton; species Calotriton arnoldi. The sequence continues at coordinate 401,691 of CAWUFW010010925.1, forward strand.
GCCGAGCAAACTAGCATCATGTGGAAGAAGTCCTCGTCGGGTGTCGGGGTCTCTTGGATAAATGTTGTGTAGTCGTTTCGGACATATGTAGCTTTCTGTGACTGTAATTACATTCACAGAAACCAGGCGCAGTTTCAACTTAGCATTTCTCAATAACTTTGCTATAAATTCCTAGACTTTTGCTCATTCCTTAGCCAGTTCCCGCTCAAGGACAACATTTATGTTAGCCAAAGAGAAAATAAATATTATTCATCCTAAAAAAGCAGAGTAATTTATGTGCTAGCTTTCATGGACCAAGGTCATTTCTTCAGCCAATAATCAAATGAGCTTTGAAAGAGGCTACATAAGCTTGAACCAGCTGTACCCAGCCTCCACTTCTAGTACCACATCATCGACCTCTGAGGGCCTTCTACAGCCTCTCCTGGCTCTGGCATTCTATACATGAGCCTAGTCATGCAAGCACGCCACTTGCAGACGAGCAATGTTCTAGGTGCTTTGGATTGACGACAGAGCCTCCCACGGAAAACGACCAATATACCTACAAATTAAATTCAAGCAATGCAAACAAAATAGAACACCGCACTCCAGGCTTGCATCACGGACTGTTCTAACTCATTACTATTAGAAGTTCCTAGTAGGCACCTCTTTCTCAATTCATAACTCCTTACTATAAGAGAAGTCCCCAGTAGGCACTTTTTCTCAATACTAGACACCAAGCTTTGAAACACTACCAGCCAAGATTCGAAGCATTTACAATTCAGAACAGAAGTCAGAATATTGCTGTTTCCAAGACAACTACACCATCCCATAACCTTGAACTAAAACCTTCAACAAAAATTGCTCCTTCCAGTACAGTCTACAGATATGGAATAAGCTAATCACCACACTCTCCTCCTGTTGGTAAACACTAGCAACTTCATATGCCCGGGTAAGTTACGAAGGCCTGACTTGTCTCTGACATTGGAATGAATGAGTGAATGGTGGGATTTGTAAAGCGCGAGCCTACTGCGAGAGTGTCCGGGCTTTAGGCAGTACGCCCAGTACGGAGTGTGACATCTAGTCCTTGAATAGGTGGGTTTTTTGTTTGCAGAATATTTTTTTAACCATCCGCGATGCATTTGAGGGGAAGCGGAAGATCGTTCCAGAGTCTAGCCGCCAGGACTGAGCAGGCAGATCAACCCCACTTTTTCCTTTTTGTGGCAGGATTGGCTAGCAGATGTGCTGATTGTGATCGAAGGACTCTTTGTGGGCAGTAGCCGAAAAGTCTATTTTGAAGGTAGTGGGGACCGGTTGTATAGAAAGCATAGTGCGCTATTGTAAGAGCCTTAAAATGACTCTTTTCTTCACTGACAGCCAGGGCAGTTTTTGCTGTATTGAGTGAGGGAAGTGTTTGGGTAGCTTGAAAAGCAGTCGGATAGCCATATTTTGGATTTTTTGCAGTCTTAGTCATGTAGTCTGGGATACCTATGTACAGGACATTCGCATAGTCTAAGGATCAGTGCTTGTACAACCATATTCTGAGCCTCCTATGGGAGAGGTTTGAGGGACTTCCTCAGCATTCTCAAGATCCAGCATGGATTTTTAATTACTGCAGCGATCTGAGGTTTGAGTGATAGCTGGGTATCCACTAGTACCCCAAGATTTCTGGCCATTTCTGTCGGGGGAGGGGAACACACACACACAACTGGATGGCCAGGCCCCATGCCTTCTGAGAAGGGGATCTAATCCAAATAGCAGGATCTCAGTTTTGCTAGGATTGTAGGGAGTTGGAGTTGAGCCAGCCCATTACTGCTGTGACACAGGCAGAGAATTTAGATTTGGCCTCATCGTCGCTCTTGTTATATGTCAGCAACATTTGGATGTCATCTGCATTCGAGACTACATGGACATCAAAAGATTCAATCGGATACACCAAAGGGGTAATATATATATGTTAAAGAGAGTGGGGCTCAGGGCCGAGCGCTGAGGCACTCCATACTTACTGGATTTGGCTTCTGAAAAGAATGGCTTAAGCCACACAGCTTGTTCCCTGTGTTTAAGGAAGGATTTTAGCCAGGCCAGAGCTTGTTCTTCTACCCCCAGTGTGGACAAGGCGTTGAATAAGGATCTCATGTGAGATCGTGTCGAATGCTGCTGTGAGTGCCAAAAGAATTAGTGCGGCATTATATCCTGCATCTAGTGCAAATTTTATGGAGTCTGTGATTTCCATAAGAGCTGACTCCATACTAAGGGCTCTAAACCCGGATTGTGAATGGTGAAGGATCTTAGAGGATTCTAAAAAGGACTTTAACTATGTATTAACTGCTTTTTCAATTATTTTTGTAATCCCTGGCAATAGGGATATATGTCTGAAATTTGAAAGAATTTTCTGATCCGCATTTGATTTCTTGAGTAATGTTATGACACAGGAGTTTTTCCACTCAGCCAGTACAATGCCCGATTGCAGGGAGGAGGAGAAGAGCTCCTGATAAATGGGAGGCAGAGTGGTCCCTAGCGTCCTCATAACTTGGGGGCGGAAGGGGATCCCTTGGGGATCTGGATTTAATTTTGGAGAAAGAGTTCTCCAGTTCCAGATTGGTGGGGGCTATGAATTAAATTCGTTGGTTCTGTGCCATAGGCAAGGGAGGGGGGACAAATGACGTTCTGGGGCACCGTATTATGCATTGAGATTAGGGTGTCCTGTATTTTTTGTATTTTGTCCTAAAAAATAGCTCAGGTGAGAACAGAGGAATGCACTTGTTTCTAGTGGGGGTACAAAATATTTGGAATCTGTGAAATTAGATACAATTTGAAAAACTTCCTTTGCATTATTGTTGGCTTTTGCAATTGTATTAGTGTAAAAAATGTGTCTTGCGGATTTCAGATTGCCATGATATGTGCTTATGGCCCTTTTTGTAAATTTATTTTATTTATTTGTGGTCAGGCAAAGTATACAGATTCCACATCATTTATACAATTACTTTACATCTGTTCATTTACGAGTCCATAGATTGATCTCCTGAAACATTTCTTTTTACGTATCATAGTATTTGCTGGACACAACTTCAGCTCGTTGATTTTGGTCCGGACATGTCCCCAACAAGTGAAGACCCCCGGCACCCACATCCTGCAACACCCGACATCTCTAGCATTATCACCCAAAATAAAACCATTGCACCTTGAGTACAGTTTATATACTGTAGTGTGTATTCATTCATCTGTTTGTATGGATCTAAGGTATTGCACCAATAGGTCCCAGAAATCCCTGGGTCGGGAGGCCTGTGGTATTTCTTCCGCATAAGTTTCCAGTCTCTCCTTACAATATGTCATGTCTGTGATCCAGTCTTTGCTCTGTGGTGTCTGTCTACTCCCCCATCGCAGAGCTATGCGTCTCTTGACTAGTAGTAGTGCCACAGCCAGGAATTTGCGTCTTCTAGCCTGTTTGATTTTGTATATCCCCAATAGGCAGACTAGGGGCACATTGGGTATCTGTTCAGTCAGCATGGTTGTAAGGATATTGGTCACCGTTTGCCAGTATGATTGGAGCTGTGGGCATGCCCATGCCATATGTAGGAAATCTGCCCGGTGAGCACTGCATCTATGACATCTGTCATCCGTCCTTAGGCCATATTTGTGTAATTGCACCGGTGTGTAATATGCTTGTTGTGTAAATTTGAAATGTATAATGCGCAGGTTACAATTTGACGTGAGCATTTGTGTCAGTGCGCAACTGTATTCCCAATCTTCTTTAACAATGGGGTTGCCTAGTGCTTCTTCCCATCTCTGTAGAGTTTTTTCCTGTTCTCGGAATTGCTCATGTTGGGCCGTATCGTAGAGGTGTGTGACTAGGCGTTGGCGTGTGGGTGATGTTAAAAGAATTTGGAGCGCGTTATGTGTCGGTGGCTCATTAGGAAATGTGGGGTAAAGTTCCTTTACTGCCATTCGCAGTCGGAGGTACGCAAATGTCTTTAAGGGTGTGCGGTGTGCACTAAGGGAGGCATCAGTATGTGATATAAATTGCCCATGTGGGAATATGCTACCCATAGTACAGAGGCCCATTTCCCTTAGTAATTTCATCATGTTCTTTTCCTGCATCACAGTTATGCGCGGGTGGTGGTTCATGGAAAATGCTGGTGCATATGTTGGGAGTTTATGCGCTCTTTTCGCCAGCATGTACCACGCCATTGATGTGCAGCAGACTGGGTTTATTTCAGCTCTCGGGGTGTTTCGTCTTGGCTCCGATATAGAAGTAACCAGAGGGGTCGGGTGAACACTTTCGTCCTCTACTGCTATGTGAGGTATGTGTGCATGCTGGTGTAGCCAGTAGTGTGCGTGCTGTGCCTGCGCACAGTAGTAATAGAGTTGCAGATCTGGTGCTCCGAATCCGCCTTGTGTGTATGGTCTGGTCGGCTCTTTCCAACTTACTCTTGCCTGCTTGCCTGCCTATGTCAGTCTAGTCATGGAGGTACGCAGTTTTCTAAAAAGCTGTTGTGTGAGCCTCACCGGTATGTTAGTAAATAAATAAAGGAATCGTGGAAGTACCACCATCTTCTGTATTGCTATCCTATCAGCTAGCGACAGAGGCAATCTGATCCACCTATCTATCTGGTCTTCTAGCTTTACCATAATTTTCTCGTAGTACCAACTCCGGATCTCGGTGGATCCAGATTCCCAGGTATTTCACGGGTTCCGTCTGCCATTGTAATGGGTAATCTAGCGGGGGTTGTATTGTAGCAGGGATGAGTGGGATCACCACAGACTTAGTCCAGTTTATACTGAGGCCTGAATAATGTTCGAAGCGGATATATTCTCTGATGAGTTTATTTAAGTTGTCTGCTGGGTGCCGCGTATAGAGGACCATATCATCAGCATATAGCGATATGCTGACTGGTCGGAGTTGGAACTGCAATGCAGTATCAGCATGCCTCTGCCGGATCTTACAGGCCAGTGGTTCAAGTGCTAGTGTGAATAGGAGTGGCGAGAGTGGGCATCCCTGCCTCGTCCCCCTACATATATTGATAGGATCAGATATGTTGCCATTCACTCTTAATCGTGCGCACGGTTCCGTGTATAATAGCGTTATCCAGCATATGAACGGTTCAGGGAACCCGATACTCCGCAGTACAGTAAACATAAAGGGCCATTCCACAGAGTCGAAAGCTTTCGCCGCGTCCAGTAAGGCCGCAGCTGCCGGCAACTCTGGATTCAGATGGTGAAACATGGCGAATATGGTCCTCAGGTTTTGTGTTGTTGACCTTGTTGGTATAAAGCTGGCTTGGTCCGGCAAGACCAGATTGCACATTAGGGTTGTATCCCCAGTGCTATAATTTTGGCCAGTATTTTGGCGTCTATGTTAATCAGTGATAGTGGGCGATAAGATTCGCAGTTAGTGGGGTCTTTGTCGGGTTTGAGAAGCGTAACTAACAATGCTTCACGCAGCGAAGGTGGCAATGCACCTTCTTCATAAGCTTCTTCGTACATCGCGGCAAGGTGAGGTATTAATAAATCTTTGTATTCTTTATAGAACTCCCCGGGTAACCCATCCGTTCCTGGGGCCTTATTATTTGGGAGGGAGTTAATGGCCTCTTTTATCTCATCCTCTGTAATAGGATGACAGAAGTATTCACAATGGTCATCAGACAACCAGGCTAAGGCGATGTCATCTAAATACTGATTTATCTCTAATGGAGTCGTATTCATCTCTGTGGAATATAATCGTGTGTAATATTCTGAGAAGCAACCAATAATAGATTGGGTATCATATTGGGGCACCCCTTGCGCGTCTAATATTTGCGTTATATGGGTCATTGTGTGTACAGGGCATGTCCTGCTAGAGAGTGCGCAACCTGGGCGCCCTCCCTCACCATAGTTGCGCGCCGTATATCTACGTGAAATGTATTTCACCTCGCTTTCTGCGAATTCATGATATGTATCAAGTTTGTTTCTGATTTCCGCTAGGATCTTGGGATTCAGCGTAGTCGTGTATTCCGTTTCTAATTGTTTAATTTCTTTTTCTACCTTAGATAGCTGTTGCTGAATATCTTTCAATATACCTGCGTGTTTACCTATACAGTAACCCCGGATTGTTACTTTGAAAGCTTCCCATAATATTCTAGCGCTATCTACCGATCCCTCGTTACGCCTCAAAGTAGTCAGTGATGGCCTGCTGCAGTTCGGTCCTGAACACCTGAGCAAGCATCGCTCCCGGCTGAAGACGCCAAGTAAACTGTCTGGGAGTGTGTGTGGGGAGTGCAAGTTCAAGGTGGACCGGCGCGTGATCCAATAGTGTTTTAGGCATATGTTCTATTGATGTTGTCCATGTGCAAACGTCACTGGTCGCAATCCAGAAGTGTATTCTAGACCATGTGTTATGAGTCGTAGAGATTCATGTGCCATCTCTGTGTCCCTGATGTCTCATGCGCCAAATGTCCGTCATCTCACACTCCTCCATTCCTTCTCTGAGCACTTTAGCGGCCTGTTTCCCATATTTGTCAGTGCATGTGGATCTGCCATTAAGGGGTCTATACATGTATTGAAGTCACCTCCCCAAATAGTTGCCGCCGGTGTCAATGTACGTAATTTGGCCCAGCTTTGTGCAAAGAAGGACGGATCGTACACGTTGACAAGGGTCAGAACCGTTCCTCCAAAATTTCCCTGAATTATGATGTATCGCCCCTGGTCGTCAGTGGCTGAGCTGAGCAGTGTGAATGGCGTCCCGCGCTTAATAAGAATCTATACTCCTCTGGCGTAAGTGGAGTATGAGGAGGCTACGCGGTATGACGCCCATCTCATGCCTATTCTGCCCTCTGTTGAATCAGTGAGGTGAGTTTCCTGGATACAGGCTACATCTACTTTATGACGATCCAAAATGCGAGAACTTTCCGAATTTGCTGCGGATTCTTCAGGCCTCTCACGTTCCATGTCATGAGTGTCCGGGTTCTGGTGTTTCGTGTCCTAGTGCCCATGATGTAACTAAGTTACTGAAGTGAAATTGTTGTTGTTGTGTGGACTCATTGCACATGCTGCATGTGGTTTCCGTCACCATGTTACCGACCATATTTTCTGAAATGTCTCCCTTTCCACCCCCCACCCATTCCGCCAACCCAATTATAGCGGAGACAATCCCAGAAAGTTTGTCCCTTTCCCCCACCCCCTCAACTGGTCCCCAAAAGAAACACGAACTTGGTGTGGTGCACACATGTTGGCGGGAGCTGCCAGCCGAGTACTCCGTTGGAAAGGCACACAGGGGTCACTTTAAAAAAAAAAAAAATACATGTGCGCCTAAACCTTTAAATTGTATTATGTCATTCTGCACATCAGTTTATATCTCAGTCCCAATTTTGCCTAGTCTTATATACTTCCCAAACAATGTCCATGTACTTTGGTTCTGATTTAGCCATACAAGTAGACAGTCAAGATTACATCACTTATCTGTGTCCGTTAGTTCTCCCGTTCCGGTAGGTTCGCAGTTCACAGGCGTGTCTCATCCACCCAGGTCAGAGAATAGTCCTATTCGTCGATCTCAGAAGTTCGGTCCTGTTCCTCTGGGTGATGTACGACGTGCGTTCTGGGAGCCTTTCTTTTGCAAGTACTGGAGAACCTTAGGATCGTTGTAGATTGTGGTCTTGCCTCCATCAGTGAGTCGCAACCGAGCTGGGTAGAGCATTGCGTACGGGATATTTTGCTCTCGTAATTTCTTTTTTACCGCCAAGAATTTCTTCCTCGCCTCCTGAACCTGCGGTGTGAAATCAGGGTAGATGGATATTTCCATTCCTTCATGTTTCAGGTTTCCTAATTCCCGGGCCTTGCGGAGCACGGCGTCGCGGTCTCTGTAATTCAACACTTTCGCAATGATCGGACGTGGTCTGGCCCCCGGTGGTGGAGGGGGGGCTAGGGATCTATGTGCTCTCTCTATGATGAAAACATCTGAGATTGTTTCTCTGCCCAAGAGGTTTATTAGCAAAGTTTCTATATAGCGTTCCATGTTCCCTGTATTCGTCGATTCCGCTATTCCCATAAACCTCAGATTATTTTGGCGAGAGCGCGCTTCCAAATCTTCGGATTTCGCTATCAGTGCTGCGAGAGTTTTTTCCATTTTCCCTTGTTTAACTTCCATTTGTTGCTGTGCATCTTCAGTGTCCCATATCCTACTCTCCGCCATGTCTATTCTTTCTGTATGCTTGTCTAAGCGCTCTGACATGCGATCGACCCTGTAGGTCAGCGCATCTATCTTGCCATCAATGTTCGACAGGGTGGCCTGTATTGTTGATAGAATAGTGTGGAGTTCGCCACTGATTTCGTTATCTGCAGCCGTTGTGGCCGTTTCAGTGACATGTTGATCACCTGTGCATGTCTCGGTCGTCTTTTTTGGCTGCTCAAAGTGTAGCTTGGATTGCGTTCTGTCTGTTTTCCCCATGTCGCGATCTGGAGGTGGATGGGGTCCCTTCACCAGCTGTGCAGTGCGACAACACGGGCCACTGGGTCTCATCTCCGTGTTGCACGTGCAGGAGTAGTCCGGGCTTAGCTTTTGTTATCGTGACCGCTGCTCCCTGGATTCTTGCCCGCTAGCTCTTCGCAGCGAATTGGCAACGCTGCCTTTGCGGTGAGTGTACTCTTTACTTGCGCAGGTCTGTGTTCATCCGTTACCGGGTCTTGGGCTGCACCGAGCTTTCGAGTGGTGGCACTCTGATTTTCTGGCAGAGCGGGAGTTTGCAGCTATGACGCCGGATGTGTTCTGTGAAATGGCTCTCTCACAATCTATATCCGCAGTCGAGCGGCTTTGGGAGCAAGGCCGCGTGGGGCCTAGTTTCACTGCTACACGCGCTGTGGGCCCCCGCTGTCTCGGACTAGTGGCATGCGATCTGAATCCCGTCTTTAGCTCCTGCGTGGCGATGCAGTACTCAATTTGAGGGTACGTATTTCCCCCGCAGAACGCAGTTGCTTTGCCAGGGTGCCCTCACGGCGTAGCGTGTGCCTTTGCCTCCACGCTTGAGGATCCCGGTAATCTGCCCAAGCTTGCGCCGGTGCCGACCACCACCACCTCTGCGCCCGCTTGTGCAGTTGACTGTTCGTGTCAGCGCCGCTCTTCGCGCGTGTGTTATGTCGCGCGTTGACCTCGGTACCCGATCCCCAACTCCTCACCGCCTGTAGGTGCAATTTGAAGCGGTGCTAGCCTCAGTGGTCCCCGGCGGCCTGAAGTCCGGCCCCTTCACCTCGGCCCTGATCCGCACGAAAGGCCGCCCACGCTCCGTCTCACGAGCGTCACTCTTTCAGGGGCGCCGTGCAGCCTCCGTGCCTGCGTGGGCCGCAGCTCCAGGCGGACCGCCGATCCGGGCTCCCAGGAAAGCCCGCCCGCTACGGTGTGTCTGCAGCGGGGGCTACGATCCCAACGCCGATTCACTCATTCAGTGCAGTGAGGCAGGTGCGCTCAGGGGAGCGACGCTGCTACAATTTCGCTTTCTCCTGCCACAGGGAGGCCGTAGCGCAGATATGGCGGTCACACACTCGTGCGCGCGCCTCAGGCCTCACCTTGGCAGCGCAGCTTCGGGTGATGTTTTCTGTGCTTCTGAGTTGTCCCGGCTGACAAGGAATGGCTTCTCAGGACGCCGCTGACTTCCGACGCATTTATTTACGTTTTGATTATACAATTGCAGGTTTTTGACGCAGGATACCTTCAGGATAATTCAAGCGACCGAAGGAGCTCGCTCAAAACGCGGCCATCTTCAGGCGTGGCTAGCTCCGCCCCCGCTTATGGCCCTTTTATAGTGGCTCTTGTCCAATTCATTATGGTGTTTTCTCCAAATGCGTTCCAACTTTTTACTGCCCTTCCTTTCTTCCTCAAGTTGTGAGGTGAACCATCGGGCGGACTGAAAGTGTCTGGTGGACCTTGACTTACTTATTGAGGCTGCAATGGAGGCTGACTGTGAAAGCCAGTCATTCACAGTAACCTCATCTGGAATTATGTAGTAATGTAAACTCATACATAATTCCACGTTTTAAACATAGTTTTGGGGCAGCACCAAGACACTGCCTTGCGTTCCTTTGAATAATGTTTTGACTGCATGAATTTAATATCATTATCAAGATCTAATTAAGTGATTGCATGAGTTGCTCTCTTTCCATTTTCTCCCCTTATAACTATGTAACAGCTCAGCAGTTGAGGCATTTTTCCTTGGTTTGAGAGTGGATAGTATCTCTCCACCTTCAGTAAGATTACCCAATTTTTTAACTCCACTGGGCATCACTTGTTTTGGTGTTGGGCACCTACTGCACTGAGTTACTACACATGAAACGGTCAATGCGCCCAACGCATTCAAATTGCATCTTAGCCTGCTTCTTATAACCCTCTTTTTTCTCTTTTGTTTTCTATGGAGCGTTGTTGGACCCGGAATGTTATTGGGCCATCCGCGTTCCTGAAAGGCTTACTGTTGTGAGGCTGGTATTATGAAAAACATTTTTTGAAAAATATATTTTGAGCAGAGTGACATACCATCTGGGTCTTGAAGAATGCCTTAGAACCCCTCTCTGGGTCAATCAATGGCAGAAATATGTTGACCATACAAAAGGGGTATATTTGTTGAGAATCCTCTTGTCCTCTCTGATTTTTAATCTTGTGCCATAGGGCATCCCAATAAAGTTAGTTTAGCACTTTAGAGAGAGTTTTACTTTTCACTTTAATATATCCTGCACTCTGCTCCTTTGTCTCCAATTAGATCTGCTCATCAGATTGAAAACACCTCTGCTCTTCCCCCATACTGGAGTTCTAGCCCACACCAGGTAACTTGTGGTCCTGGTGTGAGGAGGGAACCCTATGATAAAGTATGTCACCTTCGGGTGAGTGAGGGTTCTTGTCCTTAAAGAAGCGCTTTTCCTTGAAGACACCTAGGTCTGTGGTTATCTTCTCTCTTTTCTTTTGAAAATACCAGGCATACCCTGTGTGATTTACATTTTGTTCTGCCATAACTAAATTGAAATACTCACTGCGACACAAGTGCCTAAACCAGAAACAACACCTCAACTATTTTACTGGGCTGCCACCATGTACACCTACCACAAAATGCTGGGTGGCAGCCCAAAACAGACTCCTATGTATCCTTGGGCTACAATCTCTACTGGATGTAGCCCAAATGGTACACAGTCCTCTAGACTCCACCACTTCCCCCAATGCTCCCCAGGAACAGACCTCCATCCGGTCGGCTGCCCCCCAAACCCCTCCCTATTTTGGCTAGTGCACAAAGTATGCTGGGTCGATTCAGCTCTCCGCTTTCAGACCCAAACTAAGAAAGTGGCAGCGATGTGTTTTGGTATATTATGGGTGCTCAAACCGCTGTTGGGTTTTTTCGATCCATCAGGCAGGTGATCGTCCAGGCCTCCGTTCTGTCGAGACTAGACTATGCCAGCTCGCTCTACCTGGGGGCTAATAAGAAGGAGATAATGAGACTGCAGAGGGTCCAAAATGCAGCCGCCAGAACTCTCCTTGGCCTTCCCAGAATCTGTTCCACCTCAAGTGCAATTCGTCAGCTGCATTGGCTGCCGGTGGCTAGACGAGTGGAGTTTAAGTCCCTCTGTATTGCCTTCAAGATCCTGAACTCTTCCTCTCCTGGCATCTTGGCCAACCTGCTTTCATCATATACCCCCACTCGCCAACTCCACTCAAGTGGCCATCACCTGGCGGTCGTTCCCCGGGTTAGGAGGGTACGTGCCGGTGGACGCTCCTTCCGCACATTGGCAGCTAAACTCTGGAACTCTCTCCCTGTACACATCCGGAGCATTGATAATTATTTGGCTTTTCGCAAGGCTATCAAGACCCACCCCTTTCCTTCACTATAGGCCTCTTTCTGCTGTTCACTTTCTTTTTGTCTGCCACGTGTGCTTTTGTTTTTGCTCTTAGTTTCTCGTTCTTTACTTCTGGTCCCCTTCTGCCATCTGCTGCCCTTCCGTTGCTTTTAGCGCTGGACGCCCCTTTGCTAGGGCAGCCGTGCGCTTTATAAAACTACTTTACTTACTTACATCCACGTTAAATAAGCATTTGCAAAGCTGATTGGTATGGTCTTGGCAAACTTGTTACTTTAGTAAAACAAAATTGTCATTGCAAGCATATGCCACAAAAATAAAAGCAAAAAGAACAAAAGCAACTGCCCACACTTGCAGTTATATGCTTGCATAAAAATGTTAAATTAAAAATCAGTTAACCACCACGTATCATTTTAATAAAGTCATAGAGTTGTTTCCTTGCAGAGACGTGTATTCAGAATTGTTATAGTCCCCCTTTTGAGTTTTAATACACATCACAGGGAAATATGGTCCTTACTGGTGCAAAGAAAAGGTGCAAGTGTTTTTTAATTACTGTAACCTGATGTCATAGGGGACTATTCACAAAAGTAACTTCACACTTGTGATTAATCTGCACATGTAAGTTTACTATTACACTTTGTAGTAACTTTACTACTTTGAGTTATTCACAAAGTCTGAGTGTAAAGTTATTACAAAGTCTAGACTTGCACTTCCCAACCCCCTGAAAAAGGGTGAGGAGCCAAATTTACGAGTGAAAAAGTTACCACTGCTAAAAAGAAGTAGTAGTAAGTTCAGCGCCACACATGGCCACACTGATACGGAGATCTCCACCATGACTATGGAGTCTCCCTATTGTAAAGTACAGGTAAAATGTAAAAAGTTTATTATACCTGGAAAAAAATTAGTCAAATATGATTGGAAATTAATTGTATATATTTTAAATGTAGAACAAAAGAGCAAAAGCATTAATAACATTTAAAATGCAACTAATTTGAATTTTAAAAAGTATATTTTTGAAATTTAAATTTAAAAAAAAGCCCCACGGAAAGTAAAAACATTATATTTTTATTATGCATTCATTATTAAAAGTGATGTATAGAGTTAATTAAAGGCAATTTAATTATATGTTAATGAAAAAGACATGTCTTTAATTTAAAAAAGTTATTAAAATAGGTTAACATTAAAAAGGTTTATTTTTAGACTTTATTTTTTAAAATTTTTATATTAAATTAAAATTATTTGTCATTGTATCTTTTTTAAAGAATGTAATTTATTTTAACATTGTTTCCTACGGGGTTCTATTTTAAGTCCCTACCTCCATTATATTCTATCAGTGGGTGTTCCAGTACCTGTGAATGGCCATGTGTGGTGCTAGAGTACATTTACTACTGTTTTTCAGTCTTACCTAGGTAGCGCTTATGCTGTCTCTTCGAGACATGCTGTATTCAGGTATGGATTTTAAGCTCTGCCCATCTTTTCAATTGCCTCCTTTTGCAAATGCTAGCTTTTCATTCGTGAATAGGCTTAGTAGTCCCTTCTTTTAGACTTTTGTATCCTCCCATGAGGACTGCACCCTCCTACCTTTCTTTTTCTGCACTTCTCTTGACCTCATTCTGCAAATCTCTTGTACTTTCTGCACCTCTCTTCCCTCTTTCTGCACGTCTGTTGCCTCTTTCTGCACCTCATTTGCTTCTTTCTGCACCCCAGTTGTCTTTCTGCACTCGTCTTCCCTCTTTCTGTACCTTTCCTGCCTGTTTTTGCATCTCACTTGCCTCTTTCTGCACTTTTCTTGCTTCTTTCTACACCTCTGTTGCTTCTTTCAGCAATTCTCTTGCCTGTTTCTGCACCTCTCTTGCCTCTTTTTGCACCTCTGTTGGCTCTTTCTGCACCTCACTTGCTCCTTTCTACACTTCTCTTGCCTCTTTCTGCACCCCTGTTGCTTCATTCTGTACTTTCCATGCTTCTTTCTGCATGTCTTGCTTCTTTCTGCACCCCTGTTGTCTCTTTATGTACCTCTTTTGCCTCTTTCTGCACTTTTCTTGCCTTTTTCTGCACCTCTCTTCCCTCTTTCTGCACGTCTGTTGCCTCTTTCTGCACATCATTTGCTTCTTTCTGCACCCCTGTTGTCTCTTTCTGCACTCGTCTTCCCTCTTTCTGTACCTTTTCTGCCTGTTTTTGCATCTCACTTGCCTTTTTCTGCACTTTTCTTGCTTCTTTGTACACCTCTGTTGCTTCTTTCAGCAATTCTCTTGCCTCTTTCTGCACTTCTCTTGCCTGTTTCTGCACCTCTCTTGCCTCTTTTTGCACCTCTGCTGGCTCTTTCTACACCTCACTTGCTCCTTTCTACACTTCACTTGCCTCTTTCTGCACCCCTGTTGCTTCATTCTGCACATTCCATGCTTCTTTCTGCACCGGTCTTGCTTCTTTCTGCACCCCTGTTGCATCTTAATGTACCTCTTTTGCCTCTTTCTGCACTTTTCTTGCCTTTTTCTGCAGTTCTCGCCTCTTTCTGCACGTCTGTTGCCTCTTTCTGCACCTCATTTGCTTCTTTCTGCACCCCTGTTGTCTCTTTCTGCACTCGTCTTCCCTCTTTCTGTACCTTTCCTGCCTGTTTTTGCATCTCACTTGCCTGTTTCTGCACTTTTCTTTCTTCTTTCTGCACCCCTCCTGCCTCTTTTTGTACCTCTCTAGCCTCTTTGTGCACCTCTCCTATCCCTTTTTGCAGCCCTTTTGCCTCTTTTTACACCTCTGTTGGTTCTTTCTGCACTGCTCTTGCTTCTTTCTGCACCTCACTTGCCTCTTTCTGCACTTCACTTGCTTTTTTCTGCACCTCTCTTGCCTCTTTCGGCACCTCTGTTGCTTCTTTCTGCACTTCTCTTGCCTCCTTCTGCACCTCTTAGAGGTAGTTTTAATCCCCCTGCCCTATTATGTACTGGGGCCATACAGGGGAGGTCATGCTAATCACAGGGGTACCCCAACCCATAGTGTACCCTACTGTATGTAGGTGTTTTCACTGTATTCTAAGTGTCTTTCAGCATAGCACTGGCTCCGGGCCTGGTTAGTCCGAGTCAGTTACCACCAGTACCCGTCAGCAAAAAGTTGGGGGCACACGACTTTGCAACAAGGCCTCTTTCTGCTCCGCTGTTGGTTTTTTGTGCACATCTCTTGCTTCTTTCTGCACCTTTCTTTGTCTTTCTGGACTTCTGTTGCCTCTTTCTGCATTTCTTTTGCTTCTTTCTGCACCTTTCTTCCTCTTTCAGCAAACAAATGATGGACGGAATGCTGACAATGCAAACATTCTCCCGCAGTCAAAAGATCTGGGTTAAATCCATCGTTCTTTTGCCCACTACGCCACCCCAGTTTGGACCCAGCCATATGCAAATCAGTCTTGACCCTGTGCCCCATGGGAACAGTCCAGACCGAACTGCCAGGCCAGGTCCTCCCTGGACCGGAAACAAGCATCCTGGGACCGGTTTCAGGGTATGTCACCCTTCTTCAGCCAGGCTAGCTTGAATCCAGTGGCACAGTGAGCAAGGGACCCACGTCTGGGCATACCCATCCCACTTAGGACGAAAAGTGTTACAGCAAACAAATGATGGACGGAATGCTGACAATGCAAACATTCTCCCGCAGTCAAAAGATCTGGGTTAAATCCATCGTTCTTTTGCCCACTACGCCACCCCAGTTTGGACCTAGCCATATGCAAATCAGTCTTGACCCTGTGCCCCATGGGAACAGTCCAGACCGAACTGCCAGGCCAGGTCCTCCCTGTGTGTCTTTTGCTTTCTCGCCCTAAGTGCGCCGGATATGCCCAGACGTGGGTCCCGGGCTCACTGTGCCACTGGATTCAAGCTATCCTGGCTGAAGAGGGGTGAAACCCCGAAACCGGTCCTAGGATGCTTGTTTCCGGTCCAGGAAGGACCTGGCTTGGCAGTTCGGGCTGGACTGTTCCCATGAGGCACAGGGTCAAGACTGATTTGCATATGGCCAGGTCTAAACTGGGGTGGCATGGTGAGCAAAAGAATGATGGATTTAACCCAGATCCTTTGACTGGGGGTGAATGTTTTGATTTGTTGTGCATTCCGTCCATCAATTGTGTGTCTTTTGCTTTCTTCCTCTTTCTGCACATGTCCTACCTCTGTAGGCATAGTTAGAAATTAGCATTTAAAAAACCTTTGAAATTCACTGAAAAAACCACAGGTTTCAGGGACGTAATAGTTAGAAATTAGCATTTAACAAACCTTTGAAATTCACTGAAAAAACCATAGGTTTCAGGGACGTTATAGTTAGAAATTAGCATTTAAAAAACCTTAGAAATTCACTGAAAAAACCACAGGTTTCAGGGACGTTATAGTTAGTTGGACATTTCACTCGTACAAAACCAGAGAAATTCGGCCGTTATAGTTAGTTCAGCTAACTATAACTCGCGCCCCCGCAATGCACTACTGATGACGTCACGTATTACATCATTCATGACATGGTCAGTGACATCACTAATGATATCACTGATGACATCTCAAATGACATCACTGATTACATCATCCACATGATAATCTGATGCACCTCCTCATACCCTAATATAACCTTTGATACACCCACTCTAAAATACAGACTACCATTTTCGAAACCATAGACACACCAATACCAGTAAGTACATACCCACTCACTAATTCCTAGGTCTACACACACATCCACTCATTCACCCATACAGTCACTCATACATGCAGTCAACCATCAATACGGCACTATCATATGCACTCACATATCTATACAGACACACACTGCCACTCATCCATAGAGTTACTCACACACCTAGTCTGTCATGCAAAGAATCAATCCCACTCCCATTTACTCACCTATACAGTTATACACACACCACCTCACTTATTCAAACATATACTAACACATACTTACACTCTTATACAATAACTAATACAAGCACACACTCATCCATACAGCCACAATCACTCACTCTCACATAGTCATTTATATACTCCAACACTCACATATACTGCCTTTCACATATGCAGTTACTCACACATGTACCACTGAGACATCCATTTACTCACCAACACACCCATACAGCCCTTCACAGATGCACTTGAACCCATACACCCAGTGAATCACCCACTCACATATCTATGCACAGAGTCACACCCACCCACACAGACACTCAGGCACCCATACAGATACTCAGACAACCAATCAATAACCCATATAGCCCCTCATTTAGCTACTCACCAACCCATGCAACCGCTTACACACCAACTGACAAACTAAACTGTGAATGTCTGTATCAGTCACTAACCCATGCATTCAGTAAGACACATTTAATCACTCACTTATACAGTCAGTCACGCACCTACTAAATCATCCATTCAGACACTTATACACCCACTCATTCTTCAATACACCTTGGCCTATATATATATAAATCATATTTAAACTTTACAGAAACACAGTCACTGGATGATGTCATCAGTAATGTCACTGACAATGTCATGAATGATGTAATATGTGACGTCATCAGCAGTGCATTGCGGGGGCATGAGTTATAGTTAGCTGAACTAACTATAATGGCCGAATTTCTCTGGTTTTGTACGAGTGAAATGTCCAACTAACTATAACGTCCCTGAAACCTGTGGTTTTTTCAGTGAATTTCTAAGGTTTTTTAAATGCTAATTTCTAACTATAACGTCCCTGAAGCCTATGGTTTTTGCAGTGAAAATATATATATATATATATATAAGTTTAGTTACGGTTCAGAGAATAAAAACCCCAAAGATACACCATGATGATGTGTGTATTGGTTAAGCGCACAATCACCCAGCAGGGTGTCCCTGCACTGAGGAAACAGGCAAGTAGGAGTGATGTACACAGAGAGTGAAAAGGTAAGTTTTAAATGCTTTACGGAAAGAGATATGGTTGCTGATAAGACTTAATGGGAGCGGGAGAGAGTGCCAAACTTTGGGTGCTTGGTAAGAGAACGAGCGGCCTCCCATCTTAGATCAACTTACTGTGCAAATGGAAAGATGCAGCGAGAAGAAGAGCGAAGATTGTGGGTAAGACAAGAAGGGGAAATTTTGTTTTCAAGAAAAGAGGGCCAGTCATATAGAAAGCCTTGGCGTTAAGTACATTGCTTTAAAGTAAATACGGGCAGGAATGGAAAGCCAGTGAAGCTTGGATAAAGCATAAGAAATGTGTGAAGACTGGGGAAGGTTGAAGATGATCCTAGCAGCCGCATGCTGGATGCGAAGAGGACGGATAAGATATTGAGAATTACAGTAGTACAGTTGTGGTATGCAATGTACTCCATCACTCACTCTGCCTGCCACGTTTTGCTCTTGGTAGTCTGCTTTTTTTCTGTGCCATTGGCAAAGTGGTATATTGAGCATGGAGGGCGGGATGAGTTATGATGTGCATTGCATAACATAACTGACATCTTTCAGGAGTTTTCTGGGTTTGCATTCACTGAACCATAACTAACGTTTGTTCTTTTTCAGTGAATTTCTATGGTATTTTTGTAAATGACCTAATTGATGATGATGTCAGAATTTGTAGAGCACACAGCTACTCCGAAGTGTGTACCTGCGCTAAACTCACAGGTAAGATGCTCAGCTTTGAGAAAAGAGCCATGTTTCAACCTCTTTTAATTAAATCTACTCAGATTTAACCAGACGAAGGTCAAGGGGAAGTTTGTTCTAGGTGGCGGGACCCAGATATGAGAAAGGATGCCCCCCTGTTCTGGCACGGCGTATCCTGGGTACCTTGGCTAATGCTCTGTTAGAGGAATAAAGCTTCCTAGCAGGGAGATAGAAAAGAATTCTGGAGGCAAGAAATCTTGGATTACTAAATGCAGAGCTCTGTAGCTGAGTATAACTGCTTTGAACATGACACATTTCCTCACTGGGAGCCAATGTTGAGTGAAGATGAGAGGAAACCCGAGTTCTCAGCGGAAGATTGAGGAGCATATGTGCTGCTGCGTTTTGAACCAGCTGGTGCCTGTTGATTAAACAAACAGGGAGGCAGAGGTATAGTGCGTTTGCATAGTCAAGCCTAGGCGTGATAGGTGCTTAAAGAACTGTTTTCCTGGCTGGTAAGGAAAGGAAATAAAGAGGAGAAGGCCAAACCAAGTCGCTACCACAGCTTTGACTTGGGGCTGAAAGGACAGCGGTTGTCAAACTTAACCTCAAGATTTTCAACCACTTCAGGTTGAGGGCCTAAAGGCAGAGCGCCGTCCGGCCAGGCTGGCCAAACAAGTGGCAAGTTAAGGCCGAAGAAGAGATCTTTGGTCTTATCTGCATTGCCCTTCACCCATTTTGGCTTATGCAGTAGAAGACAGCAGCCAGGCAGGGTTTAATTAAATCCAGCACAATATATTTGCCTTTATTAAAGGAGAAGAGAACATCATTCACCTGGCTGTGCGCAGCTGGGGTTGGCTGCAGGACCTGACCTTTGGACAGACCTGCAGCATTTGCCTGCGCGTTCTACCAGGGTCTTGTTTCAACCATAGCATTTTTTGAGAAAATCAGTTATTGTTAAAATCTTTTTGACAAAATTGACATTCCTGCTATATAAAATGGCAGCAGTGATTGTGATTTTTATCAAAATCGTGATTTTCTTTAATTGACAAACTGATTTTGTTCTGTTTTTGTCTCTATTTTCCACACCTTTGAGCACCACTTAGCATTTCCCAGTGGCTAGGCACTGCTCTTAGTGCCTACCTTTGCTGTGAACTTTTTTCCTATAGTGCAAAAATTACGATGTTGTTCAAAATCATAATTTTCAAGGGATGGAAAAAAAATGTCTCTCTTTGATCAGCCAATCACACGTGTCAAAAAATTCAAATGTAATTGACAGAAATCGTAATTTTGGAAATCATAATTTTAATCAGTCAAGAAATAGAAAAGTGTTAACCGTTCCAAGCCCAACCAGCACCTTTTTAAATGATATCTCACAACCTACGGAATAAATTTACACCAAGCTATGAAAAGTACCCCCTTTGAGTGAGCAGCAACTTTCATGCAACATTTGATGGTAATTCATTAAGTGTTTTTGCCGTAGCTGGGGCAATGATTTCTACAGGAGCTAAAATGGGAAAACACTTTTGTCCCCTGAATGGTACTGGACAAAAATTGGTATGCCAGCTTTAGATATATGACAAGAAAGTGCTAAATTTGGTGCACATTAGTCCATATAGACCAAAATTATAGGCGAAACAAACAAGAATTAGCAAAGCCAATATGTTACAACTTTGCGACCTATTGGCTTTGCCAGTGGTTGTTAGTCATACTGCACAGCAATCCTAATGCTGTGCAGCATGGATAAAGTAAAACGAAAAAAAACTTTTACGCAGATGCCTGCATCATTTGTAGGTGCACACCCCACATTTGCACATGCCTACAAAATGATGAGGCCCCATTTTTTGTTTTTAGAATTGATGTAATTTAAAATGTCATGAGAGATTATATATTAGACATCTAAGCTGTGCATGCTGGGGGTGCAAGTCATAGTCTGCTCAGTAACCTATAAATCTTAAATTTCAGTGGGGTTTTTTGTTTTAAAACAATAGTTTTTATATTATTACAAGGCCTAACTAATATAATTTTAACCTTTGTTTTTCGGAGTGAATTTCTAGGGGTTTTTTCACGTAAAGTTAGATATTATTACCATACCCAACTATAACATCACTTTAACCTTTGGTTTTTCAGTGAATTTCTAGGGTTTTTAAGTGTAAATTAAGATCTTATTACTATTCCTAACTATAACATCACTTTACCTTTTGTTTGTTTTCAGTGAATTTCTGAGATTTTTTTTATCAGATTCACCCATCTCCTTCACTGAGCATACCTTTTGACCCTATGCCATAGAGGGTTGGTCACAGGGCATTGCCTGCAGCCAGGCCTTGAGCCCAAACCCCTCCCTGCAGGTGGTCAAACCCCCCACCCACCACACACGGTCTTCAGCCATGCTCAGTACGGTTTGCCCGCAGGGCCTGCATGGGTGGCCAACCCGACGAGGCTCAGCCAATGCTCCATTGCTGGCACACCCCCCACCGTTGTGGAATCCCCCATGGACACCTACTCATAGTTTTCTTTTCCACAGTACTCCCACAGGACTTAAGCAGTTGATGGGGAAAAAAAGCCCTCTTGGCCCCTCAGAATGCTCTATTTTTTCAGTTTGCTATACTGCGGTAGTCCCGCTCGACTTACACCTAACACAGGACCAGCAGTCCAGATATTACTAACATTTTAATGTTGATTTCTCAAAAATGGCTGAACAGATTAACATCAAATCACAAAAAGCACACTTTCAGAGTAAAGATCTAGCTTCTGCCAAATTTGGTATTAGTCTGTTCATCTTTTTCATCTAAAACACTTCTTAAAATTCCTATGGGAAACTGCATGTGGAAAATGCATTTTGGGAAGGAACTGAAGTGGATTAACTTTTTTTCCAAGTTTTGTAAAGATTTGTCAAACAGCTCCAAAGTTGTTAGCAAAACAAAAAAGCTTTGGCAAAGCCAAAAGGTCTCTCCTATGTGAGAGCTATTGGCTTTACTCATGTCTTTTAGCCATGTTGTACAGCACCGTGGTTGCTGTTCAACATGGCTAAAAGTTAGTGGCATAGAGTAGATTGGTGTAGAGTGGAATTGTGTGGAATGGAGTGACGAAGAGTGCCATAGAGGGACATTGTGTGAAGTGGCATGGCGTAGAGTGGAGTGGCAAAGAGAAGACTGGAGTGGCGTAGAGTGCCATAGAGCAGAGTGGAGTAGGGTGTCATAGAGTAAAGTGGCGTAGAGTGGACTGGTGTAGCATAGAGTGGCATTGTGTAGCGTGAGGTGGCGTGGAATAAGCCAAACAATGCAGGCGTAGATAAAAAAAAAAAGTCAAAAAATGTGTTCGAAAATAGAACAAATGGAGAAAGCAGCATAAGAACTGGAAACCAATGAAGTGTTCTGAAACGCTCAACTCAATCGCAGCACAATCATCCTACAGACACCAATTAAGTTGAATCAACCTGCACCTGGTCCATGCTCCGCAGAAAGAAAAGGAAATGACGCATGGCACGCACTGGCCAAATAGGAGACAGCAAAGAAGAGTTACAATGGAGCCAACAAATGGTAAGCAATGGGCGGGCTCCAAGTCCTTTGCTGTTAAAAAAAATACCCCTGCAACTACAGCATATGCACGGCATGCACTGTTGCAGGCGAGACCTAAAAACTCTCTTCCTGTGGAAACTATGACACGGTGCTGACCGCCACAGAGTAATTTTGTGTGTTTTATAATTTATTTTTGCAAACCACTGCATGCCACTTGTACACTGACATTTTTGATTTTTATCAGTTTTACAAATGTAATTCTCCTTGCATATGTATACAGATAAACAAACAAAATAAAAAGAACATCGCAGGCTTGTTAATGCAGGCATTTTGGTTTTGCCAATATTTTTCAAGTCTGGGCTTAAAATATTCACTGAATAAAATATATTCATTCACCATCGCCAAACTGTTAGACGAGTGAATGTAAAATATTCACACATCAGAGAAACGCTTATCGAATGAAGTATGTACGAGCAGAAATGTGACACGGATTTTAAATACATTTTTCATGAGTAACATTTACTATATCCGTGAGTTCCATTCCCCGAAATACTAATACTGAATCATCTCATAACGTGTCTCTCGCCCGACCCTCGTGATTTGGAAGTCGAATATTCCTGAATCACTTTCCTTAGGAAAGGCTTCCTAATGTGTATGTTAAATGTATCTTGTTTACGAAAGCGCACGTGTTTGGCAAACAGAACATAATACAGCTATTTAGTGAAGTATACAGCGCCTCCTGTCGGGCATGAGATGTTCAACCAGTCCTGTTAGGCGGATCCTCGCTTTATGTTCTACAAAAACAACATTGAATAAGCTACTCATAATTCACATGGGAGGACTTGGTAGCTCTGTAAAAAATACACCAGATAATCAAATTACATCGGTAGGCATGTCAGTTTCCAACGTTGGCCATCCTCGTGATTGGGGTGCCCGCGCCCATTCATCTATCTATCCCTTTCATTCGAGTTAAATTCTGCGGCTGCTTTAGCCACGGTATGGCCCTTTTAAATGTAGTGTGTGGGGAGCAGGGGGTGGAGCCCATCGGGGTGTGCCAGCAGCAGCAAACAAAGGGCCCTTCTGCTCTTTAAGCGGCACAGCCGGCTGGAGCGAGGGGGACTGCGATCTAAAGGAAGACGCGGGTAAGCCACAGGAAGAGCTAGGCATCCCCAGAAACAACCTCTCCCCGACAGAGCCTACAAGGAGCGGGGGGGGAACAGGGACCGTATCGGAACAACCCCTCACAGGAAGATCCACCCCTACAGGAACAACCTCCGCGAATGAGGACCGGATGCAGGCATCCTCGACTACTATAGGAACAACACGCTCGCTCTTTACCGGAGGAAGGTCTGCTATATTATCCTAAAACCTCCAACCCCCATGCTCGTGGCAGCAGACGCTGCAGGAGGAAAGTCGAGGAACGACCGAGAACCGCTTCCACACCCAGCTGCAGCGGTACGGCTCAGGGGCGACCGGGCATCTGCTGTAATAGGCTTATATTGTTGGAGCTTCAGGCGTTTCCTCGTGCACAAACACCACTTCCTAAGCCGACCTCCAACCGTCTCTTGGCCTCCGCCTGGCAAGGGGCGCAATAGACACACGCTTACGTTGCAACTTCGAAGGAACCGCTCTAGGACGGGGTCAGGAAGTCCCTCGCCCAATACCGACTCCGATAAGCACTCTTTGTACCAACGGACATTTGCCCAAGTAAGGACACCTCAGTATTTAATTATTTCACTTTAGTATAGCGCCTCGGGCTACCTTTGGGTTACTTTAGAGAGCTACGTCTTGAAAACGCCATAGAGGAGACTTGAGCCTCCAGCCCAACACGCAGATCCCAGATTTTCGCTCTTCCTACGTTTTAAGCAGTAAGACAGAAAGAACTACCAACGAAGACGCCGAGATATGGAGATATAATTGATATTTGGTGTTTAAACATCTCCCAACCCTCCTGGTGATAGCTGTTTTGCTGGATGCCCACCTCCTTACCTGGTACCCCCCATTTCACACAGTACTCGCCACCTCTGCAGGTGCTTGCTAGCTGGTTTACTTGGGCAGAAGCTCGAGCCACTTAGCTCACGCCCTCGCTAACCTAGAAGTCTACTACCGCAGCCATCATGAACGGCCTACCAATGCCACCCGCGGCGGCAGGCATCGCCAGCCCAATAGAGGGTTTGCCCCCTCTGCCCAAAGGCCTCAGCGGCCTCCTCAACTCCAGTGGCGGCTCGTGGCGTGAGGTCGAGCGCGTGTACAGCAAGAAGACTCGTATCCAAGACGACCTGAGCCGCGCGCGCCGCTCCAGTGCTGCTGATGCTGTGCGGCGCACCGGAAGACCTCTGAACCTGGACGCTGCGCTGGCCATACTGCGCAAGGAGATGGTAACGGCCCCGTTTTATCACTTCGAACAGATATGTTGTGTTGTTGTTATTACGACTTTGCTCTAGCGGAATTCCAATTGACAAGGTATCAAGTTATTTTTAATAGACCCAGTTGGCATAATTTGGGGCTATCTACTTAATTATATGGAAATAGGGACATTTCAATGAGTATTTGAAATGCGCACAGAAACCAGGGAATTGTCTGAACATAAGTAAAATACAATGCATTAGAGTAGATTAAAGGTGCAACAGTTATACTTCATGCTTCTCTAGGCCTAAGCAGGTTGTCAATGTACCTGATACACATGTTGTCAATAATATTTATATACGTTCCGTTTGTGGACCACGTGCTCTATGCGTAAAAGAAGCTAACGCTACGCTTCCTGTAGTTAGGGTGACCACTTCCTTCCAGGTCATTATGGACATGTTTTCAGTCATGACTTTAGTGTTGTAACCTAATGCATTCTGGGTGCTGTAGTCTTGTTTTGCTTCTAGTACACCACGTAGACTAACAGACCTGAAATTGGCGATTTAGTGGTAAAAAGCTCAGGTCTGCGGACAGTGTCTGTAGTGATCTGGAGTCACCTGGTCACCCGAGTGGCACTTAAGGTAGATGAATTGCATAGATGTCTGTGCTGTTTTCCACTTTAATGCGCAGGATGGGTGTTCGCCACTCTGCAGTGCATAAACCTGAAAGTCATTGCTGCTAAATGGTATAGCATTGTAAATTCCAATTTCACAGATTACCCTTGCCTTTGTTTAAGTGCCATCACTTTCGCAATTTTAAAACGCAGAGATCAGGTATTCTTATGGTGTTTTAGGATCCATTCCTTAAATGGGCCATCTTTAAATAACCTACATCTTAAATTTGCAAATTCATTATTTGATTTGAATTGCTCAAAGATAACACACCGGTTACAAAATACAATCAAAACCTAACGTTATCATCCTTACATTCGTACAGATCATAAATTGTCCTTGGTAAAAAGGGCAGACTAACTTGCACCACTGAAGTTTGTAATTGACGATCTCAACTCTGCCTAACACACTGGATCAGATTTTCTCTCCAGTCTTTGACTACTAGACAATAAAATCATGCCCTTATCCTCGTCTGACCACACTTCAGTCTCAACCAAATTTAAGATCTCCAGCACTCTAGATGAAAGGACCACCATCTTTAGCTAGAGCAGGAGACATTAAAGTTTCTCATCCTGATGTGTGTATGTATGTAGTGATATAGGTAGCCTATATCACAGTAAGGGGTGCATGCACCACCTTACCCAGGCTGCAGTAGCAGACCTGTGGTGTCATTTTGGATGGCCTTCCAGGGGTGGCACAATACATGCTGCAGCCCCTGGTAGGCCTCTGAGGTACCTATGCCCTGGGTACATAGTATACCATATACTAGGGACTTATAAGGGCACTCCAGATTCCAATCAGAGATGTGCCTAAGGCACATGGAAACCATTTTAAAGAGGAAGCAGCTAGGCTGGGGCCCTGAATAGCAGGATCCCAGTCCAACTAAGTCATAAACCAGCAAAACACCAGGAAAAAAGTGGGGGCAACCATCTAGTCAGATTGAAGAACCGGGCCTTTGGGCCTGGCGGCGCAGGGCACGCCTGAAATCTTCGGGTTCACCTGCCTTGTTGCACAGAGACACGGAATACTCTGTTGGCGTAGAAAACCAAGTTTATTAGCTGCAGCTAAGCACAGTTGTCCAAGAAGTACATCAAGTAGGTTCTCAGGAGACTGCCACTTGACTCCGTGGCTCACAAGCTTTTATCGTCGAAATACATCTGTACAAACATACACCCATCGCACAAATTTTTAGGCAATCAGGAGAGTTTGAAAACAAGATATTGTGTCACCAGAATGCTCTCTGCTTACATGTTGTGTGTTATCCAGCCCCCAAAGTTAATCAATACTGGTACCCATAGTTCGGTGTTTGCAATGGCAGGACATATCTGTATGCTTCAAGAGGAAGGTTACGAAGTAGGAAAACACAGGGAGAGAATAGCGAAGGCCAGAAGATAAGATATGGCGAGAGGAGAATACTAAAGGCTAACAGATAGTTGATACGGGGAATAGGTAGTCCAGACAAGGATTAGTTAGGCCGGCTGGTGTCTGAGATTGGTTTAAGGACAAGGACGGAGGGGTTTTTGACACGTTGCAGTCCAAAAGGGCAGAGACACTTCGCTCATCGAGCAGCCTGTGTAAAGGCAACACAAAAATGGCGGTGACTGTAAGATGGGGTCAAAATTAAAGAACCTCAGACCCTCCTTTTGCCATTACGCAGGCAATACACAAAGACTCACGCTAATCTGAATCAATGTCGATGGTCATGAAGTCGTCAAGCTGTTGCTGCAACATCATCTTCATATTCTCCGTTTTCTGTGGCATGGGTCTTGGGACACACATAATAGCACAAAGACCACATATTGCGGGGCCACATTGTAAACAAAGGCAACACGAGAAGATGATGGCCAAAACTACTCCAACAAAGGTCAATACCTTCCATCCCCATGTGGACAGTAGTTCCCAAAACCATCCCATCAGAGACCAATTTCCTTCGTCCTGGTGGATGGACTCAGCAATGTGGTGCAATTTAGAGATGGCCTGGTATACTGTAGGGGCGTTATCAGGTATATAAATGCAACAACTCGATCCAATTAATGTACAGACTCCACCACGATCTGCGAGAATGATGTCTAACACCATTCTGTTCTGTAATGTCATAAGGCGATCCGCCTGAAGCTCAGCAGTGATATTACTCAGTGCTCCGACAGTTTCATTTATTGTTGCCTCAACTACCCGAATGAGATGTCTGATATTTCTACTATTGGCCATAGGGCCCCAAAATGGGAGGAATCCTTTAAGGAATTCACCTCCTTCCTGTCCTGCTGTGTCCTCCAAAGCAATAACCCTCTGCCGTACCTTGTCTTGTGATGTCCCGAAGGAGCTGTATATGTTGGAGGGAGGAGAAAAGCCATATAACAAGTCCCTGAGAAATCGGCTGGTAACCATGTATAGGCTCTGTCATGGCAGATGAAATATGTTCCTTGAGATGCTACCAATGGTGGAGACGTTCGGGATGTATAGATATATGTAATATTACAAGTGCTCTTTCCCAATTGAGCCTTAGGATTTTGACCATTGGCTTGGAGACATAGGTGACCTTGGTGGGGTACAGTATATATAGGTGGGGATCCTTTCCTTAAGGCTAGTGACATAATGTGTCACATTCCAGTCAATGTATGCTTATCGCTCGTCGGTGGGGAATTCACTAAATGTTTTATAATGTTTTGACATAGCCACTATTCCCTTTATTAGTGAATTATGACTAACGTCAATTCCATCCCTATACGGACCAACAGGATGTTGATGTTGGTTCTCATAGGCATTGGCAAACATAGAGGTGTAAGCCCAAGCAGATCCTTTTAGGGAGAAGGGTAGAACTAAATATGGCATTCCCTTATCTGTATTATGGGGTAAAAGTCCACAAACCCAACAATCGGTGGTATTGATTACTAATTGATGCTGGTGTAATAGCTGGATGAATGAATTGTTGAGATTCCATTCTCCTAATTTTTCATGCCCTGGTAGCGTATAGAATTGGTGTGGGGAAATAGTGCGAAAAGGTATGGGCTGAGAGGTAGATATAGGTACAGATGCTGGCTGCAAAGTGTGAATAACCCAACCCACACAAGCTAATAAAACACATAACAAAGTTAACACACATAATACTACGCCACATCTATTAAATAGTGATTTACAATATTTTTCCTTCATTTTGGTTCTTTTATCAATTTCTGATTCACCGGAAGTCATCCCCTAAAGTGTTGCTCGTGGCAATCTTCCTATCTCACTCAGTTGTGGTTATTGGCCGTCCTATGACACTGCAAGTCCTGCAGACCTAGTGCCACTACTCAGGTCACAAACTAAGTCTCCTACCACGACCCTGCAACTAAAAATGGGATGAGTCCAGTATCACATAAGGAAGAAAATATATACAATTCAAAAATTCAAAAATGCAATCTAAGAAATAAAAAATGCAGTTTAGGAACGAAGGGGAGAAAAATAAAAATAAATTTCAAATGTCTTTGGCCACTCTAGGCCTCAGATTGTATCTATCTTTGTTTGGCACAGTCTGGTCTTGAAAAAGTGTCTCTGGATCAGTTGTATCTATTCTGAGATGCGATGGTACAGCTTCTTGCAAAACATCATCGTCCTCTTTCTCAGTCCGAGTCCATTCTAGGTGTGCATCGCCAAAAGGTACAAACCGGGGAACTCTCTCTCCTTCACAATCACCTATACCTTCGCGGACCCATTGATCAAAAGGCAAAGGCAAGGGTACCCTTTTGCAGTGCACACCATGGATCCAGTTCTTTTTCCCAACGACTTTTACGGCTGTACGTGTCGTCAGCAGGACCTGTCTTGGCTCCCGCCAGCGAGACTCCAAATTCCTCTTCCTCTGAAAATTCTTAAGGCACACCCAGTCGCCAGGTTGGAGGGTGTGCCCAGGATCCGAGGAAGCCTGTGGCAAGGTGTCTTGTACCTGCTGATGGAGAACACGCAATTTAGTGGTGAGGTCATGCAAATAGTCAATTAACATTGGGTATTCTATGTCAGAGTACTTCTTGGGTCTAGGGACACCCCAGACATTAGCTGGGCGTCCGAACACAATCTCATATGGGCTAAGTCCCACACGAGAATGAACAGTTGTTCGAGTTGACAAGAGGGCTAGAGGTAAGGCGTCGGGCCAGGCAAGACCTGTGCTGGCTTGTATCTTTGCAAGTTTAAGCTTGAGAGTGCCATTATAGCACTCTACCAAACCCGCTGACTGAGGGTGGTTTGCCGCGTGGAATTTTTGCTTAATCCCAAGACCTGCACATACTTTCTGCATGATTTGACCCACGAATTCACTTCCATTGTCACTCCAGACAATTCGAGGTAAACCAAACCTCGGGAAGTATTCTTTCAGAAGGACCTTAGCTGTAGACAAGGCAGTATTATCCTTTAGGGGTAGGCCTCTATCCATCTAGAAAAGGCACATACCACCACAAGGACATACTTTAGGTTTCTGCATCTCTCCATATGAATGTAGTCTATCTGCACTACCTCAAAAGGATACGTTGGGGGAGCAAAATGGCCTGCTGGGGTTGGTGTCCCTCTTCCTGGGTTGTGCATCAAACAAACAATGCAATGTTTAACAAGATTGTCTGCACATTTAGGAATCCCTGCATTCTGCCATACCGGAGCCAAAAGCTTGCATATTCCTTTCGCACTGATGTGGGCTGGACCATGCGCCATAGTCACTACTGGAAGTACATAGGCGTCTGGTAACAGCCAACGTTGGTGTTCTGATAATTCTATCCAACATCCTGTCGCATCCAAAATTCCTGTACTATCTCTCCACTTACTCAATTCTTTCTCTGTAGCCTCTTCCTGAATCATTTTCACACTTTCTATTGTGTCCTCACACATTCCTCCTTGACTGACCCATCTAGCAGGTCCAGCAACATACATATGACTCGTCACATCTCTCGCTGTCTCTTTCGCTATCTGATCCGCAAAAGCGTTTCCTTCACCCACATAATCAGTGATCCTTTTATGCGCACTACACTTCACAATTGCTATGTGAGTGGGTAAAGTAAGTGATTCCAAAAGGTCATTCACTAACTGACCATGCTGTATTTTAGTACCATGTGAGGTAAAGAATCCTCTTTCCCTCCAAAGGCGGCCAAAACTGTGGGCCACCCCAAATGCATATTGGCTGTCAGTGAACACATTCACTCTCTTCCCTTCAGCCAATACACAAGCTCTAGTCAGAGCTATCAATTCAGCTGCTTGGGCTGAATTCTGCCTAATGCGTGCTGTCTCCACAATCGTATGCAAAGTGGTAACAGCATAGGCTGCAGTCGTTTCACCATTGGGGAGCTTAAAACACGAACCATCCACCCATAGGATCCCATCCGGGTCCAGGAGCGGCGTATCTTTTAAATCAATCCTACCTTTTGTCTCCTCTGTACGGAGAAAACAATCATGTTGCTCTTGAATGTCTTTCTCTACTGGGATTGGTAACAATGTAGCTGGATTTAGGGTATTACATCGCTTGATGTGCACGTGACTAGCCAAGAGCGTCAGCTCATACCCCGATAAACGGGCGCTCGTAAGATGCTGGGTTTTTGTCCTGTTTAAAAGTGTATCCACTGCATGTGGCACCATGACAATAAGCGTATTGTCTAGCACCAATCCAGCAGATTGGCGAATAGAAACTGCTGCTGCTGCTGTAGCTTTCAGACAACTAGGTAATGCTTTAGCTACAGGGTCTAACGTAGCCGAAAAATAAGCACACGGGCGTTGTTTGTCACCAACTTGTTGTGTCAAAACTGACAACGCGCAACCTTCTCTCTCGTGCACATAAAGTGTGAAAGGTTTGCTGTAATCCAGAGTACCCAACACAGGAGCAGAACACAAGGAAGTACGCAAATCAGTAAAACTTTTCTGGCATTCCTCTGTCCAAGGGAGAGGTTGGGGGTATCTTTAAGGGTAAGTGCTAACAAAGGTTTCGCTAACAAAGAAAAATTCGAATCCATTGTCTGCAGTAAGAGGTAATTCCTAAAAAGGCACGCACCTCTCTCTGTGTGCATGGTACAGACATTTGTGCAATTGCTTGGATTCTCTCTGGGGTCAACCGCCGTCCCTCCTTCGACAAGAGATGACCTAAGTAGGTAACCTCTTGGCGACAATATTGTAATTTAGAGGGTGAAACCTTATGATGAAGGTCAGACAAGTGATGCAACAGTGAAACAGTAACCCGTTTACAAATTTCCTCAGAATCAGCAGCAACTAGCAGATCATCTACGTACTGAATAAGGGTGGCACCTGGAGGCAAAGTGAAAGCATCGAGCTGAGTTTTCAAAGCCTGACTATAAATGGAGGGACTTTCACAATAGCCTTGAGGTGCGCGCTTGAACCGGTAGCTTCGGCCTCCCAAAGAGAAGCCAAAATATCCCTACTTTCCTCAGCAATGGGAATGCTAAAGAAAGCATTCTTAAGGTCAATGACCGAAAACCAGGCAGCTGAGGCAGGTATCATTGTCAATAAAGCAGTGATATCTGGGACGACAGGTAACTGGGGTACAACGATCTTGTTGACCTCCCGGAGATCGATTACAAAACGATAAACCGGTGGCTGGGAAGAGTCAGTACGTTTAAGGACAGGCAGAACAGGACTATTACACACATTTCCTCTAGTCTCTTCAACCACACCTTTCTCAACCAAATCATAAATGATAGCCATCAGCGCTCTCTCACCATCACTCGAAATTCTATACTGAGGAATGCGAGGTAACCTAACTGTGAGAAGTTGGCCTGGTATATGCTGTTCACTAATTAAAGTGGACACCTTGCACCAGGGCAAATCGACTCTTATGGTAGATAGGTTTAAGACAACCTTTTAAAGAAAGCTATCCTAGTGGTAGCTGTGGAGAGCAGCCTTCAGGCTAAGTCTCGGAGGAATGTAAAGCAGCTTGTTTTACCATATAATCTCTTGAATCACCAAATGAAAAGACACCACACAGGTATATATATCAAATATATATGTATTTATTTCTAAATAACTCTCTACTAATCTCTTTATGAGATTAGAAGACAAACATATGCACAAATCAACGTTTCACAATAAGTTAAGCACAAAATATGGCTGGGGCCCTAGGGGCGTACCAGACCATATACTAAGTAAGAGACTTAGACACAACGACTTGCAGGGAGACAAGGCCTAGGGCCTTCAGAAGTGCTGGGGCCTCACGAAACCACCCAAGGCAGGTAAGTAAAGGACCCACGGGGGACGCGTGCAGTGTGGATACACAGGCGCGAATCGCCGTTAACTTCAATGGGGCAAGTCGCGGTTGGAAATAAAGAGTTTTAGGATACTTCGGGAGAACCTACAAGCAAGTCACTTACAGGGTAAGTAGTTCTAGGGCCCACACCCACAGGAGCACCGTAGTGCTGGAGTTACCTCACCCAGGGAAGCCGGGTGCACAGGTGTCCTTTGGTGTCGGGTCGCGGCGTCGTTTTCAATGGCGAACAAAGAAGACTTGCTGCTTGCGGGAGCTGGAGAAGTGTCCGGTGGAATCCAAGCCTGGATTCTGAAGAAGGATGACCTGAAAGCAGAGGGGACAGTGTTCAAAGTCACTTGGCAGTGACCCGGGGCAAGGAAGATGGATGCCCACCGTCGTCGGTCGCTTCAGGTCGGTTGCAGGTGCCTTGACTCTTCAGCCACGTGGTCCAGGAGGCGTCGACGACGACCAGGAGCTGGATTCGGTGTGTCCCTCGACGTCTGCAGCTGACTGCGGTGTCGGCAACTCGATCGGAGCCAACAAGCCTTGGCAGCCGCAAGTCTCGGGGAGATGAAGAAAAGTCGATGGCGCAGACCAGCAAGGTCTGTGGAACTCACCCAGCGAGGGTAAGTCAGGGCAGGCCTGGAGCAACCAGGGAGCCCTTCGGTTTCTTTAAGAAGTCTTCTGGGGACCCACAAGCCAGCGGGCAAGGGATCGCGAAGACACCTCGGGCGGAATCACTCAACAGGGGCCCACGGTCACTCGGGACGGTGTAGGCCTCTGATCTTCGGAGGGATTCCTGTTGGAGGTCGGGACCACACGTGGTCCAAAGCACAAGTTCGTAGAACGTTGTGAAGGGGTTGCACTCGACAATAGTGCACGGTACCCAGGGGTCGCGGTTCCTCGTTACTCGTGGGGTCCACTTGCCTCAGCTTCGCTGGGGACTCACGATGGCCTGGGAGAGGTCAGGAAATCCACTTCTTGGGCTGCAGGGACCTCGGACTCCGGCGGGAGCGGCGTAGTTTGCGACCGTCGTTGTCGTTTTTGGTGCCTGCCAAGCAGGGGAGTCACTCCTTGACTCCAAGGGAGATTCTTCTGTCTTCCAAAGGTAGTGGAACGTCGAAGGGCCAGGATTCTTCTGTAGAGCGTCGTCCAGGGGTTATCTGCTTTGCAATGGCAAGGTTCCCCCTCTTAAACTAAAAAGAGGGGATGGACTAGCTCTATGACCCCACCTATGGGAGGGTCAAGGGAGGGGGTGGCTACACCCACTTCCCTTTGTCCAGTTTCGTGCCAGAGCAGGGGCAGGTAGCCCCTGAGCTGGTTTGAACTGGCATATGCACAGAGGAGCCTTCTGCTCCCCAGTGCAGGACTTCAAAGCACTCTAAGAGTGCACCCACCCAGCCCCAATACACTAAACCCTGTCTGGAAGGTGGTTACACCTCCCTGTGACAGGATGCCTATTGTTGGGCTTCCTCCACTGCGAGTTTCGGTCATCAGCAGGAGGGCAGCCCAGTGTCTGTGACTGGTGGCATCCATTTTGTGATGCCAGGGCTCTTTAGGATTCTACCGCGTTTCCACAGCAGGTACATGTCTTATCCCTCTAGAAGGGTGGAATGCTACTCCCGCCGCCAAGATTGGCGGGGGGGTAGTATTCCAAGATGTTTGACACCAAACACGACATGTTTTGATGCAGCCATTCCAAAGTTAGCATTTACCGCGAGGATATAATGCACTTAAGAGTATATGGTTTAACCGCATCCACAAACAGCACCAGAGAATGGACTCTGAGAACTGCAGAGGGGCCCTGCTCATGCAGAGGCACCCCCTCACATAGAAGCCAAGCACCCTGCCCTCAGGATTGATAGGGCCTGCCTTAGGGGTGACTGATAGGTTTATATGTGTGTGCAGGAGAGATATAGGAAACCTATATCTCAGTGAGGGGTGCTAGCACCACCTCACCCAGGCTGCAGTAGCAGGCCTGTGGTGTCAGATTTAGACTGCTTCCCAGGGGTGGCATAACATATGCTGCAGCCCCTGGGAGGCCTGTGAAGTACCTATGCCCTTGGCACCTAAGGTACCATATACTAGGGACTCATAAGGCACCACAGTATCCAATCACTAGTGCACCTAGAGTGCACTCCATGTCATTTAGAGAGAGAGCAGATAGACTGGGGCCCTGAATAGCAGGGTCCCAGTCCAACTAAGTCATAAACCAGCAAAACACCATAAAAAAGTGGGGGCAACCATATAGTCAGATTCCACCTTCCTACATAACCCCCCCAAACGAAAGGAGATAAGGCTAACCTTGACCAGTTGAGCCTATATTGACTAAGTGGCCATATAAGGAAGCACCTGCACTAGCATGGTTGCCCCCTATGTTATGGTCCACTAAGCAATCCTCGCCCTAAGGGTATGAGAGGGTCTCCACCATGGGGAATCACTACCTCTGGTGTGCTTAGGTAAAGTACAAGGCCGGTGAGGTGTCTGAGTAGGGAAGTGAGGCCCTAGGAATGTTGGCCTCAGCTTCCTCAGATCACTGGTCACCATGTATGCCTGTCTTTCCATGACTGAGTTGCACTTTGCTCTAAGGGTCAACCTTTGGCTGCCTACAGCTGGGGGTTGGGTCCCTTTGGATGGAACACTGGAGGGACATGGCAGGTTTGGAACCTTCTGGTCCCAGGTTTGCCCTTGCCTACCAGAGTCCTTCTGGGGGAGGTCCCTACATAAAGGTATGGGGGATCCCTCAGTGTGTAGAGGAATTTTCACCTGGCTAGGGCTACTAGACTGGGTGCCCCTAATCTGCTGATGGGGGCTTCCTCTGGACAGGGGGCCCGGGGGTCCACTGACCTCCCTGACCTCTGCAGCCCTGGGCTGACTGAGGCAGGGTAGAGAGGGGCAGGTTACCTGCTCCAGACTGGGTACCACCTTGGAAGGGTCCTCTGCCATCAGGGGTGTGGCCAGGCCAGGCCTGACTACCTCTGTGGCAGTTCCTTCACTAGGGGTAGGGTCAGTTCCCTGAGGAGGCTGACCCTTACCTACTGTCTGGGGGAAGAAGACTTTTCTTCAACCCTTGTGCTCTCTTTCGGGGAGAGTGGGCCATTCTTTCAGGCTCCATCTCTCCAAATTCTTGGGCTGGGGCTGTGGCCATCACAGCCCCACTAACCTTGCAGGGACGCCCAACATCCTAAGATGGGTTTGGTGTTCAACTTCAGCCCAGGCTGAAATTTCCAAATCATTGCCCATCAGGCAATCTACAGGTAGGGTTGGGGACACTGCCACTCTTTGGGCCTGTGACCCCTCCCAGCTGAGATTGACTATGGCCATGGGGTGATCTGTTCTGACACCATCAATGTTGGTCACCTGGTATTTAAACTCAGGTAAAAGCTGGTGAGGGGGGACTAGTTTCCTGCCACCATGGTGACACTAGCCCCTGTGTCCCTAAATGCCACAGCTTTCTGACCATTAATCATTGGCTCCAGTCTGTACCTGCCCAATGCTATGGGACCCATGGTAAAGGTGGCATATCCTACACCACCATCAGAATCTGAGGAGTCTGTTGAGGGGGTCCTGTCTAAACTAGGGCCCACCTCTGTTCCTCTTGCAAAAGCACCTAACTTTTGGGTGCACTACTCCCAACTGGAGGATTACTACTGGTAGTACCAGGAGGGGTGGTAGTAGTTGTTGGAGGAACATTTTCTTTATTGCCATTCCTGGGACAACTGGGATCAGATTTCCAGTGCCCAGGCTTTTACAGACATGGCAATAGGGTTTCTTTTCAGGAGAGGAAGGAGTTTGGGACCCACCCCCAGAAGAGGAATTTTGGGGCCCTGTAGTGGACTTATCCTTGGATTTATCCCCACCTTTCTCTTGGGACTTGGTAGAATCTTTCTTGTGGTCACCACCCTGATTCTTAGGCCTTACTCTGGTTCTGACCCATTTGTCTGCCTTCTTTCCCAATTCTTGGGGAGAGGTCAGATCAGAGTCCACCAGGTACTGGTGTAAAAGCTGGTTTTGACAATTATTAAGGATCTGTTCTCTCATCATTAGATTATAAAATCCTTTGAAATCAGTAACCCTACTGCCAACCAGCCAACCCTCCAGAGCCTTGGATGCACAATCTACAAAGTCTGTCCAGTCCTGAGTCTGTGCCTTCTGGGTATCTCTGAACTTCAACCTGTACTCTTCAGTGGTTAAGCCAAACCCATCTATCAGTGCACTCTTCAGGACCTCATAATTATCAGCATCCTCTTCTCTAACAGTGAGGAGCTTGTCTCTACCTTTATCTGAAAAGGAGAGCCACAAGATTGCTGCCCACTGCTTTTGGGGGACCTGCTGTACTCTACAGGCCCTCTCCATAGCAGTTATCCACTTGTGGATATCATCCCCACTCTGGTAGGGAGGAACAACCTTGCTCAGGTTCCTATGGTCAGGGACATATTCTCTGCCTCTAGGGACACTGTTGCTGCCACCAGGGGGTTCTAAACCCTCCCTTCTGGAAGCTCTCTGGATCTCCAGGGCTTCTCTATCCAGTGCCAACTGCTTGGTTCTGAGGGCCACTTTGGCTTCCTCATACTGGAGCAGTTTGCACCTTCTCTCAGAGGAGGTCTCTCTTAAGTTAAAGTATGAGCTCCTCTCTTGGACAAATTCTCTGCCAGAGTGATAAGAGTGCTCAGATTCCCTGGAAGGGGATCTGTGCCTCTCATCCACTCTGCCAGTTCTCTTAGGGAGAACTCCTCTGTCCTGTTCAGGCTCCTTGAAGCCTGGCCCTTCAACCACAGAGTCTTGGTCATTCGGATTGTCCTCATCTGACCCAGATACTATGATTGACCCACCCACTGATTCAGACCCCTTAGCTCCTAGAGCCAATCTAAGGTCATCTGCTGTCAGCAGATCTATCAGGTGTAGTGTTGAGGGACTCTGTCCTAGTCTCAGGTGTCTGTCAACACACATGGCTCTCAAGTCAGAGAAAGCCATGTCCTTATACTGAGGCTGAGTGGATCCACTGGGTCCACCCTTTAAGGACATTCTAGTGTTGTGCAGTGTTGTACTACCTACACTAGTTTGTGGCCTACTGATCCTAGCTTGAGCTGTGGAAAGGGTGTGCTATCCCTTGGCACACAGCTCTAAGTTCAGTAGAACTTATTGATACTAAGCTTGACTTTATATGTACCTTGAGTACCTATAATGGTTTTCAGTTAGTAATTCAAATAGAGATTTTCTGGTAAAACAATGGCAAGCTGGAATCCCACACGCTGCCCACCAATGTGAGAAGTTGGCCTGGTATATGCTGTTCACTAATTAAAGTGGACACCTTGCACCAGGGCAAATCGACTCTTATGGTAGATAGGTTTAAGACAACCTTTTAAAGAAAGCTATCCTAGTGGTAGCTGTGGAGAGCAGCCTTCAGGCTAAGTCTCGGAGGAATGTAAAGCAGCTTGTTTTACCATATAATCTCTTGAATCACCAAATGAAAAGACACCACACAGGTATATATATCAAATATATATGTATTTATTTCTAAATAACTCTCTACTAATCTCTTTATGAGATTAGAAGACAAACATATGCACAAATCAACGTTTCACAATAAGTTAAGCACAAAATATGGCTGGGGCCCTAGGGGCGTACCAGACCATATACTAAGTAAGAGACTTAGACACAACGACTTGCAGGGAGACAAGGCCTAGGGCCTTCAGAAGTGCTGGGGCCTCACGAAACCACCCAAGGCAGGTAAGTAAAGGACCCACGGGGGACGCGTGCAGTGTGGATACACAGGCGCGAATCGCCGTTAACTTCAATGGGGCAAGTCGCGGTTGGAAATAAAGAGTTTTAGGATACTTCGGGAGAACCTACAAGCAAGTCACTTACAGGGTAAGTAGTTCTAGGGCCCACACCCACAGGAGCACCGTAGTGCTGGAGTTACCTCACCCAGGGAAGCCGGGTGCACAGGTGTCCTTTGGTGTCGGGTCGCGGCGTCGTTTTCAATGGCGAACAAAGAAGACTTGCTGCTTGCGGGAGCTGGAGAAGTGTCCGGTGGAATCCAAGCCTGGATTCTGAAGAAGGATGACCTGAAAGCAGAGGGGACAGTGTTCAAAGTCACTTGGCAGTGACCCGGGGCAAGGAAGATGGATGCCCACCGTCGTCGGTCGCTTCAGGTCGGTTGCAGGTGCCTTGACTCTTCAGCCACGTGGTCCAGGAGGCGTCGACGACGACCAGGAGCTGGATTCGGTGTGTCCCTCGACGTCTGCAGCTGACTGCGGTGTCGGCAACTCGATCGGAGCCAACAAGCCTTGGCAGCCGCAAGTCTCGGGGAGATGAAGAAAAGTCGATGGCGCAGACCAGCAAGGTCTGTGGAACTCACCCAGCGAGGGTAAGTCAGGGCAGGCCTGGAGCAACCAGGGGAGCCCTTCGGTTTCTTTAAGAAGTCTTCTGGGGACCCACAAGCCAGCGGGCAAGGGATCGCGAAGACACCTCGGGCGGAATCACTCAACAGGGGCCCACGGTCACTCGGGACGGTGTAGGCCTCTGATCTTCGGAGGGATTCCTGTTGGAGGTCGGGACCACACGTGGTCCAAAGCACAAGTTCGTAGAACGTTGTGAAGGGGTTGCACTCGACAATAGTGCACGGTACCCAGGGGTCGCGGTTCCTCGTT
Source organism: Calotriton arnoldi (assembly GCA_963921515.1). NCBI lineage: Eukaryota > Metazoa > Chordata > Amphibia > Caudata > Salamandridae > Calotriton > Calotriton arnoldi. Next base: position 440,433 of record CAWUFW010010925.1, read on the forward strand.
ACTCGTGGGGTCCACTTGCCTCAGCTTCGCTGGGGACTCACGATGGCCTGGGAGAGGTCAGGAAATCCACTTCTTGGGCTGCAGGGACCTCGGACTCCGGCGGGAGCGGCGTAGTTTGCGACCGTCGTTGTCGTTTTTGGTGCCTGCCAAGCAGGGGAGTCACTCCTTGACTCCAAGGGAGATTCTTCTGTCTTCCAAAGGTAGTGGAACGTCGAAGGGCCAGGATTCTTCTGTAGAGTGTCGTCCAGGGGTTATCTGCTTTGCAATGAGTAAGGTTCCCCCTCTTAAACTAAAAAGAGGGGATGGACTAGCTCTATGACCCCACCTATGGGAGGGTCAAGGGAGGGGGTGGCTACACCCACTTCCCTTTGTCCAGTTTCGTGCCAGAGCAGGGGCAGGTAGCCCCTGAGCTGGTTTGAACTGGCATATGCACAGAGGAGCCTTCTGCTCCCCCAGTGCAGGACTTCAAAGCACTCTAAGAGTGCACCCACCCAGCCCCAATACACTAAACCCTGTCTGGAAGGTGGTTACACCTCCCTGTGACAGGATGCCTATTGTTGGGCTTCCTCCACTGCGAGTTTCGGTCATCAGCAGGAGGGCAGCCCAGTGTCTGTGACTGGTGGCATCCATTTTGTGATGCCAGGGCTCTTTAGGATTCTACCGCGTTTCCACAGCAGGTACATGTCTTATCCTCTAGAAGGGTGGAATGTTACCCCCGCCGCCAAGATTGGCGGGGGGTAGTATTCCAAGATGTTTGACACCAAACACGACATGTTTTGATGCAGCCATTCCAAAGTTAGCATTTACCGCGAGGATATAATGCACTTAAGAGTATATGGTTTAACCGCATCCACAAACAGCACCAGAGAATGGACTCTGAGAACTGCAGAGGGGCCCTGCTCATGCAGAGGCACCCCCTCACATAGAAGCCAAGCACCCTGCCCTCAGGATTGATAGGGCCTGCCTTAGGGGTGACTGATAGGTTTATATGTGTGTGCAGGAGAGATATAGGAAACCTATATCTCAGTGAGGGGTGCTAGCACCACCTCACCCAGGCTGCAGTAGCAGGCCTGTGGTGTCAGATTTAGACTGCTTCCCAGGGGTGGCATAACATATGCTGCAGCCCCTGGGAGGCCTGTGAAGTACCTATGCCCTTGGCACCTAAGGTACCATATACTAGGGACTCATAAGGCACCACAGTATCCAATCACTAGTGCACCTAGAGTGCACTCCATGTCATTTAGAGAGAGAGCAGATAGACTGGGGCCCTGAATAGCAGGGTCCCAGTCCAACTAAGTCATAAACCAGCAAAACACCATAAAAAAAGTGGGGGCAACCATATAGTCAGATTCCACCTTCCTACACTAACATTGGACTTGAGGGTGACAACATAGGGTGGAATCTGCAAGAGACCAACATCATTGGGGCCTGTAGCCCAAAGAGTAGTAGGCAGGGAACGTAATTCAGAAGGGAGTTGGTCTCTAGACAAATATGTCGGGGAAATTAATCTCTTGCCTAAAGTAAGATGTACACCAGAAGGAGAACAATGCAGTGTCGCATACAGTCTCTTTAACAAGTCCAACCCCAACAAATTCTCACCACAACCAGTTGTCAAAATAAGAGGAGCCTCCAAATCATAAGGGCCAATGGAGATAGGTAAAGGACAAGAAACTGGGTTACGAACTGGGGCGCCAGAAAATCCTACAGAAACATTTGTTAAGCCAGACAAAGATGCCCCAGGGAGTTGAGTGGATGATAGAACTCTTCGTTGCACCAGTATCCAAGAGAAATGGTTCTGACACACCAAGCGCAACGACATCAACATAAGGCCCATTTTGGTCCACTGGAACTGAAATGACTCCCTCACTTTGTCCACGGCTGTCCTAGCTAGAGAAACCCTGATTCTCATCTTCCATATAATAATCGTCATTATAATAATGGGCAGACTGAGTATTTTGCTGATCAAAATAATTCATGGAATTCTTCTTCCTTACAATAGGCACATTGATTAGGACCCAGTGGAGGCCGTGGAACAAAAGGCTCAGGTTTCTGAAACACCTTCTGAAACTGGGGAGTCGGCTGAAACTGGCGCTGAGCAGGACGAGGAGAATAATCCTGTTGTAAAAGAGCCTTCGTCTTTAAATCTTTAGTCTTTTTATCCAATTTGTCCTTCTCCTCCTTATCCCTATTTTCGTAATATTGGGCAGTAGCCAATATCTGGGCTGAAGAAGAAACAGCCCATGAACTTTCGGAATCCTTTAATTTATTAGAGAGCTCGGGAAGCAAATTAAATACAAATTTATCTACGAACAATCGCTGTCCCCCTCTGTGCTCATATCCTGACCACTGTGATCAAGAAACGTTTCTTCAAAACGAGTGAAGAAGTCAGAGACACTCTCATCCTTCTTCTGCTTACAGGCAGCTAACTTATCCCAATTGACTCGCAGAGCGGGCATCATAGTTTTCATTAAGGCAATTATTCTACCAGGAAGTTCTGCAATTAAATTATCGGGTTTAGCACCACCCACTTGGAGCCCATCAGCAGCCAGTATAGCATTCCAATCACCTCCTAATTCTTGGGCGTGGTCCTCTTTCCGAATCCTAGCCCACAATGGTTGTGGGACAACATTTCCCATTAACATATCTGTCAGCCAAATTCATAATACAAGCGTCAACAGTCTGAGATAATTCCTTGTAGTAACCAGCAGGGTTTTTACGGGGGTCAGGTAAAGACTGTTTAAGGGCCAGCACCTCAGATCTCTTCCAAGGTACATGTACCCATATACGTTGGAAGTGAGCCGGTATAAGCGGATTATTACCCTGGGCTGCAACCTCTTCTCTCCATACTGGGGGAACCTCTCGCATAGGGTAGTGTTTCAGTTTGCGCCTAACAGAAGGATCAGGTTCAGACAAAGACCGGGAAAAGAACATTGATCTAAAAGTAATAAGTGTCCGTATAGCATTCTCAACCTCAGGACCCACAATAATTCCTTTATCAAAATCAGTCCTAATATCCAACAAACCCTTGGGAACCCAATCCCGTGGCCTCCCATTCCTGACCTAGGATTTCACACATGGCATTGAAAACGAATCTTTGTACAGGGGCATCCCACTGTTCAAAAGTATCCATGATATCTCGAACAGTATATTCGAGATCACTCAGGATCCACCTGCGAGCAAGACCCATGAACGTATCTCGTTCTTGGGAAGCAGGAAGTAAACTACGGGTCTGTCTACGGGGAAGAAAAGGAGTCAGACTTACTGACCCAAAGAGAGGAGAAAAAAGACCAGAAACAGTCTCAACCATCCGCTGACGGATAGAAGGGGAAGTTGGCAGAAAAACAGGAGATAGTGTATGAGACGGAGCAGGAGAAGAGGCAACAGGTAGAGCGGAGGTCGAAGGCAAAGGAGACTGAGGCAAAGAAGTCGGAGGCAGAGGAGCTGGAAACAAGGGAGCTGAAGGCAAAGGAAATGGCGGGAGTGGCAGTGCCAAAAAGGGCTGTGTTGGAGGTGCAGGAGCCGGAGCTGGTGGGAGAATAACAGGTTGTTGGACGGGTAACAAAAGCGGGGTGCATTAGCGCCTTGTACATAGGGCGGGGCGATCGTAATAAATGAGACATTAAAGGATCCTTCTCAGGATCAGCATCGCGATTTGGGGAAGAAGTTGGCAGCACTGGGTAACATTTGTCAATCGCCATGTGATGTTGCCTATCTAAGATCTCTATCGCATGATCTATTTCATTATCTTTAAACTGTTGGGCAGCCTGTATGACAGTGATATCTTTTTCTTTCCTACCTCTTTTTGCCTGTTTAATTTCTTTCTGTTTGGCTTCCTTGCGCCAAAGGCGAAAAGAGTCAAACATAGCCGGCCGGGCTTTTCTTTTAAACAAAGTAGCTTCTAAATTGTCTAAAATATCAGGTTCAAAACTACCATTATGTGGCCACTGTAAAACACCATCTTTCTTCGTATAGCGGACCCATATGTCATTAAAGGTGATGGGGCCTATACCATGTTTAGAGTAAAGCTCATAAGTAGGAGTTCCAGCCGGAGGAATTGGACAAGAGTCCTCCAGTCGGGAGTCCATATCGCAACAAAAACAACACCATTTTTTAAACTTACTGAAACCAGGCATCGTTACTTTCACTGGCTTCCTACAAACAACAAGGGGCTAATCAAAACAGCACAAACGTACTCACCCCTTGGCTTCGACAATTGCAATTTTCGAATCTAAGAACCCAAAAACAAAAGAAAAAAAAGAGTGGGAGCTACCCACCAGTTCTTAACAAATGTCTTCTGCACGCCAACAGAGGTCCGTTTAACGTCTCGCAATACCAGTCATCACCAAAAGAGGGACCAAGGCAGGGCAGCAGTCAGGGCAGCAGTCACCAGCAGCCGTTGGAAAGGAGAAGCCACACTTCAAAAGACCATCGGTCCACTCTTCGACATACAGGGGTCGCTGGTGTGGGGCGCCTCCTCTGGAATTTTCCTGCGGGGCTCCTCACGATCCTTGGGCTCAACCGCTACCTCTGAAGCTGCCCCACGTTGGGCCCCAATTGAAGAACCGGGCCTTTGGGCCTGGCGGCGCAGGGCACGCCTGAAATCTTCGGGTTCACCTGCCTTGTTGCACAGAGACACGGAATACTCTGTTGGCGTAGAAAACCAAGTTTATTAGCTGCAGCTAAGCACAGTTGTCCAAGAAGTACATCAAGTAGGTTCTCAGGAGACTGCCACTTGACTCCGTGGCTCACAAGCTTTTATCGTCGAAATACATCTGTACAAACATACACCCATCGCACAAATTTTTAGCCAATCAGGAGAGTTTGAAAACAAGATATTGTGTCACCAGAATGCTCTCTGCTTACATGTTGTGTGTTATCCAGCCCCCAAAGTTAATCAATACTGGTACCCATAGTTCGGTGTTTGCAATGGCAGGACATATCTGTATGCTTCAAGAGGAAGGTTACGAAGTAGGAAAACACAGGGAGAGAATAGCGAAGGCCAGAAGATAAGATATGGCGAGAGGAGAATACTAAAGGCTAACAGATAGTTGATACGGGGAATAGGTAGTCCAGACAAGGATTAGTTAGGCCGGCTGGTGTCTGAGATTGGTTTAAGGACAAGGACGGAGGGGGTTTTTGACACGTTGCAGTCCAAAAGGGCAGAGACACTTCGCTCATCGGGCAGCCTGTGTAAAGGCAACACAAAAATGGCGGTGACTGTAAGATGGGGTCAAAATTAAAGAACCTCAAGATTCCACCTTCCTACAGTGTCCCTCGTACAATCTTGCTTTTCCATGGTCCCTTTGTTGTCTTTATCCCGCCTTTTGGTGTTTAGTTCCCCCCATGGAGCCTGCCCCTGTTATGTCGTCTTACCCTTTCGTTTATTTATGATTTGTCTGACGCATATTTTTTTTTTCTTTCGGCTTGTACATTGTGGCTGCATCTCCACCTCCGTTGCTTGCTGTCTCCCCTCCCCGTCCCTCCCGCCAGGTTACTTTAGCACTGCTTCAGACCTTGTCACATGACACCATGCCATAAAGGTTTCAGTAAACACTACTTTGTTCCCGGCCACCGCGCTTCATCTTTCATCATTATGGCCGCACCTCCAGCTGCATTGCTTGTTGCCCCTGTCCGTTACCCCTCCCACTACGTTACTTGTTTGTTTAAGGAGCTTACTTATACTTTCCAGTGAAGTGGGTTTACTATGATTTTGGCAAACACCACTATATAGACACAAAAGAAGGAGGAGCTACATAACTTATTTCCTGCTATGGTCTCTTTGTGCAGCCGAATGACTGCCGTAGTAGAACCACAATACATCTGACAACCTGTTGGTAAGCGTCATGTCCGCTGTCCAGCTCGGATTGGTTCAGTGGAATAGAACCATTGCACGTTCCTGATTCTCCGGGAGTCTAAGTTCTTCCAGGAAGTATGAATGTTGAGAATGCCGTGATTGAGCCATTTGTTTGGGGGGGGGGGGGGTGAGATATGGCTTAAAGTCTTTGAAATATTTCATGATTATCACACAGAAAAGCCAGCGATGACTAAAACATGCTGCATATTTCTCAGGGAAGTTAGTTTGGAAACTATTAGGCTCCATTTCCCCAACTTCTTTTCAGGGTAAATACTACCAGGGTTAGGAGCTTTGGTGCATCGTTGCTGTTCAGTTTGTGCAACCTGCTAGGTACAAAGTTTACCTGCTACCATCAACCGCAAGGAGTGATCTAGAACCCTATAGTTGAATTTAAACGACTAGGGTCCCCGTGGACAGGCAACGGTTTTCAGCACATTCATTCACGGAGAGTTGCGAAATGGTCACCTGTTGTGGGGACTGTTTGAGCAAGCGAAGACATAGCTTTCACTTCACTCTGTATCTTCGAGGACCAGAGCTGGAAACAGAAAAAAACCATCAGTGTACCATACATTGAAGTTAAAGGCTGGGGTGGTATTAAAGGGACACAGTTATGTGCAGCAAAGTATGACAGTCAATGTATACATTTATTTTTTAAAACATTACCCCTAAAATAAATTGGTTTGGCACCAAGGACAAACGTGATGGTAAATCTTTTCTGGCTTACTTGATAGGCCACAAACAGTGCTTTAAATGGAAAAAGAAAAGTGCCGGTACTCCACAAATTGATTGTGATGGGTCTTGAGGGTTTGGTAGGGGTGTGTCTGTGGCCGTGATTTTGAGGCAGGCATTTAACAATATTGGCATTTTCTTACTCATTGCAACGCGCCCTAGTTTAAACCGGAGTTGCTGCCTACACCTGGTTACCTCTGGGGGGAGTTGTTTGCTGTCACATTGACCCCTTGAATGTTTGGACTTCGTTCATTTTCAGATTCTGTCGCTAGTCCCAGCGCAGCACTTTTCCAGAGACAACACGTTTGGTACCAATGTCCAGCTTGTTCTGGGGACAGTGCTGTGAGGCGCTGAGTGTCTGCCTCAGGAACCTTCTTCTGTACATGTGCACGAGTCCCCTCCATTGTTGCCTTAATGAATGTTTGTCTCGTCTCATTTGGGGAATACCTTTAAGGGACTGTTTGAGTGTTTCACCCCCTTAATAAATGGCTTCTCTCCGGTAGTTAGACAGTCCAGAGGGTCCCTGTCGGTGATGGCAGAATCTGTGTTAAGTTTCTCTAGGATCAGCAGCCCTGGAGATGCTCCAAATGTATTCTTTTAAACCAACTCCCCCACCCCCTGCACACCAGATACCCCAAGTATTGGGCCTCAATGCTGTACACCACAGAGATTCAGCTATAAGTCGTGCAGCAGGTGCAGTGGCACCGGGCCCAAGGTTTGCATGAGCCCACTGACCTCTGAATATTGATATATTTCAGACTCGTGAGGCCCGCGTTCCTTATTGGCGCCGGGGCCATTGGCTCAAAAGTGAAGTCATTTTAAAACACTGAGACCTGATGTATGCAGAACACAATGTTGTCCCCAGACCCATCGTCTGCTCGCACATGGTGTCTTCTGTAACCTGATTTCAATACTGTTATATGTACAACACCTTGCGTGAGAAATACTTCTGCTGACAGTAGTGTTCTCTGTAAAGGCTGCACAGCTCAATGGAATAAGCTTCAGGCTCTGTCAAATACCCAACCTAAAATTAAACTTGTGTTCTGTCTCTCTTCTGGCTCTGTCTTCTCTCCATCTCCATTTTCTCCTCTCTCTTCCTCTTACAGCTGCCATCTGACTAGCATTGCAACCGTCAAGCTGCATGTTCTGCACTCATCACTCTCTGTCTGCTATGTCCTTGGGACTGGAACCTTTAACCTTTTGACCTGCGAGACAAAGGCCTTGACTTAGACCAGGATGGACACACTGCTTCGTCTTCTTTCAAACCCCCTCCGCCCCCCCCAACCCACTGTTGATCAGGGCCTATTCATGGGCACTGCCTGACTTTGTATTTCCACCATGACCAGCTTGGGGGGCCCTGATGCAAATATCAATCGATCAGGTGGCTTGTAAAGCGCGACAACTCACCCGTAAGGGTCTGAAGGTGCTGGGGGAGGGGGGGGGGCTCACTGCAGCCGGTTCAGCTCGCTCCGTTCTGAGTCTGCTTCCCTCCTCCTCTACTCTTACCACTCTTCTCTTTTCTTCCTTTTCACTCTCCTTTCTCGCACTCCGCTTGCTGTCCCTTTTTCCTCCTTTCATTCCCTTCTCTGCCCTCCACTCGCTCTTCCATCCACTAGCCTTTCTCGCACTTCCCGCTCTGTCCACTTTTCTTGCTACCCTTTTCGTCTCTCACCTTCATTCTTTCTTTTTCCCATGTTTTGCACTCATCCTTACTAGCTTTTCCTTCTCTCTGTTGTCACCTTTCTCTCGCACTCCTTCCAACCGTGCCATCGTGCCACATAACTCCTATCAGCACAATTTCATGAATTTGCCTCCTAAGTATAAAACGATAATTGAGGTGCAAATCTTATTTTTTGCTCTTTTTTTAATCCTATTTTTAAAAACAAACGTGCTACTGTGGCAAAATGCTTTATTAGCTCGTATGGTTTCTTCTCTTACCTGCTTTTAGCCTCTTTTATTTCATAAATGCATAAACAATAGTTTAAAGTATCAAACATTTTATCGTATGCAGAATTCCAGTTTTTTTTTTTTAGTAAAACTATCCTACACCGAGCACTTCAGTTTCCTACAGGAAATGTGTAAACAATGACTTATTTTGCCAGAAAATTGCAGCATTTCAACCTCCGGTGGAATCTTTCCTCGCTTGCTGCTGAATTTCACAGATGGTGGTTGAAATGAATGTGCGGAGTTGTGTTTCTATTGTGCTTAGAATAGTTTTCTGTCCTGCTGCGGAAATCCCTGGTGCAACTGCTGAGGGCATATCATCAGCCCGCTTCAGCAGTCTTCGTTTTTTAGGTCGAAGCCTACTCGACAGCACAGCTGTCTGGTTTGCTAACGACTTCTTGTGGGCATTCTGAAAGCTTCCCTGGGAATGCATTCTGCCCATTGGCTCTGTGGTTTGTAACCCACATTTGCTTGCTTTCTATTTGCTGACTTTATTTGCTTTAGACAATTCAGCTTCAGTTCGTCCATCTGGTGGAGCATCGTTTTCTGTAAACAGGCCTTTAAATCTTGTTCTTATTTTGTCACATTTGCTGCGCAATCAAAGACAGAGGTCAAATGTCAGACTTGGTCTTCTAAGGGAGCTTGGTGTTTACTCTTCTTTCTCTGACCTTAAAGTGAGAGAATTTATATGACAATATAGCTGTGAAACGAAAGGTTTTTTTCTAGCGCATAACAAAAATGAACTGTGCTGATATTTCACAATATATCAGAATTAGGAAAGTTCAAAGTAAGTTTTTTTTTGTTTGGTAGAAACAAATTTGAATACGATCAAAACAAATCAATACACTAGGTGATGACATTTCCACACATTATGGTTGTGCACGGTAAAACTATGTCTGGGCAAATGTAATGGTCATTTCAATTGAAAATATGTTCTCTGTAATGGCAGTGCGTTACCTCGCCATGCATACGCCACACTGCGCCACTCCACTGTACACCCTCCACTCTACAACAGTCTACTCCACTCTATTCCCTTCCACTCTACACCACTCCAATCTACGACACTCCACGTCACTCCACTCTGACATGCCACTCCCCTCTACTCTAAGACACCCTATGATGCGCCACTTCACTCTATGCCACTCCACTCCATATCACTTACCTAATCTACCCACTCCTATCTACCCCACTGCTTTCCAATCTACACCAATCCACTTCCCCCTCTCCAGTCTACCCCAATCTACTCTACCTCCAGTCTACCCCACTCCTCTTCAGTCTACTCCAATCTACCCCATTCCACTCCAATCGACCCAACTCCAATCTCCACTCTACTCCAGTCTGCCACAATCTACCCCACTCCAATTTACCCCACTGCAATCCACCCACTCCACTCTAACCCTATCTTCTCCACTCTCCACAATCTACCCAACCCCACTCCAATCTACACATCGCCAATCTATCCCACTCCACCCAACTCTGATCTACCCCCTCTAAACCACCCCACTCCTCTCTACTCCACTTCAAACCACCCCAATCTATCCCATTCCACTTTACCTCAATCTACCCATTCCAATCTACCTCACCCCACCAACTTTTAGCCATGCTGAACAGCAGTTACACTAGTGTACAACAAGGCTAAAACACACTGCCGAAGCCAATAGCTCTCTCATAGGCGAGATCTACTAGCTTTGCCTGTCTGAGAGGAAGATGAGTTGAGCTGTTTGGTACTAAATTAATACAAAGTGAATGCGAAGCTGGTTTGGCGGCAGCAGCCCAGCCCGCACAGGATAACTGTAACATTTGTGTGTTGTATTGTATTTAAGGCTCCCTGTTTTCTGTTTTTACTGATTTTTACAGACAGAAAACATTTACTTTCTTGTCTGTATTTATTTTTAAATGTGGATAAAAATGAAAATTGGGTGGCTTTTTGAGTAATTTTAAATACTTTGTGTCATGACTGCCAGGCCAATAGCTGTGTAGATTGATAGTTAGGAGGGTTAAAAAAGAAAGGAATTTTAGTGAAGAGGCTTTAACAGCAGTAGATATGAACAAGGTTGATACTGAAATCTGCATATTTTCATATAAGTGCATTGATTTATCTTTTGCGGGTGTTCACAGCATTGAAACCTGGCAGGCACTCAATCATGAGTGCATATTTTTCGGTTAAATAAATGTGGAAATATACTAATTTCAGCTTCATTTTTCCACAAAACCCAAAATAAATATGGATAAATACAGATAAAATTAGCAAAAAATAAATATAAATAAATACAGACGGAAATGTCAGAAACATAAATACCATAAAACCGGGAGCCCAAATTGTATTGCATCATTTCTATAGCGCTTCATAGCTCTTGTTGAAGTCCCAAGACGTGTGAAACTCTTATTGTGGCCTATTTTTCTAGCAGCACTCATACTAAATAATACACAATATAGCCTTTTGCACCCCCTGTTTTCCTTTTCTTGAATTTGAATGACTTTGTCACAGGTCTCCAGCATTGCTCCACAAATATTGAAATTTCTAAATGGGAATTATTTACCAAGTCATGGGTTATCCTTGAAAGCTGGCTCGACTCCATCGCCCTGGATCAATATTGTGGCATTACTTTGCGATCCTATACCTTCTCCCGCTGTCTACATCTGTCATTTATAACTTTGAACCCACCATCTGAAAATTGGGGCTTTAAAACGGACATCGTTCTGGTCACCCCTGTGTGGGTAGTCCCTGGTGTCTTTATCCTTCAGGAGAGTTGGGGTCTCATTTAGAGTTTAGCGGCGATTGAGCAGCAACATAAATTGGTGGTCCTTCTGGCTAGCTAAAATGTGCTATTTTCCTTCCTCTTTAAGAGGTGGGAGAACAGTTTGGTTTCTGACTCCAGTTGGCACCGGAGTTCTGGCTCCACCATCAGAAGCCCTTGATATGGTAACTCCTTAAACACACTGCGGCCAGGTCACCATGATGATACCCCGCTCCCCCTGTTGAGGGTAGAGCTAACGGCAAAGATTTTTCCTTCCTGAGGCACTGTGGTCCCAGAAAGGAAATGTAAAAATGTCCCTAGGGCATTAGGGGAAAAAACTCATTTGCGCATCACACATTTTTCAATTGGTTTTTACCAACAAACCGCTTGTTTAGAGGTTTGTGGCTAAAAAGCAAAAGGGAACACCAAGCAGGCTGAAAAAAAACATGGTGGTGCACTCCGCATGCGACAGTGATAAAAGTGCATCCCCCACACTGGCCTTCCCTCAAAATGCACTGTGAAACCAATGTGTCTCTGTGCAAGTCAACAACCAAATTGAACCATCATGGTAGTTCAGTTGGAAATTTTACTGAGTGACTTGACATCAGAGTTCAGTCTAGAGCATTTATATATTTCACTGTACTCCATTGAGGTGCTTACAGACAAAAAACATTTAGTAAAATTCCACTTATCCTCCATAAAACTACATCTTTCATATTTGACACCTTGGTAATAATTTAGGTACTCCCACACCCCAACAAAATGACTAGGTCTGTTTTTCCATCTGCTCTTTTGATAAAAGCCATATGTAGTCTCCAGCTTTACCCATCACTGTGTGACTACTGCAGACATGCAATATTGTATTAAGGGGGTCTCCTGATGTGCTGTCTCCTTCTCTCCCGCCTAGGTTGGCTTGCGTCAGCTTGACATGTCTCTTCTATGCCAGCTGTGGTCCCTCTATGAATCCATCCAGGAGTACAAGGGTCTGTACCAGGACATGTCATCGTCTGTGCACTCTGAGGGCTCTTACGCTGCGGGCTTCTCAGATGAGGATGAGGACTTCGAGGCGAGCCTGCCCAGTCCTGGCACGGAGGCCCCACAGCTGCGTCCCCTCAGTGTGGCTCAGCCGCAGAACTCACGCGACCAGTGGCTGCAGGAATCTTTTCACATCACCATCTAACAACTATGAGAATCATTGACCTCTGCGTCTTCAAACCCTGGATTGTAATTTAATTCTCCATTTCCCCATGTTTATTTCCCTTTTCACCCTCTCTACCAGTCTGTTGTATTTATTTTGTGGGTGACTCTTTGCATTTTTGCTGGATGTTTTCAGTGTCTCCTGGAACGTAGACCTAACTTGCAGCGGTGAAATTTGGATGCTTGCAAGAGAGTCTGGGAGGGTAATGCCTGTAGATTCCTTTTTTCCCAGTTCTACAGCTCTTTGCTGGGATTGTATGCTCTAGTACGGCCAGCACTCTTTCCTGATTCCTTGCAACATTGCATGCGGAGAAAATAGTATCATGGACACTCTGTAACTATATGTGCAATTCATTACAGTGCCTCCAGATGGGAGAAGCAGGAACTGCAAGAGATGTCAATTCCCACACAGACCTAACTACTAACTCATACCCCATCCCGAGGCATTGAAGAGATATTAGCCATTCGCAAATGGGAGGGGGGTTCCCAGGGCACCCCTTCCCCTTTGAGAATGTTGACAACGTTTTTAGGAGTACTCCTAAAAAAGGTTTGTTTAACTTTTCATTTTATTTTTGAACGCATCCAGTTTTCCTTTTAGGGAAATGACCTGCATTAAAAAAAAATGCTTTATTTAAAAGCAGCCGCAGACATGGTGGTCTGCTGACCTCCAGAAGTCCACCATGCCTGGGACCCGAGTGATCTGCCTCATGCATAATAATGAGGTAAGTTGAATTATGATCCACTGTGATTCGGAATTTTGGAACTAACCTTTTAGCATATAGACAGGGTCACAAAATTCCTTTCCATTTGCAAAAAGTCGCTGCACAATTTGCAGCCCCTTTTTGCGATTGGAAAATTTGTACATCAGGCCAGTAGTCCTGATTTTATAATGGGATAAACAGGACTTGGAATGCAAAGCAAAATCCGAAACTAGATCAGCTACATGCACATGAACTTGGGAAATGTGAGAGTTGTGTAAGAGGAGGTTTGAAGACCCATGCTAGATCTTTCATATCCTGCACCATAGCACCCGCTGCAGGGACTAGAAGCTGTGAGTGCCCTTCCACTATTTCTTAGAGTGCCATTTACTGGAAAAAGCCAGCCTGCAGGAGATATGAGCCAAATCTGTCCCGCTGCCAGTGCTTCTATACCTTTCACTACAGTGCATCCTTCACGGAAAAGCAGGGGCTGCATCAGTGTCAAAAGAAATCTTTTCAAAGATCTGAGTAGAAATTCTACTGAGGGCCTGTTATGTGAAAAAATGGTGCTATGTAATGTATTTATGAAACAAAATTAAAGCATTACCATACAATTGGGGTAATTATTGTGTAGTTGTGCATGTGTGAGCTACCCAGCAGGGCCAGTATGAGAGCCTAAAACAACAATGGCAGAATCGTCATACCAGTCTCTCTTCACAGAATGAGCATCATGAGCAAATCGATGAGAGGTTTGAGAGGGGATGCTCTACAAAGTGTGGAAAAAAGACAACATGAGAGGAGCTGTGGCCTAACAGGCAGAGCAGCTAACTATGGAACTGAGGAACCAACCAGGCATGAGTCCTGGACGCCGCTCAACCGCCGTTTATTCTGGGCAAATTACTTAATCTGCTTCTCATATAGAACGCTCTAATAGGGTACCTAGGGGGAGCGAGGCCTAAGGTCTCTTTGCTCATGGGCTTGCTCGGATGGGTGGTACTGGCCACTGAAGGAATGGGTTAAGATAGGTTGGTGTCGGTGGGTGGGGTAAGGTTAAAGGACTTTTAATGGGGATCATGAGTTCAGCCTCTTTGGCGAGGCAATTATTCTGGACAGGGTAGTTTGGGTCAGTTGATTTGTACCAGTGTTGGGTAGTAAGGTGTTAGAGCCTGTGGATTGTGTTATAAAGGTAGTGGTGTAGTAGGGAGACTAGGGATTGGGATATCTGGAGGTTTGCGGCTGGACCAGGGAGAGTCAGTTGGAGAGGCACTGCACACAATGTGCACCGCCAGGAATGATGACCTCCAGAAGCCTGGGATATTGAGGCAGGCCTGGGGTGGCTTGACTTGACCAAGATGGCATGTGATAGGGAATATGGTAGCAGCAATAGCCTCAGGGTCCCCATCAAGGGTAGGGTGAGGGGGAGAACTGTGGAGGCCATTAAACTGCCAGTGCAAGAGTCCGGGCATGGGCCTAGGGGCTAAAAGGTCAACCAATCGAGGCGGGCATAACAGTTCAAATAATGCTACAAAGCTACTTTCGAGCCAAAACTAGAAACCTAGACTGATGAATATTGCATTTTAAACATATTGTTGAACCTGTTACAGTTGCAGCAAATATGTTTTAGTGGATTTTACAATGTTTATAAGGCAACTGACCAAATCTTTAAAAAGTGGAATGCGTGATTTGACAACTAAGAAGCAGCTACAACACATTTCAATACATAGCACTTTAAAACCAGTTTTCATCGTTATTTCAAAACTAAGGCACAGTTTGCTAATTACCTGAAAATTCCTTTCGTGAAATGACAACGCACAAAATATTTTTGATTCCAATTTCAGAAAGGTACTCCTGTCTGACTTTTGGCTAAAAATACATTTTCAGTCTGATCATCAGGACGTTGCAACATATGCTTGTTTGGCTGCACACATGTACATTTCTCAAAATATTGAGCTTAGCTGATTAACACACCTGATTTTGGGAGGTATAAATCAAAATAAAATGTTTGTTAGCACCCACATTGACGAGTTCTCATATGAGATGACTATACTACACTCCTGCAGAAAGCCCCCGTGCCTAAAGAATCTTTCAAAAAGGTGATTACCTTGATTAACTTTGCAACAAATGGGATTCTAGCATGTACAAGATAAAAGTATTCCATTAAGCTCTAGAACCCATAGAATGTGTGGCTGATGAGCAATGTCCTGCAAAGAGGTCACGACAAAAGAAACTGAAATAGTGCCTCTTAAAAGAATGTTATAATAACAAAAACCATGCTTTCAATTCTATTCTGCAGCTCCAAGCACAAAAAGTGCCAAATCCACAAAAATAATAAATGTTGTTTTTAAATCATGCAGGGGCAATGCACATTATAAAATGCAACATTTGATACAAATGTCTCCAATTCCTTTAACAATGGCCACATTCTCTATAATGCCTGTCGCTAAATTTCTACACTAGTATATAGAAAGGGGCAACTTTGAATGAGACACATAGAAACACCAGGCAGACAATGTGGTTGCCAGTCTGTCATTATAACATTGTAACAAGTAGTATACAAAGTAGTGTTTTCATTGTGCAGCACTTGCATTGGTAACCTATTATTATGCTGCCCTGTTTTCAGTATTTATTTTTTGTGGATTTTGGTGGTGTTTTCTCAGTGTTTTCCATTCCTTTTGAAATCAGTGCTTAACATTGCTTATTCAGCTGCCTGACCCTCAAAAGGGACAAAAACTGTGTTTTTGCAGTGTTTATAAAACATATTTTTTTTGCTGTGATTGTTTTAAAGCACATATTTAATTTAAAGGAGAATGAATGCAGGGTATGTACTGTGTTTCCCATTGGCAGTGTGCCCAATATACCTTGATGTTAGACTGTTTTAATCTTTAGTCTGTGCATTGCACTCTCAAACACTTAGATCTCATTATCCTCTCTCATATTTCATTACCTCTCACACTCACTCTGTCAAGGGCCTGGTTTGGATTTCGGTGGATGGGTTACTCCATCACAACAGTGACAGCCTGTCCGCTGAAATATAAATCCCATAATATACTATGGGATTTATATTTTGGCAGACGGGATATATGTCACTGTTGTGCAGGCATTTATCAGTAGTGATATGTTTACACTGATGACATATGTTTCCCTTTCAGTGAGGTTTTACCAGTTATTATTGGTTTAAACCTAATATAGGATAGCCTGCCTATTATACATAATATCAGAGTTATGTTGCATTTGAAATGCCAAGACATCATTTGAAAGTCCAATACGGTTTCACAAACATGTTGCTGCCGTAGTACAATAGTTTGAGGCATGTTATGTTATTGAGGATTTGTAGAGCGCACGTTCACCAACAGGTCTCTTGGCGCTGGGTAGTTTTTACGCATGTGCTGCTCTATGGGAGGCTTCTTGTGAGCACTCCACACTGTTCCTAAACTTCTCCGTGGGAGTTAGTTAACTCCCACATATTCTATTGGCCTTTCGCGTGTTGCTTTCAGTAATGAAAGCACGCAAATGGCCAAAGACGGCATTATGTCCCGCCTTTCTTCCAAAAGTTAACTCCCACGGCCTAAGGCTCTCGGGAGCGAGCAGCAGCGCGCTGCATTCCTCATCGTGGATCAGGTTACTGCGGCCGCGGCTTTCAATTTCGCGTGCATCGGCTGGCACGATGCCAGCTGCATTCATTACAGCGCGCGCTGTGCAGAATTCCCTGGAATCTCTTGCACAGTGTGATCTTCGCCGCCTGGACTGAGGCCAGGCAGTGCCTGAGGTCCTGTCCTTCACGTATCCCTCACTGTAGGCTTGTGAGCCACATGACTGACTCTGCCCCGGCCCCACTATGTTGATATGAGAATGGCAGGCCTAGAACTACTAGACGTTAGAAGACCATAGCATGGCCTTTCTCGGCAACACAACCATACACGCCCTCTAGTGTGCTCGCACATTATTGAATTATGTGTTCCTATAAATGAACCGCCTAAAGTAAAAACTCTGATGATAGCCGGCATGCCGTTTCCTACAGAAATCACCTAATAAAATTGATACAAAGAAGCCAAAGTTCACATTTACAATAAATTCTGCAGAAATACCTCCAGTGCGCGTCTGTAGAGCACATGCCACTAAACTGGCAGGAACGTACCATTATTGGATACGGGGGGCGGGGAAGGGGGAGCTGGAAAAACATAGCCGCACGCGTCTCCCCTAGAAGCGCCCCCATTCTGTCTAGCACGATTGTGTCATCATTTCGCCGTTCTCTGTTGCTCCCAGCCTCCCCAGCCCTGTTTCTATTTCCTCACCAGCTATGCACGTGCTGCTGTCTCCACCCTTTTCCTGGAGTTGGACCTGCCCTCCCAGGTGCAGATAAACGGAGCTAAAGCTGTGTGTCTGAGAGGCTGCGGTATTTAGTGTGCCAGCACTGAGTTTAGTGGGGGTGTATTTTTGTGGTGGGGATAGTGGTTATGGTGGTGTCCTGCTAGTGTGGGTGGGACAGTCGTGCTGCGAAGGTTAGAGTTCCTGGTGGTGGTCCGGTACGTGCAAAAGTAGTGTCAGTGGGTCGGTAGCTAGCAGTGGTTGTCTCGGGGTCGGTAGCCGTAAGAGTGGTTGTATGGTGGTCAAAGGGTCTGTGCCTCTTGCTTTTCTCGCCTTATGCTACCATGTGCCAGTCTGTGGGGTATGTTGGTGCCCGACAGTGCACCTGCCACTTGCACCCGTGGCACCGCCTTCGCTGCCGTCCTGTTGGACGTGTACGTCCCCCATTGAGTCCGAGCTGGACGGGCCGGAGTGTAAGGGGGCCATGGAGTGCTGGAGCACGCAGGGGGCGATGGACGAAGACTGCAACGGGAACCTACAGCTGGACAACGCGCTGGAGGAAGGTAAGGCGAGCACAGTACTGGGAACTTCCCTGGAGACCGGGCTTCGCGCAGAATGGCGCTGTATCACTTTAAATGATGAGAACTCAGCGGGTTGAGTGCTAGCTGCTGATTTGTTTCTGTCCTTATAGGGGCGTCACGGGCGTTCATCCTTCCAAGGTTGACAAAATAACCTCTATGGAATTTCAGTGAGAATATTACTATAGTTGCAAGATGCTCCTAGACTAAAACAGTGTTAGATAAAACATTTATAGTTGTTTGGAAGTGTGGGAATCTGCCCCTACTTTTCAGTTTGAGTGTTATTTTCGTTGTGTTTGGATGTGTGTGTGTGTGTGTTTAGTTCTTTAATTTCGTCTTGTGGGTGGGGTCACAGCTCTGTTCCCTGATTATGCTTTGTAATGCGATTGTGTGCTGTTGGTTGCACCGGTGGAGGTGACGGCTGTGTCTGGGTTTTCTTACACTGTGTGAGATCAGATGTTCAGGCCGTGAGTTGTCTATGATATCGTGCGAGGGTCTTTGCACCCGTACACTGAGACTTGAGGGACTATTCCTGCTTACACTGTGAGAAGTACGGGTATGCCCCACATTACACAATGGGGTCGATGGCCTTACTCTGAGAACTGAGGGTCTGTCCATGTTCCACTGTGGGAGGCCAGAGCTCTGCGCCTGATTACATCGTGGGAGGTGAGGCGATGGCCCAGATTTTTAGTTTGTTTTTTCACTCTGTGGGAGGTGATGGGTGGTCTGCCCATGTGAAACGGTGGCGCGACGGCTGTCCCTCATCCCACCACGGAGGTGTGGTGTTCTCCACACCAAATAACAAGACAAATAGACGGACGAAGTGCTGAAAGGTCCGTTTAATCACCTCAGCCATCAACAACTGTTTTCTCTAGAATCCCCACAGCTCAAAACCCCCAACATTCTTTATTAGAACACTACATTGGAATACAATGGATCCTTAAGACGTCACACATCTTCTCTCCTTATAAACAAACAACAAAACAGAATATAGAAGTCAAAGATGGAAGCAGAATATCACATGACATATTCCTAGAAGAAAAGATGCACTGAGCAGTGAGCAGCTCACATGACAAAGTCTTTCATATGAAATGGTAGACTGCACATTCTCGCACTCTTCTCTCTATTGTTATCAGGTAAAGGGTGCGAGTTTGATGAAGAAGAATTGTTACGAGTGTTCACCGAACAGGTAGGTACCCCACCCAAAGTAGGTTGAGAATTAACAGAGACCACACGACTCTTATTCCAAATCCTTCCATCTTCAGTCTTCACAGCATTTCTGAAGATCTTCACAATTTTTCTTATTTTTGAAAACTTTGACCAAGGTTGACAACCCACTGGCGCCCTTATTTTTACAAAATCACCCACACACAAACTATTGTATTGTACACCTTTCTTGTCATCAAAGTAGCGTTTCCTTTCTACTTGCTTCTGTAGCTCTCTATCCCTCCAACCTCCAATGCAATTGTCCTTCAGACCCTTATTTAACTTGATCCACCCAGGGCATAATTTAGAATTGGGAGCTCTACCTCTAAACAACTCAAAGGGGGACCTGCCAGTGGTGGAGTGGGGAGACATGCGATAGGCAGAGATCCTATCTTGCAACGCCTCTTTCCAATTTAAATTGCTCGCCCTTGCCAACTGGATACTCTCTTTAAGAGTTTTGTTAACCCTCTCAATAGCTCCGTTGGTTTCAGGGTGATACACAGCACTGCGTTTGTGAATAATCCCACAACCTCTCAGATACGCCTGAAACTCTGAAGAGCAGAACTGAGTCCCATTATCAGAAAGCAAGGAATTGGGATAACTCTCCTTCTTGAAAACTTCTTCTAAGAATTTTATTACACTCAAAGATGAAATATCTCTAACCGAGCGTACCTCAATCCATCTTGAGTAAAGATCCAGAAGAACTACCAAGTAAGGAGTATCTGATACCCCTTGTAAAGGGCCAACTATGTCTATTGCTAGCTCATCCCAGGGATATTTAGGTAGTTTCCTGCACACCATGGGCATTTGTCTGGTTTTGAGAATCTTATCACTGGAGCAATACTCCAAACAGTCTCGAACCATTTTCTCAATCTCTCTATCCATGGCGGGCCACCAGTAGAGCATCCTCAGATAACCCTTGGTCTTTACAATCCCTAAGTGACCAGAGTGAGCCAGAGTTAAGAGTTTGTCTCGCACCCCCACCGGGGGAACCAGCTTGGTGCCTCTCACCAGTAATCCATCCACAACAGCCAACTCATCAGAGATCAGGGACCACGGCTTTACCAAATGTTTGTTTTTGCCTGAATTTATTAACTCCATTACTTTAGATATTACCTCATCTTTCACTACTTCATTTTTCCACTCTAACTCATCTACCGCACCGACAGTAATTTCACACACGTTTACTACATCATCCGGTATAACCTCCTCCTTATCATCAGAGTTAGTAACATCCACCAATCTAGAGAGACAATCAGCCGACTTGTTGATAACTCCTGGAATATAGTCTACACAGAAATCAAACTCTTGTAGAGAAATGATCCACTTCCTGATTCTGGAAGAGATTGAATCCAAACCCTTCTTAGAAAACACCTCTTTGAGTGGTTTATGATCAGATAAAACCCTTACCTTTGTTCCCCAAATCAAATTCCTAAACTTCCTCAATGCCCAAAAGATGGCAAGTGACTCCTTTTCTATTACCGAATAGTTTAGCTCTGATCCTCTCAAACATCTAGACGCACATGCGATAAGTCTCTCAACACCCTCACTCTTCTGGATAAGCACCGCACTCCAAACCCTTGGCACTGGCATCAGTGAAAATCAGAGTCTCATCTCCTGGCACAAAAGAGTGAAGAGAAGGTGCTTCTTGAGGTCTTGCTTGATAGCAACAAACTCGTTGGCACACTCTGCACTCCAATCAAACACTGCACTTTTAACAGTCTCCTAAGGGCATGAGTCTTATCAGCATATCCAGGAATGAACTTACTATAAAACTCAACCATTCCTAAGAAGGAGAGTAACTCCTCCTTGTTGGAAGGTTCACTGACGTTCTCAATAGACTTGACCAAGTCCTTCTTCGGAAAAACACCTCGACCTGTTATGCAGTGCCCTAGATAGTTAACTTCCTCCACAGCAAACCTACACTTCTCCTTTTTTATTGTTAAGCCCGCCTTCCTCAGACATTCTAAGACGGTACACACTCTAGAATAATGCTCCGTTTCAGTGCTACCATAGATCAGCAGGTCATCCTGATAGCACTTCACCCCAGAGACCCCTTTGAGGACATTTGACATGATCCGCTGAAAAACGGAAGCTGCGGAAACTAACCCAAAAGGCATCCTTCTAAATTTATAGGTTCCCATGGGAGTGACGAATGCTGTCAAATCCTGCGAACCCTCATCCAACTCCACCTGATGGTATGCAGATGCCAGATCTAGGGTTGTGAAAAACTTAGCCCCTCCTAGAGTGCTGACCAACTCATCTATATTGGGCAAAGGAACCTATCAACAATGACTTCTTTGTTTAGCGAGCGTAAGTCAATGCAAAGGCGCAGCTCCCCACTGGCCTTCTTTGCGACAACAATGGGAGCCAACCACTCCGTCGCTCCACGGGCACAATGATCCCTAGATCAACCAACCGCTCGATCTCCTTTGGACACCAGACTGTTCATTCAAAGGTATCCTTCTGACTCTAGCAACCACAGGTATGGCACCCTCTTTCAGTCTTATGTGATGTTTGTAACCTTTAAGGCAACCTAATTTGTCCCCAAAAACATCTCCAAATCGCTCGGCTAAGGTAGACCAGGAATCTCCTACAGACTGAACGACGACTTGAGGTTCTGTGTTGGGATTGAGAATTACACCTGCTTAACGTTGATGAGTCCACCCCAACAGTGCATCCCCACACTTCGCTACATAAACTTTCCCAGAGATATTGCGTCCCCCTAGCTCAATGTAGGATGTGAAGTACCCCAAAAGGTCTATTGGAACACCACCATAACCCACGGGCGAAACATCTCCTTTCAACAGTGCGCATTTGCCCTTAAAATAGTGATCAAAAGTGTCTTTATCTATCACAGTAAGATGTGAGCACGAATCGAACTTCATCTCAAGCCCAACACCATGAATCTTGACCATATGTGAGGGATGATTTGCTTTTTCCGCATCTACCTGATACATAATCTCTTTTACCTGTGGCAGATCTCTAATTTGGGCTTGAGGTTGTTCTCTTCTTTTACTCTTGGTCCTACACCATTTTGCATAATGACCTTTTCTCCCACACGCACTACAAGTAATGTTAAGAGCAGGACAGAACGGAGCATTTGCTCTATGACCAGTCCTGCCACACCTAAAACAGATTAATCTGTTGTCATTTGAGGAAGCAAAAGAAGGCAAATAAGAAGTACTATACGAAGTACCCTCACCAGCACGAGGATGTTTGTCGCTCTCACTGACAACAGGTGCTCTGTTTTTTACAAGACATACAACTTCCTCTACACTTGAATTTGTAACACATGACTTTTCTCTTGTAACACTCAATTCGCGAACACACTTCATCATATGTTCAACTCGCTTAGCTATTGCGAGTACCTCATCTAGTGGTGGCTCGTCTTTGAGCCACAGTTCTTCCCTTATTTTGTCGTGTGCGCATCTCAACACAAACTGATCTCTGATCCTTTCTTCTACTGCCCCTCCAAATTTGCATGACGCTGCCAGTTTCCTCAACGCTGTGACGAATTCTTCTATCGTCTCATCCTTTTTCTGCTCCCGTAACCCAAAGTGGTACTGCTCCATTATAGTGCTCAAACGAGGCAGATAGTGCCTATCTAATTGTAGGATGCATATTTCATATTCATTGAGTGATCTTTGGTCATTTTGACTGAGATCTGGCAAATGTTCCAATACATCCTGTCCTTCACCCCCTAAACAGTGCAAAAGTAACGAATGCTTCCTCTCCGCACTCAAGTTTGTTCCACATACACGTGCATAGTTGCAAAAAAATGTTTCCACTTTTGCCACTTTATCGTGGGCTCCCCTGGACTGTTAAGAAAAAACGGTGGTTGAGTTACATTCTGCATGCTTCTCACTTAGCCCCTTGTTCCCACTTAAAAGCTAATCACTTAACTCTAATTCTACCTCCTAGATAATGTGCACTTCACCTTGCTATCACTATCACATAAATATATTGTCCCTAATAGTTCCTTTGTCTTTTCCCTTTCGCTTGGTTATCTCTTACCAAAAACCCACACTTCAATCCTTACAACCACCCCCAAGTTTTATTCTTCCAAGCCAAAAATAGTAATGAGAAAAAAAAAAAAAAAAAATTTTTTAAAGTTCCAAACACAACAAAAATCAAATCAGTCACAGTTGCTATTGTCTTGTGACCAGGGTGCCCTCAGCGTCACACAGCTATTCCTGCACGATTGTCACCATGTCTTCTTTTGTTGGCCTGCTGTACTATAATTTTCACACCAAACCTCTTTTTTCTCATTCACCAACACCGGACAAAGCACACAGGCTGGTGAAGATCTTCCCAACTGTCCAAGATGGCCGCCGAAAACGTGCCCCTACGTGATGACGCTCCACAGTGAGTGGCGCCCTTCTTTGTTTCACTGCTCCTCTTCGCGTGTTGCCTCCTAGCAACCAAACGCTCCTTCACGCTGCACGCTCTCTATCGCAGCCGTCTTCCACTCCCTTCGTGGAACGCATATGCGTTCCAGCCCCACCGCACACAACTCCTCACCGGATTTCCTTTGCTCCGGACACACCATCGATCGCCGCATCAGCCGCTGGAGAAGTGGGTTGAACTTCTCTGAAGTTGCCAGTCAGCCGCTGGAGGAGTTTGCGTTAAGGGACTGGGAGAGGCGCTGAATCCACTGAATCCGTACTTCACAGGATGTTGAGGTGAGAGTCACACCGCCACGCTCGTCGCCAAATTAATGTGGTGTTCTCCACACCAAATAACAAGACAAATAGACGGACGAAGTGCTGAAAGGTCCGTTTAATCACCTCAGCCATCAACCACTGTTTTCTCTAGAATCCCCACAGCTCAAAACCCCCCAACATTCTTTATTAGAACACTACATTGGAATACAATGGATCCTTAAGACGTCACAGGAGGACAGGGACCCGATGCAACAAGAAGACGTGTTTGTTATATATAGTTCTCAAAAGCTGCTGCTTTGACACTTGAGACAGTGGTCTCGGCATTAACAGCGTGTAGGAAAGTTATTTATAGCAAAAACAAAGCGTGGATTTTAGAGGAGCTGTCAGAAAAGGAAGAGTAACAATAACGCATATCATCCCTCCAAAAGAGAAATTGAAAGTATACACCCTGCCTTCAGGTGCCTCAGCACAATTTCCTCATTTCTGAAAGTGTATTGCGTTGACTTGTTTTGGAATATCGAGTGTGCACCTTTTGTGGATAGCCCCGCCCCCTTGTTTACATATTTCCTTGCGGGGCTGCGCTGACGCTCTGCACGTATCCTTTGGCTCCAGGTACCGTTCTGTAACGCCAGCTGCATTCATTACATCGCGTGCACCACTCTTTAATTATGTTTATTTACACAATGCGCCCACAGCGCGCTAGCCACATTTGCCGAGTTACACTGCTTGTTGTATGTGTATTAGCTTGTTGTATGTGTATTAACAAGTTTCCAAAAGTCACCAAGCATTTGTGTAGAACTCCTGGAAAGTTGTCAGTTGGCTGGTTTCCTGATGTACCGCAGGAAGTCTTCTGTGAATTATTGCTTTAACGTGTGGATTGGTATTTCTTCGTTTGTGATTTTACAGTTACACCTGTTTAAATGTCAGCACCCTGATGCGGTGGCACTTTTTTGTTGCCTTGTGTGTTTTTTTTTTTTTTAGCAGGCAAGATATTTTTCTTCGTGGAGAAGAAACTCCTTCCCTGTCACCTTTTGGGGTGCACCATTCCCCTTCACACCATGGTAACAGATTTAATCCTTCCTGTGTCAGCAGTAATTCTTTAACCATTTCCAGGGTGTTAACGGAATGGGGGAGTTTGTGAATGAGCGCAAACTAATGGCTGTGTGATTAGGGCTCAAGAATGTTGTTGCAGCTCCGACACTTTATTGCCACGACCATCATCAAACCACTATCTTGGCTTCCTGTCAATGTCCCAAATCACTAGGAAGACCCTCTGCCCTACCCACAAATGCATCCCAGGTGGGGTCCCACAAAGACTCCACTAACAGTATACGTCACTGGTACTCGCCGCACCTCCTCGCCTGCGCGGGAAGTTATAGTCTACAAACTGTATCACGTACCGCCGTCAGGTAATTACAGCGTACGTGTGCGCCTGCTGTAATGGATGGTTCTCGTTTCTTAAGTGTGCTCGAATTCCCATCTTCAGTGTGCTGAAGTCCCATCTCTTCTTGCCTCGTGTTGCTTGGGCCTTGTCCATGTGCACAAGGATGACCATTCCCTTAATGTTAGCTAGGAAAATATCTCCCACTCCATTTTTACTATTAAGACAGACAAAATTGTGATGAGGTGGCCCCGCGCCCCTGTCCTCGCACATTCCCGCCTCCCAGCTGATCGTTCCTCAGCCCTCCCCTACTTAATGGCGGACGCTGCGCAATTGCGCAGCGGACAGGCGCTGCTGGCGCGCAGAAGGCGCACCTAAGACAAGCCCATCTGTGCACGTCTGCAACCCAACCGCGACCAGCACCAGTAAACCTGGATCACGGGCCACCTACTGCTACGGCACAGCCACCCTCCACGCACTCTGACCCGGGAAAGTCAGAGACTGACAACAGGCCTTGGCAAACACGACCCACGGCCAGTTCTGCCTCCACTGCCGCCGGGGCTTAACCACCACCCCGGACTCAAACACAGCCGACACCAGCACCGGCTACACCCTAGGATGCATCCCCCTCAACGGGCGCTCCGTGCACATACACGCCGTGGAAATCTGGAAAATACTCTACTCTCTCTCGACCGACATCGCCTTCTTCACGGAGACCTGGACCAACGCCTCCTCCGCCCCCGCCATCAAGACCGCCATCCCGGACGGATACAAGATCCAGAGGAAGGACCGCACCAACCACCCGGAAGGGTGCCTCGCCATTGCACACGAGAGCACCCTCCGCCTCAGCACCCCCAGCGGAACCTTCCCCTCCGCCAAACACCTGCACTTCCAGATCCAGACCAGCCACAACTCCACACTCCGAGGAACCCTCGTCTACAGACACCCCGGGCCCCGGACACACCAGCCAGCCCACCATCTCCACCTGGACGCCAGTCACAGCCGAAGACACAGCCTCAACCATGAAAGGCATGCACTCGTGGGCCCCCACCAACCCATGCCCTCCCACATCTACCACAGAGCCGCGGCCGCCCTCACACACGAACTGCAATGCACCATCAACACCACCTTCAAGACAGGCACCTACCCAGACAACTGAAACCGTGCAGAAGTCTGGCCCCTTCTCAAGAAGACCACAGCTGGCCCACCGACCTCAAGAACTACCGGCCCATCTGGCTCCTCCCCTTCTCAGCCAAAGTTGCAGAGTAAACAGTCAACAGGGAAGTGACACGATTCATTGATGACAACGCCATCCTCGACCCGTCCCAATCCGGATTGCAAACCAACCACAGCAACGAGGCCGTCCTACTGGCCGCCACAGACAACATCCGCACACTCATGGACCAAGGCCACTCCGCAGCCCTCATCATACTCGTCCTTTCAGCGGCCTTTAACACTGTCTCCCACCACACACTAGTCGCAAAACTACACGACGTCGGCATACAAGGAACAGACCTCGACTGGATCCGATCATTCCTCCCCAGAAGAAGCCAAATGATCAGACTGCCAACCTTCCTCTCCATTCCCACGTAAATCACCTGCGGAGTCCAAGAGGGTTCATCTCTGAGCCCGACCGTCTTCAACATCTACATGGCACCCTTGACGCCAACGTCCAACAACATGGCCTCAACATCGTATCCTACGCTGATGACCCACAGCTCATCCTCCCCCCCCCTCACCAAAAAGACCACCACCGCCAGACTAAACTTCCAGAACGGAATGCAGGACGTCGCAGTCTGGATGACCAACAGCTGCCTGGAGCTCAACATCGGGAAGACTGGAGTCCTTGTCCTTGGAACCACACCTTCAGCATGGGATAACACCTGTTGGCCTTCGCCCTCGGAAGCCCACCTACCCCCTCGGACCACGCCAGAAACCTCGACATCGTACTCGAACCATCCCTCACCATGAACAGACAGGTCTACGCCGTCACCTCCAGCTGCTTCAACACCCTCCGCATCCTCCGCAAGACCTTCAAATGGATACCACCAGAGTCCAGGAAGACAGTCACCCATGCACTCATCACCAGCAGACTGGACATTGGAAACGCACTCTACGCCGCCATTTACAAGTCCATACTCTGCAAACTACCAACATTACAGTACAACGCCGCCAGACTCGTCCTCGGCCTCCCCCGGCACTAACACATCGGCCGACACATACGTAGACTCCAGTGTCTCCCCGTGGTGATAAGTCACCTTCAAAATCATCACTCACGCCTCTGAATGCCTACACAACAACGTAACCAAATACCTCAACAACAGAATCAACTTCCACGTACACAAATGAGACATCTGATCTTCCAACCTCGCACTGTCCGAACCGCAGCGCATACACAGAGCCAGAGCAGGCGGGAGATCCTTCTCCCACATTGCATCCAATACCTGGGACGAGCTACCAGCAGACATCAGAGGTGCCCCCTCCCTGAACACCTTCAGGACGACCCTCAAGACCTGGCTCTTTGGCTTACAGATCCGCGGACCCCCACCCCTCAGTTCCTTGCGACCCTCATGGGTGTGTGGTGCGCTTACAATTCCCCTGAGTGATTGATTGCGATATCATCATGTGATGATTGTTCCTCTTCTGCACTGCTTGAGGTGGTGGGGCAACGTTCTTCCAACATAGCGGTAGACCCACCACAGGGGGTGCGTCATCTACGTGTGATAGGTATGAGCGACTCCCCCCCCTGGCCCTCCTGTGCTACGCATCACACCTCCTTACCTGGACATTGACCCCGTGGCGCAATCCACTGCACTCTCTCCACATCTGTGACTCCGCCAGCAGGAGCCTGAGACAGGTGTGCTTTCACTGGGCTGGGTACAGCAGTCACTGCGTAGTCGGCTGGTGGACCGCCCGATGCAGTTGATGCAACAGGGCTCCCTTAGGCGTGTGGTTGCAGCGCTCAGTCCACACAAGTTCGGTGCCGCACAGGGGCCTCACCCTCCAGGGCGTCTGGCCAGCCCAACATCATCCGTCCTGTGATGCAGGGAGACGGCACCCACCGTTGGTAATCCCCTCCGTGCACCCCGGTGTAGTGGTGGATCATAGTATGCAAAGTGGACATCACTACGTTGGTGCGCAGGATCACCTCTACCATTGACTGCACCAAGGTGCGCAAGGCGGGCTTCTCACACAGGTCAGCAACGTGTCTCCATGCGACCTGCCAGACTTCACCACCAGGTACGGGTGATCGTCGCACATCAATGTCTCTCGCCACGGCTCATCGACTCCACATCCCACTCCAGGCCACAGATGCAGGTCCAGCGAGGGATCCAGGAACCAGACGCAGGACCAGCGAGGGATGCAGGAACCAGACGCAGGACCAGCGAGGGATGCAGGAACCAGACGCAGGTCCAGCGAGGGATGCAGGAACCAGACGCAGGTCCAGCGAGGGATGCAGGAACCAGACGCAGGTCCAGCGAGGGATGCAGGAACCAGACGCAGGTCCAGCAAGGGATGCAGGTCCTGCGTGGGGACCAGGATCTCATCCTGGTCAACCGGGATGTTGGGTGGCTTGAGGGGGTTGTTGGTGTGTGCTGCACTATGCCCTGGCTGCTCAGATCTGCATTAATCCTTTTTTTTGGTGCATCTTTTATGTTGGAGGTGGCCAGATGGCTAAGTCAGAAATTGCGGGTTAGCGTGCCTTTTTCTATCGCTAAGGGCTTATCGCTGGATTCCACCCGCTATCGCCGGTTCCATTAACGCAGTCACGTTAATGTTGGTGACGATTTTCGCCGCAGATCCCTGCAGCTATCGCCTGTTAGCAAAACGTTGCTAATACGTCGCTAACAGGGCGATAACTTGCAGGGATCGACGGCGATAGAAAAACTAGCGCTAACCTGGGTTAGCGATAGTTATCGCCATTTCTTGCTAATATGCCCCAAAGTCTTTTGCCATTTCTACAGCAAAGTCTTTAAGCATAGGAATAGCACAGTGCTATCCATGCCAAGCTGTTAAATGACAAAAGCCATTTACCACTCCAGGCACAGTATTACAGCTTTGGACTGGTAAAATACCATCCAAGCCAACCTGAAATTAATAAAAGCAACCCTGACACGTGTTTCGCTGTAATTACAGCTCTTCAGAGAGGTTTAGCTTTGTCCAGACACAAGGGAGCACTCAGTACAAGTCAAAAGAATACCCTTGCAGGCATAGAGTGACGCATAAATTATGCAAAAAAGAAGAGAACTCTAGGTAGTTCTCGAGTTTAGGTGAAAGGCAGCTTCTGTATAGAGCACCCTCAACACCAGCGACTCTAGATTTGCTCACCTCAAATGTCTGCTTTTCTATCAAAGTTTTTAAGCATGGGATTAGCACAGTGCTATCCATGCCAAGTTGTTAAATGACAAAAGCCATTTACCACTCCAGGCACAAATATATATATGTGATCAAGGCCGTCGTGACGGCCGAAACGCGTTATGGCTAAAGTGGAATAACGACAACCTGAATAATCCGCAATTGAAGTCGGCTCCGTTTGTTGCTCAATTTTGCCAAGCGTCAAGTTGAGAGATTATATATATATATATATATATATATATCAAGCCTTTGTTTAGACAGAGGAGTATTTTGCTACTGAGAGGTCAGTCCATGCTGGAATTCTAGCTCAGCTGATTCCTGTTACCTCATGCGAGGGATGCTGTCCAGCTCTACACCAAGACGGGCAGCTTCCCCGCTAATCCACAGGTAATAGGGAGTTAAACCACCCAATAGGGATTTGGCAGATTCACTCACCCTAGACATGATAGGTTAGGATGCAGTAGGTAGAAGTTCATTATATTACAGTACTTGTATGCAAGCATATGTTCTCTGTAATAACCAAAATGGTTGAGCTATTCATCTTTTTCATCATAATGCTAATCATGTTATTCTGTTTCCTTCTATTGATTATTGCAACGCATGTATTTTACTCAAGAATCACAATGCTTCAATAAATATTGAAACCGCATGTTGTGTATTTCTTGTATGTTTCTTTGGGTATGCATAAGCAACTAAGCAAAAGGGTTCTAGATCTATTACCACGATTTCCTTGGGGAGTCAGGGTTGTCATGTTCTAGGTTGCACATCCATTAGCAACCCTGTAAGGCTAGGGTTGCAGATGGTGCACTGTGAGCTAGCAGGTCTATGGGCCAACATATCCTGAGGGGCGCTCAGAATCCGTCTCGCCCAATCCAATGTTTATGTTGTCCAACAAACTCACTGTTTTACTTGAGAAAGTATAAGCCTTAAGATATTATGTGGATGATTTTTTGTTTATGGGCCTGGAAGGTTACGGTGTTTGCAAGAGTATTTCGAACAATTTTCAGTAATTGTCAGTAAAATGTGAGGTGCCAGTGGCACAGAGGAAGACAGAAGATCCCAGTATGGTACTGATTTTGTTAGGGATTTAGCTGGGCACAAAACAGGTGCAGGCAGGACTGCCTGGAGAGAAAGTGCAGGAAATTGCTGGAAGAGGGGTGTTGGTTGCAAAGATCGGAGTTGTGCAAAATGCAGAGGTTGTTGGGTCACCTCAATGTTGGGTGCAAAGTTGTTTGGGTGGGTAGAACCTATTGCTGGAGCTTAGGTGTAGCCAAATCTGGAGCTGGTCCACTGCGTCAAAGGGTACGATCGTCTCTTGCAAGGAGGACTGACCTGCGAGTGCGGCAGCATTTTTTGGAGAATTTCAGCAGAGTGAGCATGTACTTTGCAGAGGAAGAGACAATTTGGCATGTACAGATTTTTTCTGAAAGCAGCAGGCGCTCAAGATTTTGGACTGTTCTGGGATTGCTGATGATGCGCTGAGCAATAGCCGGGGCCCTAATTGAGGCAGGGTGGTTTGGGGACTGGGGATGTGGCTAACTGGAAGGTGATGTTCAATGTAGGCAACAAGATGGTGGTGGAGTTTGTCCAAAGGTAGCAGGCTAGAGACGTGATAGAACTTAGGCTACCGCAAGTTATGTGGGGCTGTTTACATTTCATCATTTTATGGTGAAATCAATCACAGAATTGTAGAGCGCACTACTTACCTGCGAGGGTCTCAAGGCGCTGGGGAGAAAAAAAAGGGGGGGTGCTGCTACTGGTCGAACAACCAGGTCTTGAGTAGCCTTCTGAAGGTCAGCAGGTCTTGGGTCTGTCGTAGGCTTAGTGGAAGGGTGTTCCAGGTCTTGGCGGCGAGGTGGGAGAAGGATCTGCCGCCGGTGGTAGTTCTTCGAATGCGAGGGACGGTGGCGAGGGAGAGGTCGGGCGGAGCGGAGCTGGCGGTTGGGGACGTAGAAGAGGAGTCGTCTGTTGAGGTAGGCTGGGCCAGTCTTGTGGAGTGCCTTGTGTGCGTGGATGAGGAGTTTGAAGGAGATTCTCCTGTCGACGGGGAGCCAGTGCAGGTTCCGCAGGTGGGGGGTGATGTGGCTGTGGCATGGTACATCGAGGATCAGGCGTGCGGAGGCGTTTTGTATGCGTTGCAGTCGCTTGATGAGCTTGGCCGGGGCTCCCGCGTAGAGGGCGTTCCCATAGTCAAGTCTGCTACTGACGAGGGCCTGGGTGACTGTTCTTCTTGTATCTGTCGGGATCCACCTGTAGATCTTGCGAAGCATGCGGAGGGTGTTGAAGCAGGAGGAAGAGACTGCGTTGACTTGCTTGGCCATGGAGAGCGTTGAGTCGAGGATGACTCCCAGGTTGCGTGCGTGGTCGGTGGGTGTCGGGGCTGCTCCCAGCGTCGTTGGCCACCAGGAGTCGTCCCAGGCTGAGGGGTTGGAGCCGAGGATGAGGACCTCTGTTTTGTCCGTGTTCAGTTTTAGTCGGCTGATCTTCATCCAATCGGCGACGGCCTTCATTCCTTAATGGAGGTTGGATTTGGCGGCGAGGGGGTCCTTGGTGAGGGAGAGGATCAGTTGAGTGTCGTCGGCGTAGGAGATTATGTTGAGGTCGTGCTGTCTGGCGATGCGTGCGAGCGGGGCCATGTAGATGTTGAACAGTGTTGGACTGAGGGATGATCCCTGGGGTACGCCGCAGATGATCTCGGAGGCTTCGGATCGGAATATTGGGAGGCGGACTCTCTGGGTTCTGCCGGCGAGGAAGGAGGTGGCCCATTCCAGGGCCTTGTCTCGGATCCCTGCGTCGTGGAGGCGTGCGCGTAGAGTGCGATGGCAGACCGTGTCGAAGGCGGCGGAGAGGTCCAGCAGGATGAGGGCTGCGGTCTCACCGTTGTCCAGCAGGATCCTGATGTCGGTGGCGGCGATGAGGGCAGTCTCAGTGCTGTGGTTGCTGCGGAACCCCGATTGGGATGGGTCCAGGATGCTGTTTTCTTCGAGGTATCGGGTTAGCTGTTTGTTGACGATCTTCTCGATGACCTTGGCTGGGAACGGAAGCAGGGAGATGGGCCGGAAGTTCTTGAGATCTCTCGGGTCCGCCTTGGGTTTTTGAGTAGGGCGTTGATCTCTGCGTGTTTCCAGCTCTCTGGGAAGGTCGCGTCTCGAAGGAGAGATTGATGACGTTGCACAGGTGGGGTGCGATGGAGCTGCTGGCTTTGTTGAAGATGTGGTACGGGAAAGGGTCTGACGGGGAGCCGGAGTGTATTGTGCTCATGGTCTTGATGGTGTCATCGATGTTCACGCTGGCCCAGGCTGGCAGGGGGTCGTGGTCGATGGTGTGCGGCGGGTCTGGTGCATCGATCTTAGTTGGGGCTGTCTGGGTGTTGAAGCTGTCGTGGATGTCGGCGATCTTGCGGTGGAAGAAGGTGGCGAGGGAATCGCATAGGGCTTGCGACGGCGGGATGTCGTTGGTGTTGGAGCTGGGGTTGGAGAGTTCCTTCACGATGTTGAAGAGCTCCTTGCTGTTGTGTGCATTGTTGTCGAGGCGGTCTTTGAAGGAGATTCTCTTGGCGGACTTGATGAGGTGGTGGTGGTTACGGATGGCGTCTTTGTGGGCTGCGTGGCTATCCGGTGTCTTATCACTGTGCCATTTCTTCTCTAGTTTCCGGCAGGTACGCTTGGAAGCTAGGAGGTCCGAGGTGAACCAGCTGGCTCTTTTGGTGGTGTCACTGTAGGTGAGTTTTTTCAGCGGGGCGAGGGTGTTGGCACAGTCGTCCATCCATCGTCTGAGGTTGCAGGCAGCGTCGTCGGTGTTGGATGGGTCGGAGGGAGGGCTGAGAGCGAGGTTTGCCCGTAGTTGGTCTTCGGTGACTTTGCTCCAGCAGCGGCGTGGGATCTGTTGGGTGCGGTGGTGTGTGGTGGGTTTCTGGAAGGTGAAATGGATGCAGCGGTGGTCGGTCCAGAGGAGTTCCGTGGTGTGGCTGAAGGAGACGTGGGAGCTTGAGGAGAAGATGGGGTCAAGCGTGTGGCCGGCGGAATGGGTCGGTGTTGTGACGAGCTGGCTCAGACCGAGGTTGGCGAGGTTGTCGATCAGGGTGGTGGAGTTGCTGTCGTTGTTGTTCTCCAGGTGAAAGTTCAGGTCTCCGAGGAGGATGTAGTCGGTAGAGGTCAGGGCGTGCGTGCTGATGAAGTCGGCGATGGACTCGCTGAACTGGGGTCGGGGCCCAGGGGGTCTGTAGAAAAGGGTGCCTCTAAGGGTGGTGTTGGGGTCCGTGTGGATCTGGAAGTGCATGTG
Organism: Calotriton arnoldi; assembly: GCA_963921515.1. Taxonomy (NCBI): domain Eukaryota; kingdom Metazoa; phylum Chordata; class Amphibia; order Caudata; family Salamandridae; genus Calotriton; species Calotriton arnoldi. The sequence continues at coordinate 474,367 of CAWUFW010010925.1, forward strand.
TTCGGCGGTGCTGAGAGTGTCGTCGGTGCTGGTCGAGACCCTGATGGTGTTCTTGTGGACGATGGCGATTCCTCCTCCTACTGCGTTGATGCGGTCTCTACGGGTGATCTTATAGCCGTCTGAGATGGCTATGGCGATGTCGGGGGCGGAGGAGTCGTTCATCCAGGTCTCTGTCAGGAAGGCGACGTCTGGTGATGATGTGTCGAGCAGATCCCAGAGCTCGACGGCGTGTTTGCGTGCGGAGCGGGTGTTCAGTAGGATGCATCGGAGGTGGTTGAGGTCCTTCTTGGCGGGCGCTTCGGTGGCTCTGAGGCTGGTGTAGCTGCAGTTCCGGCAGGTGAAGGGACCATGGGTGCGTTTCGGGGCGGCCTTGAAGCAGTTGTGCGTCTGTCCGGGGTTGAGAGCGTGGAGTGTGGTGGCATCGTATCGGCGTCGGTCCTCGAGGCTGGTGCGGGGGGCGCACGGCCCAGGGGTTCTGGCACTGGGCGCGGTCCAGGCGCAGATGGGCTTGCCTTAGGCGCGCCTTTGGCGCGGCCGCACAGCGGCCGCCATATATGGGGAGGTGGGAGGGAGGAGCAGCTGGGAGGCGGGGGGCAGCGAATGGGCAGTCAGGGGGGCGGGGACGCAGCGGCGGGAGTGGAGAGAGGCAACGAGGGGTACAGAAGGCAAAAATGGGCACAGGGAAATGGGGGCAACGAGGGGAAACAGAAGGAAAAATGGACACAGTCAAATGGGGGCAGCGAGGGGAACAGAAGGAAAAATGGACACAGTCAAATGGGGGCAGCGAGGGGAACAGAAGGAAAAATGGACACAGTCAAATGGGGGCAGCGAGGGGAACAGAAGGAAAAATGGACACAGTCAAATGGGGGCAGCGAGGGGAACAGAAGGAAAAACGGGCACCGAGGGCACAAGCAGAGGGGCGAGCTTACCAGCAGCAGCGGGCAGGACACCACAGGCGGAGCTGTGTGGCGGGGGAGCGACCTACCTGGCAAGGTCAAGGGTCGCTCTCCTCACCGCGCAGCGGCCGCCATATATGGGGAGGTGGGAGGGAGGAGCAGCTGGGAGGCGGGAGGCAGGGGCAGCGAATGGGCAGTCAGGGGGGCGGGGCCACAGGGGACGCAGCGGCGGGAGTGGAGAGAGGCAACGAGGGGTACAGAAGGCAAAAATGGGCACAGGGAAATGGGGGCAACGAGGGGAAACAGAAGGAAAAAATGGACACAGTCAAATGGGGGCAGCGAGGGGAACAGAAGGAAAAATGGACACAGTCAAATGGGGGCAGCGAGGGGAACAGAAGGAAAAATGGACACAGTCAAATGGGGGCAGCGAGGGGAACAGAAGGAAAAATGGACACAGTCAAATGGGGGCATCGAGGGGAACAGAAGGAAAAATGGACCCAGTCAAATGGGGGCAGCGAGGGGAACAGAAGGAAAAAATGGGCACAGGGAAATGGGGGCAACGAGGGGAAACAGAAGGAAAAAATGGACACAGTCAAATGGGGCAGCGAGGGGAACAGAAGGAAAAATGGACACAGTCAAATGGGGGCAGCGAGGGGAACAGAAGGAAAAATGGACACAGTCAAATGGGGGCAGCGAGGGGAACAGAAGGAAAAATGGACACAGTCAAATGGGGGCAGCGAGGGGAACAGAAGGAAAAATGGACACAGTCAATGGGGGCAGCGAGGGGAATAGAAGGAAAAACGGGCACCGAGGGCACAAGCAGAGGGGCGAGCTTACCAGCAGCAGCAGCGGGCAGGACACCACAGGCAGAGCTGTGTGGCGGGGGAGCGACCTACCTGGCAAGGTCAAGGGTCGCTCTCCTCACCGCGCAGCGGCCGCCATATATGGGGAGGTGGGAGGGAGGAGCAGCTGGGAGGCGGGAGGCAGGGGCAGCGAATGGGCAGTCAGGGGGGCGGGGCCGCAGGGGACGCAGCGGCGGGAGTGGAGAGAGGCAACGAGGGGTACAGAAGGCAAAAATGGGCACAGGGAAATGGGGGCAACGAGGGGAAACAGAAGGAAAAAATGGACACAGTCAAATGGGGGCAGCGAGGGGAACAGAAGGAAAAATGGACACAGTCAAATGGGGGCAGCGAGGGGAACAGAAGGAAAAATGGACACAGTCAAATGGGGGCAGCGAGGGAAACAGAAGGAAAAATGGACACAGTCAAATGGGGGCAGCGAGGGGAACAGAAGGAAAAATGGACACAGTCAAATGGGGGCAGCGAGGGGAACAGAAGGAAAAACGGGCACCGAGGGCACAAGCAGAGGGGCGAGCTTACCAGCAGCAGCAGCAGCGGGCAGGACACCACAGGCGGAGCTGTGTGGCGGGGGAGCGACCTACCTGGCAAGGTCAAGGGTCGCTCTCCTCACCGCGCAGCGGCCGCCATATATGGGGAGGTGGGAGGGAGGAGCAGCTGGGAGGCAGGGGCAGCGAATGGGCAGTCAGGGGGGCGGGGACGAAGCGGCGGGAGTGGAGAGAGGCAACGAGGGGTACAGAAGGCAAAAATGGGCACAGGGAAATGGGGGCAACGAGGGGAAACAGAAGGAAAAAATGGACACAGTCAAATGGGGGCAGCGAGGGGAACAGAAGGAAAAATGGACACAGTCAAATGGGGGCAGCGAGGGGAACAGAAGGAAAAATGGACACAGTCAAATGGGGGCAGCGAGGGGAACAGAAGGAAAAATGGACACAGTCAAATGGGGGCAGCGAGGGGAACAGAAGGAAAAACGGGCACCGAGGGCACAAGCAGAGGGGTGAGCTTACCAGCAGCAGCAGCGGGCAGGACACCACAGGCGGAGCTGTGTGGCGGGGGAGCGACCTACCTGGCAAGGTCAGGAGTGAGTCACAACATCGCTAATGCTTTGTCTCATTCTGTGTCAGAGGTTTCAGAGCTAAGCCCCTGGTACAGATCAGCAGAAGACGAGCTACCTTAGAATATTTGGGTGCTGGAAGAGTGAGAGTGGTGGAATTGGTTGAGCAGTCTATTTTGGTGTCCACTAGGCTTTGTTATCTGAAGGATAAGGCGTGGAAGGAATTTCAGAAAGGTAGTGGCAAGAAGAGAAATTATGGCATTCGGTGTGTGAATCTGTGGGTATGATTCAGCATCAAGTGAACTGGTGAGGACGGTATTGGTGTGTTGGTCGAGAGTGAATGTTAAAAAACAAATTTATGGGAGCAGGTCAAATTTGCATTGCTGCAAAAGTTGGTAGAAACTTTACAGTGTTGTTATAGCAAGTTTGAAGCAGAACCCTTAGACTATGTATGTTGTGGATATTTAAGGTGCTTTTAGAATTTCTGAATTATTAGGTTCAAGGAGTACACCAGGTGTGAGTCGTCAGTAGGTGGTGATTGAGGATAGTGTTTTGAAAATCTTATTACGCAGGTCGAAAACTGAGACGGCCGGCCAAACCATCATGCGCAGTGAAGGGAGTGCACCACCACTCCCCTCAATGCCATCACCCCCCAGGCCACGCCCCCAAGACTCGGCAGGAAAGGCGAAATAAAATGACACAAGTGTTGTTTTCTTCTCCTTTCCTGACGGTTTTTGGGGAACTATGCTCCTCCTCCATAGCGGAGGAGCTGCTGCTGCTTATCATTGCTCAGAATTCTTCTTATATTTTGGAGTTATGTGAAGTTGTAGCGCAGTTACTAGGAGATAAGCTATGGATCGTGGTGTTTGTGAGAGTGGGTCAGAGGGTTTCATGACAGCGTGCAGAACAGGGGTGACGGGTGGGGGGTTGGTGTTCGCGAGAGGGCATGTCCATCTAGTGGTCACAGGTGAGGGGCTGGGGAAGAAGTTTTGGAACTTTGAGTAGGTTAAGGTGGGGACAGCTTTGAGAGGTTGGTGATTTCCATGGGTGAGGGTCCTGTGGCAAGAAATGGCGGTGAGATAGAAGAGGGGAAAAATATGTTTTAGTTGTACCTTAGTTTTTGGGTCCTCTTGACACTTTGGGGGAGTTTTACGAGAGGCGGGCATTAGGTTTGTACATTGTTTTAAGTAGGCTGGGGTTGAATTTATGTATAGCATGTTTAATATTAACTGCACCTGTTCTCATAAGAGTGGCCTTTTATGCTATTTCTAATATCTGTGATCTTGCCCGATGCCCTTCGGCCACATTTGCACTATATAAAACTGTGTAAAGTGACGTATTTCTCAGTGGTTTGAGAATTATATAAAACAGCTTTTAGATAGCACTGCATAGCTACAGTGCCAAGCGCCGCCTGCGTTGGAGCACGAGGAAGATATTTCACCAGTTTCCTTGGAGAGTGGCAAGTAATCTTTGCAGTGCTGATGGTTTTCAGCGCAGCCAGAAGGGGGCAGTGCCGCTCCACAGAGCACAGCAGTCAAGGCCTCATTTGAGGTTTCTGATTCATGTTTTCATTACACAAGGCTTAAAGTGGGGGTTCCCCAATGAAATGTGCATAGCCACACCTGCAGCCTATGACGGTCTTAATACTGATGTTATGTACAGTCGAAAGATACGTTTATTTTCTTCTATTTATATAAGAGGATTTTAATTCTCTGAATTCGAAAAACATTCCAGTTTTCTTGGGAAGAATACCCTTTTCGTTTCTCATTCCGTTTGGTGTCTACGAGCAGTTAAGGCCTGTACGCACTTTTCCTTTCATGGTAAGCGCTGAATGCCCTCCTTGGTGCAAAACCTGCCACTAGAATGGATACAGCCTTTACCTGGCATCCCCGCCCTCTCTTCCTGACAGACTTTGGCAGCTTGTTGCTAGTACCATAGCTGCCAACTTGCAGAACAATCTCACTCTGTGAGGAGGGGGGGGGGCCTTCGAAGGGGCGGGGCCTCGTGCCCAGAAATACCTACCAGGACCTTTTGAACCACACCCCGCCCCCAAGCCTCCTCCTCCCCTCCCAAAAGAGAAAAGAAGAAAAATAGCTTGCTGAGGCTGGTGCCGATGTCCTGGCTGGGGTATTTTCACACCCTTTAATGGACGTCAGCAGTTCAAAGCCTTGCGAAACGAGGTGGTACGCCACCTTTTACAGTGGTTTTCAGCTCATCTTCCCTGCTACCGTGTGATATCGGCTCCTCACCGGGAGACCGTGTGATGGAAGCCCATATCGTGGGTCACGTGGGTTGGCAGGCATGATGTAGTACGTTTTTGACAAGTACTTTTTTCTCCATGTGTTTTAAGGACCATCGTGTAAGGACAATGCATGCAGGCCATAATTTCCTATCATTCCGCTTCAGCTGGAAGCAGTAGTTCCGGATGTTTTTGGAGATTCCAGCTGTGGGCCAGAGATAAAATTAGGAGAAACAACAGTGTAATTTCCTCCCCAAGTCCTGTAGTCAAAGAGAAATAAGATAACAATGGTGCCGACTACTAGGCTTTAAAAGTTAAAGGACGATAGTTTTAAAACATCAGTAACGAATAACCCGACAAAAAAGGCAAACTACAAATCAGGTTCGAGAGGAAAAAATATGAATTCTGATTTGTGCCAATCAGGGCTGTGAGGCGGGTTCCAACATGCTAACGCCGCTGGGAGCTATTATTTCTGGTCAAAACAGTGTTAGAACAACTGAGTAAGTTAGTGGTTAAAAATTCAGCATCAAGAGCTGCAAATTTGCAAGATATTGACAAATTTCCTGCTGATAATCTTTGCCTTGGAAACACTGCAGAAAAAGATCTAATTCAGCAAAACCCCAAACACAAATATTGTTTTGTATTGTATTGGTATTTATATAGCGTTTTCTATCCCTGGAAAGGTGCTGAGGTGCTTTGCACGCGACTCTGTAGGGCACAACATTTGAGACATTTGTCATACAAACTAAGTTGCAATTTGTCATCATCTTTATCACACAAGAGTCACACATTTTATAAACAAGTTGCGATTAATGTGTTGTGTAATCTGTTTTATAAAGCTGTCACAAACTGCCAAGCTGTTTTTTCACTTCTTATGTACTGGGGAATTAATACAATCGCTTAATTAGGCACTCATTCAAGTGACTGACCATGCAATTGTGTAGTATTCTTGGAAGCAGCCATGCAAGCGAACGTGAGCATAAAGGAAGAATCCTGGCCCCTGCCAGCTGAGCTAACTCAAGAGAAACACAATATGGGATCAGTCCTGGGGCAGTAGAATCCTAAACCCAGGGGCAGTTCTAAGCTACCGGGAGAAACCATGAGATCTATTGGAGTGAGGCAGACACCGGCTTCATCCGAGAAGTATTGAATTATTACGTAGACTCTGTAGTTGGCAGAGGTGACCTATCGTAATGCCTGTAGAAGGACTATGTTTGATCAAGTGAAGAGCCAGGGAAAGAATAAGATAGGGCAAGTTCAGGATCTGGGTAAGAGGACCAGGGTTTTAGACAATTTCCAGGCCTAAATGGGATAGTTGCCAGAGTAGGTAGCCCCTTAGCCTCTCTGCCCTTTAACTAAAGACCAGGTCAGGACACTCTGAATAGAATGCGTTAGTTGATGATATGTGGCCTTCTCCAGCAAGGGATAAACCAGGGTATTGGCCTGAGGGAGAGGAGTGAGGCTAAAGACTGTGGATGCACATAAGCTATGGGGACTTTAAGACTGGTCATGGGTGAAGGCCAAGTTTAGGCACCTTCACACAGAATGTAATGTAGAAACATATATGCACAGCAGAAGTGACTGTCCAAAAAACCCCACCGATCCGCCCTATTTTTTTCATACAGATTTTTATTTCCTTTTAACATTTCAACAACCTGCAGGTTTCCTCCTGTGAGGACCTTGAGTAAGACATATCAAGTAGTCATGAGAAGTTACTTTACTGCGCTTCGGCTAACAAAGTCCACATATAGATCATGATTTTGTGGCATGCCAAGTTGACCACTCGCCATACCATAAGGATACAGGTATTATTATTGCATGATAATCATATATTTCACCAGCGCGTCAATGCATGCAAAGACCTGCGGCTCGTCATTGTGAGAAGTTGGCCTGGTATATGCTGTCCACTAATTAAAGTGGGCACCTTGCACCAGTCCAAACGACCCTTATTGATGATTAGGTTAAAGACAACCTTTATAGAAAGCTATCCTAGTGGTAGCTGTGGAGAGCAGCCTTCAGGCTATGTCTTGAAGGAATGTAAAGCAGCTTGTTTTACCAGTATATAACCTCTTGAATGACCAAATGAAAGGAGAACCACACAAGCAGGGGCGGTGCGTCCATTAGGGCGCTGGGGCGTTGCCCCACAAGCCGCCCGCAGCTCCCTCGGCGTCTCTGAACTTAAGTAAACTCTCAGTTTACTTAAGTTCACAGACGCCGACGGAGAACTGACAATCATGTCAGTCAGCATGACGTCGGACCGCCCACCCCCTTCAGGGTGGGCGGTCCAACATCATGTTGACTGACATGATTGTGAGACCAGGGGCAGCAGCACAAGTGTGCGCATGACTGGGGAAGGTCGGCAAATTTTTCCGCCGTGCCCAGTCATGCGCACTAGTGTCTGCACAGTCTGGCGCATGCCCATTAGGAGAGCGAGGGTTGAGCAAAGGCTCAAACCTCGGTCTCCTAATGGGCAGGCGGGCGAAGAGTAACCGTGCCCCAAGTCAATCCTGGCGCTGCTGGCAGCGCCAGGATTGGCTGAGAGGGGTTGCCACCCGCTTGGCAGCAGTGATGCGGCTGTTCCGTTCCAGTGTAGGCGCCAACGGACCCGAGGCGGCACGGACCTGCACAGGTAGGATTTTTTTTATTTATTTTAAAACTCCCCCCCCCACGAGCCGCGACACTTGTATTTACTGTTCTATGAGGTCTAGAGAGCGCAACCGGTAGTGTTTCATATACAGAGGTTAAAATAAGCAGACACCGGGTTCTTAGATCAAATACAAAGACATGCATTATGGTAGACAGGTGACTCTCCCAGCTGGATTTATGGGTATAATTCTGGTTAGCCGATGCTTCCAGAGTGCTCTACTGCCCTTGCATCACCCAACTTTTATTGCGACGAAGTGCTGTGAAGGGGCTGTAAAGACAGTTCGGGCGCTGTACATACACACTAAACATGGCTAAATGCAGAAAAGCATCAGAGGGAGAGAGAGCCATTTACAGGTGACGTCAGAACCTTACCTGTAGCTGGGACCCTGGATGCAGATATGTCCTTCGCGCCTTCCTGTCGTTTCTCTCACAGAAGGAGCAGTCAGGGGAGGAGGGGGCAGCGCCCCATGCCTCTCAGATGCCTCTCAGATGCCGGTGACAAATGGTGTGCAGCAGTCAGAAGCGGCAGGAGCCGCGCTTCATGGCACTATGGTTCGGTGTGTGTTGCGAAAGAGTGCAGCTGTTTGGGCCACTTGCTTGTTCCTTTCAAGGGCTGCTGAAGTGCAGTGGGGCTGGCTAGCCCTGGGCACGTGCAGAAGGCTCCTAAAGTGCAGAGGACAGGCCCAGGGCAGGTGCAGGGTAGAAGGTGTCTGCCTTCTCTGGTGTTGCTGATGAGGACATGTCCAGGGCAGGTGCAGAGTAGAAGGTGTCTGTCTCCTCTGGTGTTGCTGATGAGGACAAGGGCAGGTGCAGAGTTGAAGGTGTCTGTCTCCTCTGGTGTTGCCGATGGGGACAAGTCCAGGGCAGGTGCAGGGCAGAAGGTGTCTGCGCACCAAGCAGCCTTGGAGGGAAGTACTGGGTTGATTTTTCTGTGAAACGAGATGCTTTTAATCTAGCAGGGTGCGGCGGGGGAGGCGGCCAGAAGGCAGGGCGGCATGATTCACTTCAGAGTGTAGTTTGTCCATACGTCTTAGTTTTATTCATCAACAAAATTACAATCTACACTATTGGAAGAATAATCCTAATTCTCAGCCTGTACAGTGTAGCTTTCATGCTTGATATATGTCATCTCCAGTCTAAACTTTATCACCACAGCCTGGTTTCCCACGCCTCACGTTAACTTTGGCGAATGTTACACGATAACAAATTGCATTGTTTGGCGGCCATTAAAAAAATGTTTTTTTCCAGCTGGTTTTGAGCGACTATTTTTAGAGAAGAGGCAAACCATTTCTTAAAAGAAATAAAAAAAGAATATATTGAAATTATAATAATGATCTTAATGCACTGGCCATATCAAATGCACTGATTGGCGCACCAGCCGCCTTCATCAGTAGGCGCATACTTTGTATAAGCTTATCTGTGACCGGCGGGTAATGGGAACCACATGGTGCACGCCCTGTAATGTGGCTCAGTCAGACTGTATTGGGCAATGGAGACCATACCAAGGGACTTAATAATTCTCTCTTTCTCTCTCTCCTCTCAATCTTCCTCGCCCTCCAGTGTCTTCTTCAACCTTCTCACTCTTTCTCTCCCTCCTCTCAATCTTGCTCGCCCGCCCTGTCTTTCTGACTGACTTTATTTCCCCTCAGATCCTCTTTTTTTCTCACTTTCATGACTCGTGCCTCAGCCTCCTCCTTAGTACCCTCCCTTCTCTCTGCTTCACCCTCTCCTCTCTTGGCCTCACCCTTCTCTCTCTCCACCTCACCCTGGACTCTCCACCTCACTCTCTTCTGTTAGCCTCACCTTCACTGCTGGGATCACACATGAGCAGATGGATTATGTGGCAAATGTTACAAATCCATAATTACCTATAAAACGCTCCGGCTGCAGAGTCGCATAATTCCCGAGGCTCTGACTATAATCGATTTCTGCCTATTTATGTGACACCGTGAGAGAATTTGTTGGCAGAGGATAAATGCACAGTCGCCGGTGCCCCAAAGTTGGGTGTCTGCTCTTTAAATTCCTTCCAATTATATTAGCGACCTTTTGTCAGCACCTCAGGAGATGGCGAGTGGCAGGACCGTGGCCAGTGCTTTTCTTTGTTTAATAGGCATATGCTCTGATCCTTCCTATTCTGCATCTGTGTTGTATTAGTGAAACGTACACGTCTTTTCAAACAAGAACAGCCAAAACGTTGCCGTTATCAGTGTTTTTTGGCTTAATATAGTGTCCTAAGCAGGGCTACTGGGATTACATGATTCTGTGGCTGCAGTGTATTCCACATAAATAGGTATTTTTCCACATTTGTCACATAATCATCATTTTCTGCATAATTTGCAGATTTTAACAAAATAAAATGTTGTTTCTAGCTCAAATGAATCGAAACTTGACTAAAAACGCTGCAACTTGGAAGGCCCTTCATAAAGGTCGACTGATCACCTTTCATTTGCAAATTGCTGTATTTCGGTATTTAAGTAGTACAAAGAAGTTGTAACCTTTTCCAAGATTGTGTTGTGTGTAAAAATAATGAATACTGGAATTTGTACTATCACAAAATGTGCGATATTACACTGAGTAATTGGCCTTATATTCCCACATAATTTAGTCATCCCTGCCACATAATTTGGTTTACCCCAGCTGCATAGTTTCAGTGGCCCTGGACAAAAGGTAGGAATAACACCATACCAGAAAGAAAACATAACAGACCACTGCTAAGATGCATATCTTGAGTGTATGTTCTTTTTCACTTACTTTACTTGCAATGGCAAAATCCTTCACACTGTTTCTACAATAAAAGAGTTTTCTTGTGGTAAGTACTGTGTTACGGGAGCTGTGCGTCCTGATATAGTGGGGGTGTCTCAGGTACCCCTTCTGTTTACACCTGCACAGTAATAGTCCTCCCCGTGACCTCATCCCTGTCCCCAGGCACTTAAAGTAGCCCAAGGCATTGGCTTGTAGATGAAAGTTACACAATTAGCCTTTGATTGCGAGTCTGCAGGCCCGTGTGATTTCCGCATTAAGAAAAAGAACAGAAGATGATTTCTTCTTGTGAATGGGCCTAGGGAGGCAGCAGTTGTTTCGAGAGGATCCTTAGCTTTTTGAAGAATATCAAACGTTATATCTTTTTATATCCCATGTCTTGAATTTCAGTGTCTCCCAGTGAGACACATGCATAATAAATAAGTAATGAACGCTCGGTTCCGCTGGATTGTTTCTTATTGGACACAGGTGCGCCCAATGGCCGCAGTAGGGAGCACAGAATAAAGCCCTATTTGAGGACAAGCTCCTTTGTGCAGATAAAGAGGGCCACCTCTTTTATTGAAAGAAGGGTGCGCATGCTGGGTCTTCTGTTATGTTTAACAGAAACTGTTGGTGGTAGAAAAAGCATTGTTAATAACGTGGCATCCTGGTGCTCTATGCAAGTTAAAATAATTAATGTTTGGTGAATGCAGTTTGTTAGCATAATCTTAAGGCCCCCTACCTCTTTCGTGAGTTCAATGGTTTGCTGTACTAAGGAGGCGGAATCATCTGTGGGGATCGAGGGGAAAGATTTTCCTGCCTGGGGCCCTGAGTCAACCGTTAGGAGGGCAGTATTTACGGAAAATGAAAGCCACTGAATGGAGGCAAATGTAAAGGTAATGAGTGTAAGTTAATTGTATCTAACAGTGAGTGGTTGTCCTTGTACTAGTTTAGAAGCGAACAAGATCTTAGACCTAATATTTATTGGTCACTTTTGATGGTAGTCTGCTTCGGCCATTTCTTCCTTGATGAATATGAATTTATGCTTTTGAATGAGGACGTCATACATATGGCTTATGTCCTGATGAGATAGCAAAAGAGATGTGGTGATGATATAGGATTGATCCGCTAAGTCCAATGAAGCACAATGCACTTTTGCATGCAGCACTTTAAGCAGTGGGAATGTATGATGGATACCGGCTTGGCTCGCTGGAATAATGGTACAAGCTGCACTTTCTCTGCATGGAGCACTTTGATCATTGGGGACGTATGCTTGGCTGAATAAGGATAATGATCAGGTGGCATGGGGATAATTGACCACATGGTTCACTGTGATGGATCGAAAGTGGACGGGGTAAATTGACACTGGTTTTGACCTGCTGGAACATTGGAGTATGCCTAGAAGAACTGAATTTTTAGTCCATTTATCACAGAAATAGTGCTGAAAATCGCACCAAAAAGATGCCAATTTTTGAAAATTTCTTCACGGGGGAGAACCCCCGAACCCCCTTATTGCCTGCCGGACTCGCTCGCTGCGCTCGCTCGCATACGTTGATTCATTCTGCTTACGCCTCACCAGTTTCAAATTCCACCAGCCACCCCTGCACACAAAGTATATATAAAAGATATGTATTTATTACTAAACACTCTCTACTAACCTCTTTATGAGATTAGAGAACAAGGCACACAATATTACAGTACTAGAACGACAGTAAATAGCACAATACACAGTGGGCTCCAGGGGGAGACCAAACCATATATTAAGAAAGTGGTATAACAACCACGACTTGACTAGACACAGTGCCTAGAGCACGTAGAGTCGCTGGGACCCCAAGGAACCACCCAAGGTAGTGACACAGGGGACCCACGGAGGACGGGTGCAGTGTGGGAACACAGACGCGAGCTCCGTACAACTCTATGGGAAAGTCGCAGTTGGAAATTTAGAGTTTAAGGACACTTCGGAGAGGACTTCAAGCAAACCCAGTTAAACTTAGAAGGTTCTAAGGCCAGCACCCTTGTGAGTACCAAGGTACCCGTGTTACCTAGCCCAGGGAAGCCGGTGCATAGGGGTCAAGTGGTGTCGGAAACCCTCGTCGTTTTCAATGGCGCGATGCGAGGAAGTACTGCTGCTGTGGAGAAGAAAAGTGTCCGGAGTGATCCAAGCCTGGATCGGAGATGTGAAGAACCTGAAAGCAGAGGGGACAAAGTCTAGGTCACTTCACGTGACCAGGAGCGGAGCAATCGAATGCCCACCGATGTCGGGTGCTTCAGGTGCGAAGAGGTGAAGCTTGACTCTGCAGCCACGGGGACCAGGAGACGACGATGAGCAGATTCCGCAGGCGAGCTGTACCACAAAGGATGTCGAGTGCTGAGGGGTCAGTTTCCAGATTAGAGACCAATAAGCCTTGGCAACTGCAACCCACGCGGTCAGAGAAAAGATGCTTCGGTGAGGACCAGCAAGGTCCTGGGGACTCCCCAAGCGATGGAGAGTCAGGGCACATCTGGAGCAACCAGGAAAGCCCACTGAAAGTTAAAGTTGCCTTCTCAGGGACCCACAGGTCAACGGACCAGGGATCGCGGAGGGACCTCGAGAGGAATCACACAATACCAGCCCACGGAACACTCGTGGAGTGTAGGCCAGTAATCTTCGGTGGAAACACTGTTCGGGGCTTGGACTATAAGTAGCCCAAAGCACAGCCTCACTGATCGCCTAGAAGCATATGCTGCTGCAAATGTGCACGGTGTCCAGGGGTTCGGGTTGCACGGTCCCCACGAGGGCTGCAGGTCTCAGGTTTGCTGAGAGCACTAGTCGGCCTCGGAGAAGCTTGAAAACCCACCTCGTGTGTTGCAAAATCTTCGGAGTCCATCGGGAGCTGCGTAGATGCAAACCGGTCAGATGCGTTGAGGTGCCTGCCTTGCAGGGGAGTAACTCCTTTACTCCAAGGGAGATTCTTTAGTCGTCCAGCAAAGCGTAGATCATCGAAGGTTACTTGGTTTCTGTAGCAGAGTTTAGTCCAGGTAAAATCTAAAGTCCTGTAGTCAGGGGTTCCTACTTTATACCCAAGGAAGGGGTGGGACAAACTCTGGGGACCCACCTATGGGAGGGTCAGGACAGAGGGGTGGCTACACCCATGTCCTTTGTCCAGTTTTGCGCCAGAGCAGGGGCTGATATCCCCTGCAACCGGTTTGAGCTGGACTATGCACAGGGACACCAAATGTGCCCCCAGTGCAGACATCAAAGCACTCTGAGAGTGCACCCACCCAGCCCCAATACACTAAAGCCTGTCTGAGAGGTGGTCACACCTCCCTGTGACAGGAAACCTATTGTCCAGCCTCCCCTGCCGGAGTTTCGTCCAGCAGCAGGAGGGCAGACTCGTGTCTGTGGCTGGCAGCATCCATTTTGTGATGCCAGGGTTCTGTGAAGCTGATACCGGGTGTACCAGTGTTGTCATATTTCTCCCTCTAGGAGGGAGGAATCATACCTCCCACACCAGTTACTGGTGTGGAGGTATGATTCCAAGGTGTTTGACACCAAACACGACATAATTCCTTGCAGCCGTTTTAAAGTTAGCATTTACCGTGAGGTTATAATGCACTGAGGAGTATATGGTTGGCTGCATCACAGACAACCCCGGAATAGTGGTTCCGAAGGCTGCAGAGGGGCTCTGCTCATGCATGGGCACCCTCTCACATAAAACCCAGCACCCTGCCTTCAGGATTGATAAGGCCTGCCATAGGGGTGACTGATAGGTTTACATGTGCAGTGATTAGGATAGATATAGTGAACCTATATCTAAGTAAGGGGTGCATGCACCACCTTACACAGGCTGCAGTAGCAGACCTGTGGTGTCATTTTGAATGGCCTCTCAGGGGTGGCATAATACATGCTGCAGCCCCTGGGAGGCCTCTGGGGTACCTATGTCCTGGGTACATAGTATACCATATACTAGGGACTTATAAGGGTACCCCAGAATCCAATCTGGAGTGTACCTAAAGTACATGCAATCACTTTAGAGGAGAAAGCAGCTAGACTGGGGTCCTGAATAGCAGGATCCCAGTCAGACTAAGTCGAAAACAGTGAAACATCAGCAAAAAGTGGGGGTAACTATAAGAAGCAGATCCTACTCTAATGTTAGATTTGGGGGTCTCTAGTTGGCAGAGGTAGGTACCTTTGTCCAAGTAGGGACCCCTGCGTCTCAGGGTAAGGGGGATACACTACTAAAATAACCCCTGCTCACCCCCTTGGTAGCTTGGCACGAGCAGACAGGCTTATCTCAGAGGCAGTGTGTAAAGCATTTGTGAACACATACAGTAATCAAGTGACAACACTACAGATGGACACCACACCAGTTGTATATTAAAAATAAGTATTCTTTATATAGATTTAACACAAGACCACAAACGACAACAATCCACAATACTGTACTTCAAAAATGGTAGAATTAGCTTAGTTCTCTTAATATGTAAAATGCGACACTTTGAGTTCAATGTACCTTAGGATGCGTAACGCTATACAACGAAAGTGTTGCAGGGAAGGTGATGCGTTGGTTCCTTACACGCAAGAACGGTGAAGTCTGTTGTCCCTGAGACTTCAGCAGGAGGCAAGCTCTATCTCAAGCCCTTGGAGATCCTTCACAAGTTGATGAAAGTACACACAAAGTTCCTCTCTCCTTTCTTTGGCAGTCAGGCAACCACTGCAGGCCAATCCCTCACGCTTAGGGATAGTCTCCTCCTCAGTTTCTCTGGTTCCTCTCCTCAGCAAAGGTTCTTCTTGTTTCCCAAAAGTGATCTAAAGTTCTGGGGTCTGGGTCCCCTCTTTTATACACCAAAATCCTTTGTCTCTGAAGGCAGAGAGGCCTTTGCCTAGTCCAAACCAGTTCTGGTCAGTCCTGGAGCACTTTGTTTACAGGACTCCTTCTTTCCTTTCACAGTGTAGGCCAGGGACATCAGACGCACCACAGGAGGTGGAGCCAGCATTGTGGAGGGAAGGCACAGCCCTATTCAGGTCCCAGGTGCAACTCCTCCCACCCATCTACATGCAGATCTCTCTATTCAGCCCTGTGCTGACTCACCCTGTCTCCTGGAATCCCCCAGCCCCTGTCACTCACAAACCAGACATGGAATACACAACCTAGCAGAGGCAGGCTTGGATAGTTAGGCAAGAAAATACCTACGTTCTAAAAGTGGTATTTTCAAACACAGAATGTTAAAACCAACTTCACTAAAAGATGTATTTTATCATTCTGAGTTCAGGCATACCAAATTCGTTTTTCTACCATGTTCCCTGGGTCAGTTAGGATTATAAGATGTAATAATCAAACTGCCCATTCTGGCCTATGGGGAACAGGTAGCCTTGCAATAGTGAAAAACGAAAATGGCTGTAATTCACTATTAGGACATGCCACACACACCAGGGCATGTCCTACCTTATACTTACAATGCACCCTGCCCTTGGGCCTACCATAGGGGTGTCTGATATGAAGAAAAGGGGAGGTTTAGGGACTGGTAAGTGGGTGCACTTGCCCAGTCAACATGGCAGTACCAGGCTGCCCACAGGCTCTGCAATGGCAGGCCTGAGACACACTTTACAAGCTGCTCCTGTGGGTGGCACAACCAGTGCTGCAAGCCCACCAGCAGCATTTGAGTCACAAGCCCTGGGCACAACCAGTGCACTGTACTAGGGTCTGACAGTGAATCAAATAGGCCAAACATGGAGTCACTAATCCATACATCAATTTTACCATAGGGAGCACTTGCACTGTGGCACTGAATAGCAGTGGCACAGTGCCCAAAGCATCTATAACCAGCAAAAACACATGAGGCAACAGCAAAAAATGGAAGGGAGACCCACACCAACAGTGCCAGGTCTAACACGTGTCCCCTCCAGCTGAAATGTGGGGAGAACTACACTACCTCCGGGGAGTTCTCTTCACTAAGGCGGAAAAATCTGGACAGACCATCAGCATTGGCGTGCTCTGTACCAGGGCGGTGTTCCACTGTGAAATCCATCCCCTGTAGGGAAATGGACCACCTCAACAGCTTTGGATTCTCACCCCTCATCTGCATCAGCCATCAGAGGGGCCTGTGGTCTGTCTGAACCCGGAAGTGAGTCCCAAACGGGTATGGTCTCAGCTTCTTCAGTGCCCAGACCACAGCAAATGCCTCACGCTCAATCGCACTCCACCTCTGTTCCCGTGGAAGTAACCTCCTACTGATTAAGGCTACGGGTTGATCTAGGCCCTCCTCGTTTATCTGTGACAACACAGCCCCCACACCATGCTCTGAAGCGTCTGTTTGAACGATAAATTCTCTGGAGAAGTTGGGTGCCAGGAGCACGGGCGCCGTGCACATGGCAGTTTTCAGGGCCTCAAAAGCTTTCTGACAGGTGTCAGTCCAAATCACTTTCTTGGGCTGCTTCCTGGAAGTCAGCTCAGCCAAGGGTGCAACGATGTTGCCATACCCCTTGACAAACCTCCTGTAATACCCTGTGAGTCCTAAAAAGGCTCTCACCTCTGTCTGGGTCTTGGGGGCTCCCAGGCCAGGATGGTCTCAATCTTGGGCTGTAGGGGCGCCACCTGGCCGCTCCCAACCTGGTGTCCCAAGTACACCACGGAACCCTGCCCGATCTGGCACTTACTCGCCTTAATCGTGAGGCCTGCCCTCCGCAGCGCCATCAACACTTCCCAGAGGTGGCGCAGATGTTCTTCCCAACTGGCGCTGAACACTGCAATGTCATCCAGGTAGGCGGCACTGAACTCAATCAAACCAATCAATCAAATAAACTTTATTCGGTTTCACGTTGGAAAACCATAAAAGTTACAAAAATTACATATACCTAAAACAATAATACATACACACACGATTTAAAAAGTAAAACCCCATACACAATTTATAAATAGAACCCAATACCCAGCCTCCCAAATTGATCAGTAACCATAAAGTGCAATGTGCCAGGAGAACATGTCATCCTATTATATTTACTTTATGGCGCAAGCTAAGCCTTCAAAACTAATAGATCCTACATAGATCATCCGTTATCTAAACATCCATACAGGCCCTGGATTTCAGAGTAGATTTCAAAAACCCCACTATGAAAATAATACAATCCTCTTTCAACAGTTGGAGATACATAAGAGCAGGACGGGCCTGATTAAAATTCATTCTTTTTAAAATGGGAACCAGGAAATGCCTTCGAGGGGTTTCATAAAACTTACATAAAAACATAAAATGCAGCAGATCCTGTGGAGACTGTCCGTCGCAGCCACAGGGAGCTAGCACTTGACCTCTACTGCATCCAATAGGCCTAGCTAACAGGAAGTGAAAAAGGTTCATCCGAAACCTGGTTAATAAAAACCTCTCATGTATTGATAAAAACCCCATTAGGTAAGGTTCCGTTGTCGGAGTTGTTTTGAGCATTAAAAACGTACGAACACTTGGTTTCAACATCTCCTGCTCCTCCCAGTCCAATTTCCTTGAGGTTAAGAAGGCTACCCTAATTAATTCCACATCCTTCTTAACAATGGATTCGGGCTTAAAAAATAAATCAACGCGCCCTACCCCTTCAAGGCTACTTTTAATGTAATTAAGCCAAGGAATTCGGGATGCATTATCGAGGGACATACACTCTCTTAAAATTAAATGGTTAAGGGTTAACTCCTTGTTCAGCCAGCACTTCAACCAAAACACAAGGGGGCGCAGAGCCAGGACATCACTTAGATAGGGGACCCCCAATTCCTCATGGGCCGCTAGGTTAGATATTCTGCACGGAACACCCAACAGGCGCTTCAAAAAGTCATTCTCAGCCACCTGGAGGGAATCCGCAGCAACGTGTCCCCAAATTTCACTTCCATAACTAGCTATGGCCATGCTTTTGGCTTGATAAACTTTCAACATGGCTCCAATTGGTTTCTTCCCTATTTTTGAGGCAAAATTAAAAATTGCCGCATTCACCCGGGCCAGGTCCCCCCTTTTCCTCAAGATTAATGGACCCCATTTTAAATGATCATCAAAGAGAACCCCTAAGTAGGAAAAAACATTAGTGCGGGGGATTTTAGCAGGGCCAACACTAAATTGAAAACTTTTTTGGGGTCGTTGCCCCACTTGGATTATATAAGATTTAGAATTATTTATTGCCAAATCCCTATCCGTCATAAATTTAGAAAATGCCTTTAGTAGAGATTGCAAACCTAGTGCAGTCCTTGATATAAGGACCGCATCGTCTACATAAAGCAAGACGGGGATGCCACGCCGCCCTACACACGGGTAATCTACCCCGGTGGCTCTTAATGCAATATCCAGATCGTTAATATAGAGATTAAACAAGAATGGGGCCAAGAT
The DNA here is from genome assembly GCA_963921515.1 of Calotriton arnoldi. NCBI lineage: Eukaryota > Metazoa > Chordata > Amphibia > Caudata > Salamandridae > Calotriton > Calotriton arnoldi. The sequence continues at coordinate 493,135 of CAWUFW010010925.1, forward strand.
GCAACCTTGCCGTACTCCCCTCTTTGTCTCCAGGTCCCTGGTGACCCGAAGGTCCTGAGAAAACCTGACATTAGCCTTGGTTGACTTGTGCAAATCCTCAAAAAAATTAACAATGCTGTTATCCACCCCCATTGCCCTCATGGACTGCCACAATTTAACCCTGTTGACACAGTCAAATGCAGAGGACAAGTCCATGAAGGCAAGGTAGACAGTGCCGGGGAGGGCAACCGTATATTTGCTCAATAACATAGATAAATTGAGACACTGGGTAACGGTTGAACGTCCCGACCGAAATCCAAACTGGACGTCCGACAGGATCTTATGCTCCTCCGCCCAAGTGGATAGTCTCTGCAAAAGAGGTGCAACGATGTTGCCATACCCCTTGACAAACCTCCTGTAATACCCTGTGAGTCCTAAAAAGGCTCTCACCTCTGTCTGGGTCTTGGGGGGCTCCCAAGCCAGGATGGTCTCAATCTTGGGCTGTAGGGGCGCCACCTGGCCGCTCCCAACCTGGTGTCCCAAGTACACCACGGAACCCAGCCCAATCTGGCACTTACTCGCCTTAATCGTGAGGCCTGCCCTCCGCAGCGCCATCAACACTTCCCAGAGGTGGCGCAGATGTTCTTCCCAACTGGTGCTGAACACTGCAATGTCATCCAGGTAGGCGGCACTGAACTCTTCCAGTCCAGCGAACACCTGGTTGACCAACCTCTGAAAGGTGGCAGGGGCATTCTTCATCCCAAAGGGCATAACCCGGAACTGGTAGTGCCCATCTGGTGTGGAGAATGCTGACCTCTCTCTTGCCCCATCAGTCAAGGCGATCTGCCAGTACCCAGACGTTAGATCAAATGTGCTGAGGTACCGGGCAGCCCCTAACCGATCGATGAGCTCATCAGCTCTGGGGATGGGGTGCGCGTCAGTCCTCGTGACTGAATTGAGCCCTCGGTAGTCCACACAGAACCGGAGTTCTGGTGTGGCACCCGGTGCGGCAGCCTTTGGGACCAAGACCACTGGGCTGGCCCAAGGACTGTTAGAGGACTCAATCACCCCTAACACAAGCATCTTGGAGACCTCCTCCTTGATGCAAGCTCTCACCCTGTCAGTCACCCTGTAAGTTTTGTGCTTCCCAGGAGGACTATCTCCAGTGTCCACATCATGGATGCACCAATCAGTGACACTGGGAATCCGGGAGAACAGATCAGAAAACTGTCCCAGCAACTGGTGACAGTCATTCTGTTGCTCAGGGGTCAGGGTGGAAGACAGGTTCACACCATCCACTGACCCATCTTGCTCTGTCGCCGACAGGAGGTCAGGAAGAGGCTCAGTCTCCTCCTCCATTCCAGCATCTGTCGCTAAGAGCATGCCCACTTCGGACCTCTCCAAGTGGGGCTTCAGGCGGTTGACATGCAGGACCCGCAAGGGGTTCCTGGGAGACCGCAAGTCCACCAAGTAGGTAACAGGACTTTTGTGCTCCACCACCTCAAATGGTCCGGTCCACTTGTCCTGGAGCGCGCAGGACTCCACTGGGGCCATGACCCACACTTTCTGACCAGGCTGAAGCTCTACCAGAGTGGCATTCTGGTCGTACCACCGCTTCATCTCCTCCTGGCTGGCTTCCAGATTCGCCTCAGCGAGTTGCCTGAAACACCTAGTCTGGTTCCTGAAGGCCAACATGTAGCTATATACATCCTGGGGAGGTTTCCTGGGAGATTGCTCCCAGCCTTCCTTGACCAGACTCAGAGGTCCTCTCACTGGGTGACCATAGAGAAGCTCAAAGGGGCTGAACCCTAGAGATTTCTGTGGCACCTCACGGTATGCAAAGAGCAGGCATGGTAAGAGGACGTCCCACTTACGCCTCATAGGTTCCTCAAGACCCATAATCATGCCTTTTAGGGTCCGGTTGAATCTCTCAACCAACCCATTTCCTTGGGGGTGGTAAGGAGTGGTAAACTTATAGGTTACCCCACACCTGCCACAGGGAGTTCATATACTTGGAAATTAAGTTTGTACCTCGGTCAGACACTACCTCTCTAGGGAATCCCACTCGGGAGAAAATTCCCATCAGTGCCCGTCCCACCACGGGGGCCGTCACTGTCCTCAGAGGTATGGCTTTCGGGTACCGGATGGCATGGTCCACCAAGACCAGGATGAACCTGTTGCCCATGGCTGTCTTGGGGTCCAGTGGCCCCACAATGTCAATAACCACCCGTTCAAAGGGGGTGCTGACCACAGGGAATGGCTGGAGAGGAGCCTTCTGCTTCCTCCCACTCTTTCCACTTGCCTGGCAAGTCTGACAGGTCCTGCAATGAGTGTCTGAACTCTTGCGCATTTGGGGCCAATGAAAGTGGGTGACAAGCCTCTCAAAGGTCTTGTCCTGCCCCAAATGTCCTGATAACGGCACATCATGAGCCAGCCCCAGTAGGAAGGCTCTGAAGCGCTGGGGTACCACCAGCACATGGGCTGACCCAGGCTCAGCAACCTTAGGCTCACTATACAGGAGACCATTCTCCCAGTAGATCCAATGTGATCCAGACTGATCACCTGCTGCCTGGCTTGCAGCCTGCTGCCGCAAACCCACAAGAGAAGGGCATTCCTTCTGCTCCTTGCAGAACTCTTCCCTGGAGGGTCCTCCTTCTTGCTGCCAATGGGTCAGCTCAGGCAGGTCCCCCAGTTCAGCTACCTGTTCCCCTGTAGGCTCCAGGGCATCCCCCTCAGGGTCTACCTCCTCCTGGACTGTGGGAACTTCGGGGGTCGGTTTCCCACGCCCCCTGCCTCTTCTCTTTAAGGCAGGCACCTGGGCCCCCTCTCAGGCTCCAGGTCCTCTTGAACACCCTTACTGGCTGCCATGGACCGTGTGGTCACACACGCCCAGTCAGGCAGACCCAACATCTCCAAATGAGCACTTCGCTCCACCTTAGCCCAAGGTGAGCTCTCCAAGTCATTCCCCAACAAACAGTCAACAGGCATGGCTGGCCTCACAGCTACTTGAAGAGTACCAGAGACCCCCCCCCACTCAAAGGGAACCTGAGCCACCTTGCAGTGGCTCTCTGTGTTGTCAGTGGCAACAACTGGGTAAAATGCATTGGGGACAACCTGCTCTTGAGACACCAGGTGATACTTGACAGCTGTCACACTGGCTCCTGTGTCTCTAAGACCCTCCACTCTATGGCCATTGATGGTCACCCACTGCCTGTACTTTTTAGTGTTATCAGGCAGTTGGGTCCTGGGGACCACCTCACAGTCTCCTAAAGAGAGAAGGGACATCTCTGCGGGACCCACCTTGGGCACCCATCTCCTCCCCCAGGGCTACACTCGCCATCTGCCGGGGTGGAGCACCAGTGGGTGCTGTCTTTCCAAACTGTGGGCACCGGGGATCAACAGACTTATGGCCCACTTCACCACACGTGAAGCACCTCAGGGGTCCCCTGTGAACAGGCCTACCTGTCGGGGCCCCGGGCTTCTTCTCAGGGGGAGGCTGGGAACCCTTCCCATGGTTGCCTTGGGCAATACTTTGGGGCCCTTTCTGGAACTCCCTCTGTTTACCCTTGTCCCCCCCCACTCTTCTGCTGGGGACCCTGCCCACTCTTGGCGGAGTCTCCCACGTGGCCCTTGTGGACCCGGGTGCTCACCCAGCGGTCCGCCTCCTCAGCAAGCTTCCTAGGGTTAGTCAGCCTGCTATCAATCAGGTGCTGGCGTAGCTCTGGAAAACAATTACTTGACAAGTGCTCCCATGCAATTAAATCAAAGAGCCCCTCAAAATCATTAACTTTGCTACCCTTCACCCAACCATCCAATGCTCTGCAAAAGAAAGTTACATATTCTACCCATGTGCTTGACTCCACCTTCTTGCAATTTCTAAACCTCTGTCTATACAATTCAGGAGTCAACCCATACCTGGATATCAATGCATCTTTCATGTGGCTATAAGAATTATGGACTTCAGAGGGCAAGTCTAACAGGGTATCCCGCCCCTCACTAAGGAACCGCCCCCACAACCCCGCTCTCCAATCCTTCTCAGGGACCCGGTGGGAGGACATGGCTACCTCATAGGCCTTGAACCACTGCCCAATGTCATCATTCTTATAAAACTCTCTAACCACATCCTTAGGAATATACACCCTAGCTTCCACAGGCACGGACGGTGTGCTGCCACCAGAGGAAGTAATTTCTAAGCTCCTCGCTTTCAACTCCAACTCCCTCAAACTTCTCTCATGCTCCAGTTGCATCTTCTTTTCTTCCAGGGCCTATTTCTTAATTTCTAACTGCCCACTCCTTTTGGCTAGCTCCAACTCATGCATCCTACTCCTCTCCCTGTCCTCCAACTCCTCTGTGGACAGGCCTTTGGCAGAAACACTGCTACCCGCTGGGGAGGTTGCTCTCCTCCCCCCTAGACCCAATGGCCCATCCAGCTGCTCCTCTGCATTCTCAACCCCTTCCCCATTCTCAGGGGTATTCCTTGCTTCGACCCAGGCCCTCAGTGCCTTTTGGAACTCATCCTTCTTGGTGAGACCGGTCATTGCAACTTTAAATTTTCTGCAGAAGTGCTTTAGCTGTTTTACATTGTAGCATTCCAGTTTCTCCTCTTCCCACTCATAATCAACAGATGCTATGGATGCTGCTTTATCCATTGTGGTTAAACTTGGCAGTTCTTGGCAATAATAGAAAATCCCAGGGAAAACAATCTACCAAAAGTATGTGGTCGCGTTTGGTCTGCACTCACTAGTAGTGTTCACCAATCACTGTACATGAGTCACAAATGCAAGTCCAGAATCCTCACCGCTGACCACCAATGTTAGATTTGGGGGTCTGTAGTTGGCAGAGGTAGGTACCTTTGTCCAAGTAGGGACCCTTGCTTCTAGTCAGGGTAAGGGGGATACACTACTAAAATAACCCCTGCTCACCCCCTTGGTAGCTTGGCACGAGCAGACAGGCTTATCTCAGAGGCAGTGTGTAAAGCATTTGTGAACACATCCAGTAATCAAGTGACAACACTACAGATGGACACCACACCAGTTGTATATTAAAAATAAGTATTCTTTATATAGATTTAACACAAGACCACAAACAACAAAAATCCACAATACTGTACTTCAAAAATGGTAGAATTAGCTTAGTTCTCTTAAGATGTAAAATGCGACACTTTGAGTTCAATGTACCTTAGGATGCGTAACGCTATACAACGAAAGTGTTGCAGGGAAGGTGATGCGTCGGTTCCTTACACGCAAGAACGGTGATGCGTCGGGTCCCTACTGATGCATAGGGGATGCGTCAGTTCTTCTCGGCGTGGGGAGGTGATGCGTCGGTTTCTTACTGCGCTTCCGTGGCAATGCGACCAGCAGCGCCGTGATGCGATGAAGATCCGGTGCAATGCGACAAAGATGGCGTCTTCTTCTTGATGCGACACGATGCGTGCACGCCCGACGGCCGTGCGGCGACTCAACGATTCTTCTGAGCCGTGACAGGCCCTGCGACACGCTTCCCGGTGATGCAACGGCATCTGATGCCACTGCGACACTCTTCTCCGGCGATGCAAGGTGCTTCGGCGATGATGCGACAGCTGCAGCAGCGGCGACACGCCTCTCCGTTGATGCGGCGGCGTCTGATGCGACGTCGATCCTCTTCTCCGGTGATGCGAGGCGCTTCGGCGATGATGCGACAGCTGCAGCGGCGGCGACACGCTTCTCCGTTGATGCGGCGGCGTCTGATGCGACGTCGACCCTCTTCTCCGGCGATGCAAGGTGCTTCGGCTAAGGCGGCGACGCTTCTTCTTCGTGAGTCGCGCTTCCAGCTCCTTGCGACACGCAGTCCTTCAGAAAGCCCAGCACAGCAGCAGGCACTTCCAAAAAGACTCTTGGGGAGATGGTTGGTGAAGTCTGTTGTCCCTGAGACTTCAGCAGGAGGCAAGCTCTATCTCAAGCCCTTGGAGATCCTTCACAAGTTGATGAAAGTACACACAAAGTTCCTCTCTCCTTCCTTTGGCAGTCAGGCAACCACTGCAGGCCAATCCCTCACGCTTAGGGATAGTCTCCTCCTCAGTTTCTCTGGTTCCTCTCCTCAGCAAAGGTTCTTCTTGTTTCCCAAAAGTGATCTAAAGTTCTGGGGTCTGGGCCCCCTCTTTTATACACCAAAATCCTTTGTCTCTGAAGGCAGAGAGGCCTTTGCCTAGTCCAAACCAGTTCTGGTCAGTCCTGGAGCACTTTGTTTACAGGACTCCTTCTTTCCTTTCACAGTGTAGGCCAGGGACATCAGACGCACCACAGGAGGTTCAGCCAGCATTGTGGAGGGAAGGCACAGCCCTATTCAGGTCCCAGGTGCAACTCCTCCCACCCATCTACATGCAGATCTCTCTATTCAGCCCTGTGCTTACTCACCCTGTCTCCTGGAATCCCCAGCCCCTGTCACTCACAAACCAGACATGGAATACACAACCTAGCAGAGGCAGGCTTGGATAGTTAGGCAAGAAAATACCTACTTTCTAAAAGTGGTATTTTCAAACACAGAATGTTAAAACCAACTTCACTAAAAGATGTATTTTATCATTCTGAGTTCAGGCATACCAAATTCGTTTTTCTACCATGTTCCCTGGGTCAGTTAGGATTATAAGATGTAATAATCAAACTGCCCATTCTGGCCTATGGGGAACAGGTAGCCTTGCAATAGTGAAAAACGAAAATGGCTGTAATTCACTATTAGGACATGCCACACACACCAGGGCATGTCCTACCTTATACTTACAATGCACCCTGCCCTTGGGCCTACCATAGGGGTGTCTGATATGAAGAAAAGGGAGGTTTAGGGACTGGCAAGTGGGTGCACTTGCCCAGTCAACATGGCAGTACCAGACTGCCCACAGGCTCTGCAATGGCAGGCCTGAGACACACTTTACAAGCTGCTCCTGTGGGTGGCACAACCAGTGCTGCAAGCCCACCAGCAGCATTTGAGTCACAAGCCCTGGGCACAACCAGTGCACTGTACTAGGGTCTGACAGTGAATCAAATAGGCCAAACATGGAGTCACTAATCCATACATCAATTTTACCATAGGGAGCACTTGCACTGTGGCACTGAATAGCAGTGGCACAGTGCCCAAAGCATCTATAACCAGCAAAAACACATGAGGCAACAGCAAAAAATGGAAGGGAGACCCACACCAACAGTGCCAGGTCTAACACTACTCTCCTACACAACCCCCCCCCCCCCAAACGTCAGGACATTAAACTAACCTTGACCAGTTGAGTCTTCATGTTCTAAGTGGAAATATCTGGAGAGTCCATCTGCATTGGCATGGTTACTCCCAGGTCTATGTTCCACTGTATAGTCCATCCCCTGTAGGGAAATGGACCACCTCAAAAGTTTGGGGTTTTCACCCTTCATCTGTTTTAGCCATAAGAGGGGCTTATGGTCTGTCTGAACAATGAAGTGAGTGCCAAACAAGTATGGCCTCAGCTTCTTCAGAGCCCAAACCACAGCAAAGGCTTCCCTCTCAATGGCTGACCAACGTTTCTCTCTGGGGGTCAGCCTTCTGCTAATAAAAGCTACTGGCTGATCCTGACCTTCATCATTCAATTGTGATAACACAGCCCCTACCCCCAACTCAGATGCATCTGTTTGGACAATGAATTGTTTGGAGTAGTCAGGATTTTGCAGAATGGGAGCAGTGCACATGGCCTGCTTCAGGTCATCAAATGCCTTTTGACAGCTGACTGTCCACTGAACTTTCTTTGGCATTCTCTTGGAAGTTAAGTCATTCAAAGGGGTCACTAGGGATCCATACCCTTTGACAAACCTCCTATAGTACCCAGTCAAGCCCAAGAAAGCTCTGACCTGAGTCTGGGTGGTTGGAGCAACCCAGTCCATGATGGTCTGGATTTTGCTCTGCAATGGTTGAACCTGGCCTCCACCCACAAGGTGGCCCAGGTATACAACTTGACTCTGCCCTATCTGGCACTTGGTGGCCTTGATAGTGAGGCCTGCTTTCTGCAGGGCTTCCAAAACATTTCTCAGGTGGACCAGGTGATCCTCCCAGGTGGAGCTAAAGACAGCAATATCATCTAGATATGCTGCACTATAGGCTTCCAGGCCTGTAAGGACTTTGTTCACCAACCTTTGAAAAGTGGCAGGTGCATTCTTCAAACCAAAGGGCATCACCACAAATTGGTAGTGCCCACTAGGGGTTGAGAATGCTGTTTTGGCTTTTGCATCCTCAGCTAGTCTGATCTGCCAGTAGCCAGCTGTCAGGTCAAATGTGCTCAGAAACTTGGCTGAGGCCAAAGTTTCTATAAGCTCATCTGCCCTAGGGATTGGATGGGCATAAGTCCTAGTGACTGCATTGAGACCTCTGTAGTCAACACAAAACCTCATCTCTCTCTTACCACCCTGGGTGTGAGGTTTAGGTACCAAGACTACTGGACTAGCCCAAGGGATATCTGAGGGTTCAATCACACCCAAATCCAACATCTTCTGGGCTTCAGTCCTGATGCAGTCCCTGACATGGTCAGGTTGCCTGTAAATCTTATTTTTAACAGGCAGACTGTCCCCAGTGTCCACTTCATGAGTGCACCAGGTAGTCTGACTTGGAGTCAGTGAGAACATATGTCTAAACTGGTTGAGGACTTTTCTGCAATCAGTTTGCTGCTGGTCAGTGAGGCTGCCTGCCAAGGCTACACCATCTACTGAACCATCATCAGGGTTCTGGGAGAACAGGTCAGGGAGTGGATCACTCTCTTCCTCCTGTCCCTCATCAGTAGCCATGAGCAAGCCCATGTCTGCCCTGTCAACATATGGTTTGAGCCTGTTGACATGGAGCACCCTATGGGGGCTCCTGGGAGTGCCTAGGTCCACCAGGTAGGTAACCTCTCCCTTTTGCTCAATAATGGTATGAGGGCCACTCCACTTGTCTTGGAGGGCTGCTGGGGCCACAGGCTCCAACACCCATACTTTCTGTCCTGGCTGATAAACAGTCAACACAGCCTTTTGGTCATGCCAGGCCTTTTGCAATTCCTGGCTAGCCTCAAGGTTTTTAGTTGCCTTCTTCATGTACTCAGCCATCCTGGAGCGGAGACCAAGTACATAGTCCACAATATCCTGTTTAGGGGTTTGAGAGGTAACTCCCATCCCTCCTTCACTAGACACAATGGACCCCTAACTGGATGTCCAAACAGAAGCTCAAATGGGCTGTAACCAACCCCCTTCTGTGGAACCTCTCTGTAGGCAAAGAGAAGGCAGGGCAAAAGTATGTCCCATCTGCGCCTAAGCTTTTCTGGGAGACCTTTAATCATGCCCTTTAAGGTTTTGTTGAACCTTTCAACTAAACCATTGGCTTGTGGGTGATAAGGGGTGGTAAATTTATAATTTACACCACACTCCTTCCACATAGCAGTTAAGTAACTAGACATCAAGTTTGCATCTCTGTCTGATACTACCTCCTTAGGAAAACCCACCCTGGAAAAGATTCCCAGGAGGGCTCTTGCCACCACAGGAGCTGTGGTAGTTCTAAGGGGAATTGCCTCTGGATACCTAGTGGCATGGTCCACCACCACCAGTATAAATCTGTGCCCAGATGCAGTTTGAGGATCCAGGGGACCAACAATGTCAATCCCTACCCTCTCAAAGGGAACCCCCACCACAGGTAGTGGTATCAGGGGGCCTTTGTAGTGCTACCTGCCTTACCACTGGCTTGACAGGTGACACAGGAGCGACAAAACTCCTTGGTGTCTTCAGACATATGAGGCCAATGAAAGTGAGGGACAATTCTGTCCCAAGTCTTGTTTTGGCCTAGGTGACCTGCCAATGGGATATCATGTGCTAGTGTCAATAGGAAGCTCCTAAACTTCAGAGGTATAACCAACCTCCTGGTGGCTCCAGGCTTGGGGTCTCTACACTCTGAGTAAAGGAGTCCATCATCCCAGTAGATCCTATGGGACCCACTAGCACTCCCAGCAGCCTCAGCAGCAGCTTGCTGTCTGAGGGGTTCAAGAGAGGGGCAGCTCAGCTGCTCCTGGCTCAGATCTGCTCTGGAAGGGGCCCCTGTCCCCTAGAACTCAACCTGATCAGTTTCAAGCTCATCTGGGACAGTTCCTTCTTCAGGACTAAGATCAGCTCCTCAAGAGACTGATCTGGATTCTGAGGCAGGGGGAAAGACACTGCCTTAACCCTACTGCTCCTTCTCCTGGAAGGTACCTGGTCCATTTTTCCAGGATCCAGGACCTGTTCAGTGTTAGACATTTTTGCCTGTGACTTGGTCATAGCAAACACATCTGCAGGGATACCCAACATTTCTGCATGAGTCCTGAGTTCCACTTCAGCCCAAGCTGAAGTTTCTAAATCATTGCCCAACAAGCATTCAACAGGGAGGTCTGCACTTACCACAACCTTCTTAGGGCCAGTTACCCCTCCCCAGGAGAAATTAACAACTGCCAAGGAATGGTCTGTCCTGACATTGCTAGCATTGGTCACTTGGTACATCTCACCAAGTATGATTTGCTCAGGAGCCACAAGATCTTTTGTCACCATTGTGACACTTGCTCCTGTGTCCCTGAATGCCAAGGCCTCTTTTCCATTTATTATAGGCTGTTGTCTGTATTTGCCCAGATTACTGGGGCTTACAAATAAGGAGGCCATATCCATGCCCCCATCACAGATCAACATAGCCTGAGTTGGAACTCTGACTAGGCCAGAGTCCATCTCAGATCCCAGGGTTAACCCTACTACACCCTTATTTGGAACACCACCACTTGGAGCTGTACTTGGGGGAACAGTTGCCTTAGGGGCTGTGGTGGTTGGAGTTGAGTCCTTGGACTTGGTACAATCATTTGTCCAATGGGTCTTCTGTTTACAGATTTGACACCATGGTTTCTTCTTGCCTTTTCCCTTGTTGGATTGTGACTCCCCACCAGATGCAGATTTTTGGGGCCCTTGAGAAGACTTCTGGTCTTTACCCTTCTCCCCACCCTTATCAGAGTTTTTTGAATCTTGCTTCTTGGAGTCACCACCTTGGTTCTGAACCTTCTGCCTCACCCTGGTTCTGACCCATTTGTCTGCCTTCTGGCCCAATTCTTGGGGAGAGGTCAGATCAGAGTCCACCAGGTACTGATGCAACAGTTGATTTTGACAGTTATTAAGGATCTGCTCTCTCATGATTAAATTATACAATCCTTTGAAATCACACACCTTACTGCCAAGTAACCAGCCTTCCAGAGTCTTAGTAGCACAATCAACAACGTCAACCCAGTCCTGAGTCTGTGCCTTTTGGGTGTCTCTGAACTTTAACCTGTATTGTTCAGTGGTTAGGCCAAACCCATCAATCAGAGCACTCTTCAGGACTTTGTAATTATCAGCATCCTCTTCTCTTACAGTGAGGAGCTTGTCTCTACCTTTGTCTGCAAAGGAGAGCCACAAGATTGCTGCCCACTGCTCCTGAGGGACCCTCTGTACCTTACAGGCCCTCTCCAGTGCAGTTATCCATTTGTGTCCCCACTCTGGTAGGGAGGGGCAATCTTGTTCAGGTTCCTATGGTCATGAGTATGATCTCTACCTCTAGGGACACTGTGGCTGCCACCATGGGGCTCTAGCCCCAACTTCTGAGAAGCTCTCTGATGCTCCAGGGATTCCCTATCTAAGGCCAATTGCCCTCTCTTGATCCTGAGCTTAGCTCTTTCAAACTCAAGCAGTTGGCACTTCTTCTCATAAGAGGACTCCCTTTTATGAGAAGCAGAAGTCCTATGAGAAACAGAGCTCCCTACAGATGTACCAGAATGATTAGACTCCAGAGAAGGAGATCTGGATCTTCTTGGTAAACTGTTAACCCTTCCAGGTGGGGTAAAGAGAGGCCCACTGGGGCCTCCTTCCTCACCTTCAGGAAGGATTGGCTGTTCCAGGTTAGAATCATTTTGATCCTCCTGGCCAGCATCAGAGTCCAGGTCATTGAGGTTTTCACTCCCTGGCCTTTCCTCTTCTGCTGTCCCACCCCTTTGCCTGCCTCATCAGACCCTGGGGTCTTTCTGAGGTCATCTAAAAGCAAAGTCACTATGAGCTTTTGGGTGTTTGGATTTTTCCCTGTCTTCAGTTTCCTTGATGCACACATGTTTCTCAATTCTTGGAATGTGAGATGGTCATACTTAGTTGGCAAGGAGTCACTGACTTCAGGCCTTGAAGACATTCTAGTGTGGTGTGGTGTATGCACCTACCTACTCTAGTGGGAACTGAGACTCTCTTGAGTTGGAGAAAGGGTGTGCTAGACCCTTGACTTACCCAACTCTAAGTTCAGTAGAACTTACCTTATTCTAGACTTGATTTATATGTACCTAAGTACCTTTAGTGGTTTTCAGTTAGTCACTCACTGAGATTATCTGGTAAAACAATAGCAAGCTTGAATCCCAACCGCTGCACACCAATGTGAGAAGTTGGCCTGGTATATGCTGTCCACTAATTAAAGTGGGCACCTTGCACCAGTCCAAACGACCCTTATTGATGATTAGGTTAAAGACAACCTTTATAGAAAGCTATCCTAGTGGTAGCTGTGGAGAGCAGCCTTCAGGCTAAGTCTTGAAGGAATGTAAAGCAGCTTGTTTTACCAGTATATAACCTCTTGAATGACCAAATGAAAGGAGAACCACACAATGTATATATAAAAGATATGTATTTATTACTAAACACTCTCTACTAACCTCTTTATGAGATTTGAGAACAAGGCACACAATAGTACAGTACTAGAACGACAGTAAATAGCACAATACACAGTGGGCTCCAGGGGGAGACCAAACCGTATATTAAGAAAGTGGTATAACAACCACGACTTGACTAGACACAGTGCCTAGAGCACGTAGAGTCGCTGGGACCCCAAGGAACCACCCAAGGTAGTGACACAGGGGACCCACGGAGGACGGGTGCAGTGTGGGAACACAGACGCGAGCTCCGTACAACTCTATGGGAAAGTCGCGGTTGGACATTTTGAGTTTAAGGACACTTCGGAGAGGACTTCAAGCAAACCCAGTTAAACTTAGAAGGTTCTAAGTCCAGCACCCTTGTGAGTACCAAGGTTCCCGTGTTACCTAGCCCAGGGAAGCCGGGTGCATAGGGGTCAAGTGGTGTCGGAAACCCTTGTCGTTTTCAATGGCGTGATGCGAAGAAGTACTGCTGCTGTGGAGAAGAAAAGTGTCCGGAGTGATCCAAGCCTGGATCAGAGATGTGAAGAACCTGAAAGCAGAGGGGACAAAGTCTGGGTCACTTCACATGACCAGGAGCGGAGCAATCTTATGCCCACCGATGTCGGGTGCTTCAGGTGCGAAGAGGTGAAGCTTGACTCTGCAGCCACGGGGACCAGGAGACGTTGACGATGACCAGATTCCACAGGCGAGCTGTCCCACGAAGGATGTCGAGTGCTGAGGGGGTCAGTTTCCGGATTGGAGACCAACAAGCCTTGGCAACTGCAACCCACGCGGTCAGAGAAAAGATGCTTCGGTGAGGACCAGCAAGGTCCTGGGGACTCCCCAAGCAATGGAGAGTCAGGGCACGTCTGGAGCAACCAGGAAAGCCCACTTAAAGTTAAAGTTGCCTTCTCAGGGACCCACAGGTCAACGGACCAGGGATCGCGAAGGGACCTCGAGAGGAATCACACAATACCAGCCCACGGAACACTCGTGGAGTGTAGGATAGTAATCTTCGGTGGAAACACTGTTCGGGGCTTGGACTACAAGTAGGCCAAAGCACAGCCTCAGGGATCGCCTAGAAGCACATGCTGCTGCAAATGTGCACGGTGTCCAGGGGTTCGGGTTGCACGGTCCCCACGAGGGCTGCGGGTCTCAGGTTTGCTGAGAGCACTAGTCGGCCTCGGGGAAGCTTGGAAACCCACCTCGTGTGTTGCAAAATCTTCGGAGTCCGTCGGGAGCTGCGTAGATGCAAACCGGTCAGATGCATTGAGGTGCCTGCCTTGCAGGGGAGTAACTCCTTTACTCCAAGGGAGATTCTTCAGTTGTCCATCAAAGCGTAGATCATCGAAGGTTACTTGGTTTCTATAGCAGAGTTTAGTCCAGGTAAAATCTAAAGTCCTGTAGTCAGGGGCTCCTACTTTATACCCAAGGAAGGGGTGGGACAAACTCTGGGGACCCACCTATGGGAGGGTCAGGACAGAGGGGTGGCTACACCCATGTCCTTTGTCCAGTTTCGCGCCAGAGCAGGGGCTGATAGCCCCTGCAACCGGTTTGAGCTGGACTATGCACAGGGACATCAAATGTGCCCCCAGTGCAGACATCAAAGCACTCTGAGAGTGCACCCACCCAGCCCCAATACACTAAAGCCTGTCTGGGAGGTGGTCACACCTCCCTGTGACAGGAAACCTATTGTCCAGCCTCCCCTGCTGGAGTTTCGTTCAGCAGCAGGAGGGCAGACTCGTGTCTGTGGCTGGCAGCATCCATTTTGTGATGCCAGGGTTCTGTGAAGCTGGTACCGGGTGTACCGGTGTTGTCATATTTCTCCCTCTAGGAGGGAGGAATCATACCTCCCACACCAGTTACTGGTGTGGAGGTATGATTCCAAGGTGTTTGACACCAAACACGACACCATTCCTTGCAGCCGTTTTAAAGTTAGCATTTACCGCGAGGTTATAATGCACTGAAGAGTATATGGTTGGCTGCATCACAGACAACCCCGGAATAGTGGTTCCGAAGGCTGCAGAGGGGCTCTGCTCGTGCATGGGCACCCTCTCACATAAAACCCAGCACCCTGCCTTCAGGATTGATAAGGCCTGCCATGGGGGTGACTGATAGGTTTACATGTGCAGTGATTAGGATAGATATAGTGAACCTATATCTAAGTAAGGGGTGCATGCACCACCTTACACAGGCTGCAGTAGCAGACCTGTGGTGTCATTTTGAATGGCCTCTCAGGGGTGGCATAATACATGCTGCAGCCCCTGGGAGGCCTCTGGGGTACCTATACCCTGGGTACATAGTATACCATATACTAGGGACTTATAAGGGTACCCCAGAATCCAATCTGGAGTGTACCTAAAGTACATGCAATCACTTTAGAGGAGAAAGCAGCTAGACCTGAATAGCAGGATCCCAGTCAGACTAAGTCGAAAACAGTGAAACATCAGCAAAAAGTGGGGGTAACTATAAGAAGCAGATCCTACGCTCCTACAGTCATGTTCAGAGTTTCCCCGCAATCTATAAGCAAATTCCAGTTAGTAGTACACTTTTCTATTATATTTCCGAGTCTCTGCAACCAATTTTCAGTCAACAGGGGTTGTGTTTTCTGCAAGCTCAGCAATGGGCTGTTTTGGTGCCAAGAGTATAAACATAATTAATGTCCAGCTGTTCTTTGTTAGGACTCTGTAGAGTACAGACGTAAATTGATTATTTCTACCATTGGATCCTTAGGAGTAGGGAAACATGGCGTGCCATTGATATGGCTTAAGACTTATTTCTAAAAGGTAGTTGAAGGGGACAAGACCCCCATATGTGTATTCCATCACCCCCATTCCACCACAGTGCCCCCAACACCTATCATCATCATTTGGGTTCATTTGTTCAAGTTGTCTGGCATCATGGACCAGTTGTACATTATTATGCACTGGGTATCCTGAGTCTGGATACTCCTTATAGACTTGGATGTCCTTCCTCAACCTTTCCCAATGCGCCATCATAACGCCCTTCCCCGCCCACACCTAATTCCTTCTTATTTAGACATGAATCCCCATTTCTGAGATTTTGAGGGTGGCGTTAATATCTTATAAATGCTAGTTATTAGTCTCCTCAGGAGTCAAAAGTGGTGAAGAGTTTTTCGATCTTTCAACCCTCCTTTCCTATTGAACGGATTGGAAGCCTGTGGCATAGATGCAAATATTTGAGTCTTTCATGCCCATGAACAGAAATCTTTTTTACAAGCAGCAAACGTCTTAATCTTGCCTGCTTAAAAGAAACCTCGCAGCATGTGAGTCCCCCATTCTCCATCTCGGAAAAGAATCCCCATCGAGCAAAAAACGTAAAGTCAGGATTTTGGTGTGTGGAGGCGACTATAGAACAAAACGAAGTAAGGTTTGCTTCTTTATTACACTTTATTCCCCGTCTCCAGAAGCAGTGGTGTTCTTTCAGAAATGCGGCTCTGAGCCCTATGTTGTTTGGGAGGCAGTAGTGGGCCGCATGGCCGCATAGCCGCCTGCCATCAAAGCTCGTTCCATACCAGGCCAGTGTTCTCTGTGGCTCTAAAGGACCATTTGAAAACTTTCCTTAGATGGGTAGCTGTATTTTTTTTTTTATTTAAACCATTTTGTATTAACTTATTAAAGCAAAATATAAGTATGCCATTTACATTCGGATGTAAGATACAGAATGAAGGTGATCGTTCCCCCATGGTGCCTAGGCAATGTATGACAGCAAGCTTGTTGTGACAAGAGTGAGCACTTGGTCCAGTTTCATAAACAAGTAAATAACAATAAGAACCTGTAGGTCATAACAGTCATATATGCTATACAGATGATTAAAAAGCAGTGCATGTGTGCATCAGCCTGTAGGAAATGCCCCTGATGGGTAGCTGTATAATACTTACTGATGAGCGGAGACTTAGGGTCCACTCTTCTCTAGGGGTACATAGCATAGCATTTTTTTTTTTAAATTATGGGTCTCACCGCTCCCATATGAAGGGATCACAAGCAGACTGGATGTCTTAAGAATTACACACGGGAATCATTATAGGGAGGGATTGGAATAAGTACCGCAACCAAGGTAGTAAATTTATTTTTTTGCGCTACCACCCTACCCAGACATGAGATAAACATGGTTTGCCACTCCTAGATGTCTGTTTTAATTGTTTAAAAGAGGTCTGGGTAGTTAGCATTATAGAGGCTATGGATCTTTGGCGTGATTTGTATCCCTAAGTATTTAGGGGCAGATTTACAAGCCCCCTGCGCCACCAGTACGTCACTTTTCGTGACGTACTGGTGGCGCAGGGGGCTCCTCGATATTTACAAGGAGAGGAAAAGCCACCATGCGTGACTTTTCCTCTCCTTGTAAATACCGTCCCTTCACACGCAGCACTTTGCGTTGAAGGGGCGTTCCATGGGTGTTGCTGTGGGTGTTCCCACGCAACACCCATGGAACATGACACATCTCCAGATTTACGAGAAATCGTAGATCTGGAGATGCGTCTGAAACCTACGCCACCCTAGAGGTGGCGTAGCGAGGCGCACCGAGGAGAAATGTTTTCATTTCTCCTCGTTTTTTCCTCTTTCAATGCGTGCTGCATTCTACAGCATGCATTGAAAGAGGAAAAAGCCTGTACTGATTGTTTTTGTGCAGAAAGGTGCCCCTTCCTGCACAAAAACAATCTCCCCATGGCGCAGGCATCCTTGCACCATGGTGCAAGGGTGCCTGCGCCAGCGCTTGGCAGCTGTTTGTGCGCCAGCGCAGGGAGAGCACAGGAATGCGACATATTCTTGTAAATATGTCGCATTCCTGTGCTCTGAAAGTGCTGCAGCGTGGCGCAGCCAAAGGGCTTGCAGCGCCACGCTGCGGCACTTTCTTGTAGATCTGCCCCTCTCTTTTTTTTATTAGTCCCCTTGAAAGGAGAAGTACCACCCATTTGGTCCCAACACCCCTCATCCAACCCAATGCTCATGATCTCCGATTTGTTCATTTTAACCTTGAACTCCGAAATAGAACCATATGAGTCCAAAATGTCCTCTACTTTGGATACAGAGTTCTCCGTGCCATTAAGATGTCATTGGCAAACGGGTGTATCTTGTGGTCTTCCCCATCCCCCGTGAGTGGCATTCACATTATACCACAATCTTGCTTTATTTTTTGTGCTAATGGCTCCACTGATAATGCGAACAGGAGAAGGATAGAGAGCAACCCTGCCTCATTCCTCTTGAGAGATGGGTAAACCTACCACGATTGACCAACACCCAAGCAATGAGGGAATATTTGTCAATCCATGTAAATTGTTGTATTTTCGGACCAGACCCCACTTCATCTAAGATATGTTTCAAAAAAGGTCACACAACCCAATCGATCGCGTTTTCAATATCTAAGGCCAATATGATCATAGTGATCTGTCTCTTGCAAGATTTCTTTGTCAAATGAATAACCCGTCTTTTATTGTCGTAAGTACATCTATATTTTATGAATCCCTAGGTGGGTTTTCAGTCTGTTCACTAGGATTTTGGAAATATATTCATGGTCACATGTATTATGTAAATCGATCTGTATGACTCACACATGTCATTGGGCTTATCTATCTTATCTATGAGTGTAATGGCTGCTTCTCTGATTTTAGGGTAACCCGTCCAGAATTTTAGGAAGAGTTATAAAGCTTTGCTAACTTAAGGGCTACCAATGAGAAGAATTCTTTTATAAAAGGAACAAGTCTGCACATCGATGCCTGGTGTATTATCTGTCTGTTATTATCTAATAACTCACTCACTCACTCACTCAGGCCTGCAAGAAGGCTCAGTAAAGAACCTAGGGTTCAAATAAGATGATAGTCTGTCTTTCAAATGTCAAATTAGATCAGTAGCTGGCATGTGCGTTGGGGTGTTACTTACGCTCTCTGAGAAAGGTTCTACACTTTCTGGAATTTTCAGCAAAAAAGCTGGTGATTCAGGCCTTGATAACCTTGAGACTAGATTATGGCAATGCCTTGTATCTTGGACTACCAGAACAACAACTGAGTAGGCTCCGAGTGGTCCAAAACGCAGTTGCTAGTCTACTGTAAAAGCTGCCAATCAGAACTCGAATGTCTCCACAGCTGCGAGATCTTCACTGGCTCCATATTAAAGAAAAAAATCTGTTTAAAGCTCTGGTACTTGTACATGGGGCCCTGTACCAGTCAGGGGAGGACTATCTCAGAGCACGGTTTAGTTTCTACAATCCTCCGAAAAATTTGAGGTCGGTGAACAAATTTCTAACAACCATCCCCTAAATTCAACTCGCCAGGGCAGGAGGTAGATTTCTGGCCTCCAAGGTGCAGTAGCATGGAATAATCTTCCATTGGAGCTTCAAGCTAGATTAAGACTTGGCTGTTTTTGCAGAACTAGCTTCCTCCAAGCCCAAGGGCAGACCTGTTGGTAAGCGCCAGGACACTTAGTAGCTGTGCGCGCTACAAGTCGCTTTATCATCATCATCAACCTCTTCAACTACTACTGCTTTTTCCAAATGTTTCCCAGTCTGTGGGTTTGTCACCGGAATTACCAATTGCTCTGCAATGGTGTCTAATTCCTGAGGGTCGGGGTATATCTCTGAAATAAATTGTTAAAAAAAGAGGCAGAAACTGACCTTTTACCCATTTCAAAGTTAGTCATATTTAAATTCGGGGTTTTAACATTGAGGATTCAAGTTCTATCTTTAGCAGTACGCAAACCTGAAGCCAACAACTTGGCTCGTTTATTTGCTCATTTACAGAAGCGCTGCTTCAGGTGGAGCAGAGTTCTTTCCGAACTTTCCGCATCTGCCTTTTCAATGTTTTCACCTCTCTCAACGACTTCAGCGAGCACGTTTCCATATATCATTATTCTGCTTGTAATAAGTATCTTTCCAAATTGTGTTTCATCACTGTCCCATTGAGCCTCTGATCAACTCTGGCTGCTATGCACCCCCCTATAACAGTTTTGAAGGCATCCCATACAGTGTTTGGTGACATTTCTTCACTGCCATTCATTTAAAAGTATACTTGGATTTGGTACCTAAACTCTGTTTCTTAAATCCTATCCTTAAGAATTCTGGGGTCACAGCTCCAGAATGGCTCCCTGGCACGTATCTGACAGTGTGATCTGGGCCTCATTCTATTTTTCGCCTTTACAACGAGTAATATGTCTGTACTCCATAATACATCAGTTTTCAAATAGGTTCTGTGACTGTGGGAAAAGAAAGTGCATTCCCTGTCCCACGTGTGCTTATTTCTCCAATTCTGAGAAGGCCTTTTAGTTGGAAATACAACATTCCACCTGTTGTGTACCTATTACATGAGTGCCTATCCATATTGGGCGACTGCACAGTACTGAAATCCAGCATTCAAATTGGCTCTCCTTTCGACTTACATTTAACTTAATCTATCAGAGCATGTAGATACTTTTCCTGTTTTGAATTCGAGGCATATGAGAAAACAAGTATCACTTCCCTTGCCCCCAATTTCAGTGTAGTTAATATTTCTCCTCTGTCCTTGCTATCCTCAACTTTTAATACATTTGTTTCTAGTGTGACGCTTCGATCAACACCGCTACCCAGAAAAACCCTGTTTGTCATTATTTTTCTGCTCCCCATCCCTCTCCCTGTTTTGCATCTCCAGTCACCCTTTCTATATCTTCACAACCAAAGCTTCTGCCTCTGCTTCTCCCAATGGCATCAAGTACAGGTCGATGCCTAGCATTGAAAAATGAACTTTATCACCCCGAAAAAACCCTGTAGCCTCCAATTTTATTTCTGGGTGACATACTCTGCCTATCTCTTCCTCTGTACAAAATCTCTCCATCTCCCCACTCAATTTCCTTTGTGCCCTGTCGATAGCCACCGACTTGGCTGGCCCCCTCTATACTCTCCTAGGTATCAACTCCGTTCACATTACCTGTGACCATGACCTCAAATCCTTTACCTGCTTCAAATCCGACTTCATTGCCTTAATCAGTGCCAGACCTTTGACCTTTACCAAATAATTTTCCCTGAAAAGCACTACTAAGACATCGGGGCACCCGTCTTTGCCCAACTTTCTGTTCAATGTTGACAACCACTTAATTCCTTCCTTCCCAACCAATGTACTTAAACTGCCAACTCATCAAACCCCAACTGTTTACAATGGCATCATAATGCTGCTTGATGTTCTGCCCATTTAGCAAATGAGTGGCCACAAATCCAAACCATCAGCAAACCGCTCCGAGACCTGGACACTGAACCTAGAAATAACCAGCAAGCAACATCTCTTAACAAGTTTACTTTCTTCCAGTTCGCAGCACATGTATGGCCTGAAACAATCCAAAGACCATCTCCCCATCATTTTTTATTCTGCTAGCCTCCCACCCTCTTTTGCCTGCTTCTGTTGCTGCCCCAATCCAAAATGAATGAGTACCATACTCATCTACCCCTATTCCTAATGCCCTTATGGCTTTCCGCATCACTGCAAGCAACTGAAAAGCTGTCACCCTGGAATCGTCCTTGGGCCAAAAAACCTTTCTGCCCACTGTGCTCCCTAACCTGCTAGTATCTCATCCACCATGGCACCAGGAATAATCTCACCTCCGGATATGCTTTCAGCAAAAACACGCTCGCCTCTTGCTCGTTGATTAATCTTTGACCTCCGCACCAACACTTCCAAGCCGCACTGCCCTCTACCCACATCTCCTGCCATCATGTCTTTGACCCTAATATTTCTGATACCCTAAATGCTCCAAAAAACATCCATAACATAAACAAGGAAAACAGCACCATCTCGTCCGTATCACTACATACATCCTGAAGCTTGTTCACCAACCATGGTAGAACTGGCTATGTTAAAGGATGCCTTACCCTACCCCCAGCTCCCTTTCCCTCACCCAGCCCTCCAATATTCATCACCCCAATTATCCTGCTGAAGGCTCATAAACCTAGAGCAATTTCCTGAATAATGCAATGCGGCCAGTTTCCCATATATAGTCATTTAAGACAAACCTCTTTCAATCAACCCCATTATGAACTACCTTACGTTTTCTTGTCTCTTCCATTGCTCAATTGCACCACTTTGTCTCACTGCCCCTAACTCCAAAAATTCTCTCCATGCCTGTGTGTATGACCTGCGCGTCGACGGTGCCAAAGAACCATGCACCAGCTCCAAGATTCTCATGTTCCTATCTGCCAAATGTCCAGTGGCATTCCTGTCTTCTCAGCGTCTGCTCTAGTAGCACACCCCTGGAACCCTTCACTACAAAGGAGACAAAGGATCCGCAATTTCATTGTCGACACCCGGAACATGCCATGTCTTAAAGAGAATGTTGTGCTACAAACAGCCCAGTATAAATGCTTGAAGCAACTGCCACACCTTGAAGTCTCTTGCAGACTATTTACAATATTCACAACTGCCATATTTTTGATATTGCAACTGACCTTCTTGTTTGCTAACTGAACACCCCAGAGCACCAAGGCCACTACTGACGAAACTAATTTGAAGAATGCGATTCTGCACCCCTCCATGCTCCAGGCCACAGTTCAGTGCACCATTTCCCTTGCCCAGTAGAGCCCAAAGCCTACTCCTCCTGCAGCATCAAAAAATATCTCTATGTTCCACTCAAATTTTTCTCCCAAACCCACCAATGAAATGCCATTGAAATGCTTCAGGAAGGTGCTCCACTTCCTTAAGTCGGCCCACACTCCTGCAGAAAGCCTAACCTGATGGAGTGGTAAAGACAGGATCAACAATTCTAGCCCCAGCCTCCTGCAAAATGTCCTTTCATCTTGTACTACTTGCCACTCAAAGTTCAAGTGTCCGCGCAGCACTTGTCTCTCTTTCACCTGTACTTCCTTGCGTTCCAGCATCGTCTCCAACAGCTCAACCATTGTCCTCCTCTTTGCCTCCAGTATTCTGGCCTCCATTTTTGTGGAGTCAATTTCTATTCCCAGAAATGACAAAACTGTAGCAGGCCCCATTGTCGTCTCTTCTGCCAGTGGAACCCCTACATCGTCCATCAACCTCCGAAACTGAGCTAACGTGCTCATACTCCGCTGACTCCCGAGCACCAAGAAAGAAAAAAAAACATACAATTAGTGGGTCACCAACTGGTAACCTATGTCAAAAGTAAAGAGCAGTTCAGAAAATAACTACATTTCTCAAAAAGGCACAGGACACCAATGAGCCCTTAGAGTCAAGGCTTGTCCAATGATTAGCTCGTGAGCAACTAGTAGCTCTCCGGGTACCTGTAAGTAGCTCTCCTGTCTGCAGCCCAGCCTGCTAAATTGGAAGCTTTTGTTAAACTAAATTAAATAATATATGTATACCAAAATTGAAAAGTATGTATTGGAGATGAAAATGTGTGTATTTTCAGAACTCATAAGATAACGTTTGGAGAAAAGTGGGTGAATTTCCTAAATGTTATTAAAGCTGATATTTGAGTGATAAATCATTTGGTGCTGGGGAGACTTATTACTATTATTACCTTGGTTTCAGGAGTATTGTAGCTATGGCTGTTATGCAGTGCTTAATTTGTAAATTAATAAGTGCCAGGGCCCTGGCCAGGAGGCCACTGCAGCTTGCACCACCCATTGCCCGTCATCGCTGTCAATGACAGTACCAAAACAACTCTTTCGTCTGTAAGTGCGACAAGTCAGATCATTCGAGGTCCCCAAAACTAAAGGAATGGCTGGGAAGGTAGGTATTAGTAATTTTTAATGTATATTGTATTCATAAACAACCGTTGTCTTGCTCATCTCTTAATTAGATGAGCAGCGCCAACTTGTGGCAGAGTGTCATACGTGTGTTGTTGACAATTAAGTGCCATGCCGGGCACCGGTAACGTCTGGCTCAAATTCAGCACTGCTCTTATGAGGTACCCATATCAAGGTGTTAAAATTGACAAAGCCTTTTTACATTACTGCTGGCAACGCTGCCTGATGCACTGAGGTGATCACTGTTGGTAATCCTGCATTGGTTGACCTATAATGTAATCTTTTCTATGTGGTCACTATTACAACACTAATAATATTAGTAGCTCGGGCTAATTTTAATTGAATGTAAGTAGCTCTTATAACAGAAAAGGTTGGAGACAGAGCTTTGTCAAAAACACTCCTTTGAAACTGTATCCCCAACAAACCATAGTCTGCAGGATGTACCAGAAGTAGCCGAAAGGCAGATTTGATGTTGGTCTTTTCCATGCATGCTCCTACTCCGACCTCCCTCACTAAGTCCCTAGCGACATCAACTGAGAAATATGACACTGCCGTAAACTCTTCTGAAACAAAATCATTTACAGAGTGACCTTCCAGCCACGGCAAGTGTTGTATCAACCTGAACTGCCCCTCCTTTTTCTTGGGCGCTACTCCAATTGGAGACAAAATCAAATCAGCCATCTGCCAATCTCAAAACAGGCCTGTCATCCTCCCCTCCTTCATCTCATTCTCCAATTTGCTCTGTACCACTTGTGGTTGTTTTTTGGCAGACTTAAAATTGTCTGCCCACCTCCTTAACTTTTGGGCCTCATACCCCAACTGAAAGCCTTCCTGAAAACCCCACAACAAATGTTCTGCTTCCTTGTTATCTCGTCCCATGGCATCCAGTAAACCAGCTTGCGCAATTTAATTAGTGCATGTGCTTTTCTCCGTGGGTCCTTAGGGTCCTGTGCCCCCCACTTGCTGTCCTTACCAGTGGCAGCTGCTATGGGGCCGTGGTGGTGGGGCGGGCGGGGAAGGGGGGCAAGTGAGGGCCGTTTAAAAAAGGAAAAAAGCACTTACCTGGCCACCGCCACAGGCTCTCCAATCTTTCCTCCATTCTTCTTGATTGGTGGGAGCGCCGTGGCTCGGCACTCAGACCGGCAGTGGGAGCCTGAGCATGTTCTCCACCCAGGCTGTAATGTAATGTAATGAGATGGCTGGCCAAATCGTCATGCGCACTTAAGTGCACATACCACTCCTCCCCCTGCTGGCTGGCAGCCCAGCCCGCCCTGCCCCTTAATCAAAACTGTGCCAGTACTGTAAAAATAAAATGATAATAATGTTATATTATTATCATTTTATTTTTCATGTGGGGCTACGTTAGGAGCCGCCACTGGTCCTTCTGCTGTCCAGACCAGCCTATCGAGCCCTGTTGTCCCCTTGCGGGGGCTCCAGATTACACGAGCTGATGTTTCACTGCACATTTTGAACATTCATGTTGGAATATGCAAAATTATCTAATGCAAGACCCCCTGTTGAATGTTCAGCTCCACTTCTACCTTGTTGTCCTCTGTCCATTGGCCCCACCCCTCCATGGATGAGACGACCCTGAAAGGGCTGAAACACTACAGGTAAGCCACTTGCCATTAAGACTGTGGGCGCTGGTCTAGTGAGGGTCATTGTATGTAACCACAAGTCATTATCCAGCTCCCCCCATTTTCCTTCGTCATCCTCAGCCAATCTAGCTTGAATCCCTCATTGTACCTTACTCACACATAACCTCCAAATGTGATCTGTGCTTTCCTGAATACCCTCATATATTTAAACAGCACTATTCATTGTTATAGGTACTTCTCACAGTGTACACTTGCATATATTAGAAAGTAGGGGTGGGCGAAAAACTCCACTCCTCCAGCGGAGTTAGCAGAGTTTTGCCCACTCTGCGTTCCGCTTGGAATGCGGAGTTCTGTCAAAACCCTGTCAACCTCCGCACAGCAGAGTTTTTTGTCGAGCGCAGCTCGGCGACACTATGTTGATGAGCGCTAGAGAGAATTTGCATCCCCTAGCGTGATTTTCGGGGGCTAGAAAGCTTCCCGGCGAGATTTCTAAACGTGGACAGTCACGGCAGGTTGCAACCGTTCGCGTTGAGAAAGCTGCCGCTTGAGTAGAAAATCTACTAGAGCAGCAGAAAGAAGCAGTGGCAGAAAGAAACAGTGCCCTCTGACGCGCCGCGTGATGCAGTTTGCGCTTGTTTTACAGTGGGAAACAAGCTACCCACGCTAAAAATCAGCGAAACGTGCAGTATTCCGCCCGCTCGTGAGTTACAACCACCCCGATCAGAAAGGCCGCCGTCCAATTTTCTGTTAACGGGTACTCTGGGTCTCTTCACTTCTTCTTCTTTGACTTTCTTTCACCGGCACCTCTCTATGTCGTAATTTAAATACCTTGATGTACTCCCAAAACCATATTCTCCCTTTTCTCAGCAGACATCATATGTGCCCCCAGCAGCTTAGTTATGCCCATGTAGGGCAGTTTTTCACCTTTATCTCTTTACTGTCCTTTACTGTCCTTCTTGTCCTCTGATACCTCTTTCCCTTCCTCCTGTTTTGAATCCCTTTGAATCGTCTTTACCCTCTGCCTTTTATATTTTCCTATTTGGCTTCCCTGTTCTGTTCGCCCCTTTGTTACCTTTTCCCTTCCCCGCTTCCTCCTTTCCTGGTCCACTTCTGTCTCTATCTGTCCCAAACCCCTCTTCTGCTACATATTTCCCCTTGTGTGAACTCATGTATGTGCCCCTTTCCTCGCCTATTTCTGGTCCTGCTCCTACTCTTGTAGACACCATTTTAGGACACACGCCGGCAATGAATTTCTTACCTGGCCCCCAAGGGCGAGGTCCGCACCGCAGCCTTCTATCCTGCCAGTGTCCATGCCTCCAGAGCTTTCATGGTCACTGTCTCCAGAAAATTGCTCCTCTGTGCCTCCTGTAGTACATTAATCTGCATCCTTGTTACTCCCAAGAACCTGTGGCTGAACCACCTCGCCAGCCCACCATCTCCATTCCACCTCTCTCTCCCCTTGTTTTCCCTCCTCTCTCACTTCACCTTCCTCCTAATCGTCCTCCTCGTAATCCTGGGTCCACACATCCGCTGCCAAATCCAACCCTACACCCCTCTACCCGACATCTCACCATCATCCACTAAATCTGTCAACCACATGTCAGATGTATCCAGAACGTTCCGTGCTGGGAAGGCCACTCAAAACCTTTCCAGCTGTGTCCTGCTCGGGCCATCGTCACTGTCCAGCCAGCCACTACCAACTGTGCCTTCTTTTTCAACTCAGGTAATGGGGCCACACCAAGACCTCCTGATCTGCTCACTGGACAGTCTTAGCACCTGCTGGAAGAAATGAACATCTCAGCATGTTTTGCAGGGATTCTGCACATACACAGAACTATGTGCAGGAATGTGGGACCTCAGTGTATAGGGGCTAAGCCTTTCCACCACCTTAGTGCCCACAAACCCAGGACCGACTAGCTATAATGTCTCACTCGCTCTCCTACACACCCATGAAGAAGCAAATGATTAGACACCCCAGAACACAACACTCCTGGATCTCTCAGGAATCGCGGTAACAAGACACACACCTTTTCGCTCACTCTCTCGTACATGTCCACAATAAGAACTGACCGAAACACGAATACTGTTTAAAATGTTTATTTCAACTATCTTGTTCTAGAACGCAGTATACGAGCCACAACAGCAGCAAAATGCATAAAATCAACACAGTTAGCTTTGCAGCAAGGCTATATATCATAAAGGGAGATGTCATCATATAAAGACAGTGGATAAAGGACTATAAGGCCTAACCACCCTCCCCTTGGTAAGAAGAAGTATTATTATATAATAGAAGATCGCTGGGCTTTGTCAGCAGACCCCATACCTTAGTGCCTAGATGGTATATCTACATCATAGGAACCGCATTGCTCTTCTCCCTGGAAAGCTCCCTCTCCAAGTGTGTGTTACCTAAACAGCATCCCCATAGTATCGAAACACGAGTTTCCAGCAGCAGCTGCATTAGCGTGTTTTGTCTAGGTGCTAGGGACTGACCAGAACAGAATAACAAGGGGCATTGTTTATCGACCTTGCTCACAGTGTTCAGACTAAACTCCAGGAACAGGAGGAGAACGAACAAAGCAGACGGTTCTCATGTGAAAGGCATAAAAAGAGTCTTGCAAAAATAAAGCCATGTAGTAACGCCCGCAAAAACAGCATCATGGCTGCTGGGCTCATGCTAACTTAGCGATGTTGACAATGTCCCTATAATCCACGTGACACCCTCCCCTTGGCCTCCCCTTGGCCAAGTCGTAGCATATAGAAAAAACTAAATGCAAGTGTAAGCAGAATCAAATAGCTTGGAAAAAGGGCCAAATTGGAAAATGTCAAAATTCCAGAGTGAAAAAGTTTTTAAGGCGAGTCCGGAAAATTCATCAGATTACGTGAACCGAGGAAAAGGTCATCCCTGTCGTTCATAGCAAAGAGGGATGCCATCCAGTTGAGCAGTTCGAAGGAACACACGTGCTCCTCATAATCCGATGTCTCCAGGAGCGTAACCGGGCAACTTGCGTGATATTCGATGAAACTCCGTTGCAAGAGTCGCTGTGCAGCCTCACAGGTATTCCAGTCTGCCAACACTCCACGTGCAGCCGCATGCATCAAACGGCCGTCTCCAAAACAGGCCTGGTCATGGCCAGTAACAGATCATAATCCAGGTCAGTGCCGGATGCATTGGAGAGGCATAGATCCAAGGCCCAACAGAAAGGGCACCGTCGGCAACAGAACACAGGTTGCACGCAAGTGAAGTAGGCAAAGCGAAAGGTAAGTCCATAACTCACACCAAGCGTCGCCAATGGCAAACATCCACACAGTTGTTGCATTCGGTCACAGTACAGTTGCAATTGGCCGGGTCTGTGCAGTACCACAAGATGGGCAGCCATTGTGTAACAGGAGCAGGAGTATCAGCACACCGCATGCCAGCAAGAGTATCAATGGAAACCCTCCGAAGGCACTGGAAAAAATAGAATGAATAAAGGCCGGTATTATTCCAAAAATCGACTGAAAAGAGGATCCCACAAGTTTAAACAAATGAGCAAGGCCTTCAGTATCAGACGCATTAAATATTTGGTGTATTAATTCTCCAAAATGGAGTGGGAGATTGGTGTTCAGTAGTGAATGTATCTCACTTGCGGTTCTCGCCACCTGCAATTCGAAGGTCTCTTGCGCTGATGTGAGAGCCACTTCTTGTTGAAACAATAGCGCTTTGAGTCTGCTTACTTTATTGAAATCTGTTTTCAAAGTTGGAATGGAAGGCCAAAGCGAACTATCTACAATCCCATGCGGGGGTGGAAAAAGGACATTGCTGCAACAAGTAACACGTTGCGAAACCGTTACTATTTACGGAATGCCGATCCATAAGCCACAGCAGTCGTTGTTATTCAAAATAAGATAACTGCCATTCGAAAGCAATGTGAGCGCGGGAACAATAGCCGGGACGGGCGTACCTTTTAAAAAACAAGCCAGATTAGGTGCAGACACATTACAGGCGCCGTGCAATTTAACTTGTTTGCAAACTAGGGAATGTCCTACTGTGGAATCGCAATCCTCCCATTAGGAAAACCTCCTTATGCATGCGCTGACATCTGTAGGTGAAAGGCAAGGACCATAATTCATGGATAAAAGCACTTCCAAGGGGCTCAAAGCGCCCAACTGGGAAGTGTTTCATGCAAGCTGTAAACTGAAATAGTGAGAAGGGCAGTGAAATAACTCCATGTATTACCACACAGCTGAATCCGTCTCAGCTACAGAAAAAGGTAACTGTTCTAATTGTTCTATATGTAACAGTGTGTAAGTTGCGTCTTTCATGGACATACATTTCTGTTTATCTGTTAAATTAAACAGTAAACACAGTGCAGAAGCATTCAAATAATCCCATGGAACTTTCCCCATTTTGAGCGTTTGTAACGTCCATGCAAATTGCATTACAGAGCGCAATTGATTTTGACCATGATACAACACAGATACATCAGTCTGTACAATATCAATAACAGAGAAAACAATATTATCCAAGGTGTATATACGGGAAGATAATGTATTAATGCTATTATCCACCACAGCAAGAACTTTTTCCAAATTAGCCTGGTCAATTTGGCGCAGGCACACCGCAGCTTCCATCTGCGATAGTTTCCACAATTCATTATATGCTTTATAAATAAATCTCTTTGATCTAGGCGATTTAGGACCTAAAAAAAAATCAGCCTGATTTATGTTACCCGACAAAAGGGACAGGTGTTGTTTCACTGACGACAGTGTGGAGTGTCCCAACCATTGCTGACACAATTTCCCCACTGAATATGTGGTGACTGAATGAGAATGTGGAAAAGGTGGATCAGTTCTACTTTGTGTGAAACCTGACGTTGCATTAAGAAAACGCAGTTGACATGCATTGGAACTTGTTGGCCACAACAACCATCCCAAAGGGTCGATGTCAGAAATATTTATACTACCATTTTTTAACAGGGCAAGCAATACATCAATCGTATGATTGGTGTGTGTACGCCACGTATTGTACTCAGCCAATGAAGGAATAGAAGGAACATTCAAATTTTTGGCTGTAGCCAAACCAAAACAAGTAGTCTGCTGCACCGTGTCATTTAAAAACAAAATTTGAGTAGGAATTAGACATGCATGATGCAGAGCATCAGTACCTTGGACTTACCAATTGTTAGTGCCCCAAATGGATTTCAAATCAATGGTATCTTTCCAATGTTCGTAACCATGTAAGGCCAAATCAGTTCTAAAGGAATTAGAATAAATCAACTTAGCGTGAGGCAATATGAACTTAGATTGCGAGGCCAATTGTAACTTATAGAAATAGGACTCTGGATTGGACGTATTATAATCGGAGAAGTATGTGAACTTACTCCGTAGAGCACTAGAACTCCCCTGTGAAGGAGCCAGACAATGCTCCCACTGGGTAAAATTTAAAATTGGTCTTCACGTGTTTGTTTTATGCAAGAAATGATGGCCATAATGTTGAAAACAGAATAAATCCGCATAATTGGCCGAATTCAAATACAAATCTTCAGCATCAAAAGCAGCATAATATTTTAAATCAGAAAACAATGAATGAACTGCCTGAAAATCTCAATTGTCTGAGTTCATGTCATGTGTTACCACATCTTCTAGTGAAACATGGAACACGTATGGAATGTTCAGGACCTCCGTCGGACCATGGATATCGAATGCAACTTTATCCCAAACGATGCCATCAGCAACAGGGAAGGCTGAAATGTTCACGAGGGCTTGATCACGTTTCATGATATGGGGCGATCTATGGGGAGTCAGAACTCCATCAACCAACTTCACAGCAGAGCGTTCAGGCAAATAATGACCATTGATCAGCAAGGAGAAGACTGTCACAAACCCAATCCACATGAAAAGGAAGATAAGTGTGAGCTCCATCCAGCTGTATGTCCAGGGTGGGACCAGGTAAGTCTTTTTGAACCAGGTAATTAAAAGACTGGTACGCGTCGGTGGAGCTGACAAGGATGAGGACGAAGAAGAAGAATCATAAGAGAAACTTGTACGATCCATGTAATAACTGCTTGCTCCCAAGCGCTACATTGGATGCTGTGCAGCTTCAGATGGATGATGTATAGTACTGTCAGGAACGTCAATGAGTACCACAATAGGAGGAGAATCATACTCGACATCTGCATTGGAGAAAGAGGAAGGCACAACAGGCAAGAAGTCAATAGAAGTTTCCAACTCCCCCTCCATAACGCAAGTAGTAGTCGAAGAAGTTGAAGCCATCGGATTCAGTGAACCAGCCTGGCTTGGAATACTGGGAGTCACACTATTCAGTATCGGCCATATGATGTAGCTTGACATTGTCAATTGAAATAAATCTGTTATCCTTGCAGCCAGACAAAGGAGGTAAAATTGCTGTATGAGTACCCTTCAATCCAAGAACTGGGACAGGTGCACGATAAGAGGGACCAAAATCTTTTTTGTTTTATAGCTTTTCTCTTACCAGTTCACCAACTTTAGGAAGCCAGCCAGTAACAGGAATCAGCACCGCCGCTTCAGTGGACGAGGGCGAATTACCTTTTGTCAGTGTGTCACGGGTCTTTTGTAGTTCCTGCAACATAGTAGAATGGTTATCTACGTCAAAAGTTGCGGCAGCCGCCACAATGTCTAGACCATCAAGGTCTGGCACAAACATTTTAATGGGGGTGACAAATGCAAAAACAACAATTGATGGACAGAATGCAGAACAATGTCATACATTCACCCCAGTACAGAGATCTGGGCCTAAATCCATCGTTTTTTTGCTCACCATGCCATTCCAGTTTGAACCCAGCCATATGCAAATCAGTCTTGACCCTGCACCCAATGGGAACAGTCCAGCCCGAACAGCCAGGCCAGGTCCTCCCTGGACTGGAACCAAGCATCCTAGGACCGGTTTCGGGGTTTCACCCCTCATCAGCCAGGATAGCTTGACTCCAGTGGCATGGAGAGCACGGGACCCACGTCTGGGCATACCCGACCCACTCGGGGTGACAAATGCAAAAACAACAATTGATGGACAGAATGCAGAACAATGTCATACATTCACCCCAGTACAGAGATCTGGGCCTAAATCAATTTAATTTAACATTTTAACATAATTTAACATTTTAATGCCAAAGAGCATTTTGTATGCGGTCCGCCCACCAAGAGATCTTCTTGGGAGATTATTTAGTGCACGTTGAACCCCATACAAATGAGTTAGCCAACCCCTACCAGTACCTAAGACTCTAGCTGTCAAAGATTGCTTTAAGTCACGGTTCATTCGCTCCACTATAGAATTGCCCTCAGGCCTGTATGGAGGCGAAAACTGCACCAACGGACGGTATCGTAGCAAATGGGACTTGCTCAGGTGATAAATGATAAGGATACTTAGAAGGGAAACCTTGTGGGAAGTCTGTCCCACCCTTGGTGACAGCTATCGCCGCAAGAACATCATTATCAATCTTAGTCATGGACCTAGTAACTGCTGCTACTGAACATGTGGCTACTGCAGATTTGGCTGCCTCATCAGCCAAATAATTATCAACAGCATGTGTTCCCACATGCTGATGGCCAAGAGTATGAATAACCTGTGTGAGCGGCAAACGTTCTTTAAGTTCCGCCACTCGGACCCAAAGCATTTTATGCTTTATTGCGCTACCTTTAGAGGCTCAATAGTCATTCTGAGACCAAAAGAATAAGTTATCATTGAAAGCTTGCACGCAGTAGTAAGAATTGCACACAACAAGAGTGTTCACCTCAGGATCTGCGAATTCTAGAGCCAAAATCAAAGCACGCAGCTTCGCCTATTGAGCCGTACAGTCCCCAAGTACCTGTGTATGGACTATAGAAGACTTAAATTCACCATTTACAATTGAGCCAGCCACATTAGCGCAAGCCGCCAAATAAGCATGCTTTGACCCGACGGCTGGCTGAGCAGAACCCTTGGTATAGATGATACCTTTGTACTGATCCAAAGGAAGTAACGACAACGGAGGAGGATGAACATGTTCATATTGTAAAAACTCCTGTGTCTGCAATGAGGGATCAAAGATGAATGTGACATCAGCCGAAGTCAATGAACTCGCCCATTGTATCCAACGTGGATGCAAAGCTTTAGATTTCGGTACACACGCCTTTGTCACTGCTTCTAAAGTAGGTACAGGCGAAACCATAAGAATGCATTTTCCCTGCGCCAGAGAGCGTTCTTTCAGAATCGCCATCTGAACCGCAGTCAAAATTTTCTCAACTGTGGAAAATCGCATTTCCACCGATGTGTACAAATGCAATTTATATGCTATTGGTACTGTGTCACCTTCATTGAATGTCAAATAAGTGAAACCTACTGTCCCTGGCACAATTCTTATGACTAAGTTCGTAGAATTATCACGTGTTAACAAGAAGTTGGTTGCAAGCACATCAGACTGCAAAGACCGAAGAATCGCAGTATGTTCCGGAAGCCAGCTGGCAGGTGAAAAAGAGGGTTGTATCAACGCATAAAGCGGTTTGATACGCTGGGCATAATCAGGAATGTAAATCCTCCCGAAATTCAAAAATTCCAGCAAAGATTATAATTTCTTCAATGTAGACAGAGGCTGCAATTGTGCACACTTCTCCAGAAAGTGGGGGGCTAACCCCCTACCTTCATTGTTGAGCTCGTAACCCAAGAAGAGTACCGCCAAACAAGCGATGTGTGACTTGGCAAAATGACATTTGTAACCCAAGTCTGCAAAAGAGAGAATGATGTGATCCACATGCACAAGATGCGGGATCAATTTGTCATCTGTCAAATAAATGTCATTGACATATGAGAACGCATCAGGGTCAATGTCGTGTAACAGACACAACACGCGCAGCAAAAGCCACGGGACTGTTCTTATAGCTCATAGACAAACGTGTAAAGCGCTTCTGATTGCCGACCGCGGTTAATGCGGTTAAGTCACGGCTACCTGGAGCCAAATTATGACTATAAAAACCATTGGGAATATCCAGTGTTGTTTTGTATTTTTCACGAACAATATTATTCACTAACGCAGAGCTGTGTGTGTTTTGTATGGCAAACGTATGAACATGACTGTTTAAATGTCTGTAATCCAAAACTATACGATATGAACCGTCCAGTTTCGATATCGGAAAAAGAGGATTATTCATGGATGAAACACAAGGTTCAATGACACCCTGGTATTCCAACTGGGTCAAAATTTCACTTACGGATGCTTTTGCTTCACGCCTGATCGGATATTATGCCTGTGGCTGTGGCATGGAGCGTAAAAGAATTTCATGTGCTGGTGAATCCTTATCCCAGCTTACCTGATTGCGATACTCAGCCGGGGCTAGGGCAAAAGCCCATTCCGAAGCGTAAGCTTGTTTAGCCTCTTCAGAACCGTACCGGGAAAAACTCGGGAGTATCATGTCTTCCCCTTGGGAAGAAGACAAAACAAATGGAGGAGGCCAATCTGTCTCAGCTAACAAAATGTCATATGAGGAGATAAGGTTGTCCCAAAAGACTCCCTTAATGGTTCTTTTAACATCACCTTCAATTTGGAGGACTATCTCATAAAGCCTATCAGGGGGTGCAACTCGTGTATCTGCTGTCTCCACAGTAATGAAAGTATCAGTTGCTCTCGCCTTCAACCAAGGATGGAGTGCCTCCCGCACTATGGTAACTTCCGCCGCACTGTCGAGGAGTGTCACCGCCCATCTCCAATCGAGGAGCAGGGTTCTCACCGTCTGAGGCATACTTTGCTGTCAATGGAATCGAAAAACAGGAGTAAACCCGTTGACCCAGCTGAGACCCGGGTATAGTTTGTAACTAAAAGACAACGCCTCAACCGGTGATCATTTATGGGGGACAAGTACTAGGAGAGTACCAATCACATAGGGAAGGGAAAGAAAGGAGACCACAAAAAGTTTCAATTGGAAGTAAATTCTTTGTTGTACATAGTTATATCAGCACTACAATACAATTTATGTGAAAGTAGCCAAAACACACAATTGTGCATTGAATGTGCTAGTGATAGTGAACGGCGCAGTGACACAACGGGGTGAAAAAACAGCGTGAGTGGCGCAGGGATTATATACAGAAATAGTGGTCAACACAATGATAAAGATTATATACGAGGGTTTTTTTGTTAAGTCTGTTTAAGTAGACAACGATGACGCCAAGTATACGCTGTATAGTCGACGGAGTTTCGACCTGTTCAATTCCAGGTCATCATCAGGACAGGGATACTTTATTCAAAGTAGTGCTGTACAACGAGGGTACAGGGTAATTCACGGTTCAGGAGGGACTAAATTTGCAGGGTGGAAGGGTCCTCGGAAGTTGGACCATCAATGGTTTGTGGCCAAAGGTGCATTGGGAGTCCAATTAGTAAGCAATGTGGCTACTATTGCTGAGGCCTTTTCCCGGTGAGCCACCAGCAGAACTGCTTCTCTGCCTTTCCCTGCCCTTGTTGCTCTGCGCGTCCATCTCCAGAACCGGTAAAATGGCGCCCTATTATGCCAATCTCAATGGGACTGGCCACGCTCCAACTCTTCTGCCCACAGTCAGCCGCCTGCCTTCCCCCCGGCTTCTTTCGTGGCAGTGCCTCTCGCACATGTACTCTGCCCCTGCAGCCTTCTCCCTGAACTGGAACGACCAGATGGAGTAGACACATTAGCAGGGTCGAATTGAGATCACAATTAGGCCCTGGTATTGGCAAAAAAGCGGCCCACATTTGCGTTTCATAAAACACCATTTGATTAGTCTCAGAGGGAGAAATGTTTTGTAAAGTAAGCATTTTAAAGCTTATAGACCTAGTAACATTGGTGAAGAGTACAAGTACTGCAGTTCTGAAAACTGTATAATTACTTGCAGTCTTAACGCCCTGCACAATGTAGCTATATGCCCTCTCCCAATCCAACTATGTCTGTGACTCTAATCATCAGCACAGCAGTGAGTCCGAGCGCGCACTTCACAAAACAATTCCACGTGCACTTGTACATGCACCTCTTCTGGCAACTTCGTTCACGGCATGTCAGTAATCCAAGGAATGTGTCCAGGGCACATTAAATCTCACAGGCTTCAATTTCTTTTGATCTTCGATTCGTTGTAGATACAATATCTTTCAGGCTTAGTTTCTTCTTCTGCTTCTTCTCAAATTTCCATAACCTAGTTATTTGTTCCTGCATGTATGGTTTCTTCTCCTAGATCGTTGCCAGTGTTGTAATCAATGATGTGGTCTTGTAGGTTACAAAAGTGGTAGATTTATGAGGTTTTGTTCAGGTTACATGTAAATCAGGTAAAACAGGTAAAGCCCCATGAGGAGCAGCATCCTGCTGCTCAGCCCATATCTCCAACTGACTCTCAGTCCCACAAACAATCTCTACATTCTATATGACCTCACACACTTGCTGAGCAGCAGGGACCTGGAACGCTGAGGAGAATGTATTAGGATACAACAGAAAGGTTTAGTTTGGAATCTCTGGGAACAGACCATGTAATGCTAGAAACAAGAGAAAGGGCAGCTCTGAAATTCTTCCGTGGAGAATAGAACCCCTAATGACAAACAAAATATATTTTGCATATTAGCCATAAAAACATTTTGCAAAATTAATACATTAATAAAAATCTAGCACCCTCAGAAGTCTGGCTTTAACCTGAATTTATGTAGATTTTGACCAAAGTATTCTCTGGGACAACTCCATGACTGGAGCTGAAAAATTAATACCTTTGTTCACTTACGTGAAGACTAAATATTTTTCACAAGAAGGAAAGATACCCATCCCCAACCAACGTTGTGCTAGACATTGATCCTTAAACCAACCAGATGGTTCACACACTCAAGTGGGAAAGGGTTAGATCAGGATCTCTGGGAACAGAACCTACAATGACCAAGAAATAACAGGTCTTAAACTCTCATGGGTTCTTCTCTAGCAATTCACAGTGAAGGGGCTTTGGGTAACCAAACCTGCAACAACAAAGCATAAAGAAAGTATGTTTACTTTTTACCATGCAGAGTTGGAGTTTGGCCCTGTGGTGATTCTGACTTAGGAGAGTAACTGACTGAAAAGGCTAGGTGAACACTCTGTAGTTCTGTATGGGAGGGTCGGGCCAGCCTTCTGCCTAAGCCTCAGGAGTTGGTCCTAAGCATGGATAACGTCCTCCTGGGAAAGGCAAGAAAAGATTGTGACCTAAAGCGATGCAGAAGTAGGCTGAAGCAGGAGCCTGTTGAAACAAGTCTTCTGTGTGCCTGAGAGCTGGGCTGGTTAGGTCTTCGCTTTGACCTCCTGCTGTGACTTCTGGATAAGATCATCCTGGTGGTGGGAGCAGTAGCGTCCAATTTGAAGATGTCTGATGAAAGCTGCTGGCCAGCTGCTTTTATGTCCTTCACCTGGCTAACGTGGGCATGGTAATCCGGAGGCAGGAAGGAAAACTATGAATTATCACCCCCACTTCAATCCAGAAAGTGCAGTTACTGGCTGACTGATAATGCGGGTGTGGTCATAGCCGCGAGGCAGAAACCCAAAGGACTGCTGATTTCCCACTCATGCAGACAGCAGAGTGAGGGAAGGGTGTGGCCATATAGAGGTGAGGCAGGAAATCTGAATTTTCCTTTCTGCTTAGGAGGGAAAGGAAAGCCACAAACATCTCCCTAACAGGTCCTCATTGCAGGCGGAGGAGGGAGTCACTGGAAAATATGAACACAAC
Source organism: Calotriton arnoldi (assembly GCA_963921515.1). Lineage (NCBI taxonomy): Eukaryota > Metazoa > Chordata > Amphibia > Caudata > Salamandridae > Calotriton > Calotriton arnoldi. The sequence continues at coordinate 530,750 of CAWUFW010010925.1, forward strand.
AAAATGTTGTTATCCTAGCACAAACCTAGGCTCTCCCTGAATAACAAAAAGCACACAAAGAACATAGAAGCAGAATTGTGCACCCAACAAAGGGCACAGAATGACTTAAGTGTCAGAGCGCAGCCTCCGCAACATAGAAAACGCATAGTGAGGCACTAAGGAGAATTAAATGGAACTTTTGCACTTTTGCATCAGTGTTCGCTAGAACACTTAATTTGTCCCTCTTTGAAAAATGGGACATTAATTACATTTTGGCCAGGCGGGTGAGGTGAAATGGCCATAAAACATGATCTGGCTAAGTTTGCCAACTGGACGATTTATTACTGGCATGGGCAGTAAGTTCATGTCCTGGCCGGTACGAAAATTAACAAAAGCACTCAAATACGGTCTTTTTTCCTCTTATCAGTATGTGCCTTGAACAGTGCACATACGGGAGAGCACTTTAAAATGTGTTCTGAAGCTGCCTTAATCTGTGACTGATAGTCAGGGCTACTGGAATTAATCAGTTGTGTGATGATTTTTGCATAGTTATGAATTTGCCACACAATCTATCATCTGCCGCATAATCTGCAGATTTTAACAAAAAAAATGTTTGTTTCTAGCTCAAACAGTTAAAAAGTTACTAAAAATGGAGCAACACATGTTGCCCTTTGCAAAGGTTGAGTGGTCACTTTTCTGTTTCTTATTGCTATATTTTAGTGTTAAATGGGTCCTAATGAGGTGCACCCAATGCCCAGACAATGTTAACAAGTTTAAAAATTACAAAATAATAAAGTAATACTCTCACAAAATGTGCTGTCCTATGCCGCATAATTTGCCTTTTCTTGCTGTATAATTTACTCAAACCTGTCACATAATTTGGGTCTCCTCTGCCTCATAATTCCAGTGGCTCTGCTGATAGTTAAACTAAACAAAGGCAGAAAAGCTGTGTTAAAAATATGGGTGTTTCTATATAAATAATCCTCTTTAAGTATCATGCTCCAGCCTTTGCAGTTTCATAAAACTTGAACAGATGGCTATTTTTTATTGTTTTTTTTTTTACAGTTCTATGTAGTGTGAACTCGACCCAAGGGCATTGGAGCCCTATTCGTGCGCAGTAGTTACATTAGCAAGAACAGATTCATATTTTTATTTTAGGGTCTGGAAGATGAAGTGATTTGTCCAGATTCACAGGATGTTGAGCCGACGCCGGGACTCGATCTGATTCCCCATCTCCTTGGCAGCTCTGAACTTCATGCCACTTTTTATGTGACCTATGCACACACCCTCCCCATCAAGGCCTGAATGTGGGGGCGGGGGGGGATGCGGTGGGGGGAGACACTGGGAAAAGGTTTCAATGGCCCAACAGCCATAGCCACTCCTGGCTCCCAGCAAGGCCCCTTCTCTTACTCAGGGCTTTAAGTGGGCCGGGTCTCACCGGTGCCGAGCACCGGCAGTTTTTTTAAAGGGGGCTTCGAAATAGGGCTCTGTTTGGTGCCCTGGCACAGGCGGTCCGTTTTTTCTGGACTGCAGTGACAGTAGGCACATGGATGTGAGCATGCTCACACTGCTCACTTCTCACTAGTGGAGAAGTTACTGCATGACGTCATGCCAGGTGAGCGTTGTAGGGGAAGGGAAATCCTTTAAAGAGAGTCATTTTCTCTCTGGATTTTCCTTCTCTTATTGAAACTCAGGAGCAGCAACATTGTCCTGGTGTCACCATGGCTTTAAGTGGAAGCTTTTTCAATATAATATACAAGCCACAGTTGCTGCTTATTTATCTTATGCAACTAACAAACACTGACAAAGCCAATAGTCCTGCCTTGTTGTAGGTATGATGTTACTTGTTGTATCATATACCTGGATGCAATGACAGAAACAGCAAAATACAAGTCGGGCTGCCCACTATGCTAAGCACAGATTTTTAGCTTATGTGTTTTAAACACGCCCCTAATTACACTGTCCACGCCCCATTGGGAGACCCCACAGTTTTATCATCCCACTTAAAGCCCTGCAGCTTCCACTGTTGCAGCAGGTGCAGGCACCCTGGGGTCCAGAGGTCTGAGGGTCCCACTGAACCCTGACTATTCCTACATTTTATCATCCAAACAGCAGCTCGAGGGCCATGCCCTTCCTTGCACTAGACCCAAGACCCACTGGCTATGCTACTGGAGAGGAATTAGGCCGCGACAACTTGAAATTATGTATAAAAGCAGTGGAGATGAACCGGAAGTCAAGACCCAGCATGCCCCCGTCTCCGCAGCGTCTTCAAATAAGCGTCCCGAAGGCTCTCTCTAATAGACACATTTGATTTTAAATCTATATATGCCTATATGTGAAAGTGAAAGCCACCATGAGTCTCCGTTGTGTGCCGTGAGGCTGCTTCCCATGCGACTGACTCTCTCCCCAAAGACAAACTGACCCCTTCCAGAATAATCTCTGTCTTTTTGATTTTCTACTGTACGTCGTTGTTGTTCCCTTTCTGTTTGGTTTAAATTGGCCGGGAATGCGGCTAGTTGGAAGCATCGCAGGAAGAAGACAGCTTTACGAAAAAGGCCTGGAGGAACCGTGCCAAGAACCCCGTGGTCTTTTCGCCTCAAGAGAAATAGCTGGGGGCTGCAAATTTAAACGAGCGCGAGGATTTTCATCTTAAAAGGAAATAAGCACCAACGCCAGGCGCGCTCGTAAGGAGGCCTGAAGCCGACTGCCAGAGTCCATCCCCGCTCTGAAATAATTTGTGAGAGTAGAGGGCGTGGATGTTATTTTTATGAAGCAAAAAAAGTAGAGAGAATTGGCACGCTGTCTCGGTCCAAAAGCCCATGGAAGCGTGGTGCGGCCTAGTTTTCTCGGACATAACGCAGACTCACCTGCCTGCCGACAGTATGACAGGATTTCGCGGAAACCTTTGGAAAACAACAGCGCTGCTTTTTCCCCAGCAAAAAAGGGCTTCTGGACCCTGAGAAAGAAAGAAATGCTGGAATATTCCATAGCTGTCAAGTGTTCAGATTGCTTATGTGTGACATTACCGTGGTTCCAGTGTACTTGTGACTGACTTTCTCGTGTGTGGCATTTATCTCATACTGTGTGGATACAATTTTGAAATAATGTCCTACATATTCGCAGTGCTTTGTAAGCCTCAGACACGGACCTCGTAGTAATATAAATACACAAATCACTATTCAAGTTTCACTGAATGGTAGTAGTGGTTCCAGTACTGGAAATTACCGCACTTCAAACAAAATTTTAACCATAACAAATTTGTGTGAATACGTTGATACAAATTGAGGTGCTGCCTTGGTTCAGCCACCTTACTACCGGAAGGTGCTATTAGCACATTGAAAAAACAAAGTGCTCAAACATGAACTACTAGAGCCTTATGCAGCACTCTCTACGATATGTTAGTAAAACATTAAATCATCAAACAAAGTATTTACTGGCCGTACAAACGCTAATTATGATTATTGATTCATAAGGTACAATTATCAAGCCATATTGCAAGGTTAGAAATCTCTCCTCTCATTGACAATAATGAATATGAAAGTAAAGATCAGAATAAGTTTCCACTGTCGTTTTTATTCCATTTTTTTCTTCCACTTTTTTTCACAACAATCAGCCGACACGTGTTTCGTCTTTCTCAAGACTTTTTCAAGGCAGCTCAATAAATCAATAGTCCAAATATTCCAAACGTCACTGTTCGATACTCGTAGCTATTTTGTAGTCCACAGAGTGTGACCCCAAAGTCATGAGTGGAGATCCGTCAGAAAATTCCCTCAATCGGTTGGCAGCAGCAGGCCAATAGGTCTCAAACACAGCAAGGTAATCGTTCAAAACTGATGGGCCACTTGTAATCCAATGGATTCTTCCAATGTAACCCCTTTGTTGGGCCAATGGGTCTCGGTACCACAAGATAATAAGTCAAGATTTGGTGGGCCACTAGCCAGCGACCCGATTCTTCATAAATATCCTTAAAGCCGTCAGTAGATGAAAATGACGCTGTGAATTCCAAAAAAAGTTGTCCATGCCACAATATACCGAACACTGTTGGTTCACTAAGAGGTCCCTAATATGCCTCCAATCGAACCCTACTTAATACCGCTAGGGGTTCGGAAAGTAGTCCTTGGTACGACTGCAGTCTCAATCGAGCTAGAATCCTGTGGCGTGACGCGACGCGGTTCCCTGGATCCGGCACCATGGCAAGGACAACTTTTTTGGGAATTTACAGCGTGGCCTGCTGCTGCCAACCGATTGAGGGAATTTTCTGACGGATCTCCACTCTTGACTTTGTGGTCACACTCTGTGGACTACAAAATAGCTACGAGTATCGAACAGTGACGTTTGGAATATTTGGACTATTGATTTATTGAGCTGCCTTGAAAAAGTCTTGAGAAAGACGAAACACGTGTCGGCTGATTGTTGTGAAAAAAAGTGGAAGAAAAAAAAAAGGAATAAAAACGACAGTGGAAACTTATTCTGATGTGGACTTTCATATTCATTATTGTCAATGAGAGGAGAGATTTCTAACTTTGCAATATGGCTTGATAATTGTACCTTATGACTCAATAATCATAATTAGCGTTTGTACGGCCAGTAAATACTTTGTTTGATGATTTAATGTTTTACTAACATATCGTAGAGAGTGACACAAATCACTATTAACCGACGTTTCCTTAAGTAAAAGAGTGCGTTTCCCACAAATTGCATTTATCTTTCATTTAAAGTGTGTGAGTTATTTTATATACAGTTACCTTTGCATATTCCTAAATATATAAATATTTTGAGAGCACTTGTCTTATATTAAATACTAAGGGCCAGATGTACAAAGCATTTTTGAGGTCCTAAACATCCAGATTCGCAGAATTGGCAGGTTTGCAACTGCAAAAATGCTTTTTGGTATGTACAAATACCAAACTACGACTCTACAGAACCGCAGTTTGTATTTGCAAATCTGTATTTGGAAGGGGTGAATTTAAGGCATCCCTTCCAAATACCAATTCGCAGTAGTATGTAATAATGTTTTATGAACCGAATTACGGTTGCTAAACATTAATTTTTTACAGACTGCTGAAAGGTAGTGGTAACCATTTGCAAATGGAAAGGGGTGCCCATGAAACCTCTTCCCCTATGAGAATGTTAAATAATATATTTTTCTAAGAGCAGGCAGTGGTCCCATGGACCACTGCTTACTCTTAAAAAATGAAACCTAAATGTTTAATTTTTTTCTTTTGAAACTCATCCTGTTTCCTTGAAGGAAAATGGGCTGAATTTCAAAGATAAAAAGATTTATTTATTTAAAAGCAATCACAGACATGGTGGTCTGCTGACCCCAGCAGGCCATCATCCCTGTCATAGCTAGCATGCCAAATGGGTTGCAAATGACAACCTACCTCATTACCTCCTCGTCCGTCTTACCGTCCCATTCCTTATCAGTGAGCAGCTTGTCTGCTCCCCAGAAACCTAATACCTAGCAGAGTTCTTTAGCACTTCCCCCAATATGGCGCCACCTATCAGGTGAGAATATAGGGGGAAGTGCGTCACACAATGTCCTGTTCGTTTTTTTCTGACTTCGTCAGATTCTCTTTGCCTAGCAGGGCGGTTGGTCTGGTAAGTGTTTTGTTCTTCTTTTTTTAATGTTTTTTATGCGGCCTGCTGTAGCGGCTGACTTTATTGTTTTCTGTTTTTTATGTTCTGCACTTGTTGTGTTTTTTCATTTGGGCTGTGCGCGGTCTGCTTTAGCGGCCGCTTGTGCCTGTGTCTTTTGCTTCGGCTGTGCTCTGTGGCCTCCGTGTGCATTGGTGACTGCTCCCTGTGTCTTTGCAGCCACTGTGTTTGAAGTATGCCTTTTTGGGAATGCGTGGCCTGCTCTAGCGGCCGCTTCTATTGTGCCGGTCCCTTTGCGCCCTGCTTTAGCGGGCGCGGGTCCTCTCGTGGTTACCTGCGGCACGGAGCGTCCTCCTGGGTTTCCTGCCTCCCGTAGGGGTTTTCCGGCGGCCGGGTTCCTTTATATGCATCCGCCCACTTCCTGGTTGCGCGAGAGGTCGGGTGCCTCGGGACTTTGTTTCTTTTTTAAACGGGTCCTTTTTCAGTTGGTCCCCGACCTCTTCTGGTTGTTTCAGTGCCTGTTCTTCGACTGTTGCTCTGATTTACGCTGCCATGGACCAGGGTGCTTCTGGCTCTACTGCTCCTAATTTGGATACCCTGCGCCTCATTATCAATGAGGCTGTTGCTGCTGTTTTCCGGGCTCGGGAGGCAGCTGGCCCTCCTGCCAAGGTGCCTCGTGGGTCTCTCAATCATCCTGACCCTTCGGCTGAGGATGTGGGGGCCGAGGAGGATGATTGTGTGCGTGGTCGTTTTGTTCAGGGTGCGGAGCTCTCTGATTTGTTTGACCATGTGCATGGCAATTTGGGTTTCGCTCCTCCTGTGCCGGATGTCCTGGAGGATGACTTTTTTACTCAATATCACCAGCAGGATCCTGACTCCTTGCCTTTGCATGGCGCTGTGCGCAAAGTGCTTACACATGAGTGGAAGGATGTGGATAAGTCCGTCTTCCCTCGCTTTTTGTGTAAACGTTATCCTTTGGAGGGGTTTTCTACTGAGTTCTCTCAGTCGGTCAAAGTGGACAATTTGATGGCTGGTCTTTCCACTCAGGGCTTGTTTCTGTCTGATGATACCCTTCCTTCTGACGCTGTTGATAAATGGGTGGAAGGTGCGACGAAACGTTCCTACACTGCCTCCAACTTTGGTGTCAGGGCGACGACCTACTCCAACTATATTGTCCAGTCCCTGCTGAAGGATTTCCAGGCCTTGGCTCTTCTGTTGCAGGACGGGGAGGATGCCTCCTCTCCTTTGGCCCTCATGGAGCTGCAGGTGCGCTATTTGTCGGACATTTCTTTTGATAATTTGTGTGCAGCTGCTTCTGGGGCTTCGATTGCTGCCAGGCGTCATATCTGGATGCGTTCTTGGAAGGCAGAGTCCTCTCAGAAGTCGGTTCTGCTTAAATTGCCTTTTGTGGGGTCCAAGGTGTTCGGGCCCCAACTGGAGGATTTGGTCAACCAGTCTGCGGAGAATCGCAAGCTTGTGGCTCCTGTTCGCCCTCCTTCTCGGGGGCGGGGGTCTGGTTACCGCCGTGCCTTTGGCTTTCCTTCCGCTAGGGGTGCTCCGCAGCCCTTTCGTGGCAGGGGTCGTGGCCGGGGGGCCCCTGGTGCTACCAAGTCCCGAGCACAGGCTGGTGGTTCTGCCTCCGCTCCTTCTCCGAAGCAATGACTGTCTGCCTTTTCCAGTTGGGGGTCGCCTTCACTTTTTTGTGCATCAATGGTTGACTCTTCCGGATGCCTGGGCGGTGCAGACGGTGTCTGCGGGTTATCGGATCGAGTTTTCCTCTCCTCCCCCTCCGATCTTCCGGGAGACTCCTCTGCCTCGTCATCCTCTGAGGCGGGCGGCTTTGCTGGAAGGTGTGCGGCTTCTGTTGGAGAAGGCGGCTATCGTGGAGGTTCCTCCTCTGGAGCGGGGCCAGGGTTGTTATTCCATCCTCTTCCTGGTCTCCAAGAAGGACACTGCGGACCTGCACCCTGTTTTGGATCTGAAGAGAGTCAATCTCTACATTCCCAGGCGTACTTTCAAAATGGTGACTTTGCTGTCTATCCTGCATCTGGTGCTGCCGGGGTGTTTCCTTGCTTCACTGGACCTGATGGATGCCTATCTGCACGTCCCTATCCATCCTGCGGATCAGCGGTTTCTCCGTTTTTCTGTCAACTCCCGGCACTTTCAGTTCCGGGTGCTTCCTTTCGGCCTTTCATCAGCGCCAAGGGTTTTCACGAAGCTCTTGGCCCCTCTGGTGGGTATTCTCCATTCCAGAGGTCTTCAGGGTTTTCCCTACCTTGATGATTGGTTTATTGTTTCTCCTTCTTTCTCTCAGGCTCTGTCGGATGTGGACCAGGTCTGTCATCTTCTGGAGTCCTATGGGTTCCTCATCAATCACCGGAAGTCCTCCCTGCAGCCCTCCCAGACTCTGAAGTTCCTGGGGGCTCTCTTCCGTATGGATCTGGGGATGGTGTTCCTCTCCCAGGAGAGACAGTTGACTTTGTTCAGTCACCTTTCGTGGGTACTGTCCCAGTCCCAGGTGTCTGCCCGGCTCTGGTTGCGGAGTCAAGGGGAGATGGCTTCCACTCTGCATCTCCTCCCTTGGGCCCGTCTGCATTCGTATCCCCTCCTGCATCACGTCCTGGCCCACTGGGATCCTGCCTCTCAGGACTACAACGCTCATATTCCTGTCACACCGGGGATTCGGCTGCTCTCCGATGGTGGTTGTCCCCTCAGTCTCTTTGCCGGGGGTTCGACCTTCTACCTCCTCCGGCTGTGGTAGTGTTGTCCACCGATGCCAGTGCCGTGAGTTGGGGTGCGGTCCTGGGTGCTTCCAAGGCTCAGGGTCGGTGGTCCCGGTTCGAGTCTCTCCAGTCCTCGAACTGGAAGGAGCTGCGGGCGGTTTGGTTGGCTCTGCTGTGGTTTGCTCTTCTCCTTCTGGGCCGTGCTGTCTCTGTTCAGACCGACAACCAGGTTGTTCGGGCTTAAGTGAATCCTCAGGGGGGCATGTGCTGGTCTCTGTTTCTCCTTTCCAGGAGGATCGGTCTTTGGGCCGAGCGGAATCTCTTGTCTCTGACGGCTGGCTATCTTCCGGGGAAGGAGAATGGGCCTGTGGACTCTCTGAGCAGGGTGTTCCCTTCCTCTGTGACCATGTGTCTGTCCCCTCTTCTGTTCGATCAGATTGTCCTCCGGTTCCGCCTTCCCTGGCTGGATCTGTTTGCCTCGGAGGAGTCGGCCCTTCTTCCTCATTTTTACAGCCTCGTTCCCTCTCGGCTGGCCTGGGCGATCGAGGCTTTCTCCATTCCGTGGTCGCTGGGTCTCCTGTTTGCCTTCCCGCCATTTGCTTTGATCCCCCGGGTCCTCAGGAAGATTCGGTTGGACCGGGCGGAGATTCTTCTGGTGGTGCCGGAGTGGTCCCGTCGGCCTTGGTTTCCCTTCTTCTGGCCTTGTCTGTGTGCCCCCATTGGCAGTTTCCCCTGTGTCCCTCCCCTCTGCGGGCTCCTCTTCTCTGCGTGTCCTCCCTGCGCCGCCTCCGGCTGGGGGTTTGGCACATGAAAGGTTGAGTTTGTTGGGTCAGGGTTGTTCTGTCGAGGTTGCCCAGTGCATCCAATTGTCTAGACGCCCTTCCACCTTGAAGTCCTAAGGCCGTCATTGGAAGAACTTCTCCTCCTGGTGCCTTGGGAAGGGTCTGTCTTCCTCCTCCTGTGCGGCTGTGCGGGTGCTGGACTTCTTGCGGGAGGGGTTTGTCCTGGGGGTCGTTGTCTCTACTCTCCGTACGCAATGGGCTTACATTCTTGCTTTTAGGGGTTCTTCTGTGTTTTCTGTCTTCCCTTTGGTGGCTCGCCTTTTGCGGAGTTTTTTGATTCAGCGTCCTGTCTCTCATTCTCCTGTCCCGGCCTGGGATCTTCCCTTGGTTCTCCAGGCCTTGACTGGGCTTCCTTTTGAGCCTTTGCTCTCTGTGGACCTTAAGTTCGTTACGGCTAAGGTTCTTTTTCTGGTGGCCATTACTTCTGGGCGGCGGGTTGGTGAGCTTGGTGCTTTGATGGCTTCCCCTCCCTTTTAGCGTTTTTGCTCTGACAAGGTCATTCTTCGTCCTAGTCAGTTTTTTCTTCCCAAAGTTTTGTCTTCTTTCCACTGTCAGGAGGATGTTGTCCTCCCTGTCTTTTTTCTCGACCCCTCCTCCCCGGAGGAAGTGGTTCTGCATTCTTTGGATGTGTTGAGGGCTCTCCGCATCTATTTGGATCCGACCAGTGATTTTCGGAAGGTTCATTCCTTGTTTCTTACCTACAGGCCCTCTGGGAAGGGGCTTCGTCCTTCCTTGTCCACCTTGACTCGTTGGGTTAAGGGTGCTGTTGTTTCGGCTAACGAGTAAGCTCACTGTCCTCTCCCTTCTTTGGTCCAGGGTAGGTCCACCTGGGGTGTCTCCTCCTCCTGGGACATGTTCAAGGGTGCCTCCTTGCGTGACATTTGTAATGCTGCCACGTGGGCTTCTCCCCATACCTTTGTTTCCCATTATCGTCTTCAGTTGGGGATGGCGGCCTTGGCTGCCTTTGGCACTCATGTTTTGTCTGCTGTACATGGTTTATGATTTGTACTGCTTGCTTTTGATTAAATTGGCCTGCTTACTGCATTTCTGGTCTTTTTTCTTACAATCACCGTGTGCTTGGGTATGGGCTCACTGATAAGGAATGGGATGGGAAGACGGATGAGGAGGTAATGCCCGGTTACTCACCGGTAATCTTCATTACTCCGAGTCCTGGTCTTCCCGTCCCATTCCTGAGCCCTTCCCTCCCTCCCTGGGGTTTATTTCTGGTGATTGTTGTTGCTTCTGGGTTTCTTTGGTATTCTCAGGACATTGTGTGACGCACTTCCCCCTATATTCTCACCTGATAGGTGGCGCCATATTTGGGGAAGTGCTAAAGAACTCTGCTAGGTATTAGGTTTCTGGGGAGCAGACAAGCTGCTCACTGATAAGGAATGGGACGGGAAGACCAGGACTTGGAGTAATGAAGATTACCGGTGAGTAACCGGGCATTAATATTCATGAGGCAGGTCGATTTGCAACCCACTAAGAATTGCTAGTTTAATAATAAAAGATTCATATATTAGGAATAGCACTGTTCCAATTGTGATTCGCAGAAAATCACTATTAGGAAATGGCTATTCCTACTGTTACTACATCTGGTCCACAATCCCTTTGCACATTTTGTGGCAGCCTATCTTATTCTGTTGTAATTCAATTTTAAAATAATGACTTGCCTTCTCATACTCAGACTGGGACCTCTTAGCACTATAAATACTTAAGTGACTATTGCGCACTGCACCAAACAGGATTCAAGTCTCCGGATTCAATTATGTTTCTCTCTGGTTACACACACAGACATTTGCAGTGATTGCATCAACCAGTTTTGGTTTCATAACCTAAAAGAGTGCATTTCTCACAGATTACTTCAACTTGCATTTATCTTCAATTAAAGTGTGTGTTATTTTATATGCAGTTACCTAAAGGTGAATGGCCAACGATATAGTTACAGAAAATGTTGTTCTTTTTGGCCACGCCATTGACCCCAATCCCACTGCACACGATCAGCTCTGTGCCCTGTTGGACTCACATGTGCCAACCAAAGTGCGTCTCCAGTGACTGCCAGGCTGAGCCAGAGATCGTCTTCGGGCCGGGCTGTGGGCACTGGACTACAGATACTGCTGATTGTAAGCAGAGCTGATCGTGATTGACTTGCAGAGCTAAAGAGCGCTGGTTCTTTAATTATATCCTCAGTGCCTCACCAGAGGAGATGTAATATGCGTGACTAATGCATTTTAATGTGGTGATGTGGATGCCAGCACTATATTGTGTTAGTATTACCTCTGTTGCTTGATACTTGACAGGGCTGATATTTGATGGGGAGGTTGAAAAGACAGACTGAAGGAGGCCTTCACGGTAGCACAGTATATTTTTCATGTCTGTAAGGTGTAGAATGGTGAGGGGATGGGAGGAGTTGGCCAATGATGTTGGCTTGGGCCAAATAAAAACAAGCATTAGCAAGACCAGAAGGATTGAGCTTGTATGGTGTGCTACTCAGAGTGAGAAGGGTTGAGGGTATAGAGTGCCAGCAATAGGGAGGAGGTTATATTCTGAAAAGTATACAACAATCTTGAAGCAATAGGTATGATTAAATAAATAAATAATACCTATTCCGTCGTCTGTCGACTTCCCACCCTGCTGCGCCCCGCCCCACGGCGCTTACCTGAGCCGGCCGCCGCTGAAGCTGGGTCTTTGTGAGCTGTTTAAAATGATCATGAGAAAGCTGGTATTAGATTTCTAATTTGGGCATTTGCCATTGAAGCTTTACCACTTGCAGATTACAGGCTTCAGCCCCAGTGATATATTTAAGGAAGGTGAGCATCTGTTTTTTATGTTAGCAATAATGTCTCAAACATGAGGTGCTGTACATACAAAAGTAGTGTGTTCATGGTGTTTGGCTGTTACCAGATTAATAATAGAAGGCATATTGGAAATTATTGCTCCATATAATGAGCTGTTTGTGAGTATATTGGCTTACTCACATCAACACTCCATGAATTAAAGCATTCATAGAACATCATCTGATTAATCTTTTGCTGTGAAGGGCTCAAGGTATCTATTCTTAATGTTATCTCTATCCCTGCGTCTTTAACAGTCTGTTTCGACTATAGCTGATTTTCTGTAACTGAATTTCGCTTAGATCCTTTTCACACAAGGTAACCTGCAGTGCATCAGTACGCCTCCTCATTGAGGCTGTTTCACGCCTCACCTGTAATAAAGTCAGTGGTAAAAACTTCCATGTATAGATCCCTTCCCGTATTTAGGTATTAGACCTAATACACAATACAGCAGTCAACACTCCAAACATCTTTTATTCGTATCAAGTATTTTCCCATCTTCACCCGCACAGAACCTGGCTTTTCTAGGACATTGCCAAATCAAATGAATAAATGAACATGCTGTAATGGGAGACCTGGCAAAGTCATTGGATATTGTGGGTCAAGTTTGTGCAACCGCAAAGGTGTGATATAAACCCTTCATAGAATTTTAAACTGCAACAGTTTATGATGGGCATTACGCAACAATTTCGAATCAACCTGCAATATCTCCTCCGACATGTATCCATCATTTTGAATCTTAATTCAGTTTTCTATTTCTCACAAGCCAGTTTGTAGGGTTCAGGGGGAGCAGAGCTGATATGACCATATAAGGCTGTAACGGCTGAAATCTTCTCACTGGCATCAGCTGTAGTGTAGAAAGTAGTAAGCAGTCCATAGAAATCCACACCTGGAAAACTGTCACCCATGCCCTAGTCACTAGCAAGCTGAAATATGGGAACACTCTCTATGCCGGGATCAACACAAAACTCACCAGAAGGCTGCAGACCAGTCATAACTCAGCAACCAGAATCACTGGCAGCCTCCCATGGCACACTTACATCACACTACACCTGAAGGAGCTCCACTGGCTCCCCATTCACAAATGAGCACAATTCAAACTCTTCACCCACACTTTCAAGGCACTACATAACACTGTCCCAGCATAGCTCAACAATCACATCTGTTTTCATAAACCTTCCAGACACCTCCACTCGTCCAGCATCTAACTTGCACAAATCCAACGCATAGTGAAAACCAGATCCTACTTCACTACAAACACATGGGACGACCTGCAACTACACATATGAGCCTCCGTCTCCTCACTTCTTGAATTCCATAAAGGCTGAAGACCTGGCTTTTGGAGTAGTCCCACTAGACCCTAGGTGTGCTTATACTGACACCTGCTCGGTGCCTGGATACCCTTCCAGTTGATAGTGCGCTACATAGCATAACATCAGGGCTACTCGTTGTGGGGGTTATCCATGAGCAACACCTTCTCTAGCCACAAACATAGTCCCCTCCAGTTCATAGTTCAACAACCACCTGCCCTCCAGTCTGCCAGTAGACATGGTAAGTCAGATCTTAACCCAGCCCACTATATACTGCAATGTGGCAGCCTAGTAGTAATGCAACATATTTAAGACTGACAAGCCTGCTGTTGGAGATGGGGTCTTTTTAGCCCATATAAGGTTTTTTGGAAACATATCAGTCCCCTGAAGGTACATTTAAGGATAAGACCTAGATTGTTTATGAATACCTACAACAGCTTTTCATAATACCCTCATTTTTACGACAGCAATGTATCCCATAATCAACAATGGTACCTTGTAACTCATGTTGGGATTATCAGAAATCTCTGAATTGATGATGCCATGTTCCTGTTGTTAAACTCTTTACCTGTGTGTAATTTTCATACCCAAATAACGAACTTTCATCAGGCGCATGAAAGGTACCATCTCAGCGAACTCACCCACCAAGGGAGATGCTTTGGACGTGGTGAAATTCAGCTTAAAACCACCTGCAGTTATATACTCACCAAGTGTCCGTTTGGGATTAGAGACTTTGACCCCCAGCAAGAAAGACAATGGGAGAGAGGAGACACAGACACGTGAAGTAAAAGATAGGAAACCAGTGACAAAACAATAAAGGAGGGATGTAAAAGAACCTGCAAGCGTGAGCTAAGGACACAGGAAGTGTAGGTTAGTTGAAAAAAGGGCATCCTAGGAATTTGACAATTTCAACATTCACCTACACTGGCAACAGTGTCCTAAGAAAAACTTTAAGTCCATGCATTTTTTAGCAAATGAAACATTAATCAGATGTGCTTGTGTGTCACTCACTGGTGCACCAACTCTGAGATTAGCTTAAAGGAGTACAATATGTGGGGGGTACCAGTAACCATAGCAGAAAACCTGGTGTCTCAGTTCTCTAGGAGGCAACCATACGAAGGGATAGTATCCGTTCATTAGGTTTTTAAAAACAGAGTGCATAAGTAACAAGGATGCTCGAACACAGCAACGCTCAAAGGTAATAGCTGGTCAATCAACTGCACCAGAATGTAGGAACATTTGGGTCTGCACTGCGATATCAAAGTACTTGTGATCAGATTTAAGCTCCATACAGTAGCTTTTTCTGTCCATAATGGAGTCTCCCATTGACCTTAGCTTCTTCTTCACCTCGTCAAGTCCCACTCACAAATTCATAATCTCCACAGTAAAGTCCAGGTAGAACAACAATTTCTCCCTCTAGTGTCTGACATCAATCGTGGCTCCAGCCACAATTAACAGATTTACCTTGTCACAGAATCCTGATCATAACTGACTTATGATCATATCCTGGAGTGCAACATTAATCGGGAGAGTGGTGTACATTGTTTATGACCATATGTCCCAACTCCACAACTGACAAATCAAGCCCTAAAACAGGAGTCCTTATGTCCAGTTGTGCTTCCTTCCAAAGGTCTCAGAAAGGGAATGCTGTCCCTCAGAGATCCATCTTTCTTGTCACATAGTTGAGTTTTGTAGCATTAGACAATGGCCACTGCCTTGTTCCTACCCAACCCCTCAATGTCCAATTCAGACGCCTTCTGTTCTAGTTCTGTACTCCTGTCTCTCACCTTGGACAATACTTTGCGGATCCTGTTTAGGTTATTGTTCAGCTCCCGCCATTCACTCCTTACACTACTCTATCAAGGATACACATGGTGCCCCTTCTATACCTGAAGTATTCATCTTCTTCAGCTACCTCCTTTGATGTAAGCACAGATGACCGGTTTTCTTAACTTGTGTGATAACTACCTTCAACACTTTTCTTGGAATCCCAGGGCAGTCAGTGGTTACTGGGCAGTACTATGTGTTGGTATGCAATGCATACCATCATTTGCCACTGGTGTCCCATTGCCACAAAACTATTGCACTCAAATTGGATGACCAAGTTACTCCCTTGGGGCACCTGACTCTCCCCAGTCGTGAACTTTTGAGTATTGGCCTAATACGTTCAGGGTACTGTTGTCTTTCTTCCATTGAACTAATTAGGCTAACACACCTGGAATTAAACATTTGTAGATTAAAAGTTCAAGACTGAAGATAGTGTCTGTAATGACATGGAGTTAGGTGCTCACCCTCTTGAAGATGATCAGTCAAGGAGTCAGGGCTCACTTTAGAAGGTGGAGAGTGTTAGAAGTTCAGATACTCAGTAAATGACATTTAATAATGCCAATGTCCAGTTGGTGATTTATTGTATAAGAAGAAAAGGACTTACATTAATACGTAGGTAAATACAAAAGCTAAAGATAGGCTAAACATAAGTGGCTGGAAAGTGTCCCTAATCAGTAATATAACTTCTACCTTTTTTGCACTAAACCGCTCACAACATTTGTTCTTTGGCTATTTGTGTTCCTTTTACGCTTTGTATAGGTCTACCCAGGGATCTTCAAAAAGGGCTTGGGTCTCTAGTCTTTTCTTAGAGTTTTTCTCCTGCAAAGGGGTCCTGGGGTTAAGACTCTTGGTTTTCACAAGAGGGTTAGATATACTCACAGACTGAAGGATGCAGTCAACTCTAGTCTTGTTTCTAAGGGTCGGGTTCTTTGACACTATCCATGAAGATATTCCATTCTCTCTCTTAGGCTAGGTCCCCCAGGGATTCTTAACTTGGTGGCATTGGGGTAGTGCATGTCAACGGCCTTGTGCGTTGCAGGTCTGACCATAGACGGCTGGCCTGTTCCACTCTGAGTCTTCTTTGCTTTGCTCCTGATTGCAGGTCGGGCGGTACGCGGAGTCGGGTTCAAGGATACATTTTCACTGTATTGGTTAGACAAAGCTGTTGTTTAGTTTAAACTCTACCCATTCAGAATCCAGATTCTTTCCTTCTAGTTCAGTTATTCTCTCGGCCAGATATTTTGTTAGGAAGTTTACTTTCTTTATTACGTCTACTTCTATTGTGACTTTCAAAATCCCTTCCAGCGAGACATAATTTCCTGTTCTTTCCCTGTTTCATGTTCCAGGTCAATTCCATCTGAGAGTATAAAAAACCACCTGGTCAGTGTGCTTGGTGTATCACAATTTCACTCTGGACTAATTGCGCACTTCAGAAGGCTCCTAGTTTTCTTCTGCTACAAAGATTCCAGGTGCTGCTCTTGATCTGCTTGTACTGTAAAAGGTTTTTTGCTATTGCCTTTTATTGCTATTGCTCCTGTAAGAGTTGAAGTTTTTTTGTCTGCCACCATTTTCAGTCTTCATCTAGCTACTATTCTGGACTAGAAGTGGAAATAGGAGGCAGTAGGCTATATCTTCGAACTAATAGGTGTCAGGAAGATTGTCTCAGAAAACATGTGCTTGACAGTTTGTAATGCCATAACAGAAGTTCAGAATCTCAATTTGCCTAGGGTTTAAATTCAAGACTTACCTGCTGCAGTAAAAACCTTATCTACTCACCTTATCTACTCAAGTCCAATCTCTGACAATTGAAAAGTCCACTCTTCATCAGCCCTTAGATACGCAGAAGAAAGGCTCATTAGGCCTTCCTGTGGTTGGGCTGGCAGAAAAGAAATTTAATTGGGTAGAAAATTAAAATAAGTAATCTGACCAGTCTTCAATCAGTTACTTGGGCTTTGATGTGGTTTTCAAAATGGTTTTAGCCATTCTGGAATGGAAGACACCTCTATTGGTAAACACAATATTTTGTAGGTTGTGCACATTACTATTGAAAATCAAAATTTGTCGAACACTGTCATGGCTTGTCACAGGAGTTTGTCCCCACTCCCTTCCACTTCTGGTCTTGGACATTATTGGCTGCCCCTTCCACTATTTGCTCAGGACAGTGCCACTCAGGATGTCATCCATGGTTTGTGACAGGAGTCTTACCAACCAGGATTGTGGCTGTGACATGTGCCCACATGTTACTCCCCACATATTACCAACATAGTCAAACCTGTCCCCGTGCAGGCACTTGAAAAGTAATCGTATGCTCCATGTAGGAAAGTGCCATTTTTGTATGGCCATCCCCCACGTTTTGCTCCTGAAAGTGCACTGAAGCCTGTTGCCCAGTCCCCAGTGCCAGTGCTCTCTCCCTAAAATTGATGTGTGAATTGTCAACCCCAATTGACAAGGACTTTAACCCCGTTATAAGTCCCTAGTATATGGTCCAGTGGTACCCAGGGCATGGGTGTTAAAGGGGTCACCAGGGACTGAAGCACTGTTTGTGCCACCCTGAGTGACCCAAGTAAACTACTGACAGCAGTCCTGCCATTGCAGACTGTAGAAGCAGTGCAAACTGCTGGAACCCGACTTTGCCCTCACCATGTGTGGCAAAAAACAATGCACTATTTTTAATATATGCCATTCACCCACAAAGAAGGCCTCCTAAGCCCAGGAGGCAGGGCACGTTATATTAAAAGTGTGGACATGTAAGTGCAAGCTTATATGTCCCTATGGTGGCCTTTACCATTAAAGGCTACTATAAGTGATAGGCGGTCCATAGGATAACATGGACTGGCACCTGGGCAAACTCAAGGTTGCCAGCTCCTTTATGGTACTGCCGAAATATGACATGTTTGGTATCAAACAACGTGCCTTACCACCCCTGACATGAATATTGTGTCGAAGGCGATGTGGCATGCACCCAGGTGGCTACAAGAGATGTTGCCCACCTGGTTGCCCTAGTTTTTCCTGTGCTCTGGCTGCTAGCCCATAGCTGCTGCAGCCAAGACAGGAATCAGAACCCTTGCCAGGAGGTGTGGATTCTCCCAGGAGTCAGAAACCATGGCCTGGATAGAGAGGAGGTCGCACTCCCTCCCTGACAGGATGGCTAGTGAAGTGGCACATCAAGGCAATGAGCTTCAAAACCTTCACCACCTTTGATATGCAACCAAACTGCCTGCCAAAGAAGGAAACAACCTTCCCCGTGTCCCCAGGCCCATTTGTACCCAGGCATGTGGAAAAATTAGGTACTCAGGAGGTGTACACTCCCAGAAGGCTAGCCACACCTCTAGGATGTGCTGCCTGGGCTATACAGCTAAGGAAGACTTCTGACATTTTTAAAAGTGGTAGAATAGAGGACTCTGGGTAGAAAAGGTGACACGCCCCACCAGATGTGGTATTGCCAGGGGCGGATTAGCCACTGGGGGTAGTAGCCCATTGGCTGCTTGCAGCCACAGCTCTAACACCCTAAATCTAGGATTTAAGGGCTACCCCTGACACCAGAACCTCAGTTCTAATCTGACTTGCAACAAAGGACAAAGAGGAGACCCGTGTCTGCGACAGCAGGATCTGCACAAAGCAAAGGTGTGATACTCTGCACCTGTGGCAACCTTCTTAGAACTGCACTACTGTGACTCGTCCTAGACGGAAGCTTGGTTCCCCCAGACAGAGGGTCCCGTTTGAGAGTCAAAGGCAACTCCAGACTCCCCTGGACTAGTGGCACTAGTCCCCTCCACACCTCAGGTAAAAATAACATACCAGAACAAAAGAGTCGCTGGCCATCACGCCCTCCGAGGGAGTGCGCAGAAGCAGACGGTCCAGTGCATTGTGGGACATATAGTCCTGACCGCCACCAAGTTTCAGTCACCTACCATTTTTCCCCATACCTCCGGATGTTGAAATAAATTTCTGCTGACCTTACCACTGCCAAGGCTTGTTGGTCGCCAGTCCGGCAACCACCCCCTTTACTTGACACTGCACCTCGAAGGAATTCCGTAAAACCTTCATCTGACATCAGAGGTGGCTTCGTTTCGACATTTTGCACCTGGCTCCCCACCAGCTCCCAGCGGCTCCTGCTTCAGCATCAAGGCCAGCCAGGACAACTCTGCACCCGGGCTTCTCAAGCCAAAATTGCCCCTTCGGCAGGATCACCCGCAGTTGTTAGCCTGTTTGCTTAAACCCATTTTTGCTGCCTGTAAACCTCCGTGCACTTTACCCCTACTAATTTGGAGTCCTCCTTTCAACATAGTAATATGGGTATACTCTTGATTGGCATATTTAACTTACCTATAAGTCCTTGGTACATAGTACCAAGGTGCAGCCAGGGCCTGTAAATTAAATATCACAAGTGGACTGCAGCATCCCTTTGGCCATTCATTACAATGATAATGTTAACAGGACTCCAGGCCTGCCACCAGTAGCTGGGCTGTGTATGTTTTAACTGCATCCCCTTTTGACAGGCCTAAACCTTCCTTTTAAAATCTTTATAAGTTACCCCTAAGTAGGCCTTATTACCCATAAATGTTGGGTGCATGGTATTTAGAAGTAAGACATATAAAAGTGTAATACGAGTCCTTACAGTGAAAATGCCCTCATAGGTATTTTCACCGTGGGAGGTTTGGCTGTTCCATAGAAAAACATTGGGATGCAATATAAAATACTAATCCTTTATTCTAAGAACAGAACTAGCTAGAAAAATATTGCAACAACGATGTTTAACAGTTGGTAAAAATCCAATTCAATGGTGAAGTTGGATTTGGGCTAGATAACACAGAGAATAAATTTAAAAAAAGTTACCTTTGCCCTGCTTGAAGCCTCTGGAAACGAAACTTGCATTTTGTTCTCCCACTTCGGCCAGCCAAGTAATTAGCATTTAAATAGGCGTGAATGAGGAGTGAACTGACTCCCAGGAGTAAAATAATAGGCTGACCTAAATAGACAGAGATGGCCCCTCTGAACCTGACAGAATATGCAAGAGGTGCTGGGAATATTCTTTTTGACATTAAAAGTGTCAAGTCCTGTCACATACTGATTGACAGGTCTGCTGGGGCTTTTCATATGATACTTGGGGCGCACTTCAAGGAGCCCTCTTCTGTCACAGACAAATGTTAGCCGACACCGTTGGCAAAGCTATTTGCTGATTTAAATCATATTCTCATATAACATGAATCTATTGCAACTAAAACGATAATACTGTGGTGTGCAGAACTATGTTTCTCTGGCCTAAGCTAAACTAGGCTTCAACTAGGTCCCAATTCCATTTTATATTTATATGTCTCCTATTTCATAATATTAACTATGTGTTTATGTTTCTCATTGACACCGTATGCAGCAAAATGTGTACTGTTTGTTTTGAAATGTCAAGTTGTTCTAGAAATTGTCAGTAGGAAGGTTTAAGGCTCTTCCTTCTCGCTCACGATAGGTAATTTATTTCTGAGTCTTTCCATTGTTTATGTAACCAGATTTGTTCTGACACCTCTGATGGCATTAGGTCAGAAGGGATTCATAATTACTCATTTAGTGGGATAGTGCTAGGATGGTGGGATTATATTCTTTTATAATCTGTATTTTGATTTTGTTGTATTGCTACCTTTGCTCACCCGATGCTGACTGTGATTTCCACTGCTTTCTACTGAGGAAATTATTGTAAAAGGCCCTCAATTTTGGGGTGAGCTAGACTTTTTTTCTGAGCCTTTAGGGATGCTGTCCAATTTTCTACCAATTTGCTGCACAATCTGTACTTAAGGCCTGATTATAAGTTCAGCCGTCCATCAGACGGCTGAAACCATTGGGGGCGGTCCCTCTACCGCCACCCACCATATTACGAATACGTCATTGGGACCACCACAGATCCACCGCAACAGCCGGGGAATCATTGATCCGGCAGTGGAGATAGGTTCTAATATGCTGGTGGTGCTGCTGAAGTACCACCGAGCATATTAGGAGTTTCCTCACTTTCACAATTTTCGTGGCGGTGAAGCTGCCAAGAAAACTGTGGCAGTGAGGAAACAAAAAGGGCCCTACTGGGCCCCCAGATTCCTCCGGGCCATGCTGTGCCTGTAGGGGGGCACATGTTATGCCCCCCTGTGTGCAGTCACCCCCATTCCTGCACAGCATGGGCTTTATACTCCATGCCATGCAGGAACGGAGCGTGGCGTTCCCATTGCGGTGCCTATTTAATAGGCACCGCCGAGGGAACGCAAAAGGACCACCCCCCAGACCACAAGATTACTCATAATCTGGCGGGCAACCGGTGGTCGAGTTTGGCAGTCCTGGAGCGGGACACTGGCCTAGCGGCCTGCTCCAGGGTCGCCAAACTCGTAATCAGGCCAAAAGTCTATTTTTCAGATTTTGCTTATTGCTGCAGTTATTTGAAATGCTAAGAGCCTTCATGGGAAATAATCTCTGATGCTTATTGAACCTAACCTAATTATATTTTTGCCTTCTGTATTGCACTTTAATATTTTGCTAAACCTTTATGGTTTTCTTAATTTACTGATCTCAAACTCCCTTTTTGAGTCAGTCTTATTTATTGTCTGTATTTTGAAATGCTTTTTTGAATCTTGTCTTTAGGGACACATTGCCTCATCTATTCTTGAGGCTAACACCACCTCCTAGCTTGCTATGGGTGCTTAAATCATGCAGATTATATAAGAGATAGCGTCCACACCGGGCAGGGTCCTTCTGTTGTTTTCCCAGCCAGTCAGGCTCTAATCGCAGCTTGTCTCTTTTGACATTAAAGTGTCACAGCCTGTTTAAAAGGTCCACTAGGTTTACCTATAATATTTTAGGCACACTTCAAAAGACAGAAACAGAATGCAAAAACAGTTTGTGTATATCCACAGTCTGGTTCCTGAAAGCTCAGCTTTGTTATACCAGACTTCTGTCTCTGAGATTGTAGTGGGTATAGAGACTGCATCAAACTGCATTTTATTGTTAGCTGTGGGAATAGGCTGGTATTACCATAGTACACTCCTCACACACGATTAGTCATCAGATCCCATATTTAGTGTTGCCGAAGACGTTGGGCATCTTGAAAATTCCCAGAGTGGGTAGGTTAGCCCCTTTGCCCATTGCTTTGGGCATCTTCGGGGGTCATTCCCAACTAATATTTCATGCCAGGCATAAATGTGGCAACTCCAGGCACCCACTCAGAACACCCTGTACCTGAGGAAGATCAGAAGAGGACTGAACATGCTGTCTGCAACCTGAGAAGAGTCCTGGAGGACCAACCCTCTCTCTTGTACCCAGGACAAAGAAGTGACTCCAAGGTTCATAATGCTGACCTCCTGTTAAAGCTACAGGGACACAACAAAATACAAGAGTCCTTTTCCTGCAATTGGATCTGGACTGGACTCTCCTGTTGGCCTCTGCCTTCCACCCTGTGAGTCTCTAAATGCCTTCCATTAGGTCCTGGTGTGTGGGGGGCTTACGAAGCATACTCCCGTGGTGGATTGAGACTTAAAGGATTAAAGTCAGAAGGTGAAATCTTTGACCAAAATGAACCTGGTTAGTGTATCAGACACGCACTCCAATGCAGTCCGCATCAAATTGCGCCTAGGTCCTGTTCTACTGCGACTATTGACTATCATTGACACTTTGTGCTTCTTCACTCTATTTCTACTTAAAACGTAAAAAATATCTCAGTTTCCCTTTATTGGATTTTTGCCATTTTGTTTATTAAATTTTATTCTATTTTTCTATTTCATCTTGCATTTTTATTGCTTTGAATTTAGACTTTATTACTGTTTTAGTACGGCATAAATACTTTAAACATTACCTCTAAGGTAACCTACCATAGCTATGAGGGGGTTGAGCTCAGGTTGTTTAGTGACTTAAGTGGTTCATTCTGTCAAGGATTGTGATTATGACTTGAGGTGGGTACTTACCCTCTCAACTAATAACCCAATTTCTTACGTATATCATTTGTTTGGATTCTAGTACTCCTGTAGGGCCCACTTCTGTCTCCTACACCTAGATACTAGGATTCTGACACATCCTCAAGTTATGCTGTAGTAACTGTCTCTTGGCCCTCTGCGTTGTTATAAATAGATATTTTCTGAACCTTTGTTTCTGAGCAGTGTCTCAAGTTGTGAAGCAATAACAACAGCTACTGAACATCGAACAAGACCAGTATCATAACTATTCTCTTGGCTCCACAGGATAAAGGTAATGTGCCACTTATATGTTGAATATTTACCATAGTGCATCAGTTACTAGAGTAAAACTTCTGTATGTCTTATTTCTTGTAGAATGTTACCATTCATGCGAAATCTATGTAAATGAAAAAACTGCATGTGTTTTTAGTTAATATAAGAGCAAAGAGTAATAGGTGTATTGCTTTCTGTTTAGTATAAAAAAGCTGTTACTTGAGAGAGATTGCAGGAAACGTAAGAGAACTTCCATCTGAAAAGGCAAGCTGTGTGACTACACACCAACGACTCTTGTGTGTCTTCTTTCGTATCACTGTCCTCCTTACCACTCTTTGACGTCCATGCCAAGCTCAGTTTTAGACATGTTCAGCGCTTTTTAAGAGGAAGGAGACTGGTGGGTTGCACAACGTTCCCACAGTAATGTTCAGACCTACATGTTAGTGGACACTTTGCTGACATTGTTACACCAATCACAGACCTCCTGAAAAAAGGAAATAATTTAACTTCCTGCAGCCACAAAGGAATTTGATAAATTAAAGAGAAGATTTACCAGTGCCACAAGTCTTTTTCAGACTGGCACTACCAGATCATTTATTTATGAAACAGATGCCTCCAATTAGGCGCTAGGATCAATTGTTATTCAAGATTGCCTTTTATTCCTGGAAATTAACCAAGCCAGAAACAAATTGCTCAGTTGGTAGAAAAGGAATCTTTATCAATGAAATGACCCTCTATTGCTAGGCGCTATCAAACAAACGACCATCATAATCTTGAAGTACTTCAACAAACATATTGCAGAAATAGTTGATAGGCACGATGCGCTATAATTCTCCAGCAATTTGATTTCTTAATATCATTAATTCATGTAATACAGAATATTGCAGCAGATTGTTTATTAGACAGTATATGGACATGTCATCCCCTTCACTCAAAAAAAAGATTCTTGTGATTTTCTGGCAACTGCAACAAATTCTTTCTTACAGCAAATTAAGGAAAAGTCATTGAAACCAAGCTAATGTCCCTAATATAATAAAAAGAAAGAGCAAATTCGAGTTCAACATTGTCTGATTTTCCTTGAGAACTGAATCATTATTTCTAGTAAGACACTTAGGGCACGATTACGATGCCATTAGGAAACTGTCCCGAACGAATCAGTTCTGGAATGGTTTCCAAACGAATTGGGTCCTGTGAGTCTGAACAACCGATTACGATGCTTCCCAACATCGTTCGGTCGGACTCGCATTGACTTCAATTGGAGCCTGTGTTCCGAACAAGAACTCAGGCTCCCATTGAAAAAATGGGTGGTTGGGTGAAAACCTTGCACCCCGTAGCAGGCACCCCATGGTGCCTGACACACTGTGAATGGTTGGGAAGAGGGGTCCCTTGACTACCCGATTCACATTAAGTACTCCCCTATTGCCTTATACATACAGTCTTAGATGGAACCTGATCGAATGACCATTGACCCTCGATGAAGACAACAGATTACACTACCGGGTGGTGGGCAAGGAAGCAAGTCCTTCTTGTTTTATATACCCTCACACACCCTAGTGGTGTCATGCTTCATCATCGGGTCACCCTGACGCCTAAAAGTCAGGGTGGGCTCAACCAATCTTTCAGGGAGCTCTTAATGATATGTTTTTGGCCAGGGGAATAAAGATTTAAAAATCTCAGAAAGATCCCAGTGTCCCTTTATTCTTGGATCTCGCTGAAATATTAAAAATAAAGCTAAAATTAGGGTCTTCGGGATATTATGGTCCTAGGACCCTAATGCCAACATGTTTCAATCCTATATGGCCCCATACGGGTGCTGGACTTTCATCAGGGCGATAATCTAGCACCCCCTGGAAAAGAATAAAAAGAGACGACAAGAGTAAGAGAATTTCCCTACTCCTGATTATGAAGGGCAGATAGCTGCTCCTTCTACCGTTAGTCAGTGTAGATTATAAAAAGTTGATTGTTCCATCTGTAGAAAGAAAAGAAAAACAACAACAAAAAGAAACAGTGTTTGAATCTTCTATGATACTGAACAAATGTAATTTAATAATTCGTGCTCCTCACCATCGTGCCACATCGGATGACAGGGAAGCAACCAAATCACTGCCCTACATTTGGCATGTGTGATACCAGTCTTGCTACTAAACTCACTCGATTGCGTGATTTAGAAATAATTGTGTGTGGTGTGTTTAGTGGCGGAAACTTTCCGCATACTATCACTACCTACACCCAGGTGTCTTGTGATTCACTTGATAATCCAAACGTCACTCATTCCTAAAAACAACCGCCATTTCATTCATCCATAAAACCATATTCAGTAAACACACATCAATTCTTACCCCATCTAGGGTGGAGTAATGTTTCACGCCGGGCCGCACGGATAAGGGGTAGCCCCTAGTCACACACTAGTTGATTGTGGCCCATATGTGAACATAAATGGGCGTGCAATACAATCAGAAGGAGCCACAAAAAAGAAAAGAAAAGACAAGGACAAGGGGGAGTTAGAAACAATAAGCAAAATCCTCCGTTCATGGAGGTTGATGCCCATACCTTCATCCGTACATAGTGTGCACCGTTACTCACGCTTTCAGAGGTCCTGCCCCGTAGTTCACCTACTTGGTGTGGGTCCCGTCGGCTCTCTGTTGGGTAGGACGTGACGGCCTCGATTTAAAGGAAAAAAAGGAACCCTGATCCCAAAGCGAGAAATGAACGCACACTTCCGGAGTCGCGTAGTGATGACTCCGGAAAAATCTAGACAGTCGAAGGGTTAGCTGGGTAATGTAGGGCGAAAAAAAGTGCAGAATAAAAATATGTTCTGACGATATCGGGGCAATCACATGAAACCCGAGGGGGTTACTTGGTTTTCCCTTGAGATTCTGTGTTTGCGTATATATGTTAAAACGCGCTGCACAAAGAAAACCCCTGATCCCAAAACAAGGGATAAACACACACTTTTTTCTGAGTCGCGTAGTGATGGCTCCGGATGACTCTCGAAAGTCAGACGGTAAGCTGAGTAATGAAGTACGGAATACAAAATTATTCTAATGATACCCAGGAGAGTTCCTTTGTGTTTCAGTACGATTCTGTGTTTACGTGTATATGCTATAACGCGCTGCACAAAGAAAAGGAAATAAGTGTGTGATCACTAGCGAATCCTTATCCGATTAAGAACCGTGAGGTATATATGTTAATTAAGAGTTGGCACGCGCCCCCAAATCACTTTAAGTACTGAGCAAAATATATATAAAAAAAATTTCTATATATTTGTGATAAGAATGGAACATCTTTGATAACCTCAGTAAGAGAGAAAGGGAGGCGTTAAAGACACTGAGTAACAGAACAGACATCATTATAAAACCAGCTGATAAGTGGGGTGCTACGGTTGTCCAGAGTACTACGGCTTATAGGACGGCCTGTATGAATCTCCTGGCAGACACCAAGTATTACAAGAAAATTTTGAGAGACCCCACAGCCCGACTAAAAAAGACAATCAGTACCATGACAAAAGAAGCACTAGACCATGACTGGATTACGAAAAAGGAGCATGCATTCCTTAATCCGGATGACCCCAGAATACCATTGTTTTACACTATACCTAAGATACATAAAGGGAGGACACCTCCACCTGGTAGACCCATTGTATCTGGAATAGGTTCTCTTTTAGAGTCTATTTCTAAATACACTGATTGGTTCCTCCGCCCTCTCGTTCCACGCATGAGGTCATTTGTACAGGACACCAAACATTTACTTAACCTCCTTACTGATGTAATTTACCATCCATCACACAACATCATGGTTTGCCTGGACGTAGAGGCATTATACACCAGTATTCCACAGGAGGAGAGCATCCGGGTCATTGAGGGTCTGTTACAGGAAGAGAACTGGACTTGGGATGCTCCTGTGGACTGGGTTATTAGGCTTATGCGCCTAGCTCTAACTGGAGAACTTTTTCAGTTTTGAAGATCAGCTATATCTCCAGGTCCACGGAACATCTATGGGCAGCACGTTTGCGCCCAGTATAGCGTGTATGTATGTGGGCCAACTGGAGGACCATCACATTTGGTCTAATAACCCCTATTCTAACAATATCAAGAAGTGGCTACGATACATAGACGACATTTTGGTCGTCTGGGAGGGGGATTGTTCCTCTCTTAACGATTTCCACATGTGGATCAATCAGCTCAATCCACACCTTAATTTTACAATGACTTATGATAAAGAACAAGTGGCCTTCTTAGATGTCAAGATCAGTGCCGAAGATGGGAGTTTGGTTACTTCCCTCTATAAAAACCTACAGATAGAAATAGTCTCCTACATTTTAACTCTGCACACCCACGTGCATTACGTGAGAATTTACCTATTGGACAATTCTTGCGTATTCGCAGAAATTGTAATGATCTAGGAGACTATAAAGCTGAGGCAGAAATATTGTCTAAAAATTGGCAGAAAGGGCATACCCTAAGAGAATCATCGATAGGGCTAGAAAAGGTCGCGGAACACACCCAGAGAAGCACTCCTTGAAAGTCACGAAAATGGAGAGAGGGACACTTTGATATGTGTTACGACATATAATTCCTCCTCTAACACGATCAAGAAAATAATCAATAAAAAATGGTCCATTTTAACATCCAATAAACTAACGTTTGAAAAACCGATGTTTTCTTTCCGCAGAAATAGGAGTATTAGAGATACACTTATCCATACTAGATTTGGTACTCCAAAGATTACTCATCAAGCTACTCTCTGGAATAATCCACCAGTTATTGGCCATTTTCCATGTGGCTCTTGTGTAGCATGTGCTTTTACAGAACACACAAAAGAGATCGATCTTGGTATGCACCACGCATGGGAACAACGATCGCATACAAACTGCAACAGCGATAAAGTCATATACATGATTAAATGCCCCTGCCAATTGATGTATATTGGTATGACAGGTAGGAAGGTAAAGGTGCGTATTAGTGAACACAGGAGCACTATAAGGCGGGCCATCTCGGCGACAAAATTGACATCCCATTACCTGGAAATGCAACATACCGACACAGATATCAGATGGACAGTGATTGAAAAAATCAAAGGGTTGGGCGATCTTACCAAGGTCCTATTAGAACGGGAACAGAGATGGGTCTACAGACTTAAAACTCATATCACGGGATTGAACGATTCCATACCTTGGAATCAACTAAATCGATAATATCTGTATTGCTTTCTCCTTTATGTTCACATAGTGTCTTGTGTGGACATTCAAGGAGAAATTTACCTAGGTATTGGTCAATTTGTACCAACCCCAAATGTTTTTCTGAGTTAGGTCTTCGACCCCCGTATGCGTTGTTTCATTCTTATCACAAATATATAGAATTTTTTTTTTAATATATATTTTGCTCAGTACTTAAAGTGATTTGGGGGCGCGTGCCAACTCTTAATTAACATATATACCTCACGGTTCTTAATCGGATAAGGATTCGCTAGTGATCACACACTTATTTCCTTTTCTTTGTGCAGCGCGTTATAGCATATACACGTAAACACAGAATCGTACTGAAACACAAAGGAACTCTCCTGGGTATCATTAGAATAATTTTGTATTCCGTACTTCATTACTCAGCTTACCGTCTGACTTTCGAGAGTCATCCGGAGCCATCACTACGCGACTCAGAAAAAAGTGTGTGTTTATCCCTTGTTTTGGGATCAGGGGTTTTCTTTGTGCAGCGCGTTTTAACATATATACGCAAACACAGAATCTCAAGGGAAAACCAAGTAACCCCCTCGGGTTTCATGTGATTGCCCCGATATCGTCAGAACATATTTTTATTCCGCACTTTTTTCCGCACTACATTACCCAGCTAACCCTTCGACTGTCTAGATTTTTCCGGAGTCATCACTACGCGACTCCGGAAGTGTGCGTTCATTCCTCGCTTTGGGATCAGGGTTCCTTTTTTTCCTTTAAATCGAGGCCGTCACGTCCTACCCAACAGAGAGCCGACGGGACCCACACCAAGTAGGTGAACTACGGGGCAGGACCTCTGAAAGCGTGAGTAACGGTGCACACTATGTACGGATGAAGGTATGGGCATAAACCTCCATGAACGGAGGATTTTGCTTATTGTTTCTAACTCCCCCTTGTCCTTGTCTTTTCTTTTCTTTTTTGTGGCTCCTTCTGATTGTATTGCACGCCCATTTATGTTCACATATGGGCCACAATCAACTAGTGTGTGAATACGGGGCTACCCCTTATCCGTGAGGCCCGGCGTGAAACATTACTCCACCCTAGATGGGGTAAGAATTGATGTGTGTTTACGAATATGGTTTTATGGATGAATGAAATGGCGGTTGTTTTTTAGGAATGAGTGACGTTTGGATTATCAAGTGAATCACAAGACACCTGGGTGTAGGTAGTGATAGTATGCGGAAAGTTTCCGCCACTAAACACACCACACACAATTATTTCTAAATCACGCAATCGAGTGAGTTTAGTAGCAAGACTGGTATCACACATGCCAAATGTAGGGCAGTGATTTGGTTGCTTCCCTGTCATCCGATGTGGCACGATGGTGAGGAGCACAAATTATTAAATTAAATTGGTACAGTATCATAGAAGATTCAAACACTGTTTCTTTTTGTTGTTGTTTTTCTTTTCTTTCTACAGATGGAACAATCAACTTTTTATAATCTACACTGACTAACGGTAGAAGGAGCAGCTATCTGCCCTTCATAATCGGGGTAGGGAAATTCTCTTACTCTTGTCGTCTCTTTTTATTCTTTTCCAGGGGTGCTAGATTATCGCCCTGATGAAAGTCCAGCACCCGTATGGGGCCATATAGGATTGAAAATGTTGGCATTAGGGTCCTAGGACCATAATATCCCGAAGACCTAATTTTAGCTTTATTTTTAATATTTCAGCGAGATCCAAGAATAAAGGGACACTGGGATCTTTCTGAGATTTTTAAATCTTTATTCCCCCTGGCCAAAAACATATCATTAAGAGCTCCCTGAAAGATTGGTTGAGCCCACCCTGACTTTTAGGCGTCAGGGTGACCCGATGATGAAGCATGACACCACTAGGGTGTGTGAGGGTATATAAAACAAGAAGGACTTGCTTCCTTGCCCACCACCCGGTGGTGTAATCTGTTGTCTTCATCGAGGGTCAATGGTCATTCGATCAGGTTCCATCTAAGACTGTATGTATAAGGCAATAGGGGAGTACTTAATGTGAATCGAGTGTTCTAACACGGAGGATGTACTCTCTCTAAATTTTCCTCTTGACCCCTTAAAGTAACATCTGTTACTATTGTGTATTGAGCATTGAGCAGCGTACAGCTGTGGGGTACTCCAGTAAAATAAGTTCAATTTTTTTAACTCAATTGAAGCTGTCGGTCCACTGGTTGGTCCTCTCCAGTTCTCTTCCTTTTATCACCGCCTTTTCTAGTGTCACGAACATCAATATGAGTATGCCAATAATACCCACACCATCGGAGACCTATGGTATAGGGTATTCCGATGATATGGCAACTGTGATTTTAGCTGCACCACCTTTACTCTCAGACATAAACATTACACAAAGCCTTAGTCAGGCCCAGAATTGGGACGAGCTTAAAGAATTGAAACGTGTCCAAATGAAGATTCTCCTACATGGAGCTATCCTGAACGAATATTTACGCGGGAATGCAGCCCCTAGGGGCCTTTTAGTTACCAACGCCCCCAGAATCTTCCTCGATGATCAACTCTTTAAAAAAGAATGGTCGCTGATTGCGTGGCGGTGCACACGCGACTGGCTAATCTTGATTATTAACACCGCGAAGCGCCTTTCTGATGCTATCCTTGTAAAGATAAAAACGAGTGAAGATGCATTGATGACAGAAATTAAAATCACTCTTTACAAGAAAAAACTAGAGGAGGTAAATAAAGAAATTGGGGAACATAGAGAGTTTCTGATGCAAAGTAAAGTAAACAAATTACAAAAAGATTTGAAGAAATTTGCACATGAAAAAGTGTACCCATATATAAAAGAAGACTATAAAAACCCGGACAATTCTGAATCAGGGTCCTCATCCCGGGGTGACTCAAGTTATTCTGAGTCAGAACAGGAGGCCTGGTCAAGTGACGGGTCGAAAAGCAGTTGGAAAGGTAGACCTAGACGGCCCAGGAGGGGTAATTACAATCGAGGTTATCCACCACCTCAGGTATTTCCCTGGCCAAACCCTTATGGCCCAATCCCTTTCCATGGACCCCCACAGTTTCAAGGTCCTCCACAGTACCAGGGAGGCCCTTTCTTCCAACCTAACTATAATCAGAACCGTTTTTTAGGACAGGGCGGAAGAAGGGGAAGACGTGGTCGGAAGGGCAACAGACAAGTACAGTGGCAGGACGAGAACACTCCTGTGAGCACTCGGAGCATGACCAAGGTCCCACAAGCGAGCACCAGCTCCATGAGGGACTAGTGGTTAATTTGACTGATTTAACACTGACTCCGGATGAGACTTCTATCCTTAATAAAGGATTGGGTTTTGTACCCACAACATTTTTGGATAAATTTCAGATACGTTGCGAGTTAAGTGAATTCTTCCGACAAACACGCATTAAAACATTCTTTGCGGATAAAGATAAACCAGATGAGGACACTACACACACCCCCTTACGTCTTAAATCCACTTTCTTCCCACCAGCGTCCCTCATGCCCCCGGAGGTGATGGCATTTGAAGATAGTGTTTCAAAAGAGATTGAGGAGTTGCAACCCGAAAGGAACATCTTTGATAACCTCAGTAAGAGAGAAAGGGAGGCGTTAAAGACACTGAGTAACAGAACAGACATCATTATAAAACCAGCTGATAAGGGGGTGCTACGGTTGTCCAGAGTACTACGGCTTATAGGACGGCCTGTATGAATCTCCTGGCAGACACCAAGTATTACAAGAAAATTTCGAGAGACCCCACAGCCCGACTAAAAAAGACAATCAGTACCATGACAAAAGAAGCACTAGACCATGACTGGATTACGAAAAGGAGCATGCATTCCTTAATCCGGATGACCCCAGAATACCATTGTTTTACACTATACCTAAGATACATAAAGGGAGGACACCTCCACCTGGTAGACCCATTGTATCTGGAATAGGTTCTCTTTTAGAGCTTATTTCTAAATACACTGATTGGTTCCTCCGCCCTCTCGTTCCACGCATGAGGTCATTTGTACAGGACACCAAACATTTACTTAACCTCCTTACTGATGTAATTTACCATCCATCACACAACATCATGGTTTGCCTGGACGTAGAGGCATTATACACCAGTATTCCACAGGAGGAGAGCATCCGGGTCATTGAGGGTCTGTTACAGGAAGAGAACTGGACTTGGGATGCTCCTGTGGACTGGGTTATGAGGCTTATGCGCCTAGCTCTAACTGAGAACTTTTTCAGTTTTGAAGATCAGCTATATCTCCAGGTCCACGGAACATCTATGGGCAGCACGTTTGCGCCCAGTATAGCGTGTCTGTATGTGGGCCAACTGGAGGACCATCACATTTGGTCTAATAACCCCTATTCTAACAATATCAAGAAGTGGCTACGATACATAGACGACATTTTGGTCGTCTGGGAGGGGGATTGTTCCTCTCTTAACGATTTCCACATGTGGATCAATCAGCTCAATCCACACCTTAATTTTACAATGACTTATGATAAAGAACAAGTGGCCTTCTTAGATGTCAAGATCAGTGCCGAAGATGGGAGTTTGGTTACTTCCCTCTATAAAAAACCTACAGATAGAAATAGTCTCCTACATTTTAACTCTGCACACCCACGTGCATTACGTGAGAATTTACCTTTTGGACAATTCTTGCGTATTCGCAGAAATTGTAATGATCTAGGAGACTATAAAGCTGAGGCAGAAATATTGTCTAAAAAATTGGCAGAAAGGGCATACCCTAAGAGAATCATCGATAGGGCTAGAAAAAGGTCGCGGAACACACCCAGAGAAGCACTCCTTGAAAGTCACGAAAAGGGAGAGAGGGACACTTTGATATGTGTTACGACATATAATTCCTCCTCTAACACGATCAAGAAAATAATCAATAAAAAATGGTCCATTTTAACATCCAATAAACTAACGTTTGAAAAACCGATGTTTTCTTTCCGCAGAAATAGGAGTATTAGAGATACACTTATCCATACTAGATTTGGTACTCCAAAGATTACTCATCAAGCTACTCTCTGGAATAATCCACCAGTTATTGGCCATTTTCCATGTGGCTCTTGTGTAGCATGTGCTTTTACAGAACACACAAAAGAGATCGATCTTGGTATGCACCACGCATGGGAACAACGATCGCATACAAACTGCAACAGCGATAAAGTCATATACATGATTAAATGCCCCTGCCAATTGATGTATATTGGTATGACAGGTAGGAAGGTAAAGGTGCGTATTAGTGAACACAGGAGCACTATAAGGCGGGCCATCTCGGCGACAAAATTGACATCCCATTACCTGGAAATGCAACATACCGACACAGATATCAGATGGACAGTGATTGAAAAAATCAAAGGGTTGGGCGATCTTACCAAGGTCCTATTAGAACGGGAACAGAGATGGGTCTACAGACTTAAAACTCATATCACGGGATTGAACGATTCCATACCTTGGAATCAACTAAATCGATAATATCTGTATTGCTTTCTCCTTTATGTTCACATAGTGTCTTGTGTGGACATTCAAGGAGAAATTTACCTAGGTATTGGTCAATTTGTACCAACCCCAAATGTTTTTCTGAGTTAGGTCTTCGACCCCCGTATGCGTTGTTTCATTCTTATCACAAATATATAGAAATGTTTTTTATATATATTTTGCTCAGTACTTAAAGTGATTTGGGGGCGCGTGCCAACTCTTAATTAACATATATACCTCACGGTTCTTAATCGGATAAGGATTCGCTAGTGATCACACACTTATTTCCTTTTCTTTGTGCAGCGCGTTATAGCATATACACGTAAACACAGAATCGTTCTGAAACACAAAGGAACTCTCCTGGGTATCATTAGAATAATTTTGTATTCCGTACTTCATTAATCAGCTTACCGTCTGACTTTCAAGAGTCATCCGGAGCCATCACTACGCGACTCAGAAAAAAAGTGTGTGTTTATCCCTTGTTTTGGGATCAGGGGTTTTCTTTGTGCAGCGCGTTTTAACATATATACGCAAACACAGAATCTCAAGGGAAAACCAAGTAACCCCCTCGGGTTTCATGTGATTGCCCCGATATCGTCAGAACATATTTTTATTCCGCACTTTTTTCCGCACTACATTACCCAGCTAACCCTTCGACTGTCTAGATTTTTCCGGAGTCATCACTACGCGACTCCGGAAGTGTGCGTTCATTCCTCGCTTTGGGATCAGGGTTCCTTTTTTCCTTTAAATCGAGGCCGTC
Organism: Calotriton arnoldi; assembly: GCA_963921515.1. Classification (NCBI taxonomy): domain Eukaryota; kingdom Metazoa; phylum Chordata; class Amphibia; order Caudata; family Salamandridae; genus Calotriton; species Calotriton arnoldi. The sequence goes on from CAWUFW010010925.1 coordinate 565,470, forward strand.
ACGTTCTACCCAACAGAGAGCCGACGGGACCCACACCAAGTAGGTGAACTACGGGGCAGGACCTCTGAAAGCGTGAGTAACGGTGCACACTATGTACGGATGAAGGTATGGGCATCAACCTCCATGAACGGAGGATTTTGCTTATTGTTTCTAACTCCCCCTTGTCCTTGTCTTTTCTTTTCTTTTTTGTGGCTCCTTCTGATTGTATTGCACGCCCATTTATGTTCACATATGGGCCACAATCAACTAGTGTGTGACTACGGGGCTACCCCTTATCCGTGAGGCCCGGCGTGAAACATTACTCCACCCTAGATGGGGTAAGAATTGATGTGTGTTTACGAATATGGTTTTATGGATGAATGAAATGGCGGTTGTTTTTTAGGAATGAGTGACGTTTGGATTATCAAGTGAATCACAAGACACCTGGGTGTAGGTAGTGATAGTATGCGGAAAGTTTCCGCCACTAAACACACCACACACAATTATTTCTAAATCACGCAATCAAGTGAGTTTAGTAGCAAGACTGGTATCACACATGCCAAATGTAGGGCAGTGATTTGGTTGCTTCCCTGTCATCCGATGTGGCACGATGGTGAGGAGCACGAATTATTAAATTAAATTTGTACAGTATCATAGAAGATTCAAACACTGTTTCTTTTTGTTGTTGTTTTTCTTTTCTTTCTACAGATGGAACAATCAACTTTTTATAATCTACACTGACTAACGGTAGAAGGAGCAGCTATCTGCCCTTCATAATCAGGGTAGGGAAATTCTCTTACTCTTGTCGTCTCTTTTTATTCTTTTCCAGGGGTGCTAGATTATCGCCCTGATGAAAGTCCAGCACCCGTATGGGGCCATATAGGATTGAAACATGTTGGCATTAGGGTCCTGGGACCATAATATCCCGAAGACCCTAATTTTAGCTTTATTTTTAATATTTCAGCGAGATCCAAGAATAAAGGGACACTGGGATCTTTCTGAGATTTTTAAATCTTTATTCCCCCTGGCCAAAAACATATCATTAAGAGCTCCCTGAAAGATTGGTTGAGCCCACCCTGACTTTTAGGCGTCAGGGTGACCCGATGATGAAGCATGACACCACTAGGGTGTGTGAGGGTATATAAAACAAGAAGGACTTGCTTCCTTGCCCACCACCCGGTGGTGTAATCTGTTGTCTTCATCGAGGGTCAATGGTCATTCGATCAGGTTCCATCTAAGACTGTATGTATAAGGCAATAGGGGAGTACTTAATGTGAATCGAGTGTTCTAACACGGAGGATGTACTCTCTCTAAATTTTCCTCTTGACCCCTTAAAGTAACATCTGTTACTATTGTGTATTGTCCCTTGACTACCCCCACGGGCTACATTCGTAAGTCTCAGTACGAAGGGGGGCCTGCAACGGGCCCCCAAAGACAGATTCCAGCAGCTGTTTCATCTCGGGCTAACCGAATTGGAACAGCTGTCCAAATTGGTCATCGTAATCACTCGTCCAGAAACCGTGTCTATAGAGCTGTACGAATCAGCTCTGAAAGACTTGGGCTGTCCGGATGCCTTTCGGAACCAATTCGGTCTGCTCAAATGGTTTCCGGGCATCGTAATTGGTTGTTGAGAAATCGGTATGATTCGGTAGGAAACAAGGGTTCCGAATCGGATTCTGCAAAACGAAATCCCATCTGGAGCCTTTCCTAACGACATCGTAATCGGCCCCTTAGACTAGTTGTTCTACAGTTGTGCCACTGTCACAACTGCTTCGCTTGTCCAGAACAAGACTGCACGGCCGACAACCAGAAAGTTAGGAGGGGGACCCAAGGTTGGTAGCATAGTCTAGTCTTCTGCGTTCCCCTGCATCAGCCTCGCCTCCCAGAAGCCACTAACCAATCCCTTTTCATATGGATTTTGATTTTTTCCAGACATTGAAGGATTGATGTAAATCCGTTCATTTTTTGTCTGCCCTTGAATTTAGCTTTTTTCATATTTGTAAGGGAAATAGTGGGAGCTACAGAGGTGTTCTAGTTGTGGTATGATGATGAGTCCTTCCTTACTCTATGTTTTGTGTTTGTTTCAATTTCCAGGATTCACACTGCGTTCTTAGGGTTCCAGTTACTAGGTTTTAGTGGTAAAGCGAGAGGTACTAGGTAAGAACATACACTCCCTAATTTATGTTCTATGTATGATCATGCCTTAAAGGGAATGGTCTTAAAACCTATTGTGTTATTATTATAGACACACAGCAACACTAGAACACTGAAGGAATCTGCAGTGTGAAGAACTAATACAGTCCCCTTGAAGGAACCAGAGGGCGTCAACTTGTGTTTGCTTTTTCTCCACTTCCCCTTTCCCCTGGGTACTGTTATCCCCTGGAGTTATATCCATTCTCTGATGGTTGCAGGGCTCTGGTGGTGTAGGAAATATGCTTTTAGCATTCGCATCTCACTCCCACAAAATTGCACAGCCAAAAAACAGACCTGGCCCAGATGTTACAGCCATAATTGTATCACAATTTAAAAGTCACAGAAGGTTTAAAAGTCACAGTAGATCTGATTAACCCTCAATTCTGGTGGCCCTTTCTACAAAATGATATAAAGGATTACATAATATCTTGTGAAGTCTGTCAAAAAGTTAGGTGGATTAACAAAAGAACAATGGTTATCTACAGTCTCTGAAAACACCAGCTTAAACTTACAAATATATTTCTTCCAATTTATAGCAGATCTTCCGCCATCTGAAAGTTGTACAGCAACTTCTACCATCTGAAAGTTGTACAGCAGTCATGGTCACAATGGATTATTTCAAGCAGCTGGCTCATTTCTACCCTTTGACCCAACATCCTTCTGCAGCAGAAATGGCTCAAATATTTCTTTCGGACATCTTTAGACTTCATGGATTTCCAACCAAGATAATTTCAGACCTTGGTCCTCAGCTCATGTTTAGAGTGTGGACTCAACTCTGCAGGGAGTTACAGATTTACGTGGCTCCTTCGCCTGGACTGCGTCACCAGGCAAATGGTCTAACAAAAAAACTGATTCAAACCCTTACGACCTGCCTTAGCCATTTTAAAAATGCCATCCAAGCCAATTGGAAACCTCTACTGTCTACTGCGTAGTTTACATATAGCAATGTTGTTGACTCTTCTTTAAGATTTGATCCTTTTTTGCTACCAATTAATTTTATCCTGAGGCCTTTCCAGCGATTTCTTCTGTTGAAGAAAAAGTTCCAACAGTGCCTGAAATTCTGAAAGCCATCAGAAAAACCATAAAACGAATTGATAAGTTTAAGGAAGGCTCAAGAGTTGCAGAACAGGCTGACCAATAAGCACCAGCTCCATATTATAAGATTGGAGATTAAACTTTGCTTTCTTCAAACACTCTTCTATCGAGTATCCATAGAACTAAACAAAGACTGATATACTATGGTCCCTTCTACATCTACCGTATTATCAATCAAGTCACTGTCAGACTAAAATTGCCCTCTTCCTGGAAGATACAATCTTACTTTCATGTGTCAGGCTGATAAACATTCTACCAGGGCTTTTGGACAGGGAAGTTTGGACAGAAAATACCATTTAAAGTCATCTGGGGCCAGAAGAGAAGGAGCTGAGATCCCTGAAGGGCCAAGGGAGAGAACCAGGAGGCCAGCTAGGAACACCACATCTACCAATACACCTAAGGTGAATAAAAGGAGGAACATAGGCAAAGGTATCAGTAGGGGCCGGGGTGCACAGATTTTCCAAACCAAACCCTCTGTTCCTACACCCTCAGTAGAGTCCTTTTTCAGGGCAACCAAGGATAATGGTAGCAGAAGGTGAAGGCGGGAATGATCTGCAACATTCAGACATGAGGGATCAAACTCCTATCTTGCCATCCACTCCGTGTACATCTCCATGCCCACAGGATCTGATACAGATTTTCCCGGTCCAGGTGCTTATTCAGCAAGATAAACAAGGTAACCACTGGGATGAGACATTGGCAGGAATAACGCAGGGCCTGACTATACAGGAGAATTCAGTACAGGAGGACGGACTCGTGAGTCCGGGGCATGATGGCTCTGCTCGGTGGACATAGACGTCCTCAACATTGGTATGAAGCTAAAGCTGAAGAATAAATTTGAGCTTCTGGCCCTGTTAAATATGCTGGAGCTGGACTCCCTGATTAACTCTAATAAGCCCTCTAGTTTCGGTGAGCCTAGGGCAGATGAGAGGAACAGTGAATACCAGAGTGAACCCTGCAAGGAGGGGTTGGAGTCAATACTAGAAGGAATTACCGAACAACTCAAGAATAGATATTCTGTTTCAGAAAATAACTAGTCTGCTACTCGTGGCAAATGCGAAGCTCTTGAGAGGGAACTTGATGACCTGATGGCAAGAACCACGGCCCTAGAGGTCTCAGTAGCACAGACTACACAGGAGGTTGATAAAAACTATAGGGAGTTAGCAGCTTTAAAAGGCCAGGACACGGTAATACAAGAAAAGCTGGAAAGGCTAGAAAATCAAGCTAGAAGAAATAATATAAAAATACTGAATATTCCTGAAAGCCCTGAGAGTACGGACATATAACCGCTTGTGATTAGCCTTATCTAGGATGGTCTACCTAAGGCTCAGGCAACTGAAAAGATTAGGGATCTGGCCTTAGCCATTCAATGAGTGCATAGGGATCCCTATAGATTGAACCCAAAGAGGAAACTTCCTAGGAAGATTTTGCTAAACTATCACACTTATGCTGTAAAAGAAAATATCCTGGCTACTGTACTACAATCTGAATAATTTGGTTTTAAAGACTTCATGTGTACTTTCAGGTAAGAACTATGACATAAGACAGAAGAAAGGCATTGGCTCCTTGGAAAAAAATGGTGGCGATGCAGGAACTCGGGCAAGAAAACAGATGATGTTCCCAGCCTACTTGAGGGTGATGTGGGATAGTTAGATGCTCTTAGTCTACTCAGAGTATGAAGCGAAGGTTCTGATTTAGAATATAAGGAAAAATAATTTGAAGTAACAGAGAGCTTTTACAGGATGCAATGTGAGGTACCACCAGCCCGCTTCAAATGTTAGATGTTAGGATCAGGGGGCGAGAGTTGGAGAGGATGCCAGAAATGGCCCAAGAAGGCTAATAGTTCATGGGAGGGTTCCCTGGGAGGGAGAAGTGGGGGGAGCCTGTTGGGTGGGGAGCATAGTGGAGAAAATCACAAAATGTTGTCCTCATTTATTTGGTTTAAAAGTGTTAAGGGGCATACACCATTTGGGGTATGCCTGGGTCAACTGGTATGGTTAAAAGCCAAGTAAACATATTATTTTGGAATGTTAACAGAATGAGGGATACAAGGCGACAGAGATCCATATTGCAGTTTTTGTAAGCAAATGAAGCACAAGCAATTTTTTTGCAAGAAACACATCTCACTACGGGGCATATTTACAACTGAATGGTGGAGCGCAGTGTTACGCCATAATTGGTAACGCCGCGCTCCGACATTCTGAAAACGCAAGGATGCACTATATTTACAATAATACGGCGCACCCCTGCATTTCCCCTAGCGCTAAATTTACCTGCCTAACACCAACGCAGGCACCCTTGCATTATAGTGTAAGGGTGCCTGCTTTGCAGGGAATGCTTGTTCATGTGCAGGAAGGTGTCCCTTCCTGAACATGAATAATCACCAATGGTGAATTGTAACTTCTATGTGTGCTCCAGAATGCAGCACATATAGAAGTTGCAACTCGTCATTTTCTAATGATTATTTATGTGCAGGAAGGGACACATTCCTGCACATGAACAATCACTGATGGTAATTTGCTCTTTCTATGTGTGCTGCAGAATGCAGCACACATAGAAACAGTAAAAACGAGGAGAAATTATTCATGTCTCCTCATTCACCAGTTTAAGATCAGGCTTTTCTTGGTCTTATTTTTGGTTCTGCCCCATATTTATGCTTGCCTTGTAAATAGGGGTCAGCGTCAAAAAGCAATGGGTGTTGCGGCGGAACGCCCACTGCAACATCCATTGCCTGCCCCTTTCACGCTAAGTGCTGCATGAAAGGGGCATTCGTTACAAGGCGCAGTTAAGTGGCTTAATGCCGCCTTGTAAATAAGGCAAAGGGGTTATCGCCACCAGAACGTCATGAAAAGTGACGTTCCTGTGGCAATAATCCCTTGTAAATATGCCCCTAAGTCTGAATTACTACATGCAATAAAAGGGTAGCATTATGGTTCAGGATCTGATTTGCAACACACAGGTAGGAAGTAAAAGAGGCGTACATACATATATATATTTTTTTAAATCCTGCGTTTAGTATTAATGCATTTGGCATAGCATATAGGCCATTTGTAACCAAGGTTAACTTCACACGGTGCGAACGCCCATTAAAATACTCACTGCTTTTTTCCGCAAACCACAGACAGCCCAAAAAACACAGCGGACAATTTACTTAATTGATTGGGCATTTATGCGATTTCACCTGTTGCATTCAATCCGTTATATTATGCATGTGCAAAAGGCCTTCCAAACGCATTTGCACTTTAATCAAGTTTGTGCTGCTCAAACCGAGGAATAATTAGCTGCTATTCATAAGCAGCCGACCAATGTGATATAATATTCCTGTTGTAACATGTATGAATTTTATTCAGCTTAAACCATTTTTTCAAGAAACTCACCCGCTGTTTTAGGTTGTAAAGATTTTTATTAACAAAACAATAAAGTATTATCTTATCTTATTCACTTAGAAATAAAGAAAGAGGTTGCTAAATGGTATGGCTACTTCAGCAAGGCTGATAATAAGAAGGGGACAGCAGCGTTTTATAGGTGGAATGGGCTTCTACCAGAGGACAGCATCCCAAATTTCTGGCAAGTATTTTTTACTACGCTATATTCAGTTGTAGCACCAGCTACCCTGAAAATAAATCACCTCTTTACCCTATACAGGGCGTATTGGACTCCCCATAAGATGGCCATTTGGAAGGACCAGCCAGTGCCGAGCTATCTGAAATGTGGTCCATCGAGAGCAGATAATGTGCATATGTCTGTAGATTGCCTGGCACTGAAAACATTTTGGGCGGCAAAAGCAGAACTATTTCTATAGTTATGGGGGGGGGAGATATTCGAGGTTAGCCCTACCACTATTTTATTTGGGGTCTCTAACCACACTCTTAAATGTCTTGATCAGAATGGAAGCAAATTGATATTCTGTTTGGAATTGCTAACCAGACATCTGATTTGTTAGAAGTGGATAGATCCGAACCCTCCAGTACTGGAAGAGTGTGTTAATATTGTTGTGACGTTCAGCATACAAGATCATGCGTGTTTTAGTGAAAAGGGAACTCAGTTTTGGCAACCCATGATAGAGTGGGTAAGAGCAAAGAACTTGGTACAGTGACTATCCACTTGTTGGTCTCGGACCCGGGTGAATGCGCAAGTGTGCCCCCCCCCCACCTTTCGCCCAACTGTGGTTGGTATAGTTAGATTGCAATGAGTATTGCTTGAACAGGTGATGAGGACTACAAAAAGGAAAAAAGAGAGCCCTGTATTTTGCAATCTACATGTCATTGTCAGGATTTTGCAGGTGTGGTGGCAGCACTCAGGCCACCAATGCTGCCACGGGTGACACTAGATCCAGCCAGGGACTAAATGGTTATTTATGGTTAGGGCCTCTCTATAACTTTAAAAGTTGATATTTCTAGAAGTGTCAGGCTAAAAGAAAATGTCACATTGTTCTTGAATGAGGATGACTTCTCAGGCCTACAGAACTCCTACACACCAAGGGTGTGAAGACAGACTTCATTCTGTTCCTTTTGGGGCTGAGGGAAGGTGACACAGGCACATGATAGGTCGAGAACAGACAACAGGTGACAATAATACTGCATGAACCAGCTGATACCATTCCTTCTCCTTTGCCAATTGTACAATGAGATCTTGTGGCTTGTGCAAGACCTCAGTATGTCAAGATATTCTCCATTTAGATATTGCAGTCTACTGTCTCTTGTATGGGTTTTCCTGGGATCAGCTTGTTCTCTTGGCAGATGCAGTTCAGTACCTCAAGCAGATAATGTTTCCTTTCCTCTGCATGTAAAAGAAGCAAGGTTTCTCATATGCGTCATAAACTTATGCCTAGTCTGGAGAATGAGGTTCACCTCTTGACCCTATGTCTTCAGATGGGAAGGTAACCTCCCTACCTACCAGGGAAAACAGGCTTCATAGAAAAGGACTTAGAAATGACTTAGTGCAGGCCTGCATGTTTTACATGGTGGAATTCCAGAGGAAAAGTGTAAGAAATGTGGTTATTAGTTTAGAGGGGTGAGAGCCTCACTCAAATAATAAACACAGTTCTTGTCAGGGTGACCCACAAAAGTCACTAAATAAACCTATGCTTAACCTTCTGGTAGCGTAGCACAAAAGCAGTAAGTCTTAACTTCGAGGCAATAGGTAAAATGGTTATGTAGCACTCAAATAGTAATCAAGTGAAAACACAACACAAGAAAAATCAGAAACCAATTTAGAAAAAATAGAGTACATTTTTATACATAAATGACACCAAAACGACAAACTTCCAATTAATCGAACTCAAATTATGATTTTTTTATGTTTCAGGTGAAAGTAGCGCCAAAAAGCGCAAAGCGCCATTAACGATTATCTGGTAGTGTTGGGCTGAATCAAAGTCACATGTTCAGGCTGACCGCAATGGAGCGCAGGTCAGATACAGGGACCAGATCCATACCGGTGAAGGGTTGTCCTGTCAGCCCAAGTCCATGTGAGGAGCCTCAGCTGGTGCTTCATGTTGGCGAGAGCTACTGTGAGATCGTTGCCGGCCCAAAGAGCAGTTTGCCCGCTGGAGCTTTGTGTTGGTGGGAGATGCAAGCAGTCGATCTTCAGCACGAAGAGCAGGTCGCCGTCGGAACTTCGCAATGGCAGAAGGCCACGAAGAGCCTCACACTTCTGGATTTTCACTTGTAGCTCAGTTTTGAAGCAGAAGAGTACATTCTGAAACCAGCCAATGCTCCAGGACCTGGTGGGGCACCTTTTGGGAATCAGAACTCACGCCAGCAGAGGCCAGAAGCAGGGCTTAGGCAGGTCCATTTGGTGCTGGACAGTTGCAGGGAAGGTCTCAGGAAGTTTGTCATGTCTCTGTAGTTCAAACAGGAGATCAGCTGACTGAACCTTGGAGTCACGTCTGTGGATCCTGGGTTCAAGGCAAGCATGTTCATTCTTCCTTCTTCAGACAGCAGGCCAGTCCTTCTTTTTCTTCAAAATCTTCCACAGGTCCAGGGGTGTTCTGGTGAGAGTTTCCGAGGGTGCCATTCTTATACTCTGCGCTGTCCTGTGGGTGGGGGATGCCCCCTTTGTCTAACCTTCCCCCTTTCCTTGGTTTAGCTCCAATCTGTCAAGGGGGGACAAAGGCAGGCAGGCCTAGGTGTGTGCTGCCTTTGTCAAGTGGCAGGGCAGGCAGCCATAGAAGACAAGAAGGGGTGGGCACAGCCCTCAGTCTACCATTTGAAGCTCAGGAGGGGTTGAGTACAACCCCCAGGCTGTCCTGCTCAGAAGAGGCACACCCTGCCCCACACCCTAGACGCTTTTGTCTTCAAGTCTGGAAAGAATCTTCAACATACCACAGGAAAGCCATTCACAGTCATGCGACCCTGGACACTGGCGGAAAGGTACATTTGATTTAGGCAGGAAAATGCTAACTTTCTAGAAGTGGCCTTTTCAGAATAAGTGGTAGAAGTATTTCTCTGCCTGCTCTCAAACAGAAGTTACCACTTATTAAGTGTAATAAAGTGACCCACTGTTAGTCTATGGGGGAAGATACTTTGCTGCAGTGAAAAACGAACTTAGGAGTTTTTCACTGTCAGGACATGTAAAACGTAAGTACACATCTCCTACATTTTACATACCGTGCACCCTGCCCTATGACCCTTAAGGGCCTATCTTAAGGGTGACTTACGAGTAATAAAAAGGAAGGTTTTGGCCTAGCAAAAGGTTTATTTTGCTAGTCGAAATGGCAGTTTAAAAATGCACTACAGGCTACAGTGGCAGGTCTGAGACTTGTTATGCAGGGTTACTTTAGTGGGTGGCACAATGAGTGCTGCTGCCCAATAGTAGCATTTAATTTACCAACCCTAGGTACATGTAGTACCACTTACTAAGGACGTATAAGTAAATTAAAAGTACCAATCAGTCGTATACCAATTTTACCATGTTTAGAAGGGAAAGCACAAGCACTTTACCACTGGTTAGCAGAAGTAAAGTGCACTGAGTTCTAAAAGCCAATAAAAATGGGTTCAGCAAAGGAAGGATAAAATCTGGGGTGACCCTGCAGAAATTCTGATCCTACAAAAAGCCATCAAATTGTGCAGCAAGCACATGGGGTCCAAAATGGACCAAACATTCATTTATTCATCGGTAAACCACACATACATCTCTATCTCTCTCACAGACACACACACGCATGCATGTGCGCACTCACACACGCACAAGCAAACACACACACACGCACATAAACACACACACAGATATCCTCCATACTTGTACCACACATGATGATGGCAAGAAAGTCCATCTTGTGGAATTTGGGCAGACCTTTTGCTGTAGTCCTTAGGCAGTCTCACCAAATGGGTACATGTAAAAAGGCATGTGTGCCTCTGCTCTACCAAGTCACTACAACCACTGCCCATTACTGCAAAAATTGGGTCAAGGGGCAGTTGCCATACTCATTCAGAAAGGGATTATATACTTTAGATGTCTCCCAATAATCAGAGTCCAGCCCTGATGAAAGTAGGAATCATAAAAAAGATGGAGCTCCTACAATAAGTTTGTGTGAATGTCAAGCTCACTGAAGGAGGTTTACTTTTACAAGAACAACCCACGTTCCTGGTCCATCGTACTGAATGTAGTTCATGAATATTTTTCAAAAACAGACTAAGGGGCCGATTCCGATCTTGGCCGGTAGGGCTCCGAATCGGATTCGGCATAACCGGATCCGATTCGGAGCCCTATTTCCCGACCGATTCGTACGCGCGTCCGGACGAGCGAGTATGATGCGAATTCACGGACCGACTCGTTCGGGCGTCCCAACCGCTCCGACCGACTCGTTCCCGGGTCTAACCGCACCGACCGACTCGCTCGGACACGACTCGCACCGCGCAATGGAGACGTTCCCCGGCCGGGTAAGTACGATGCGCGCCGCGAGCAGTCCGACCGACACGCGCCGTCCGGCTCGAAAGAGCAGTCGGAGCCGTACTTCGGGGGTCCGTGTCGGACCCCTCTGTACGCGTAGCCGCACGAGTCGCACACAGGGGGACCCATGGGTCCCCCCTACCTGTGCATGTACGGCGCGAGTCGCTTCACCGCGTACCCGCTGTAGGGGGTGCCCTTGTTCGCCTCGCACCCATTGAGGCAATGGGAGCCCGCGTACGCGTTGTACGACCGGCTCCCATTGACTTCAATGGGAGTCCGACCGACTCGAGTACGATAGCATACGGACGCATCGTACTCGTTCGGTCGGGCTGCACGGGTCCGATTCGGTCGGAAATCTCTCCGGGTCCGGCTCGGTCGGAGAGATTTCCGGCCCGAATCGGAATCGGCCCCTTAGTGTCTCCTCCTGGTTATCGGGGATCATGAAACCCTGTGTGAAACTCTTACATTGATGCAATAACAACAAGCTCACTGTAGCATAGGTGCCATACTCTAAAAGTTAATATACATATCCCCTTTCGCAGTAGGACATAATCAGTATTACATGTGTAACTTTTTCGTGTCTCCACAAAGTCGGATAAAGATAACTTATAAATACTCTATACCACACAGACTGGTGTGTGTAACTCAAATTCACACAAGTGAGGTAATATTTATGACCAGTGGCGGCCGCTACTTAATGGAGGTGGCGGGGCGGGGTAGAGGAGAGGGGGAAATGGAGAAAAAAAACACCTGCAGGCCGGCCGCCGCCTCACGGTCCTCTTTGGTCGGCTGCAGGACTCCAGGAGCAGGAAACAGGAAGTATACAGGCTCCCAGACTCCCCTAGCCAATCACGACGCTGCGTTACAGCAGCGCTGCGATTGGTCTGAGCGCCATGGTTCTGTGCTCAGAGAGAGGCTGGGAGGCTGTGGATGTTCTCCACCCAGGCTGTGCAATACTGCCCGGTGGAGAACATGCAAAGTGCGCATGACTGTTTGGCCGGCCCAAGAACGCCGGCCAAACAGTCATGCGCACTTAAGAGAGTGTCCACCACTCCTCCCCTTGTTCCTGCAACAGCCAGCCCCACCCTTAACCAGCTGAGCCACGACAGAAAAATAGAATGATAATAGCATTATTATCATTTTATTTTTCCTTTTGAACTGCTCACCGAGCAGTGGGGCAACGTTCCTCCGCCTTAGCTGAGTAGCCGCCCCTGTTTCTGACTCTTGTTTTCAACTCAGGCAGGGGACACTGCAACCCATCACTGAATGCAATTTTCCAGAAGTATCTTACAACTTATCTGGAGAGGTGTCATATAAATTGTCATATAAATTGTAAGAATGAAATGAGAAGATGAAAACAGGCATGAGTCTAGTTCGTTCTCATATGTATAGCTAAATAATTTGATATACTGCACTGCAGGGCCAGGTGATGTCACTCCAGATTTCCATTTATGTTACATTCATCTGCTGGATGTCTGGTCCCTCACATAGACGAGGACATTTATGGAGGACCTCTTCCCTGATTACTTCTAAATCCTCTTGGGAGAAGCTTGGGCTCTTTCTTTTATCTCCGCAGCCTCAGCCTGTCGGGATTAAACACGTGTTTACCTATTACACATCTAGAACACAAAAAGTGTGGCAGGGTACAGGCGTCAGTTCTTTTAAACCCCCAAACCAATTCTATAAAGCCAACAAAAGACAAAAACACAGTTTTTATTTCCTTACGCTCATGAGTATTTTTCTTACCAGTGTTTCCCACTTGTTATATTTGTCAGAGCTTGCTTAGAGAATGTGCCTCCAATCCTCTGAACACCAACTCGCTTGGCAGGTTTTCCCTGGAACCAGCTGCATGACTCCAGTTTCTCTGAGCTCAAGGAAAGTGCATGGGTCGCTTGGAAACTGGGTCATAGAACCTGTATTCCGTTCCTTAAACTAATAATCTGTCAGGTATTACTTGTTGGATTGTATATTTCTAGTAAAAGGACCGCTAACATTGTTCACATTCTAAGATGGTGCATGGGAATTCTTCCTGTCTTCCTACAATCACTTCCAGGTAAAATTCAGTTTCTACCTCTACAAGGAAGCCAGGTAGATAATATGGTGCATCGCAATTTCGCTTGCTATAGCTCGTTGCTCGCTCTCCAGGGTTTCTCACGCCCCAGCCTTGCACAGTGTTATCAATGATGTAATTTCAGGTGTTGCAGTGATGTTATCAATAATCTTGTAGAACATGTTGTGAGGTAATTAGCGGTGCAAGGTAAAAGTGTGAGTTATAGTTACTTTAAGGCACGAGTTACAGTTACGTGAGAGAACTATAACAACTGAATTTCAGTGTTTTTTTTCATATATAGACAGTATATTTTAACTGACATTTTTACCTCGCTATAATGTTCCTTTAACCTTTGTTTTTTCAGGGAATTTCTAATTATTTTTTTTATGTGAATTAAGACATTACCACAATTTTTTCAGTGATTTTCTAAGGTTTTTGCAATGTAAATCACTGTCAATATACAAAAGACAGACTATTGGTTTTACGAAGGAGTAGTTATAATACCTGTCAATAAAGCATTCATAGTCAAAACAACATTAAACAAGTGAAATATTTTTTTCCGCATAGTTTTTTTCACACTCCTCAGACCACATTATGCAGCCATAAGACCAACCACAAAGTGCCCCTAAATTCCAAAGCTGAAGAGCAAAACCTCCAGCTATGGTAATGGTTAAACCATTCAACAACTTTTCCTGGAGTCACATTCTATAGACCCTCAGGAAACATGCGGTTATTTTATAAGTATTTAGGGGGGCTGCTGTACTCCCTGCAGCTCCTCACAATGCTTAAAAAACATGCTGGTGGTGCTCCTACCCAGACTCGAGTACAACCATGTAGCCAAATGTATGTAAATTAGCCCTCGCAGGGCATTATGGGGGGCTCTTTGCCAGGACTAGTGGCCCACCCAATTATTAATTACTTAATTATTTTTTGACATGTCCGGTCCTACCCAGGACACCACAGCTTTCATTCTGGACTGCAGGTGGAGCCAGGGCCCCGCGGTCCTGCTGGCTTCCTGCAAATGGCCCCATTCGACAAGGTAGTGCAGTAGTCGGCAACACTTCATTTTTTCTTTGGTCATTGAGGTGCCCAGGTGCCCACCTGTAGCACCCCATGACATAAGCATTATGTGTTGCAGGGTGAGCCCCTGGGCCCCGCAGCCCTTCCGGCTGCCTGCAAGCAGCCCATTCCATTGGGCTGCACTGGAGCCAGCTACCCTTATTAGCATTTGTTTTAATCTCTGGGGTGCCCTGGAGCCCAGCACATTTTTTGTATTGGAGGCTGAGGGCAGACAATGACATCATTGATGGCAACACTGTGCATGGCAGGGGTGCGAGTTATAGTTACTTGAGATGACTATAACTGATGAATACCAGTGGTTTTGTTTGATTAAAATGAGGGGTGCAGCACATATCACAGACCACCTTGTTGTGTGAAAATGCCGCTTTATTGAAACAGGTGCACATTGCAGACTTTCCTGGCAAACCGCCTTACAAAACGAAACCCCGGTAAACATCAACTTTAACTAGCCAATGTCCCCCACCCCTTTACTCTGAAAGTACACTGGAGCCTGCCAACGAGGCCCCAGTGCCAGTGCTCTCTCCCTAAAATATGATGCATGTGAATTTTTATCTCCAATTGTCAAGGACATTAATTCCCTTATAAGTCCTTGGTAGGTGCTACTAGTGGTATCCAGTACATGGGAGTTAAAAAGGTAACCAGGCCCTAAAGCACTGATTGCGCCACCCTGAGTGACCCAAGTAAAAAAGAAGACAGCAGGCCTGCCATTGCAGACTGCATGAGCAGTGCAAGCTGCTCAAACTCGACTTTGCCCTCACCATGAGTGGCAAGGTCACAGCACTATTTTTAATATATGACAGTCACCCCTAAGGTAGGTGTGACTCACCCTGGACCAGAGACAGGTTCCAAAGGAAAGAGGAACCCCTCTTCAAGCCAAAGGCAACTCTAGAACTCCCTTGGACTAGAGCTGCTAGTCCCCTGCCGTCTGCAGGCAAGAACCGCACTTCCGGATCCAAAGATTCACTGGCCATCGGGCCCGCCGGGGTAATCGTCCAAAAGTAAATGGTCTAGTGCATTGTGGGAAATGTAGTCCTGACCTCCAGCAAGTTTCAGGCAGCTACCATTTCCCACCGGAATCCAGGACGGGAAAGTGGCCGAAGACTGACCTTGCCACTGCCAAGGCTTGTTAGTGGCCAGTCAGGCTACTACCACCTTTGTTCGATGCTGTGCTTCGAGGGAACTCTGCAGCATCCTTATCCCAACGCCTTTGTGGCCTCATTGTCGAGTGTTTGCATCCCCTTTCTCACCAGCACTGTCTAAATGGCAAAGTCAGCAACCGCGACTTCTACTTCAGCACCAGGGACAGCCAGGACTACTCTCCACTGGAGCCCTATGATCCAGGTAACAATCTACTGACTGTCCAAGCCAGGTCCTGTGACCCGCCTCACCTTCACACCCAGTAGTTTTCACTGGACTCCACCTGCAAGTGACCGATTGTCATTTGTCCATTTCCCCATTGGTCCCCGTTGGTCCCTCACCCTGTAATGTGTGGCGCCAATGGTGGCCTCTGGACATGTCCCCCCCTGTAACCTCAGTAAGCACCGTCAAGAACTTAGGGGTTAAGCTTGATGATAATTTAACTATGAAGGCTCAGATCCAAACAGTAGCTGGTTCCTGTTTTGGCATGTTAAAAATGTTAAAGAACTTTCTTCCCCTACTTCCGGTTACTCACAGGAAGACTATAGTCCAGGCTCTGATTGTGTCGAGGCTGGACTACGTCAACGTCTTGTACCTGGGCCTTCCTGAATATTTATTAAACCGCCTTCAGGTGGTCCAGAATGCTGCGGCTAGGGCAATTCTCATGTTAGGACCCAGAGCGCGGATGTCCACCCTCTTGAAAACCCTGCACTGGCTGCCAGTCCGTAAGAGGATTCGGTTCAAAGCTCTGGTCTTGGCTTTCAAAGCTCTACACGGATCACTGACATAATATCGACGACAACAATATCGACCTACCAGAATATCGTGTCAAGAATATCGATGGACAAAATATCGACATCCTATCTCTACAAAGGTAAGTACAAAAATATTGAAACCAAAATATCGTTGTTTAAAATATCGTTGTTCAAAATATCGTTTTTTAAAAATGTCTTAAAAATAATATTAAATAAATTAAATATAATTAATAAAAACATAGTTAGAATCATTTAAAAATGTTAAAAATTATAAATAATAAATGTAATATAAAAATAAATTAAACATACATATATATATTTTTATATATATTTACTTTATAATATTAATAAATAATTATTTTATTAAATTATAAAATGTTACAAACATAATAAAAATTATAAATACATATATATATATACACATAAACCTGTAAGATAAATATAAAAATAAATTATATATATAATAAAATAAAATATTAAAATAAATATTTATCTTTAAAACAACAGTATACACTACATTAACTAAAACAGTAGGGAAAATATTGGATAGCGTAGGGCATAAAATTACTATTCCCACTCCAAGGAGTGCAACAGTAGGGAAAGTGTTGGATAGCGGAGAGGAATAATTTACTATTCCCACTCCAGCAAGTGCAACAGTAGGGAAAGTGTTGGATAGCGGAGGGGAATAATTTACTATTCCCACTCCATAGAGTGCAACAGTAGGGAAAGTGTTGGATAGCGGAGGAGATAAAATTACTACTCCAGCGAGTGCAACAGTAGGGAAAGTGTTGGATAGCGGAGGGGAATAATTTACTATTCCCACTCCAGCAAGTGCAACAGTAGGGAAAGTGTTGGATAGCGGATGGGAATAATTTACTATTTCCACTCCAGGGAGTGCAACAGTAGGGAAAGTGTTGGACAGCAGAGGGGAATAATTTACTATTCCCTTTACTATTCTAACTCCAGCAACTGCAACAGTAGGGAAAGTGTTGAATAGCGGAGGGGATAAAATTACTATTCCCACTCCAACGAATGCAACAGTAGGGAAAGTGTTGGATAGCGGAGGGGATAAAATTACTATTCTCACTCCAGCAAGTGCAACAGTAGGGAAAGTGTTGGATAGCAGAGGGGAATAATTTACTATTCCAACTCCAGGGAGTGCAACAGTAGGGAAAGTGTTGGATAGCGGAGGGGAATAATTTACTATTCCCACTCCACAGAGTGCAACAGTAGGGAAAGTGTTGGATAGCGGAGGGGATAAAATTACTATTCCCACTCCAGCAAGTGCAACAGTAGGGAAAGTGTTGGATAGCGGAGGGGAATAATTTACTATTCCCACTCCACAGAGTGCAACAGTAGGGAAAGTGTTGGATAGCGTAGGGGATAAAATTACTATTCCCACTCCAACGAATGCAACAGTAGGGAAAGTGTTGGATAGCGGAGGGGAATAATTTACTATTCCCACTCCAGCAAGTGCAACAGTAGGGAAAGTGTTGGATAGCGGAGGGGAATAATTTACTATTCCCACTCCACAGAGTGCAACAGTAGGGAAAGTGTTGGATAGTGGAGGGGATAAAATTACTATTCCCTCTCAAACAATTGCAAAAATAGGGAAAGTGTTGGATAGCGAAGTGAATAATTTACTATTCCCACTCCAGCAAAATAATAAACATTAATTAACAAATACTTAAATAATAAAAATAATTTACCTCTCACCAAATACCCCTATAAATAACACCACCACTATTGTAAAACATGACACAATTAACATAATTGCTTAACAATTAACAAATTAACTAATAACAATATACAAAAAATTAAAAACAATGAGTGATAAATTAATTCATAATATTAAAACTATAAAATAACAATAAATAAATATTATCTGAAAAAATTAAAAATTATATTAATTTTTAATTACTTGCCACACTACTCCCCTCTAAATACACAACTCGCTCATAAAAAATTGACACAATTTACAAATTTACCAATTAATTATTAATAATTAATAACCAATTCATAATTAATAAATAACAAATTATTTAACACAATAAACAATATGAAATATTAAATACACAAATAGTAATTCATAAAAATTATTAATTAATTAATTATAATTAAATTACTTCCCACCCTACTCCCCTATAAACCCACAACCCGCTCTTAAAAAATAACACAGTTAGGATATTTACCAATTAATTATTAATAATTAATATCCAATTAAAAACTCATTAATAAAATATTTAACACAATTAACATAAAATATCAAATAAATAAATATTAATTAATAAAATTATTAATTAATTAATTATAATTAAATTACTTCCCACCCTACTCCCTATAAACCCACAACCCGCCCCTAAAAAAAACACAATTAAAATATTTACCAATTAATCATTAATAATTAATAACCAATTAATAACTAATTAATAACAAATTAATTAACACAATTAGCAATATAAATTATTAGATACAAAAATATTAATTAATTAACATTATTAATTAATTAATTTTAATTACATTACTTCCCACCCTATTCCCCTATAAACCCACAACCCGCTACGGAACTAAAACGCAATATTTAATTTCTTAAACAATTAATAATTTCTAAAAATGTATTAATAAATATATTATAATTAAATTACTTCCCACCCTATTCCCCTATAAACCCACAACCCGCTACGGAACTAAAATACGCAAAAATTACTTAACATAAAATTAATTACTTCTAAAAATTTCAAACATAAATAAACTATACTTTTAACACATATACTAAAATACAGAACACTAAAATAAATTTCGATATTATTAACAACGATATTTTGACTAACGATATTACTAACTTCGATATTAACAAAAACGATATTTCTTACCTGCATGTCGATATTCTGGTCGACGATATTCTTGCAGTTCGATATTGTGTCACATCGATATTTAAACATCGATATTTTGGCATATCGATATTTAAACATTGATATTATGACTCTATACCCTCTACACGATACTGGTGCCTTCTATATTAGAAAAAGAGTTCAGCATTACATACCGCGAAGAACTCTGAGGTCCTCATCGCAGCTGCAGGTGATCATCCCCAAGTTTTCCCGCGCCCGCATGGGCGGTCGCTCCTTCCAAGTGCAGGCCTCCCGTCTATGGAACTGTCTGCCACTGTCACTCAGGCGGGTGCAGGATTTACTCACCTTCAGGAAGCAGCTGAAAACTTGGCTATTCCAGCAATAGCCAATGAGCCTATTCGCTCCTTTCAGATATAGTGCCAGTTGTCTGTCTTGAGGTCTTTCAGCGCCGGGACACTCTGTTGAGTAGCTGTGCGCTCTATAAGTACCAATTTACATTAGATTACATTACATTGACTGTAACATTAACTTTTTGTAGGAGTGAAATTTACTGATTTATTTTCCCTTTAAAAATCTATAACTCCGGTTATACTCATCCGATTGTGTTTGTTTTGGTGTCTACATTTATATAACAATCTGCTTTATTATATAGATTGGTGTTGGATTTCTTTTAAGTCGTGTCAATTACTTATCCTCCATGTGGTACTCTGAAGTGCTTAACACGTTTCTCCAGTAAAGCCTGACTGCTCTGTCCCACACTACCAGGACTGAGCTAGGGATTTATTAGTGTGAATCCAAAGGACCTATTTGGGTTAATGTGAGATTATTACATAGTAAATCCTAACCAGCCTCACTGCATGATAACCAACTTTCTTACAACAGCGATGCGGCCCTCTCTGCCACTTTGACTTCAATTATCTTCCTCAATGTCACCTGTCAGCCCCCAGACCTTCAAACTCTCTCCTTAGACCTCTGCCGATACGGCTAATTCCCTTAGATGCTCTGAGCCAACGGGCGCAAATGCTGACATGGCGTCCTGTGATGCCTTGCCCCTTCCCCTCACACCACCCTGTTTCACGCGGCCAGATGGGCCGCCGGCGCTGACTGCTCCCCTCCCACCCCCCGGCTCAGGCCCCCATCAAGGTCTACTCACAAGCTTTCGATGGCAGCGGGCGTGGCATTGAGCACGCCAACACTGCCGTTGCCATGCCTTCCAATGCTCATCGCATTGGCCTCCCTCTGCCCCTGCCTCTTTGGACCACCTCTGCGCTCCTTTCTGGCAGGTCTTCACGGCCTGCCGCCTTCAGAAAGTGGATGACTTTGGTGACTCTGGGATCCTCCATCTGCTGCCCACATTATAGCTGACCCTAATACCTTAGGCCTAACTAAAAAGTCCCAGGCCTGCCGAAAAGGCTACCAGCCACTATATCTCCTTAATTCAAAATGGTGGCTGGTAGTCCAAAACCTCGCTATTTGCCCCTGCTTAACCACGCCTTGCTACCAGAGTAGGTCAAACTACACATATAGTCCTCTGGACTGTACAAATAGCCCAAAATAGCGCGGGGAACAGTCCTCCCCCAGTTGGCTGCCCCCAAGCCCCTATCGTGGTAATGTCAGGGAAATCAACAGTAAAAACCGGCCCACTAGACTATAAAACAGGCCCACAAACAGCCAAAAAACGGCCCACACACTGAACTGTCGAACCAGCGGTTGTAGAATTGCCAGTTTGGACTGATTTTTTAAGCCAAAAACAGCTTTAATTTGGCTGTCTCCCGCCTGAAATTGCCTCTCCTTCAATAGAGGTCAATGGGAGGAATACATTCTCCCGATTATCTTGTTTAAAAGCTTGCACTGTCCTCTTCTAAAATGTTGGCATGTATGGTAGAAGTAGGTAACAACCATATATGCCAGCCCTCCCGATTCAGCAAAAGACACAGACGGAATGCAGAGCAAATCAAACATTCACCCCCAGTCAAGAGATCTGGGTTAAATCCATCGTTCTTTTGCTCACCATGCCACCCCAGTTTAGACCCAGCCATATGCAAATCAGTCTTGACCCTGTGCCTCATGGAAACAGTCCAGCCTGAACTGCCAAGCCAGGTCCTCCCTGTACTGGAAACAAGCATCCTGGGACCAGTTTCGGGGCATCACCTCTCATCAGCCAGGCTAGCTTGAAACCAGTGGCCTAGCAAGCAAGGGACCCACGTCTGGGCATACCCTTCCCACTTAGGGTGAAAATGCAACACAAAAAGATGATGGAAGGAATGTTGAACATTGTCAAACATTCACCCCCAGTCACAGATATGGGATTCAGGCGGGAGACTACCGATTTCAAGGCTAGTCTCCTACCTCCCAATTCCTCAGCGGGCTTCAAGTGGCAGGGGCTGGCTGGTCTTGTGTGACTTTAATTATGCACTCCCAGTAGTAACCTGCTCCTGCAAGCAAGTGCACAAGATTTTTGTCACATTTCTCTGTCTGCCATTGCGACTTCTCTGTGCTCCTGACAGGTATGGAAAAAACTTATATTTGAATTTCTATAGAATTTGCTATAGATGTCAATGAGAGAAATACATTCTCCGGAATAAAAGCTCCCACTTTCCTCTTCCAACATGTTGGCACGTATGGTAACACACTCTGAGACTGGAGAACTAGAATGCGAACTTCCTTGTATTGGACGCATGTGGCGCCACCTCAGGAGTAGTAGGGAATGTTCCTGTGACAAGGTGACTTGTCGGAGCGTAACATCGGCTGCGGCCAAGCGCGGTTCTGTAGCCTGCAAAGCATTCTGCGCCACTGGGGGACTTCAGGGTTAATATAAGGTCAAAGGAGCGAGTGCAAAAGGTCGAGTTACAAGACTCGAGTCGAATTGTGTGCAGAGAGGACAGGGAAGGTAAGAGGTGCGCTGACATAATTCCCACAGGCCTGCGAAGTTTGAGACGAGACTAGGCCAGAAATCTAGGTGGTGTGAGCCCGAATAACATTTTAAGAATGGAGCGAGAACACTGATTGGTTCTAAATGTTAGCTGCGGTGATTGTGGAATGTGGCTACTGATAAGAATGTTTACTTGTTTTTTTAAGCGCCGTCGTTTTTTGCAGTAGGCCCAGAATGAGAATAGCGTGAGACTATGTGAATATTCGACGAGAAGCCTAAAAAGTGTATGACATGACTACTAGGCCTCAAGCACGACAAGTCTGAGACTTGACTAGGCCCGAAATCAGAGAGCCTTGAGACTCACTAGGCCCGAAAAGAGAGATTAAGGGCTGGCTAGGGGGTGAAACTGGATGTTTATGACACGATAAGGCAGAAACAGGGAAAGTATGAGATATGGCTAGGCCATAAATCGGATGAGTATGAGGCCGGTTGACAAGCACTAAATACTAGCTAACATAAGACGCACGTGAGTGTGACTTGACACTGTCCAAATTCTGACTTGTATGAGCAGTCTTATTGGACCATTTCACAGGCTGGAGATGTGGGTGTCAGAAGTGATATAGGCAAAAGATTGCAGGTGTGACGTGCGTGGGCAGGAAGCCAGAGGGAAGAAGTATATACGTAAACATTTGGGAACAGACAGCAGGAGATTTAGGAGGAGATTTAGAAAAAATCGGGGAATTTAATTTTCTCATGGATTTCAATTGATGAGAAGTGCGTTTTACACTAGAGAAAGCTAAAATAAAGGCATTTTCAGGTGAAACAAATGGTATTGGCATGTATGCAAGAGATTTGACGATGCCGAATGTCTAAAGCAGCATTTGTCAAACTATGATGTTGGCAAAAACAACAATTGATGGACAGAATGCAGAACAATGTCATACACTCACCCCAGTACAGAGATCTGGGCCTAAATCCACCGTTTTTTGCTCCCCATGCCATTCCAGTTTGAACCCAGCCATACGCAAATCAGTCTTGACCCTGTGCCCAATGGGAGCAAGCAGTCCAGCCCGAACTGCCAGGCCAGGTCCTCCCTGGACTGGAAACAAGCATCCTAGGACCGGTTTCGGGGTTTCACCCCTCATCAGCCAGGATAGTTTGACTCCAGTGGCATGGAGAGCACAGGACCCACGTCTGGGCATACCCGTCCCACTCGGGGTGACAAATGCAAAAACAATTGATGGACAGAATGCAGAGCAATGTCATACATTCACCCCCAGTACAGAGATCTGAGCCTAAATCCATCGGTTTTTTGCTCTCCATGCCATTCCAGTTTGAACCCAGCCATATGCAAATCAGTCTTGACCCTGTGCCCAATGGGAACAGTCCAGCCCGAACTGCCAGGCCAGGTCCTCCTGGTGTGGGAAGAGGTGTGGCGCCACGGCCAGGGCGGCTGACGCTGGAATCTGGGGCTCACAGTTCGATCCCCGGCACCGGCGGCAGGTCAGCCCAGCACCATCTGACTCTGGGCAATAGCTTGCTTAATCTTCCCGACGGCCCCCAGCGCCAGGATGCCTTCGGGTAGCTGTTCGCGCTTTACAAATACTGGATTTACATTTACATTTACTGGAAACAAGTATCCTAGGACCGGTTTCGGGGTTTCACCCTCATCACGCAGGATAGCTTGACTCCAGTGGCATGGAGAGCACAGGACCCACGTCTGGGCATACCCGTCCCACTCGGGATGACAAATGCAAAAACAACAATTGATGGACAGAATACAGAGCAATGTCATACATTCACCCCAGTACAGAGATCTGGGCCTAAATCCATCGTTTTTTTGCTCCCCATGCCATTCCAGTTTGAACCCAGCCATATGCAAATCAGCCTTGACCCTGTGCCCAATGGGAACAGTCCAGCCCGAACGGCCAGCCAGGTCCTCCCTGGACTGGAAACAAGCATCCTAGGACCGGTTCCGGGGTTTCACCCCTCATCAGCCAGGATAGCTTGACGCCAGTGGCATGGAGAGCACGGGACCCACGTCTGGGCATACCCGTCCCACTCGGGGTGACAAATGCAAAAACAACAATTGATGGACAGAATGCAGAGCAATGTCATACATGCACCCCAGTACAGAGATCTGGGCCTAAATTCAACCTTTTTTTGCTCCCCATGCCATTCCAGTTTGAACCCAGCCATATGCAAATCAGTCTTGACCCTGTGCCCAATTGGAGCATTCAGTCCATCCCGACCTGCCAGGCCAGGTCCTCCCTGGACTGGAAACAAGTATCCTAGGGCCGGTTTCGGGGTTTCACCCCTCATCAGCCAGGATAGCTTGACTCCAGTGGCATGGAGAGCACAGGACCCACGTCTGGGCATACCCGTCCTACTCGGGGTGACAAATGCAAAAACAACAATTGATGGACAGAATGCAGAGCAATGTCATACATTCACCCCAGTACAGAGATCTGGGCCTAAATCCATCGTTTTTTTGCTCCCCATGCCATTCCAGTTTGAACCTAGCCATATGCAAATCAGTCTTGACCCTGTTCCCAATGGGAACAGTCCAGCCCGAACTGCCAGGCCAGGTCCTCCCTGGACTGGAAACAAGCATCCTAGGACCGGTTCTAGGGTTTCACCCCTCATCAGCCAGGATAGCTTGACTCCAGTGGCATGGAGAGCACAGGACCCACGTCTAGGCATACCCGTCCCACTCGGGGTGACAAATGCAAAAACAATTGATGAACAGAATGCAGAGCAATGTCATACATGCACCCCAGTACAGAGATCTGGGCCTAAATTCATCCTTTTTTTGCTCCCCATGCCATTCCAGTTTGAACCCAGCCATATGCAAATCAGTCTTGACCCTGTGCCCAATGGGAACGGTCCAGCCCGAACTGCCAGGCCAGGTCCTCCCTGGACTGGAAACAAGCATCCTAGATGTTGGACCTACTGGTGGGTCGCAAGCCGATTTTTGGTGGATTGTGAAAGTACTGGTCTATGTGTAAGTAATATTTAAAATGATTAGCCCAGTTTGCTAATGTGCTGAACAATGTCCCTAAGTGCAGCTTTAAAACAAACTCTTGCAAGTATTCCCAAAGAAGACTCCTGATGAACCTTCTATTTATTTGTTACTGCTGCTTTTTTACTTCACAAAGTCACTTCAATAGAGAATGTGCTCATTATACGCGAGCATACACAACCATACCACTTGCATATGACTTTCAAGGTGCGTTGGAACAAGCCTTGGTGTCAGCGTAGTTTGACTGCCCAAGAGTAGGGACAAGATCACTGCCGGTTTTGTTGTATGCTGACCATGCGGTGCTCATGACATGCACGACGGTGGGACTGCAGTCCTTGCTGGACATGTTCACCACCTCTATGGATAGTTTGGACCTGGCTGTTAACTTTTCTAAGTCATGTCTTGGTAACTGGCCCTCGGTCTACACGTTCTAAAACTTTTAGGGTTGGGAACCACATCCTAGCCAAGGTCCCAACCTTTCCTTACTTGGGGTTTTTATTTGATGCTAATTTGAGCTGGAAACCTCTGATTGAGGGGAAAACCTGTGATATGGCCAAGATTACAGGAGCGGTTGCCAGCTTTGCTCAGAGGCTGGGTCCGTGGCCATCGGCTACTTTAATTAAACTTTTTGAGACTAAGGGGCCGATTCCGATCTCGGTCGGAGCGCACTCAATACCATTCGGTCGGGAAAAAGCCATGCGAAAGCCTGTTTCCCGACCGAACCGTACGTGGTCCGGCCGAGCGAGTACGATGCGAGCTCGCCGACCGACTCGTCCGGGCGACCCGACAACTCCGACCGATTCGCTCGGACTCGAACCGCTCCGACCGACTCGGTCGGACCCGATTCGCACCGCGCAATGGAGACGTTTTCCGGCCGGGTAAGTACGATGCGCACCTCGACCGCTCCGACCGACTCGCGCCGTCCGACTCGAACTCGCTGTCGGAGCCGTACTTTGGGGGTCCGTGTCGGACCCCCTGTACGCGTACCCGTGCGAGGCGCACACAGGGGGACCCATGGGTCCCCCTACCTGTGCATGTACGCCGCGGAGCGCCCGCGGCGTACCCGCTGTAGGGGGCGCCCTTGTCCGCCTCGCACCCATTGAGGCAATGGGAGCCCGCGTACGCGTTGTACGACCGGCTCCCATTGAGTTCAATGGGAGTCCGACCGACTCGTGTCCGATAACATACGGACGCATCGTACTCGTTCGGTCGGACTGCACGGGTCCGATTCGGTCGGAAATCTCTCCGGGTCCGGCTCGGTCGGAGAAATTTCCGGCCCGAATCGGAATCGACCCCTCAATGTATCTCCAAGGTGATAATGGAAATGAGGTTTGGGTCATACAGGAGGGTGGAGATGATCCAAACAGCAGCAAACACATTTTTTGAGGTGGATCTTGCGGGTGCCGCATGCTCCCCGGCTTACTCAGTTCACGAGGAGCTAGGTCTTAGAAACATCAGTAATTTTATGGCTCTCAGACTGCTGCATTCTTGAGTTTAGATATGGATTGGGGAAGGTTTACAGCTTAACAGGTTCATCTTGTTGGATTGTTTATCTCTTGACCACATGCACAAAATCCCCTTGATAGCGTATATAAAAGCCACGCTGGCCAGCCTAAGGAGGACGGACATGTTCTATAAACATCACTCATTGTGCCCCTTTGAGAAGAAAAGGTTAACGGATCTGTTCATTGAAAATGCCTCCATGCACTGTGAACAGTTGGAATTGGGAAAACCTATGGTCCGGGGGCATTTATTATTAAAGTCGGTGCAGGCACGGAGCCTTATCTTTCTCTCTTATCCAACGAAAGAGACAGATTTGTGGTGTCTCGATTTAGGTTTAATTTGTTACATCACCTGTTAGCCTCCCTGAGTGGTTGGGTCTGTTGAGGCTTATTAGGGCCCTATGGCTGCGATAACTTGTCTCCACAGGATACCCTTCATTTTGTACTGTTGTGCAAATATTTTAGTATTCCTAGGAAGCGTTTTCTTCTCCCAATTTTGAAAGCTATGGATTATGCCCAAGCATGCCCAGCACTTTTGTATTTACAACTACTTCCTAATGTGCGTGTTCTTGCAGAAATTTCAAGTTTTTTGCGTCCTGCTGTAAGATCTAGGCGCTCTAGGCTTGATTAATTGGGACTGGGGCTTAAAGCTTGATTTTTCACATATATTCATGCAGTTAATTTTAAACTTTTTTATGCTGATATATGAATGTATTTATGGTTTTATGTTTTTTATGATTGTATTTACAATTGAATAAAGATTTACATGATGATGACTTTCACGCATAAATTGAGAAATATGGATGTGGCCTGGCACTGAATCCTGGCGTTAGCTCAACAGCCTTTGATTCTGGGCAAATCACTTAATATCCCATGCTTATGGTAAAATGAATCTGACCTTGTGTAATGTAATCTGGTGCTCATGTAAAGTGCTCCAATGCTCTCAGTCAGTGTTTGCTCTATATGAAACTGCAATATAAATGTAAACAACATCTGGAGTCATAAATGTACCACTGGGCCTTGTTTTAACACAAGAATGGAAATGAGGCTTTACCCCATACTCTGCCACAGAAGGTGTTTCTCAAATCTACCAGAATCACTGGTATTAACACCAAGAATTTTTAAGAAGCTTTGTGATTTTAGTGAACGGATGCCCCAAGCAGCACCCCACTATAAAATGTTTTAAAGCTCGTGACTTCAGTGCAGTTTACCATCTCTCACTTTTAGGGGCAGATCAGTATCTTGGCCCCAGTCTGCTATCGAAGGGGATGGTGAACGTTGTGACGCTTACAAACAATTGCTGTTATTACCAGGGGCGGCAGGCAAAAACATGGATCAGTTGGACGGTCAATTGAGTGGTGGGTGGGTGCGTGCATGCAGGCAAGGCGAATGGCGAATAATAAAAAAAATTGTCACTTGCTTGCTGCACGTTGGACGTCTCCTCGCTCCGGTCTCTGTTCTGTCGGCTGGTAACCAGCACGAGAGAAGCACCAGGATTGGATGGAGCGGGCTGACTGGACGCTCCTTCAGGAATTGAAGGCCTTAGCTTAGTCTCCACCCAGCTGTCATAGACAGCTGGGTGGAGAGCTTCAGAGTGCGCATGCCACTTTGGCTGATGCAAGACTGCTGGCCAAACTGACATGCACACTTTGGAGCATCCAGCCAACCATGCTCCTCCAGTCCTCTATGCTGCAAATTGACAGCAGAGGAGGACAGGCCCCAATTTCTCCCGGCTGGGGCCAGGCTGTCAGCTGTGGCGTGCTAAACGTGAAAAATAAAATGCCAATTAAATCGTTTCACTGCCATTTTATTTTTCACGCTTAGCGCTGCTGCTCACGAAGAAACCGCTGCTGGTTATTACATTAAAAAATTGTCCGACATCGTCTATTAAAGATAGGTGGGTCACGAAAGTTTGTTAATCCCAAAAACTGTGTTGTGGGTTTAAAAAGTTTTGGAAGCACTGCTATAAAGTGTGAGATGTGAAACAGCCAAAGTATGAGGAGTGTGCTGCATGATAATGCCCAAAATCTGGCAGGTGTGAGGTTTTACCGACTAGTCTAAAAGTTTTATACGTATAAGACACAACAATAGATGTGTCAGAGAAGACACAGGTCAAAGCTTATACAGTACGAGACTTGACCTGGCACGAAGCCTGTCTTGCATAATAGAAATCGTGACTGAATGTGGGTCAATTTTGAGATGCAAAATGAACGGTCCTAAAATCTGAGCACATTTGAAGGTGACACTAATATCACAAGTCCAGTCTCAACTGTATAGTGAGAAGAGAGTTAGTTTAAAGCCTGAGGTATGGTAAATACAACAAGGGCCAACATTTTGGAAGTGCTAGCTATCACAAGGCTCGAGCTGTTGGAAATATGACAATACATAATTAGGGACAACGTCAATAAGTTAGAGGCCAAAAGCCTGAAAAGTGTGACCTCGGATGTAGGAAGTTGGCTCTGTATATACTATACCAAAGTAAGGTGTAGTGTGCATAGAGTTCAGTGAATCCCCAGAGGCTTACAGAGCCTCAAGTAGATAATACTAAAAGCTCTATTTGTGGTAGTGTGGTCAAGCAGTTGGGCTTATCAGAGGGTAGTGTTAAACATTTATTGTACATACTCAGGCAAGAAATGATAGCACACACTCGAAGAAATGATAGCACACACTCAAAGACTGAATACAGATCAGTTGTTTTGTGTAAAAACATGTTTTGGTATTTTATTTCTAGAACCAAGAGGAACTCAGTTGCAGGTAAGTAACAGTTTCAAAAGTAGTAATACTTTTCAAATGCAGTGAGAAGTGTTTTGCAAGGCAGTAGAAAATGCTTTACAGAATTAGGAATGCTATTGTAGAATCAGTTTAGAACAGTAGAATTTTGCAGTAGAAGTACATATACTTTTGCATGGAATAAGTTTGTAAATGCAATGCAATTGTATTGGGGAAAATAGAGTTATGAATTAGCAGGTAAGTATTCGATTTACAATCCCAGTCTTCGGGTGTTTTGACCAACCCAGGGCAAGGTTCAGTTTCAGGTAGGTACTGCACCACCAGCGACACTGGGGCGGCCGGGAGCCGAGGTCACTGGGCCCAATGTACATCAATGGAGGCTGGGGGTACCTCTAAAAGGCACAGTTTGCAGTTAATTACCCACGATTCCAGGGCACAGGCCCTTGGGTTAAGATCAGCACGGGGGGCCACAAAGCAGCACCAAAGCTACACAACCAGAGGCACAGGGGTGGCGGGTTGCAGGGTGCAAATTCAGCGTCCAGCGCCCAATGCGTTTCAATGGAGGTTGTCGGCTGCACAAAGAGGCTGCAGGCTCGGACCAGGAGGCTCGTTCAAGGTGACCACCGGCTGGGCAGATAAGTTGGAGGGCTGGGGAAGTCGAGGCACCGTCGGTTAAGCCCAAGACCGGAGGGCTGAGGTTGCAGGGGTACCTTTTAGTGTCAGGTCTTCTGGGATGGAGCCAGTCGTGGTCAGCCGGTCGCGGTCAGGGTGACCCTTCATGTAGAGTCTGCAGTCAACTTTGTGGGGTCCAGGAGAGGTCAGCCACTGATAAAGACGAAGTCAGGATCGCTGGGGAGGCTTCAATGGACAGGTTAGCCACTCGGGCGTGGGCGTCGGATTCAGAGTGGGCCGAGATTGCGGTTCCACCTGGATCCAGAGTCTTTAAAGTTGCAGTCTTCTGGACAGGGCCGCTGTCCCCTGGAGATCTGGTCTTTATTGAAGAGTGTCAGTCTTCCTGGGGTTCTTGGAAGTCGCTGGCCACGGGACAGGCGTCTTCTTCTTCGCAGGCTTGAGAAGCAGGAGACAGGCTGTTAGGGCTGGGGCCAAGGTAGTAGGTGTCCTATTGCTTTGCTGCACAGCATCTCCTTCATCCGTTTTCTTCTTAGGTTTCAGGAATCTGGGGATTAAGGATCAGGGGTGCCCCTAAATACTGAATTTAGGGGTGTTACAGGGACTGACAGATGGTAGCCAATGGGCTACTTGCCTTTAGGGTGACTACACCCTTATAATGGTCCCTCCCTTTGGGGAGGAGGAATCTCCCTAACCTGATTGGGTCAAATCCTTCCATTAAAGATGGAGAATTTCCTAAGGAGGGGTCACCTCGGTCCATGTCACCTTAGGGGTGGTCCTGGCAGAGAGGGGACCCACCTTTCCTGACTACTGATTTCTCCCCGACCTTGCCGCCAAAAGTGGGGCTTAGTCAAGGGGGAGGGCATCTCTATAGCTGGAGAGGCCTTGGCTTGCATATTAAAGGGAAGGAAGCCTTTGAGGCTCACCTCCCTGAATGCAGTTTGTGCTTGGAGGTAGGTGTGAAGCACCTCCGCCCCAAGCAGCCTTTGTCCCTGACCCTCGAGAGTACAAGGCCTCCCACCTCAGGGGGTCAGAAACATGTCTGTGTGTGGCAGGCTGGTGCAGACCAGTCAGCTGGACACGAGGGAGTTGGCTGCTTTTCAGGGGGCATCTCTAAGATGCCCTCTGAGTGCATTTGGTAATAAATCCAACACTGGCATTAGTGTGGGTTTATTATGCCAGTGAATGGCTCAGACACTGTAGGGGCACATTGCCCATGCAGCTGTGCCCTCACCTGTGGTATAGTGCACCCAGCCTTAGGGCTGTGAGGCCTGCTAGAGGGGTGACTTACCTATGTCACAGGCAGTGGTTGGTGGGCATGGTACACAGGGATGTGCGCCATGTCGACTCTTAAGTTTCTGTCTACACCAGAACACACAGTTTGCAATGGCAATGTGTATGTGTTTGGTGAGGGGCCTCTGAGGGTGGCACAATACATGAAGTAGTCCTTCGAGACCCTCTCTGGTTGCAAGGCCCTTGGTACCACTGGTACCTTTTACAAGAGACTTACATGTGAGCCAGAGGTGGCCAATTGTGAAAACAAAGGTACAGTTTTAGGACAGGAACACAAGCCCTGGGAACCTGAATGGCAGGGACCAAGGGCACACTCAGTTAAAGTGCATCTGAAATCTGGCAAAAAAATGGGGGATTACTGCAACAGAAACTCACTTTCCTACAACGGACCTCTCTACTGTTTCTTAAATTGTATATGCAGCCACCATGACTCCTTCATGCATTAGAAACCAAGTCAGATTATGATGGGTAAAAATGGCACAATCAAAGCACTACTACACAGAAACAAAAAAAGGGATTGGAGAAGGGGAGGGAAGAGAGGAAGAAGAGTAGTAAATGCCGGAAGAGATATATTAAATGTTAAATGCTTTCTTAAATTGCTGTGATGTAGAAGGTGGCAAGATTACCTAAAGGATTGCCAGAATTAATGTATTTTTGATTTCTTCCGCAATGGCAGCGGCGGCTGACAGGAAACGGGGGTGGCGGGGCGAGGAAGAGGGTGGAAAAAACAAACTATAAAAAAAAAACTTACATCTTCACGCCCGCCATCTCTCCTCCGTCATATCTTCTCTTCCTGGCGAGTCCCAGAAGCAGGAAGCACTCAGGCTCCCCTAATCCAATCACAACGCTGCTGTTATCAGCGTTGTGATTGGTATGAGCGCCGTGGTTTGGCGCTCAGACGGTTACCAGGAGCCTTTGCATGTTCTCCACCCAAGCTGTGTATTACAGCCCGGTGGAGAACATGCTAAGTGTGCATGACTGTTTGGCCGGTCCAAGACGGCTGGCCAAACCGTCATGCGCACTTATTGTGTACAAACCACTCCTCCTACCAGGCTGTGACACCTGTCCGCCCTACCCTAACCCAGTGTGGTAATTAAAGAAACACTCTGGTATCCAGATAAGATGAGTATCAAGAAAGGATCTTTATTCATAGGAAGGTCTCATCCAACTGCCCCCTGGCATTGCCTCACAGCTTCTCCTCGTTCACATTCCATGTCAACTCCACACATTCTCAATGACATGCTGATATTCCAATGGGAATATCAGCTACCACACACCTCCTTCCCTTAATAACCAAAATAACAAACAGAAATAGTATAATAAAAAAACATTTGTTTCCAAGATTCAATACATACAATTACAAGCATGATTTGTTTTCATGTATATGTAACATATCAAGAAGCAATTAAGCTTGTAATGAATTATTTTACATATTCTTCCAGGTGCTTAGGTATTTACACCTTCCTGCTAGATCTTCCGATTTCAGTATCTTTGTGAGATCGTACTGCTCTTTTCCTTATATTTGGCTCAGAATGAACAGCATCTCCTCTACATTTTAAACGTTTGTCTCCATCACTATTACTAGCGTCCAAACCCAATTTACTCTTGCACAGCACAACTCTATTCAAATTTCAAATTTCAAATCCTATGGTCTTGAGACTCGATGGCATTATCAAAGATTTTTGTAACCTGAATGGGTTTGGAATGCCTGATACAGTCACCCTTTCCCACAGGAGCTTTACTCAGGACCCAATCCCCAAAAGAAACCTTTGTTTCTTTTACTGCCGTTCTTTTATCAAAACATTCCTTTCTTTTCTTGATCTTCTCTTCTCTCACATACCAGTCCTCCATACTAGTAGTAGCTTTACCTAAACCAAACTCATACTTATTAACCCACAAAGGTTCCATAAGAGAGTTGGGATACCTTCCTTTAAACAATACAAATAGGGTTACCTGTTGTGCTGTGTGTCGTAAACCAGTATAATTCCATCTTCTAATTTACCTCCTCCTTCCAATTCAGTAAATTAGCTTTAGCTAAACTGACTGTCTCTTTTATTACTTTGTTTAGTCTCTCTATCATGCCATTTGTTTCTGGATAATAGAGAGAGCACACTCTTTGTGTTTAATCCCTTTTTTCCTTAGGAACTCCTCCATTTCCATTGAAACCCGTTGAACCCCATTATCAATGAGTAATGTTTCAGGAATTCCCTCTCTCGCTCTAAGTTCTTTCAAAAATGCTACCACATGTTTGGTTTCTATTCCTCTTGTGAAACAGATCTCTGACCACCTTGAGAACATGTCAACCACAACAAGTACAAACATTTCACCTCGATCTCCTTGAATAGGTCCAACAATATCTAGTGCAATGTCTTTCAATGGGCCTGTCGCACGCTCCTTGACCAACATGGGTTGTATTCTTGGCTTTCAAGATTTTTTGCTAAGAGCACACAGCACACAATCTCGCACCTCTACCGCTATCTCAACTTGCAGATCCAAACCTGGCCACCAGTCTGAACTGCGTAACCTCTCTTTTGTCTTGGATATACCTTGATGACATTCATGTGCCAATTCAATTAATTCTTCTCTAAGAGCTGTAGGAGCAGTGTTCGTCCCTCAAAAACATAATTCACTATGTTCAGCCAATTCATCCTTCACAGACCAGAATGCTGTACATCCATCTGAAAGATCTTTTCTTTCACTCCAAACATGTTGTAAAAATTGCATTACTTGTTTACGTGTGGAATCTGACTTCAGTTCTTCACACCAATTTTCTTCTGGAATCATCATGCACTCTACTTCACACACAAATTCAGCATCTTCATCATAATGGTGATCACGGTCTTTTTCATATGCACCGTCATTAGGAATTAACCTGGACAGTGTATCAGCAATCTTGTTTTCCACACCTGGTATGTAATTCATTTCAAAGTCATACTCCTGTAAAGAGAGCACCCATTTAGTTATTCTGCCAGTTACCAAATCAATACCTTTCTTTCTGAAAATTTCACACAGGGGTTTATAAACTGTCCTTATTTCAAATGATCTTCCCCCCAAAATGTTCTCAACTTCCTAACTGTCCAGAGAACAGCAAGGGCCTCCTGTTCAATTGACTGAATACCTGGTCTCAGCACCTTTCAATCCTCGTGAAATGAACATAATGGTACTAAGACTGTTTTTTCCTTGTTGTTGCAAAACAGCACCCAACCCTTTCTGGCTGGCATCTGTTGTTATTATTATCTATTTTACTTTTGGATCAAAATTCTTTAACCCCTTCGATGCTCATGACGGAGCGGTTCCGTCATGAGCATCGGTTGGGCTGTGCTTATGACGGAACCGCTCCGTCATGAGCACAGCCCCTGGAGAAGCGCTGGCGCTCCCCCTGGGGCATCGATCTTGCCCCCACAGAGGGGATGGCAGCGGAAGAGTTTCCGCTGCCACCCCCGGCCCCCACGCTTCCCCATGACGTCAGCGCGCACAGCGCGCGCCGACGTCATCAGGAAGCGCTGGACGCGCTGGAAATCATTTCCCAGAGAGAGGGTGAGTGCTTGTTGGTGCGGAGGGGCGGGGGGGCCGTAACAGGATGCCTTGAGGCATCGGGGGACAGGAAAGAGTATTTCATCTCCCCTGATGTCTCAATGCAGGGCATTCCTGCTTCACGATCGCGCACAGCGTCGCGATCGTGGAGCAGGAATGCCCCACTAGACACCAGGGATGTTTTTTAAAAATAAAGGAAGCGACCCCTTGGGCAAGGGTCGCTTCCTAGGGGGCCAAAATTTTATCAAGACTTTTCTGCCCCCTGGGGACAGATCGACCGTTTTTCGGCCGTTTTGGATCCAGGGGGGCAGAAAAGCCCACTAGAACCAGGGATTTATTTTTTAAATGAAATGGAAGCGACCCCTTGGGCAAGGGTCGCTTCCTAGGGGGCCAAAATGTAATCAAGACTTTTCTGCCCCCTGGGGACAGATCGACCGTTTTTTCGGCCGTTTTTGGATCCAGGGGGCAGAAAAGCCCACTAGATCCAGGGATTCATTTTTTAAATGAAATGGAAGCGACCCCTTGGGCAAGGGTCGCTTCCAGAGGGCATTTTTCTTTGTTTGGACATTCTGCCCCCCGGGGCAGATCGCCCCTTTTGGGGGCAGAAACCCCCACTAGACACCAGGGAGTTTCTTTAAATTGTGATGGGAGTGACCCCTTGGGCAAGGGTCACTTCCAGGGGGGCATTTTATTTTGTAATGGGAATTCTGCCCCCCCTGGGGGCAGATCAATCTGTTTTTTTGCCTTTCTGCCCCCGGGGGGGCAGAAACCCCACTAGACACCAGGGAAGTAGTTTAAATAAAAATGGAAGCGACCCCTTGGGCAAGGGTCGCTTCCAAGGGGCAGATTTTTTATATGTGTATTCTGCCCCCTGGGGGCAGATCAGCCTAGTTTTTTGCCCTTTCTGCCCCCGGGGGGGGCAGAAAACCCCACTAGGCACCAGGGATTTATTACTTTTGCAAGGGGCAAATTTCTGTCTGCTGTTTTCTGCCCCACCTGGGGGGCAGATTGGCCTGGCAGACAACCTCACCCGATCCCTAGGGCAAGATCACCCCCTATTTTTCTCAGCCCTATTTGAAGGCCCATCTGGCCGATTGACCATTTGGGTAGTAACATAGCGTGTTATAATGTTAATTGTTTTATTTTTGTGAATTGCAATTGTAATGCTTTATTTCTCTTTTTTGTTCTAGTTGAAGGCTTTTGCTCTTTAGACTGTTCCAGGTTGCGGTTTCGTTACTGGTGGCTCTGCTGTTTGTGTAGTTGCACGTGTTTGGTAAGAGAGTTTTTTTGTACAATGTAAATGAGTTTCATTTCTCTGCATGAATTTGTTTTTTGCAAATGGTGTAATAATAGCAGTATGTTTGGCTTCTGTTTTTTGAGTGTCAAAAACAGTTTGCATTTGTGCTCGATGTGTATTTTGTTGTCTTGTGAGTAATTGGTTTTGTTTTTTTCTTTCTAGTGGGATATCGTTTTTGCTGTGTCTCTGCAGAGTAGGTGCTGGTGAGTGTAGCTGTCTCTTGTAAGTGAATTGTATAGTTTTTGAGTATATAGATCTTTGTGATAAAGGCACACATTTTTTTACTTACTTGCTTTGCACAGTGTTGGTTGTTGTTGACTTGTTTGTGCAGTCTCCTTTCTTAGTAAGGATAATGGCTAGCCGCAGGATTACTGCTCAGCAGGTTGTTGGTATGCTTTTTGAGTCTTCCTCTGACCATGGTTCAGAGACTGACTCTGCATCTGAGGCAGAGGAGGCAGGGGACGATTCGGGCAGTGAGTTTTCTCTCCACATGGAATCATCGGATACTGAAGATACTCTTAGTGCGGATGAAGTGCCTGTGTTAGAGGAGGACATTGATGTGCCGATAGTGCGGCAAGAGGCATCTGGGCTGCAGCCTGCGGCTGCAAGGCTTCCCGTTGATATAGTGCGGCAAGAGGCATCTGGGGCAGCAAGGCTTCCCGTTGGTATAGTGCGGCAAGAGGCACCTGGGCTGCAGCATGGGGCTGCAAGGCTTCCCGTTGAAAGTGCTGACCTCTGGGTTGCCCCAGGCATGGTGCAGCCGGCATTGCCAGACTTTACTGGTGTTCCAGGGTGTAGAGTGAATACTGAAAACTTTTTGCCGATACATTTTTTTCAGTTGTTTATGGACGATGTGCTTTTGGCAGAGATTGTTGAGCAGACTAATTTGTATGCCGAACAGTTTTTGAGGGACAACAGTGCCAGTCTTAAGCCCCACTCTAGAGCTACCCGGTGGACTCCCACAAATCTGGAAGAGATGAAGAAGTTCTTGGGTTTAACTTTTTTGATGGGCTTGCTAAGGAAGCCATCAATGTCTTCATATTGGTCTACTAGTCCCTTGATGGCAACTGCTATTTTTCCGGCAGTCATGAGTCGTGATAGGTATTTGCTTCTGCTTCGGATGATGCATTTTGTCGATAATGGTTTAGCGTTGCCACGAGATCACCCTGAATGTGACCGTCTTTTTAAGATTCGGCCTGTCATTGATCACTTTGTTGATCGATTTTCTGAGATCTATGCTCCAGGGAAAGAAATTGCAGTGGATGAGTCTTTGGTGTTGTTCAAGGGCCGCTTGGTTTTTAGGCAATACATTCCTAGTAAGAGGGCACGCTATGGAATTAAGCTGTATATGCTGTGTGACAGTAGGACTGGATATGTCTCTAATTTCAGAGTGTACACCGGTAAGGATTCCAGTATTAACCCCCTGGTTGTCCGTCCACTTTTGGAGTGACTGAGAAAATTGTGTGGGAATTTGGAAGAGGATTTTTTAACAAAGGCAACCATTTATATGTAGATAACTTCTACACTGGTGTGCGGTTGTTCAGGGAATTGGCCAAAGTGGACACTGTTGCTTGTGGCACAATCCGCTCTAACCGTAAAGGTTTCCCAAAAGAACTTGTTTGTAAAAAGCTTGTGCGGGGACAGTGCAGTGCGTTGCGTTGCGAGGAGCTTCTAGCTGTGAAGTTTTCAGACAGGAGAGATGTCTACATGCTGTCTACCATCCATGATGAAAGCACTGCACCTGTGACTGTTTGGGGTCAGGTTGCTGAAGCGCGCAAACCTGTGTGCATTTTAGACTATAATAAGCACATGGGTGGTGTTGACAGAGTAGATCAGAGGTTGGAAGCTTACGCTGCTCTTCGTAAGGCTTACATTTGGTACAAGAAGTTGGCTATCCATCTTTTCCACTTGGCAACCTTTAATGCTTTTGTTGTGTTCCAGGATTCTTGTCCTGAGTCAAAGATGACTTTTGCTAAGTTTCAAGAGTCTGTAATAGGCAGCCTTGTTTTAGTGGAACAGGCAAGTGTTCCTAGAGTTGGATTGGTGGAGGATGTTGCTAGATTGAAAGATCGCCACTTTCCTGATCACATTCCTCCCACACCCTCAAAAGACTTTCCCAGTAGGAGATGTAGAGTCTGTTGGCGAAGAGGTATGCGGAAGGAGACTCGCATGTACTGCCCCGAGTGTCCTTCTAACCCTGGGCTGTGTGTGCCTGCTTGTTTTAGAATGTACCACACGCAAAAGATTTTTGGGAGCATCCATGAGTGGTAAAGTGAACTGCCTGGCCTCTATTGTTTAATATTTTTGTTTCAGTTTCAAGGTTGGCATTTGTGTAGTGTATTGAGTTTCAGATGTTGTGTTAGTAGATTTGTATCTATTTGCAATTTGTTTGTGTTTTCTTATTTTTATTAAAAAAAATCCTAAATGTGATGGCGGTGTGCGTGGAGTGGCGCTTGTGTGGCGGTGTGCGTGGTCTGGTGTTTGGCTGGCGGTGTGTTTGGATTGGCGCTTGGCTGGTGGTGTGCGTGGACTGGCGCTTGGCTGGCGGTGTGTTGGTACTGGCGCTTGGCTGGCGGTGTGCGTGGACTGGCGCTTGGCTGGCGGTGTGTTTGTACTGGCGCTTGTCTGGCGGTGTGTTTGCACTGGCGCTGGGCTGGCGGTGTGCGTGGAGTGGTGGTGTGTTTTGATTGGTGCTTGGCTGGCGGTGTGTTTTGATTGGCGCTTGGCTGGCGGTGTACGTGGACGGGCGCTTGGCTGGCAGTGTGCATGGACTGGCGCTTGGCTGGCGGTGTGCGTGGACTGGCGCGTGGCTGGCGGTGTGCGTGGACTGGCGCTTGGCTGGCGGTGTGCGTGGACTGGCGCTCGGCTGGCGGTGTGCGAGTAGTGACTAGCTGCTGGTCACTACACACACTGCTAGCCAAACGCCACTCAACGCAATCCGTGAGCTGGTGTGGTTGCTGTGTCAGGAATGTGGGCGTGTGAAAGTGATGGGCCCTTGAATGGCGCTGTCTGCTGGTGTGAGTGTTGTAATGTGCTGGGCCCGCGGCTGGCGTGAATGGTTTTGTATGTGTCACACGTATGAAAGGTGTATGAATGGCCTGTAAAGAGGTTGGTGCCTTGTCGTGGCTTTACAGCTCACGAGCTGTGAGTCAATGGTTCAGTTTCTTGTCCTTTCAAGTAACAGTGCATTTCATTTTTGTGAAATCTCTGGTTAATACAACTGTATATACTGAACCATCACTCACCCTCGTGCCAAATCCAACCAGTATGTATGTGTGCTTGAGGAATAGGTGGTTGTGCATAAAAATGTGTCTTTTCTGTTTTTGTCAATGTAATGTGTTGGTTTTGTGCCTGGTGGTGTGAATGGTCTTGTGTGTATCATGTATGAAAGGTGTGTGAATGGCCTGTAAAGCGGTTGGTGCCTTGAAGTGGCTTTACAGCTCACGAGCTGCGAGTCACTGGTTCAGTTTTTTGTCCATTCAATTATTGACAGTGCATTTCATTTTTGTGAAATCTCTTGTTAATACAATTTTATATACTGAACCATCACTCGCCCTCGTGCCAAATCCAACCAGTATGTGTGTATGTTTGAGGAATAGATGGCGGTGCAGTAATCTTTGTCTGTTTTGTCTCTCTGCCAAGCTGTACATTTCATTTAAGAATAACCTAACAACTGTAGTTTTTGTTGTAAACTAAACACCCATGGGAGTGCATGGTGATGTCTCTCTTGTGGATCCCAACAAGTTATCTTACCCACAATGTCCTGCAAACCTCAAAATGTGACTGACATTTTCCTTGCATTTTTGTGCCCAAATTTTCACACTGCAGAAAGTAACAACAAATTTCCAACCCCCAGCATTTCTCCAAGTATCCCAATAGAAATGGTACCTCACTTGTATGGGTGGGCCAAGTACTTGCGGCAGGGAATGGCCCAAAACCTATTGATGTGACATCAAAATTACCTATCACAAACCAACCTGGTTTTGCATGGGGGTCCCATGACTTTTGGCCCGGGCTCGGCATCCATGTAGGAAACCTACCTAACCCATACATTTCTGGAAACTAGACACGCGGGGAGTCCAGCGAGGTATGGCTTGCGTGGGTCCCCCATCATTCTCCTACCCATAATCCCCTGCAAACCTCAAATTTCGCTGAAAAATCCACTTTTTTCTCACATTTCTGTGTGGGAAATTTCTGGAATCTGCGTGGATGGACAAATTTCCTTCCACCCAGCATTCCCCCAGGTCTCCCGATAAAAATGGTACCTCACTTGCGTGGGTGGGTGAAGGACCCGTGACAGGCAAGGCCCCAAAAGCTATTGAGGCGACATCAAAATTACATATCACAAACCAACCTGGTTTTGCATGGGGGTCCCATGAGCTTTTGGCCCGGGGCTCGGCATCCATGTAGGAAACCTACCTAACCCATACATTTCTGGAAACTAGACACCGGGAGTCCAGCGAGGTATGGCTTGCGTGGGTCCCCCATCATTCTCCTACCCAGAATCCCCTGCAAACCTCAAATTTCACCGAAAAATTCACTTTTTTGTCAAATTTCTGTGTGGGAAAGTTCTGGAATCTGCGTGGACCCACAAATTTCCTCCCACCCAGCGTTCCCCCAGGTCTCCCGATAAAAATGGTACCTCACTTGTGTGGGTAGGCATAGTGGCTGCAACAGGAAATGGCCCAAATCGTACTGTGGAGACTTCAAAATTACCTATAGCAAAACTACCTGGTTTTGGGGGGCACCTGAGATTTTGGCCCGGGCTCGGCGGCCATCTTGGGAAAGTACCAAACCCAAACATTTCTGAAAACTAGACACCCGGGGAGTCCAATGAGGTATGGCTTGCGTGGATCCCCCAACGTTTTCCTACCCAGAATGCCATGCAAACCTCAAATTTAGTTGAAAAAACACATTTTCCACATATTTGTGTGTGGAATCACCGTGCTAGCACAAATGTCCTACCACCTAGCGTTCTCCTTGTTCTCCTGAGTAAAATGATACCTCACTTGTGTGGGTGTCCAAAGCAGAATTGGCAAAAACGTATTTTTAAAAAAATGTAGCGCTTAGAATTCTCGGTGCTATACTCTAAATCTCTATGTTTTGGGCTCTTCCTAGCCACAGGCCTTTGGCCCACCCACACAAGTGAGGTATCATTTTACTCAGGAGAACAAGGAGAACGCTGGGTGGTAGGACATTTGTGCCGGCACGGTGATTCCACACACAAATATGTGGGAAATGTGTTATTTTCAACTAAATTTGAGGTTTGCATGGCATTCTGGGTAGGAAAACGTTGGGGGATCCACGCAAGCCATACCTCATTGGACTCCCCGAGTGTCTAGTTTTCAGAAATGTTTGGATTTGGTACTTTCCCAAGATGGCCGCCGAGCCCGGGCCAAAATCTCAGGTGCCCCCCAAACCAGGTAGTTTTGCTATAGGTAATTTTGAAGTCTCCACAGTACGATTTGGGCCATTTCCTGTTGCAGCCACTATGCCTACCCACACAAGTGAGGTACCATTTTTATCGGGAGACCTGGGGAACGCTGGGTGGGAGGAAATTTGTGGATCCACGCAGATTCCAGAACTTTCCCACACAGAAATTTGACAAAAAGTGAATTTTCCGGCGAAATTTGAGGTTTGCAGGGATTCTGGGTAGGAGAATGATGGGGGACCCACGCAAGCCATACCTCGCTGGACTCCCCGGGTGTCTAGTTTCCAGAAATATATGGGTTAGGTAGGTTTCCTACATGGATGCCGAGCCCCGAGCCAAAACTCATGGGACCTCCATGCAAAACCAGGTTGGTTTGTGATATGTAATTTTGATGTCGCCTCAATAGCTTTTGGGGCCTTGCCTGTCGCGGGTCCTTCACCCACCCACGCAAGTGAGGTACCATTTTATCGGGAGACCTGGGGAACGCTGGGTGGGAGGAAATTTGTGGATCCACGCAGATTCCAGAAATTTCCCACACAGAAATGTGAGAAAAAGTGGATTTTCCGCGAAATTTGAGGTTTGCAGGAGACTATGGGTAGGAGAATGATGGGGGACCCACGCAAGCCATACTCGCTGGACTCCCGGGTGTCTAGTTTCCAGAAATGTGTGGGTTAGGTAGGTTTCCCAGATGGCCGCCGAGCCCCGGACCAAAACTCATGGGACCCCCATGCAAAACCAGGCTGGTTTGTGATATGTAATTTGATGTCACCTCAATAGCTTTTGGGCCCTTGCCTGTCGCCGGTCTTTGACCCACCCACGCAAGTGAGGTACCATTTTTATCGGGAGACCTGGGGATCGCGGGGTGGGTGGAAATTTGTGGATCCACGCAGATTCCAGTACTTTCCACCACAGAAATGTGGGGAAAATGTGTTTTTTTGACAATTTTTAGGTTTGCAAGGGATTCTGGGTAACAGAACCTGGTGGGAGGCAGTCAAGTCACCCCATCCTGGATTCCCCTGGGTGTCTAGTTTTCAAAAATGTATAGGTTTGCTAGGTTTCCCTAGGTGCCAGCAGAGCTAGGGTTCAAAAACTACAGCTAGGCACTTTGCCAAAAAGGGTCATTTTTCACTGCGAAATTGAGGTATGTCCACATTGCGTTTTGCGCCGTTTCCTGTCGCGGGCACTAGGCCAACCCACGCAAGTGAGGTACCATTTTTATCGGGAGACCTGGGGGAACGCGGGGTGGGTGGAAATTTGTGGATCCACGCAGATTCCAGAACTTTCCAGCACAGAAATGTGGGGAAAATGTGTTTTTTTGACAATTGTTTAGGTTTGCAAGGGATTCTGGGTAACAGAACCTGGTGGGAGGCAGTCAAGTCACCCCATCCTGGATTCCCCTGGGTGTCTAGTTTTCAAAAATGTATAGGTTTGCTAGGTTTCCCTAGGTGCCGGCAGAGCTAGGGTTCAAAAACTACAGCTAGGCACTTTGCCAAAAAAGGGTCATTTTTCACTGCGAAATTGAGGTTTGTCCACATTGCGTTTTGCGCCGTTTCCTGTTGCGGGCATTAGGCCAACCCACGCAAGTGAGGTACCATTTTTATCGGGAGACCTGGGGGAACGCAGGGTGGGTGGAAATTTGTGGATCCACGCAGATTCCAGAACTTTCCAGCACAGAAATGTGGGGAAAATGTGTTTTTTTTTACAATTGTTTAGGTTTGCAAGGGATTCTGGGTAACAGAACCTAGTGGGAGGCAGTCAAGTCACCCCATCCTGGATTCCCCTGGGTGTCTAGTTTTCAAAAATGTATAGGGTTGCTAGGTTTCCCTAGGTGCCGGCAGAGCTAGGGTTCAAAAACTACAGCTAGGCACTTTGCCAAAAAAGGGTCATTTTTCACTGCAAAATTGAGGTGTGTCCACGTTGCGTTTTGCGCCGTTTCCTGTCGCGGACACTAGGCCAACCCACACAAGTGAGGTACCATTTTTCTTGGAAGACTTTGGGGAACACGGGGTGGGTGGAAATTTGTGGCTCCACGCAGATTCCAGAACTTTCCAGCACAGAAATGTGGGGAAAATGTGTTTTTTGGACAATTTTTTAGGTTTGCAAGGGATTCTGGGTAACAGAACCTGGTGGGAGGCAGTCAAGTCACCCCATCCTGAATTCCCCTGGGTGTCTAGTTTTCAAAAATGTATAGGTTTGCTAGGTTTCCCTAGGTGCCGGCAGAGCTAGGGTTCAAAAACTACAGCTAGGCACTTTGCCAAAAAAGGGTCATTTTTCACTGCGAAATTGAGGTATGTCCAAATTGCGTTTTGCGCCGTTTCCTGCCGCGGGCACTAGGCCGACCCACGCAAGTGAGGTACCATTTTTATCGGGAGACCTGGGGGAACGCGGGGTGGGTGGAAATTTGTGGATCCACGCAGATTCCAGAACTTTCCAGCACAGAAATGTGGGGAAAATTTGTTTTTTGGGACAATTTTTTAGGTTTGCAAGAGATTCTGGGTAACAGAACCTGGTGGGAGGCAGTCAAGTCTCCCCATCCTGGATTCCCCTGGGTGTCTAGTTTTCAAAAATGTATAGGTTTGCTAGGTTTCCCTAGGTGCCGGGAGAGCTAGGGTTCAAAAACTACAGCTAGGCACTTTGCAAAAAAGGGTAATTTTTCATTGAGAAAATGTGGTGTGTTCACGTTGGGTTTTGAGCCATTTCCTGTCGTGGGCACTATGCCTACCCACACAAGTGAGGTACCATTTTTATCGGGAGACTTAGGGTAATTCAGATTTGTAAAGCAACTGTTATTACCTATTGACTTTCGATGCATTTCTGCCTTCCAAATGAAAGACATTGTGTAAAAAAAGTCATTTTGAAAAATGACCGATAATTCTCATGCTAGTATGAGTATTCCCAATTTCAAAAATGTGCAAATATCTACTGTTTCTAAACTCTATAACTTGTTCCCATTTCAGAAATACATAGGTGTCGTTCATACCAATTTTTCCATGTATACATTTTCCCACAATAATTGCTATATACCTGGTACATAATAAAAAGCCATTGCAAATTGCTGCTCAGTTTTTTACTCTGGGTTCGTCGGGTTCTTGGTGAACCTACAAGTCCTATATATCCCCACAACCAGTAAGGTCCAGCGGATGTAACGGTATATTGCTTTCAAAGAGCTGTCATAATTAGAAGAAGTTACAGGTGAAAACGTTGACACAAAAGGCTGTTTTTTTCAACTAATTTTCAATTTTTCCTATATTTAACTGTACGTTTCTATAAAGAAACCTTGATGGATGTACACAAATGACCCCTTGCTGAATTCAGAATTTTGTCTACTTTTCAAAAATGTATAGCTTTCCAGGATTCATTATTGCTTTCATACCCATTTCTACCATTAAGTGGAAGGAGGTTGAAAGCACAAAAAATAGCAAAAATAGGCTATGTCCCAGAAAAATGCCAAAACTGTGTAAAAAATGTTGGTTT
Organism: Calotriton arnoldi; assembly: GCA_963921515.1. Lineage (NCBI taxonomy): Eukaryota > Metazoa > Chordata > Amphibia > Caudata > Salamandridae > Calotriton > Calotriton arnoldi. The sequence goes on from CAWUFW010010925.1 coordinate 610,286, forward strand.
TCTGACAAAAGTCTGTCATTCCCTAAAAGCTGGGAAAATGGTGATTTCAGCCCCACAAACGCTTTTTGGATACCATTTGCAGGGAAAAACCCAGACGCTTTCATTTGCTGCCCTTTTTTCCAATTTTTCCCAAAAAAACAAAATTTAGCTGTATTTTGACTAATTTCTGGGACCCCTCCAGGGGAATCCACAAACCCTGGGTACCTTTAGAATCCCTATGATGTTGGAAGAAAAGGACGCAAATTTGGCGTGGATACCTTATGTGGTCAAAAAGTTACAGGGGCCTAAGCGCGCACTACCCCAAATAGCCCAAAAAGGCTTAGCACAGGGGGGAAAGGCCTAGCAGCGAAGGGGTTAATGTGGGTGCTCTGTTGTGTTCCTTATTCAACATTTGGAACTCCCTCTCACAAAACTCATCCTACTCAAAATCAATCCCTTTCTTCAGCAAACGTCTCATATTTACACTTAGTTCTGCAAAGTTCGGGACAAACTTACTATAATATTCGGACATTCAAAGAAACTTCATTAACTCCTCCTTGGAAGATGGTGAACTCATCCTTTGGATGGTGTCAACAAGGTCTACTTTAGGTACTACCCCATCTCCTGTAATAGTGTGCACCAAATAATCTATGGTATTTGCACCAAACTTGCACTTATCCAGTTTACTCTGAGATTACCTCTTGCGTACCTCCCTAACACGAGCATCATGTTCTGCAACATTTTTGCCAAATACCAGGATATCATCCTGATACACACACTCCTCTTGTGTCATTCAAAACCCTCTCCATGACACGCTGAAATACAGCGGCCGCGGACACAAGACCAAAAGGTAACCTTACATAACGAACGGTTCCAAAAGGTGTTACAAATGCCGTCAAATCCTTAGATGCATCTTCCAACTCAACCTGATAAGCTGTGTAAGATCTATTGTACTAAAAGCTTTGACCCCATCCAGCAACACAGAAATATTGGGAAGTGGATACTTATCCACTACCACATTCGTATTCAGATGTCTCAAGTCTACACACAAGCACAGACTGCCATTAGAGTTCCTGGCTGCCATCACAGGTACGAGCTATTTGGTGCCTTCAATCTCTTCAATGATCCCATTCATTTTGAGCCTTTCGATCTCCTGCTTCCTTTCTTCCCTTACTGCAATAGGAACATTTCTCACTTTCCAACATACAGGATGCGCATTGGCCCTCAAATTTATTTTGTGCTTGTAGCCTTTTAGACATCCCAAACCCTCTCTAATTATGTTTAAAAAATACTTCTTTATTTCATCAAAAAATTTCTCATTAGATTCCGTCATCACCACCTCTTTCACATCAATACTCTCTTTCAAAAAGAGACAGGCATGTCACTGGAGGGATCTAATAAAACTCCTAAATCTCCTTGATGAAATCAACTGATTATACTGTCTGCTTTTTTTGAAACATAGACCTTATATTTAACAAATCTCTGCTTTAATTCAGTTAGCCCAATAAAGTAACCATGCAATTTAATTGGCTCTCCACCATAAGTACATGGTCTAATGTCAGGTTTACTCAGTGCCTCCTTCCCTTCTAGTTTCTCACTATAAAATGTATTGAAAACTATCATAATTTTTGCACCTGAGTCAAAAAGGACCGACGTGCTTTCTCCCTCTACTGTAATTGTATTAATGAGACTGGTCCTACTCGTTTGTCCAATTTTCCATACTCTTTGTCCACATTCAAACTCTGCATCATCACTGTCCTGTTCATCATTCACAGCAACCTCTCTAACCTTGTGTCTTTGTTTGTTACAAGTAGTACAAGTTGCTTTGCGGGCTGAACATATATCATCATTAGCCATGTGACCACTTTTATCACACCTATAGCACTTCTGTACAGTACTTATCTTTCTTGCAAATCTGTGGTCACTCTTGAACCTCTCATCCCCAAAGTTATTATTATACTTATCCTTGTTATCATTACCCTTTACAACATGTACAGTTTTATTCTTGCCATTGTCTTTGTTGATTACCTCAACACAATTTATCGAGTGCTCAATCTTCCCGGCTACAACTAAAACCTCTTCAAGACTAGGTTCATCCCTCAACCATAATTCTTCTCTCCTTTTTCTATGTTGCAACCTAGCATGAACTAATCATGAATTCTTTCTTCCACCAGATCTTTAAATTTGCAAGAGGAAGTCGCTTTTCTTAGATCTGTTACATAAGACTCCACTGACTCCCCTTCTCTTTGAGCCGCCCGCCCAAAATAATATGCCTCTAAAACCGTGCTCGCTTTTGGCAAGTAATGGATGTCCAGGTTTTTAATACAAGCATCATACTCATTGAGATATTCAGAATCTGTTTCCGAAATTTCTGGGAGATAATCAAACACTTCTTGACCTTCCACTCCAAGAAAATGAAGTAACAAAGCAGTCTTTCTTTCTGCACTAAGGGATGCTCCACAAACTTTTGCATATGGTTCGAAAACTCTTTCCCACTTTTTCCATGTTATAGGTGATGATCCAGGATTAGCTAAAAAGAAAGGAGGGGCTGTAACATTCTGTATGTTGACTTCACACTGAACATTCACTAAAGAAAAACACCCTGTGAAAACAATGTCAGAAACATATGTGAAAAACACTGAAAATGCTCCAATTGTATAGATACACAGAAAAATGAAGATGTAAAAGTGTAATTTTGCCAATTAACTCACAGAACATATACCAGAGTACTGGGAATTTCACTGTGAGAAAACTTGAATGGTAACACGCTTTAAAAGTGAACGTGCCACTGAACCAAACATGAGACATTAATGCAGTGGGCGAGAAAATATACCAAAGTAGTGAGCGTATCACTATGAAAAACCTCACAGGTGACACGCTTTTAAAGTGAGCGTGTCACTGAACCCAAACGTGATACGCTAATGTAGTGAGCGTATCACTGTGGAGTTCATGCTTTCAAGTGAGCGTATCACTGTGAAATCCGTGCTTTCATAACCCATGTAGGTGATACGCTTTTGACGCTAATGTAGTGAGCGTATCACTGTGGAGTTCATGCTTTCAAGTGAGCGTATCAAAGTGAAATGCGTGCTTACATAACCCATGCAGGTGATACGCTTTTGAAAGTGAGCGTATCACTGCAACCAATCCTGAAGAATGAACCAAAAGCAACAAGTTTTTAAAGTGAGCGCATCACTGTAAAGAGCATGCCTCGTGAGTGAGCGCCTGCTACACACTGCTTTTCATGTGGCCCATAGCGTCTCTCATCTGAGTCTGGTGAGCAAACCTCGTAACTTGTAGACCGCCGTGCAGGAGAGAGCACCTCACACAATGGCGGCAAATTGAACTTAATAGGTCATGCGGCAAATCACTGAGATTCCTAACCTCAGAAATGCACTTAAAATGGTGGCACGTCCCGTATACATGCGCACGTCCTGCGTCACACCAAATGCAGAATACGTTGCACTCCAGATAAATCAGTACTGCGTTCCACTTCGGAGACTTCCACCCTCAAAAGTTCACCTAAGATGGTGGCATGTCCTACATTAATGCGCGCGTCCTGCATCACACCAAACACAGAATACGGAGCGCTCCAACACAATCAGCACTGCGTTCCAGTGATGTAAAGAGTCAAACGGAGAGGCTCATTCAAAGAAACGCACTCCAACTGCCACAATGCCGCAAGTAAATCATTAATGTTTTGAAAATCAACAAAAATTCTTCGTGCGATGGCTAGTTACCATAAATTGCAAGATATTGTTGTCTTTGCCACATTTAGTCACCACAGCACACGCGATATTACTCACAGCTGAACAAAGCTGCCGGTGCGCACACAGCAGGACAGACTCCCTTCGCATAGATTTTTTTTTTTATACCAAATTTTATTGGCATTTTTAAACAACAAAGTAAACATAGCACCACTTTGATATATATTGGACTTTCCAAAACATTTACAAGTAATTTACCCTTTCTGTTCATTTGAAGTGTGAGCCCACTCGTGCTGTGGAGACTCAATCCAGCGGTCCCATCCATTCGCCCCATACCCGCTCATGCTTAGTTGGGCACCCTCTCGCTTCGTACACAGCTTTTTTCTTGCATGGCACACCAATCGACCCCTTTGCGCCACTTAGCCATCGAGGGAGGTGCCGAGTCCTTCCAGGCCACTGCAATGTCTCTTTTAGCTATCAGAATAGCTGTTCCCAAAAAAAGTTTGTCGGCCCGGGAGCCATCTAGTCCCTCCATCACTCCCAGGAGAAGGGCGAGGGGATTGAGGGGAACCTCCCACCCCAATATGCCACTTAGTTCCGATACAATGGATGTCCAGTATTTAGGAAGGATGGCACAGGACTAAACCATGTGGTAGAAGTCGGCTGATTCTGCTTTACAACGCGAACTATGTGGGGACGGGAGGAAACCTGCTTTGTGGAGCCGCACTGGGGTAAGATATGCGCAGTGAAGGTAGTAGATCTGAATGAGGTGGAGCCTGGCTGATATAGTGAGTATCCTAGGGGCCATCAGTGCATCCCTCCAGTCTTCTTCCTCTAGAGGTCCAAGCCAACGATCCTAGCGGGCTCTAAGAGGTTCTAGTGTGGACGGGGTATTGTTTATCAGGGATCGATAAATTTGGGATATTCCCCCCTTTCTTAAGTTTCCCATGAGGAGCTTTGCCTCCAGTGGGCTAAATTCGGGAATTGCCGTGTGGCCCGGGATGTGGAGGGCTAGGGCGTGGCGCAGTCAAGGTATTGGAAAAATTGGGTGGAGCGTAGGAGTATGTCTGCTGTAGGTCCCGAAAGGAGGACAAGTGCTCCCCTTTACATATGCCTCCTAAGCCGGTTATGCCAATCAGATCCCATTTCTGGAAACCTGTTAGTGTTGCAACCTCTCGTAGCCAAGTGCCATGCCACAGCGGTGTTTGCAGTGAGAGTTTAGTGTCCCAGCGGATGTGTCGCATCGCGGAGCGCCATGCCAGAAGAACTGTGCAGGTAACTATTGGTAAATTGTGAGGAATCGGGGCCTCATAGAGCATGGCCTGGATATGAGAGAATCCAAGGCTCTCCAATTCCAGCCGATAAGTTGGATCCGACCATCCGCCATTAAACCAATCATGGATCACTAAAAGGCGGGTGGCTAAATAGTACGAAAAGGGGTTCATCATTCCCATACTTCCTTTGTATGTGGCTCGTTGACAAGTGGTGAGGGCCAGACGCGATCTGGAGCCACCCCAGAGGAAGGTCGTGATCGTCCCGTCTAATTCGCGCAACCAGCTGCAAGGGAGGTGGAGTGGAAGATTTTGAACGGTGTACAAGAGACGGGGAGGACCATCATCTTGAAGAGAGTGACTCTGCCTAGGGGGTTAAGTGGAAGAGTTTGCCAACGGCGAAGGTTGTCTTTCGTACGCTTTAGGAGCGGGGTGAGATTAAGGGACCAGGTCAGCTCGGGGAGGAGCGCCACCCAGATCCCGAGATATTTGAATGAGAGCCTTCGCAAGGGGAGGGTTGCTTGCCAATCCACACATTCTCTAGAGGCATGGAGGGGTACCACAATGGACTTGGCCTGGTTGAGACGTAAGCCAGACGCCCTCTCAAAAGAATGGAGGATCTGCAGAGATCTTGTTCCAGAACGGGTCGGGTCAGCAAAGTAAAGTAGGACATGGTCCGCGTATAAGGCGATCCAGTCCGCATGGGAGCTCTGCCAGCGCCACCCTTGTATCTGGCCATCCATCCGGATGCGACAAGCCAAAGGTTCGATTGCCAGGGCAAAAAGTAGAGAAGAGAGCGGACATCCCTGTCAGGTTCCCCTCTCGATCGGGAAGGCGTCCGATAAAGCTCCATTTATAAGGATCCTGGCTGACGGAGTAGAGTAGAGGACCTTTACCATTCTTTGATAGGAGGGCCCAAAGCCTGCCTGTTCCAGTATGTCCCCAAAGTAACGCCAATTGACCATATCAAAGGCCTTTTCAAAATCGAGCAGCACTAGGGCCAGGTATGGTGAGAGGCGATTATGGTGGGCGATGGCTACTTGTGAGCGCCTAAGACAGTGCCGTGTGCTGCGGCGTGGCAAGCCACATTGGTCTGGGTGTATGAGGGTGTGGAGCACCTGCTTCATGCGGGTAGCGAGGACGGTTGCAAAGATTTGTTAATGAGTGAGATTTGACGATATTGAGCACATGAGGGCAAGGGAGGCTCGTCTGCCGCGCCGCCCGGCCTCAATTTGACTCTTTGGATGGGCGCTGCTGGGCAGCGTTCCGGCGCCCGTTAGGGCCGTTACACCCACACGCAGGCTGGGCGGAGGGGGCGGCGCACCCCCGTGCATCCCCGCTGCCACTCGGCTCCTTGCGCCGCGGCTCCCGGCCCCATCTACGGCCTCGATGTGATCTCCCTGCCCGGCATTACATCCAGCCTGCCCTCCTCAGGAACCTGCCTCTGCGCGGCGGCCCGGCTGATCTGGACGAAGAGGTCAGGCCCCTCCCCGCGATGCTCATCGCCCTGTGCCACACCAGACCCGGCTCCAGTCTTCCTGCAGTGGCTGCGTTCCCATCCACCGTACAGCAGCGGGGGGCCCTCAATACTGCGGCTCTACCCGCCTACGTTCTATATATTTACCTGACGCCCCACTTGCCGGCCTGAACCACAACTCTCCAGGAATCAGCACCCTGCGGAAGGTGGTGGGTGCAACTCACTGCGGTGGGCCGTCGCGGCGTGGTTGGGGGGGCGCGTGCCACATCGCGGGGCCCCCGCTTAGGAGCACAAACGCCTACTTTGTCACATCGCCATTGGCTAAGTGACCCCCGGCTTCTTGTGGCAGGCCGCGCTCCCTCCGTGCATCCCCGCTGCCCTGCCTCTGGCGGCCGCGCCCTCCCTCCAACACCGCTTTTCCACAGCTACTGCGGAGGCTGTCTTCCATTGTGTGGCCTGGGCCGCTGCCTGCAATTCACTCCTTTGGGGCTGTGTTTGCCCGTGGGGGGGGACGCCCCCCCGCTGTGACTGTCACCCGACTCTCCTGGGGATCTCTGTTGGCGCCTTGTGGTGCGGAGGACTTTTGAATTTACCACTACTTCCTTGCTCCGGTCACACCCCCAGGCATTGCCATCGGCCTCTCCGCTATCTCCTCATTGGTCAGCTCTCTCCTACTATTGGGTTCTGCTGCGCCGCCTTCCAGTTGTGCTCCCCGTCTACACTTCCCACTGACGGTGCTTAATATGGGTAAGACTGACCCCAAGCAACCCCGGTTTACCTTCGACCAGCGCCGCCAGACGCACCAGGACGGTGCGGAGATGGCCGTCTCCCGGGAGGACGACCTAAAGTCCATTATGCTGGAGGTCAAATCCGCCGTTTCTGGCATCGCTGCTCAACTGGAACAGTTGACTTCGCGCCTGGATGTTGTCAAGTCGCGAGTGGACTCACACGACAATCGCCTGCTCCATGTCGAATCGAGGGTTTCGGAGGTAGAGGACGCCGCCGCACAGGATCGCCAGAAACTCCTTCAAATAGACAAAATCCTGGACTTAATATGCACCAAAAATGAGGATTTGGAAGCGCGCTCCCGTAGGAGTAACCTACGCATCACGGGGGTGCCTGAGTCCACCAACATCACGCGTATAGAAGATTTTGTGGAGAATCTAATACGTGAACTTTTCGGCGAGGTGCTGTCTCCGGTTTTTATTGTAGAGAGAGCCCACCGATCTCTCGGCCCTCGCCCAGGCCCCGGATTGCCGGCTCGCCCAATAATCGCTAAAATCCTCAATTTCCGGGACCGGGATGCAATACTCCGTGCGGCCAGGGACAAAGGCGAGATCCGCCATCAGGGAAACTCCTTGTCCTTCTACCCGGACTACACCCTAGCGGTACAAGCTGCCCGCCATGAATTCCTGCCAGCGAAGCGCATTCTTCAAAAACACGAGATCCCCTACTCGTTGGCATACCCAGCCAAGCTACGAGTCCGGCAGGGTTCCAAGACTCTCATCTTTCCAGATCCAAAGGCCGCCCTCGTCTTCGCCAAGAAGCTTGACCGCTCTCACCGCTCTACCCCTGTGAACTCTCAAGAATCTGCCCCTGGCGACCTGAGTGATAATGACTGACTCGATCTTCTGCAGTGGTACTGCTGATATGTCTTCACTCCTATAGTTTCCTGCTCTCCACCCTTCCTTTGATTAAACTCACTTCGATTGGCTCAAGGTTGCTCTGTCCCCCCATTATAACGCTCCGGAGCTTACCACCACTGTATGTTTGTAAGACTTTAGCTCTCCTGTTGTCTGCCACTATGGTTCGCTTGGGCACCCTGCTTTGTTGGCAGGGGTGTACGCCGAGCTTCGCCATGCCCTCGCGGGATAATTCCCACTTCGGAAACTGATTTTTCCCTTCCAAGTTGGGGTTCCCTGGGGTGGTTGCGGGTGGTTTCTCAACCTGTTTGGGGGGTTGGTGTGGGTGGTTCTTTGGGATTTGCTGCCTCTCTCCGAGGCGTGTTTGTTTTTGTCAATATGCATTGCTTTGCCCTTCAGTGTGCCTTGCGACACCATTCTGCACTTGCCCTGTTATGTCATGCCACACTGCTTTGGGCACCACTCCAAGATTTTGTTCCTGGGCACGACACTCAACAGCATCCTACCCCCGGGGTTTGATGCTTGTGGTTTCCCCTCGCAGCCCAGCTATCTGTCGCGGCAAATTCTAGGTCGTCCTTTCCTATTCCCTTTGATGTTGCACTGATTTTTGCCTTCACCGTTGGATTGCGCATTCACATGCACCTGCACGAGGGCCCTTACCAGCTTCACCACACTCCACATGATTATCCCTCACAATATGGCGGTATGACAGACACTATTCTATGGACATGGAACATTCGTGATCTCAATGACCACCGCAAGGCTCGACTAGTTGGGTGGGAGGTCCTTGGGGATTTGCTGCCTCCTTCTGAGGTGTGTTGGTTTTGGTTATTTTGTATTGCTTTGTCCTTCAGCTTGCCTTGTGATGTCATTCTCTACTGGCTCTGCTATGCCATGCTGCGTTGCTTTGCGCACTACCCCAAGACTCTGCTCCTGGGCTCGACACTCATCAGCATCCTCCTTCAGGGGTTTACAGTTTGCAGTTCCCCCTCGCTGCCCAGCTACCTGTCGTGGCAGGCTCTCGGCTGTCCTTGTTTATCTCCTTCGCTGCTGCATCACTCGTCGCTTTCTCAGTTAGTTAGCACCACCATATGTACCCGCACGAAGATCCAGGCCATACTCACCACATTCCGTATGATTATTCTCCTCGGCATGACTGAATGACTGACATTACTTGTTGGACATGGAACATTCGGGGTCTCAACGACCACCGCAAGGCTCGACTTGTCCATGCGCATCTGGTCCGGCACAAGGTAGACGTCTGTCTGCTACAGGAGACCCACCTGCTTCCTGCATCTGCCGCCAGACTGCACTCCCGGCACTGGGGAGAATCACACTCCTCTTTCTATTCCAACTGTTCTCGGGGGGTCTCTATTCTCTTACGTAGGGGGCTCCATTGGCAAACCTCCTGCGCTATTACCGACCCCACAGGGCGCTTTGTTATTCTGCATGGCTCCCTTCAGGCCCAACCCTTCACAATAGCTGCAATCTACGGCCCTAATAATGATGACCCAGATTTTTTTGCGCAGGTATGGCACCACATTTCATCCCTTGGCCCCGCTGCGCTCCTCTGGGGTGGGAACTTTAATGTTACGCTATCCACCGTCCTGGATCGCTCTGGCCCTCATGCCTCCTACCCTCGTGCCGCGGCATTCCTAAACTCTACCCTCGCCGAGAACTCCCTGCACGACGCTTGGCGCCACACGCATCCCGAGGCCCGCGAGGGCACTTGCGTCACCGGCACACGCGGTTGTTGGTCCCGGCTGGATCTCCTCTCCTGATGTCCTTTCCTGGCTCACTTCCGTTGATCACATGGCACAAACTCTTTCAGATCACGCGCCAGTTCAGCTCGGTCTCCGACTACCTCTGTCTCCCCGACGCGCTTTCTCCTGGCGGCTACCATCTAACGCTCTGCGTGATTCCGTTTTTTGTGACGAGATCCAGACCGCGATCACTAACTACTTTGAGCTCAATGAGGGCTCTGTGGACTCTCCTTCCACTCTTTGGGAGGGTTTCAAAGTCGTCATTCGCGGCGCATGTATCTCTAAACAGTCCGGGGTCCTACGCTCCATCCGCAATACTCTTCATAAGCTCGAATCCGAAATTAAATGCTTAGACTCCTCTCAAGCTCTTGCCCCTAACCCCGTTACACTCGCCCGCCTTCGCGAGAAACATACTGAATTCGCTGAGGAGGCTAACAGAGAGCTCTCGTTCCTTGGCAGGGAGGCCCGGGCACGCCGTTTCAGCGAGGGCGACCGACCAGGTAAAACCTTGGCCAATCTTCTCCGTCCGGCCCGTGCTGTATCCTACATCATAGCGCTCTAGGACGGTGGCCCAGTTCGTACCACCTCTCCCGAGGAGATCAAGGCGCGTTTCACGGATTTTTATACGCAATTGTACACAGCAGGTTCCGCCCCCCCCGCATGAGGCCCTCGACCAGTATTTCGATACCCTCGAGCTGTTATGGCTCGAAAACTATCACCGGGAATATCTGGACGAGCCCTTCTCTAAAGAGGAAATACTCGCCGCCATCAACAGTATGCCTGGTGACAAGGCCCCCGGCCTGGACAGCTTGCCCGTCTCTTTTTATAAGACTTTCGCTCCACTACTGGTGCCGCATCTGGCCGCCATGTATAATGAGTCCTTCGAGAGTGGCCAATTTCCACCTTCGCTCCATGAGGCCATGCTGACCCTTCTTCTCAAGCCGGACAAACCCCCTGAACTGCGCGACTCCTATCGCCCCCTGTCCCTCATTAATATTGATAACAAAATCTTCGCTAAACTGCTAGCGTCGCGTCTTCTCCCTCTCATGCCGCTCATCGCTCGCCCAGATCAGTCCGGCTTCATACCGGGCCGGGCAACCTCCCACAATCTTCGGACCATCTTCTCCGTCCTTCACCAAATCAACCCAGCACTTCCTGCGGTGGTCGTCCTGCTTGACGCCACCAGGCCTTCGATACCCTGGAATGGCCCTTCCTATTCTCTATCCTCCCACGTCTCGGCTTTAGTTCAGTTTTTATTCGTAAAGTCTCATTATTGTACACTCTCCCCACCGCTCGTCTACGGATTAATGGCCTGGTATCTGATCCCATCCCCATCGGACGTGGCACCCGCCAGTGGTGCCCGCTCTCACCTTTGCTATTCGCTATTGCGATGGAACCACTGGCGGCTAGACTCCGACAACACCACACACAGAGGGGAATCGGGTTTGCGGCACGCGCCCTCTTGGTTTCTATGTATGCGGACGACATCACTTTATATGTTCGTCATCATCAGGAACATCTAAGTCCGTTAGTACGTGAGATCATACGATTTTGTGGCTATTCAGGCATACAGGTCAACTGGAACAAGTCGATCCTCTTCCCTCTCACGGACGCCACCACTCCTTTCACCTCGGAATATCCTTTCGTTTGGGCGTCCGGTCCCACTCGCTATTTAGGTGTCTGGCTGAGCAGGGACGTGGACGAACTCTGGAGGGCTAATTTTGGTCGTGTGGTGGACTGGCTTGAGTCGAAGATCCCCCTTTGGAGCCGGCTGCCCCTGTCGTTAGCTGGTCGAATAGCCATTGCCAAGATGGTCGTCCTTCCAAAATTCTTATATTTATTCCTGTACATACCTGTTCCCCTCACCGCCCATTTTTTTCGCAGGGTTCGCTCGTTGATCATCTCTCTTATCTGGGCCGGCAGGCAACCTAGGATCGCGTACGACGTTCTCACTCTTCCGATGTCATGTGGCGACCTTGGCGCCCCTAACTTCAAGCTCTATGCAATGTGTGCTCAGGCCAGCTTCTTTCACTTTTGGCTTCACCCCACTCCCTTCCAGCCGCACGTTGCAGTCGAGGCGGATCTTGCTGCCCCGTGGCCGCTCACCACTGCCCTGTTTGCCCCGGCCAAACTCCCACGTACTGAAATAGACATGGTAGAGACCGTGCGTTGGGCCTGGGAGGGTCTTCGTCATTTCTCCGGTGCCCCCTTGCTTTCGGCAAACTCAATGCCGATAGTTCGTCACCCGGCTTTTCCTCCTCTCCAACCATCCGGCATGGCTAAACACGCCACCCGCCTGGGGCTGAATACGGTCGCGGATCTCTATCCGGGGAATACGTTTTATTCCCTGGCTGAGGACTCCGGCCCCATGGACACTCTGCTTTTTTATCAGCTGTGGGCCATCTGTAAGGAGTTACACCCTGCGTTCTTTCTGCCTCCCACCTCGATGACCGCTCTTGAGTTTCTGTATTCGTCTTCCTCCCCTCGGAAGTTGGTAACCAAACTCTACGCCTTCACGCTAGCGGCCACCTCCACCTCCATCTCCACTGATCGCGCTTGTGTGGCGTGGGGCGAGGACCTTGGCATAGATATCTCTCAAGCTGATTGGCTATACTGTTGTAAGCAGACTAAGCGATTGTCTCCTAACTATCGCCTGCGCCTTATCCATTTTAAATACTTTCATAGGTTCTATCACACCCCCGTTCAGTTGCACAAGCTGGGACTTATTCCCAGTGACAGATGCCTACGCTGTTCAGCTCCCGCGGCGGATTTCGCTCACCTTGCCTGGTTGTGCCCCAAGGTTGCCGATTACTGGCGCGAGGTTTGTTCTGCTATATCATAGATCACCTCCTCGCCGATTCAGCCTGACCCCCCGCTCTGCCTCCTCGGCTTTGTTAAATTCTGCCCGGACGCTTCCCGCCGTCTAATTGCCATGCTGCTTGTCCTCGCACGGCGCAGGGTTTCCATGTGTTGGGGTCGCAAACCTGCACCTAAATTTGCTCAATGGCTCGAGGATGCATCGCGCTGCCAGACCCTACTGTCTGAATTCTGGGATCTTATGCCAGCTAGATCTCGCCCACTCGACATATGGGGGCCCCTTGTCTCATACCTCCTTGCTCGTTCCCCCCAGCGCCTGGCTTCCTCTCCCGAGCTCCCCGCCGGCACTCCGCCTGCGGCGGCCGCCGGTGTAGGACAGTAATTGGCCTCCCCCCTGCCCCTTTTTCTTCTCAGCAGGGCCCGCCTCTCCCCCCGAGACTTGTGCATCTCATACCAATGACTGTTTATTGTCCAAACGTGTCTGTGTAACATTTGCTATGCTGTCGTGTTGTGATGTTCTGAGCTATTGGTCCTCTTTGCGATTTTTAACTGTGCTCATGTGCATGGTGCTTTGATTCAGTGCAAGAATGTAATTTGTCTATGCAACTTTGTCAATAAAGGTTTTTGAATTTTTTTAAAAAAAAGCTTCCAGTGGGTAGTATGCAGGGTTTTGCGGCCACGTATGTGTAAGCTGCAGAGTCCTGCTAGTTTCCTCCACTGGGCGCGGATGGGGCCACGGGCCTCTCACTCCCACCGAGCCCTCAGTTGCGGTCAGGTCTTCTTCTGGCTGGATTCTGATGTTCCTTCTCCCACCACTGCTGTACATCAGACTGCAAACAGAGTATTGGGCCCCAAAGACGGGTCTCTATTCATTCATGAGAGTCCGCAATGGGGCCACCTGGCTGATCAGGTCCAAAGGAAGGGGTGAGTCTCTTAGTCAGGCGAGTATGCAGGTTTGCCACATGAGGATCAGTTTACCTCTGCTTTGTATTGTGGAGTGGATAAATTAGGCTCGGTGGAGTGGCAGGCCCTCTGACATATTCCGCTGGCTGCCAGCCCCCCGCCTTCACTAGTGTAGGGCCCCAGAGGAATGAGGCAGCCACTAGAGAGTCTTGCAGGGTCCCCTCCGCGCTGCTCAGAGTCTCATTGTATTGATGCACACGTGGGGAGGGCCTCGTGTGTCACACAGCCTCTGCAGCTGCCGTTGACTTCAACAGGCAGGTAAGCGGAGCCCCGCCGGTCCGGGGCAGAGGAGAAATAGTGTCTTTAGGGCTGGTTCTGGGGTTGAAGCCTCTTCTCCCAGCAGGCCGCTGCCAACTGCCAGGGGGAGCGCTCGTCCCAGGTCACGAGCCCTCAAACCAGGTGCAGCTCACAATCGGATTCGGGCCGCCCCAGGGCGTAACGCACCGGCCTCCGTTTCTGCTGCAAGGCCCTTTCCGACCCTCACAGCACACGCAGCAGGAGTCGCGCCCGCTCCGGATGGATCTGCACTTCTCCCCCAGGGCCCCAAGGCAGCAGGCTACCTCGGGGGGGGGTACAAGCTGCAGGCCCAGGATTACTCCTCTGGCTCGCTGTTGCCACCAGGCCCCCGCAGGACGTCCCGCCGATCGCGGGCCGAGCACCTCATCAGCTTGCCATGGGAAGCCGTGCAGCGCCCCCTCCGCTGCGACAAGTGCCCCCACTTACCTTGCGTTCTTGTGGCGGATGTCCTGCCTGCTCCGGGTCGGTGGGTCGTCACCCGAGCCTTAGGGTGCCACAATGTCACCCGGGCTTCAGCGGCATGGACCGGATCGAAACTCCGGTCTTTCAGGGCAATTCGGGCAGCACGAGGCCAAGGATCGCCATAGTTGTTCCCCGGCTAGTCCTCCGGGCACGGGTTAGTTAGGCGCCATTTTGTTCTGTCTCGCTGCTGGTCTCCGGCGGCCCCTCACCGTCTACCCGGGCTCTCTTCTGGAGGGTTAATGTCACCACAGATAGGGGCACCTCGGCAGCCACAGCGTTCCTGCTGAATACTGGGCACTGGAGGATTAGGATGGCATCGGATTGTAGAGGGGTCCGGAGCACTCTCGGAGTGCGACCACCATCTTGGCTTGCCAAGCCATGCCCCTCGCATAGAATATTTTAGCGCATAAACAGGCACTTTAGTTACATATAAAGCTTCAGGGTAGCATTTAAGTTACTCCAGGAAAATGGTTAGGTTTCACCAATAATCTCCAAAGTGTAAGGTGAATAGGCTTCTTGTCTCCTTAGCAAAACAAATGTGTTGAGATCTTCCTTCCTTTACTTCTGTCCTGTCGCCAGTGTGGTAATTAAAGAAACACTCTGGTATCCAGGTAAGATGAGTATCAACATAGATTATTTATTCACAGGAAGATCTCATCCAACTGCCCCCTGGCATTGTCTCACAGCTTCTCCTCGTTCACATTCCATGTCAACTCTACATATTCTCAATGACATGCTGACATTCCAATGGGAATGTCAGCTACCACACTCAGCCACATAGCTACAAATGATAATAACGATGTTATTATCATTTTATTTTTACTTTTTCCACTGCTGTGAGAACAGTGGGGCGACGCTCCCCCGCATTAGCGGAGGAGCCGCTCCTGCTTAATGGTAATCTTTTGGAGTAATAGTAGCTCGTTAGAGGCAAAAGTAACTTTTTTAATGCATTGCCCTACATAACTACCCCTGAGACTCAGTTCTGCACACATAATTTCAAAGGGGAATTACAACCTGGACATAATCCAGATTGTTTTTTATTACTTTCCGAATTTTAAGGAGAGTGGCATTAAACACATAACCTGAAAAGTGTGAACAGAGTCAAAATGAGGATTGGTTTTTGGTTGTCTAGATGTTGTATTCTCCATTCCCCGACTGACCTTCCTAAAAAACACACTCTCCCAGAATAGACTAGAGCAATGGAGGCAGTCAGTGGAGGGGGCGTGTAAGGGACTGGACAGGAGGTCCTGAGACAGAAGAGCAGCTGTCTGGCAGCAATGAATGTCTCCATGGAAGCGGTTTCTGTATTTGTCCTGCACCTGTGACTGCTCAGAAGGGAACTTGAGAGTGGCTGACTGTTGGTGAGGCGATCTCAATGAGTGGGAGGAGGTGGGCAGGTTATGGGGAAACTGGGTTCAAACATGCTGACAATGCAGGAATATCTCAATTGCACCTACCATAGGATCTGCGTTGCCTGTAACTTTTGGAATTTTGACAAAAGACCATCACATTTTAGACAGACTGTCTTGACTTTTCAGATGCGTGTAAACCTGTTGATATGGCTAAGTACGGAGGGGCAGATTTACAAGCCCCTTGCGCCACTTTTGCGTCACTTTTAACATGGGAAAAGTGACGTAAAAGTGGCGCAAGGGGCTTGTAAATCTGCCCCGGAATTGTTTAAAATTATGGGCCATATTCTCAAGAACAGCGATAACATTATCGCCGCTTTAGCGCGATAAGGGGCTTTATCGCCGTTCTTGAGAATATGGCCCTATGGGGCATATTAACAACAGATTGCGATAATTATCGCAATGCGCGCTTAGCGCGTTTTCTCTTATCGCCATCTATCGCTGGTTTACATCGCCGTGTTAGCGGCGTATTAGCAACGCTTTGCTGACAGGCGATGCCAAAACCAGCGATGGACGGCGATAAGCTGCATTAACGTTGGAATTCCAGCGATAATCATGCGGCGATGATGAACAGCTTGATGATAGTCATGTGTGGACTTAACCATCCAATCCACCTCCCATTCACAGGATGGTTAAGTCAGGTTTGGAATAGGTGTTAGATTCCAGCGATAACCGCGCCTATCGCAGCTTTTTTGATCGCTTCGTGGGTCCGGGGCCGTGTTGCTAATACGGCGAAGTTGTGATAGCGACTTTCTGAATGCAGTTCATGTAGGGAACGCCTACTATGCATATAATTAGCGATATTTATCGCTGCGTTTCAAGATAGGCTGCTATCGCAGGTTAACATGCGCTAATGCATGTTAGCCTGACCTTGTTGATAGTCCGTTATAAAATTAGCCGCTTTAGCACCGGATAGGGGCGCTAAAGTCGCGATAACATGCTTGATAATATGCCCCTATGTGTTTTAGGGTAGGATATGAGCACTTTTTTAACACATGGATATTACGAAAAGTGAAAATTAAAACCTATGTGTGAGTTATTAAAATTTAACATGCACGTGGAATTCACTGTCACCTTGGTTGTGTTTCAAACGTCTTCAATAAGATGCAGACATTTTCCAGAAAAAGTTTTAACAAGATATACATTTATCTGTAATTTAGACGTGTTCAGAACAACCGAAGTTATTCAAGCAATTTCCATGGAACAAACGTATATTCTATGTTCAGAACTGCATGTGCTCTTACAAGACTCGGCAAAAAAGATTAATTTGAATATATCACTGAATCCGAAGCATTGCATCTGCTCCTCATAGGTGGCAATTTGACTTGCAGTCATCATCAAATAATCTTTATTCGATTACTTCCCAGATGATCATAAAATACATTATGCTTTAAAACACACACAATTAATATAAAAACAATCAAATATTTTAAAATACATCAATAAAAATAGAATACACACCAGGCACAGAGCCATAAAGTGGCAATTTGACTTGCAGTCTAAAAACAGTCCGTAAAACAAATGACTTCCCAGAATAAATACACTCCCTATTACAAAACAAGCAACACGCCTCAATTTATTAACTTGTATAAACTCCTTATTGTGCTTGGATAAACTCCTTATTGTGTGTATATCAGATCAAGATTAATTTCCAGAAAGCAAATTCACTACTCATTCCCTGTTGAGATGAGAGTGTTCTCTACCTGGTGCACAGCCGTCTCCCCATTCTAAGTGCACAAGTGGGGGTATCTAGTATTCGTTTCTTTGTTTTTGGCCAAGCCTCACCCTAATCCAGCGTATGCACAAAGGTTTAGGCCTGTCCCTTGATGTTAGTGCAATCCTAGACCTGTCCTGGACCAAAACATGCGCACCAAGACCGATCCTCTTAGTGGCAGTAGACTACAGTACCTGTCACAGGTTCTAGCCAGAGTAGTAGTGGCAGCATACAGTGAGCTAGTGGTCCCATAGTCGATACCAGACCTTTTTGTCTGTCTCATAGGAGTGGTGGCCTACTGCCACACTCCTGTAAAATTCCGCTGCTACAAACTAACACTGATCATTGTTCTAACATCCTTGGGCATCTGCATGTATGTATGTGAGTAGCCATGCTAACTTGAAACCGGTGGCATAGGAAGCACAGAACCCACGTCTGGGCATACCCTTCCCACTTAGGGTGAAAATGCATCACAAAAAGATGATGGACGGAATGTTGAACATTGTCAAACATTCACCCCCAGTCACAGATCTGGGTTTAATCCATCGTTATTTTGCTCACCACGCCATTCCTGTTTGGACCCAGCCAAATGCAAATCAGGCTTGACCCTGTTCCCCATGAGAACAGTCCAGCCCGAACTGCCAGGCCAGGTCCTCCCTGGACCGGAAGACAAGCATCCTGGGACCTGTTTCAGGGCATCACCCCCCATCAGCCAGGCTAGCTTCAAACCAGTGGTGTAGCAAGCACGGTACCCGAATATGTCTCATTACATCGCATACCAATACCACGCGTGCCATTACAACGCGGGTATTACTACGCGATGTCAATGACAACGACATGCCATTACATCGCATAATTTTACCACGACTATGCCTTTACCACGCATGCCATTACAACGCAAAGGCATGGGTGGTAAAGGTATACTCATGGTAAAAGTTTGCAAGGTAAGTGACTCTACCCTACCCTAAACGCTAATGTAGTACCCCTGCCCGACCCTCCCCCGACCCCGTCATCTCCCGACAATAACACTACACTACCCTGCACGACCCCCCGACACTACCCTAAACCCTTAAACACTACCCCCTGCACGACCCTCCCCCGACCCCCAGTCCGGTCCCTACACTCAAACACTACCCTGCACGACCCCCCTACACTACCCTAAACCCTAAAACACTACACTACACTACCCAAACACCACAACACTACCCTAAGCCCTAAAACACTACCCCCTGCACGACCCTCCCCCTACCCCCAGTCCGGTCCCTACACTCAAACACTACCCTGCACGACCCCCCGACACTACCCTAAAACACTACCCTACACTACACAAACACCACAACACTACCCCCTGCCGGTCCCTACACTCAAACACTACCCTGCACGACCCCCCAACACTACCCTAAACCCTAACACACTACCCTACACTACACAAACACCACAACACTACCCTAAACCCTAAAACACTACCCCCTGCACGACCCTCCCTCTACCCCCAGTCCGCTCCCTACACTGAAACACTACCCTGCACGACCCCCCGACACTACCCTAAAGTAAACACTACCCTACACTCCACAAACACCACAACACTACCCTAAGCCCTAAAACACTACCCCCTGCACGACCCTCCCCCCAGTCCGGTCCCTACATCCAAACCCTACCCTGCACGACCCCACCTACACTACCCTAAACCCTAAAACCCTAAAACACTACACTACCCAAAACCCTAAAACACTACCCAAAACCCTAAAACACTAACTCCAGCAGAACCCTCCTGTAGGAAGGTGGAATCTGACTGCATGGTTGCCCCCACTTTTTTCCTGGTGTTTTGCTGGTTTTCGACTTAGTTTGGCTGGGATCCTGCTATTCAGGACCCCGGCCTATCTGCTTTCCCCTTAAATTGACTGTATGTACCTTAGGTACACTCCAGATTGGATTCTGGGGTACCCTTGTGAGTCCCTAGTATATGGTATACTATGTACCCAGGGCATAGGTACCCCAGAGGCCTACCAGGGGCTGCAGCATGTATTATGCCACTCCTGGGAAGCCTTTTAAAATGACACAACAGGTCTGCTTCAGCAGCCTGTGTAAGGTGGTGTATCCACCTCTTACTGAGATATAGGTTCCCTATATCTCTCCATATCACTGCACATGTAAACCTATCAGTCACCCCTATGGCAGGCCTTAACAATCCTGAAGGCAGGGTGCTGGGTTTCATGTGAGAGGGTGCCCATGCATGAGCAGAGCCCCTCTGCAGCTTTCGGAATCTTCATTCCGGGGTTGTTTGTGATGCAGCCAGACCATATACTCTTAAGTGCATTATAACCAAACGGTAAATGCTAACTTTGGAGTGGCTGCATGGAAAACTGTTGTGTTTGGTGTCAAACACCTTGGAATCATACCCCCACACCAGTAACTGGTGTGGGAGTATGATCCCACCCTTCTAGAGCAGAGTTCTTCAATCTGTGGGGCGCGCCCCCCCAGGGAGGCGCGACACCATCTCAGGGGGGGCGCGCACTCCACACTAAGATCTTACCTTTGTTGGTATTTTACTGTCCCGCGTCGCGTCAAGTCACAGTAACAGAGGGTTGGAGGGGGGAGGGAGGGGAAATAGATAAGGCAGGACGTGCGCTTTTGTCATGTAAAGAGCTAACAGTTAACCTTCCCAGGAGGGGGTTAATTGGTAGAGCTGGAATGCTTCAGCTGCAGTGTGAGGCAGGGTCTCCTCTGCTAAAACCGAAAGCAAACGAACAGACAGTCCTGTTCCTTTGCGTTCGATTTCATAGCAGAGGAGACTCCTTGCCTCCCACTGCAGCTGAAATGACTGCCTCGTCGTTGCAACCTCACACTGTACTTAATGAGTGTTGTCATTTTTAGGAGAACAAGGATTCAAAGGTGAAAATATATTTAGTGCCTAGAAGCCACGGTCCAAAGTTGAGTAAAGCAGCTGGTAACAAGGAGCGCGATTTGCAAATTACTGTTTAATCAGATCTGGTCAGAGGTTGTTCTTCAGCCCCCTCCACCAGATTAAAATAAACTATCACCTCCCATCCACGTGTGCTGAGAGGCTGAGGGGGGCACAGGTGTCCGGTTGCACTGCTGGGGGTCTAAAGCGCCGTGCGGCACACACTCTCTAAAAGGCGGCCTCGGTGCACTCTGTCTAACTCACCCACCTCTCCTGACCAGGCTGTGACTGCTAGAGATCAGGCTTTCAGCAGACAGTCAGACAGTGAACCACAAACACGAGGCTTAGGCAGAGTGCAGTACTGTGCTGTAAAACAGTGGCGAGCCGAGTGCCTCCCCGACCCCCCCCCAAAAAAATACAACAGAAAAATTTGATTCTTTCAAACAGCGTGCTGCATTGGATTTACGTTGTGGCATAAAACTAATGCAGCGCGCTAGGTGAAATTAACTCAGCATGTTCATAAAAGTGATCACCTATTTTAGAAATTGTTCATTTCTTTGTGGCGCTTTCTAATACTCGGACTAATTTAACGTAATTAAAAGTTTAAACGCACTTACCCCGAACACAAGTTTATCGTTTCCTGCAGCTCCACTCCAGTCATGCGTGCTATGACCTGCTGCCCGATCCCATTTAAGTATCAATAAACCAGCCGTCACCCTGACCCACAGCCACGGGTGCAGCTACTCGGTGCCAGTGATCAGGGGTGGAAAGAGACAGCGGCCTGCACATGATTCCACCCACTTACTCCACTCCTAAGCAACCCGCTACCTTGGGGCAGAAAGATATGGGGAGCGGCGGAATGGTTCGGGGTTATACCCCTCTGTCCTAAAGCTCTCCCAGCGAAGCTCACCACAACAATTTAAAATAAAATAACAGCACTCACCGTCCGCGCCGCCTCAGCTCCTGGCTCCCGCTGTCCCGCGTTTCCTGCAGCTATCCTCAGGAAAGCCAGTAAGCCACCCACAGGCAGCCTCCCTTCCCTCCGCCAATCGCAATGGCAGCGTTGTGATTGGTAAGGCGCAGCGGAGAGCGCCCTAGCCTGGCCATTTTCTCTATGTAGGTTGCATGCAGCAGCCTACATAGAGAAAAGGGAGAGTGCGTATGACTGCTTTGGTCGGCCCCAGGGCATCCAAAGCAGTCAGGACCCACAACAGTGGGCATGCCACTCCCCCCTGCCCTCAAGGAGGACCGCCCACCCTCCCTCCCACAACCAGGCACTCCAGGCACTTCTGCTTTCTCGCAGTGCGAGAAGCAGAAACATAAAATGGTAGTTTTACCATTTTATGTTTCTGCTTCTCGCACTGCGAGAGCAGTGGGCGACGCCCCACGCCCCAATGGAGGAGCCGCCACTGCTTTCACGCTCACCCTGCACTCACAGCGATCACAATGCCCTCACACTAGTCCTGATGCACTGACACCATTCACCCGCTCATCCTGAATTCACAGTGATCACTCTACACTCACAATGCACTTGTGCTGTTCACCCTGTACCTCACCCTGCAGTCACACGAGCACACTACTCAACCTGCACTCATGTGACACTTCACTCACCTGTCCCCCTCACTGCTCAATCTGCAATCTCACTCAAATAAGCCCATCATTAACCATACATTCATTCGTCCCACTCTGCACTTACATCCGCACCGAAATTCATATGGTCACCTCACTCACCCTGCAGTCACTCCTCTTACCCTACTCTCACACTGTTGCATGGCTCACCATGCCATCACATGGGCACTCCTGCCACCCACACAGTGCAGAGGTTTAATGTGCCTGCTACAAAGAACATGTACCAAGCAGATCACTGAACTGAGTGTGAGTAAACAATGAGTAGTGCTATAAAAAAATTAAATGTTTGCCAGAAAGGTGCTATAGAGAGATGGGGTGCATTGTTGGTGAGTGGTAGTGAGGAAATTCATGGAGAAGGAGGAAATGGGGGAGGGGGCACCAAAACAGACCGTTGCACTGTGTGCGACCAGTGCTAGGGCCAGCCCTGGATGGGAGTGTTAGCCCCCACCCGAAGTTCTGGTCTAGTTGCGCCCCTGTACACAAGTATGGGCATGTCGTGGACCATCACGGTTTTCGTCTTAAATTACAAAAAGACATATTTACATGCACTGCAATCCAGCCTTTCAGGGGGCCCCTTGATAGAGGCAGCTCTGTTTTTGCCCTATTGGCCTGGAATAATTCCTAAACAGATTCTTGTAAATACTGTTTTGCTTCATTTCTTTTTAATGTGATTGATGTGAGAGAGTCTATTACTATTTGCCGAGAAATGTTTTTGTTTCATGCAACAACCATAAAAAGTTTATTTTAGATCAAAACGGGTCCTCACATATGAGAAATTGGAGGATATCCCAGATATTATTCGCTGTAAAATTAGTGGGCTGCTGCTTTGTTACAACAGTGAAAACACACATCACTATCTCTGAATATTAGATGTATACACTTTTAGAATTTCCACCTTAGTGCCTGTGCACCGTTTGTAGCCTGGCTAACGAGGGTATGGCAGAGCTGAAAGTGAATCATAAACTCAAAGCTGTTCTGAACAGGGGCCCCCAAAATAGTATTGGCCCAGGGCACCCAAAATTCTTAACATGTCCCTGTCACCACAAAGTCTGTCAGACAACATTACTCTGAAGTAAAATAGGCAACATCATTAATTTATTATCAGTTCTATTTTTTTTAAACATAAGCCCGACGTGTCCTAAACCCCCACTGCTTCAGGCAAGCAACTTATCGCACCACTAAGGAATTCTCAATTAGGTGTTCGTTCAGCGCCCTCTCTTTGGACTTTCACCTGTCTCTTCGGAACCATAACTGGTTGGTGGGCAATTATCCCATTATAATGCTGCCTAAAACATTTGTTAATGGTTTCTAGAGAAGAATTGTTTCTCGTGTACCAACTCTGAGCTAGGGAGTGCTCGAAAAATCTGATAACACGGTCTCCCTTAGAGTCACTGTTTTAGCTGAAAATGTCTGCAGAATATTCAGCTTTGAGAGAAACTGCTATCAAAACTCTCTTGCCTTTCAGCTCGTCCTATTTATGTGAGATTGGGTTCTCAGCACTTGCGGTATTAAAGACTAAGTACCGTTCAAGACTGGATGTGGAGCACAACCTGAGGATGGCAGTAGCAAAAATCCATCCACAGATTGACAGTCTATGTGGCTAAAAACAGGCACACCCGTCACATTTATGTTGGTGGTGTTATTATTAATCTATGTCATGTGTAAAATAAAGCATCCTAGTAAAAACAATTTGCACACATTGTATCTTGGAAAATTGTGTTTTGAGCTGTGTAATAAGCCTCTGTCATTTCACCACACCCACTCACAAACCTGCAGTTTACTAAACACTCTTATTGTGTTGAACATTATTTGCTGGATATGGCCCGTGATATGCGCGTAGTGGTCGATTATATACTGTACCAGATTCCAGAAATTTCTGTCAGGTAGTGGGGGGGCCCAACATCTAAAAAAATTCAGCTGGGGGGGCTCAACCTACAAAAGTTTGAAGACCTCTGTTCTAGAGGGAGAGACATGACAGCACCGGTATACCCGGTACCAGCTAACAGAGCCCTGGCATCACAAAATGGATGCTGCAGCCACAGACACTAGTCTGCCCTCCTGCTGCTGGACGAAACACCGGCAGGGGAGGCCTGAACAATAGGTTTCCTGTCACAGGGAGGTGTGACCACCTCCCAGACAGGCTTTAGTGTATTGGGGCTGGGTGGGTGCACTCTCAGAGTGCTTTGAAGTCTGCACTGGGGGCACATTTGGTGTCCCTGTGCATAGTCCAGCTCAAACCGGTTGCAGGGGCACACAGCCCCTGCTCTGGCGTGAAACTGGACAAAGGAAATGGGTGTAGCCACCCCTCTTTCCTGACCCTCCCATAGGTGGGTCCCCAGAGTTTGTCCAACCCCTTCCTTGGGTATAAAGTAGGAAACCCTGACTACAGGACTTTAGATTACACCTGGACTAAACTCTGATACCAGAAACCAAGTACTTCGACGATCTACACAACGCTGGACGACTGAAGAATCTCCCTTGGAGTAAAGGAGTTACTCCCCTGCAAGGCAGGCACCTTTAACGCAACTGACCGGTTGGCATCTCCGAGCTCCGACGGACTCCGAAGAATATTGCCACACAGGAGGTGGGTTTTCCTAGGTCTCTGAGGTCGATCTGTGCCCACAGCAAGTCTGAGGCCCGTATCCCTTGTGGAGACCGTGCAACCCGAACCCCTGGACACCGCGACCATTTGCAGAAGCATCAGCTTTCCGGCAACCCCTGAGGCTGAGCTTTAGGTTCCTTGTAGCCCTGACCCCGAGCAGTAATTGCACTGAAGATAGCCAGCCTACACTCAACGAGTATTCTGTGGGCCGCCATTTTGTGATTCCTCTCGAGGTCCCTTTGCGATCCCTGGTCTGTTGACCTGTGGGTCCCCAAGAAGGCAACTCTAACTTTTATTGGGCTTCCCTGGTTGCTCCAGACGTGCCCTGACTCTCCATCGCTTGGGGAGTCCCCAGGACCTTGCTGGTCCGCACAGAAGCATCTTTTCTCTTCTTGCGTGGGTTGCTGTTGCCAAGGCTTGTTGTGGTCAATCCGATCACTGACACCCCAGCACTCGACATCCTTTGTGGGACAGCTCGAATCCGGCTCCTGGTCATCGTCGACGTCTCCGGGACCCTGTGGCTGCAGAGTCAAGCTTCACCTCTTCGCACCTGAAGCACCCGACATCGGTGGGCATTCGATTGCTCCGCTCCTGGTCACTGGCTAGTGACCCAGACTCTGTCCCCTCTGCTTTCAGGTTCTTCACATCTTTGATCCAGGCTTGGATCACACCGGACACTTTTCTCCTTCACGGCAGTAGCACTTTGCAGAAGATCGCCATTGAAAACGACGACGATTCCCGACACCTTTTGACACCTATGCACCTGGCTTCCCTGGGTGAGGTAACTCAAGTACTCCGGTGCTCCCGTGGGTTTTGGCCCTAGAAACCCTTAAGTCTAAAGGGGTTTGCTCAAAGTCCTCTCCTAATTGTCCTTAAACTTTAAAATTCCAACCGCGACTTTCCGCATTGAATCCTACGGCGCTCGCGGCTGTGTTCTCACACTGCACACGTCCCCCGTGGGTCTCCTGTGTCACTACCTTGGGTGGTTCCTTGGGGTCCCAGCGATTCTACGTGCTCTTGGCACTGTGTCTAGTCAAGTCGTGGTTCTTATACCACTTTCTTAGTATATGGTTTGGCCTCCCCTGGAGCCCACTGTGTATTGTGCTCTTTACTGTCGTTTTAATACTGTGATACTGTGTATCTTGAACTCTAATCTCATAAAGGGATTAGTAGTTAGTGTTTAGAAATAAATACATATATCTTATATATATCTTGTGTGGTTCTCCTTTCATTTAGTTATTCAAGAGGTTATAATCTGGTAAACCAAGCTGCTTTACACTCCTTCAAGACTTAGCCTGAAGGCTGCTCTCCATAGCTACCACTAGGATAGCTTTCAATAAAGGTTGTCTTTAAACCTATCATCAATAAAGGTCGTTTTGACTGGTGCAAGGTGCCCACTATAACTAGTGGACAGCATATACCAGGCCAACTTCTCACACCTCCCCCTACCCCCAGTCCGGTCCCTACACTGAAACACTACCCTGCACGACCCCCCGACACTACCCTAAAGTAAACCCTAAAACACTACCCTACACTACACAAACACCACAACACTACCCTAAGCCCTAAAACACTACCCCCTGCACGACCCTCCCCCTACCCCCAGTCCGGTCCCTACACTCAAACACTACCCTGCACGACCCCCCGACACTACCCTAAAACACTACCCTACACTACACAAACACCACAACACTACCCTAAACCCTAAAACACTACTCCCTGCCGGTCCCTACACTCAAACACTACCCTGCACAACCCCCCGACTTTACCCTAAACCCTAAAGCACTACCCTTCACTACACAAACACCACAACACTACCCTAAACCCTAAAACACTACTCCCTGCACGACCCTCCCCCCAGTCCGGTCCCTACACTGAAACACTACCCTGCACAACCCCCCAACACTACCCTAAAGTAAACACTACACAAACACCACAACACTACCCTAAGCCCTAAAACACTACCCCCTGCACGACCCTCCCCCTACCCCCAGTCCGGTCCCTACACTCAAACACTACCCTGCACGACCCCCCAACACTACCCTAAAACACTACCCTACACTACACGAACACCACAACACTACCCTAAACCACTACCCACTGCCAGTCCCTATACTCAAACACTACCCTGCACGACCCCCAACACTACCCTAAACCCTAAAACACTACCCTACATTACACAAACACCACAACACTACCCTAAACCCTAAAACACTACCCCCTGCACGACCCTCCCCCAGTCCCATCCCTACACTCAAACACTACCCTGCACGACCCCCGGCACTACCCTAAACCCTAAAACACTACACTACACTACACAAACACCACAACACTACCCTAAACCCTAAAACACTACCCCCAGCACGACCCTGCCCCTACCCCCAGTCCGGTCCCTACACTGAAACACTACCCTGCACAACCCCCCCGACACTACCCTAAACCCTAAAAAGTAACCCATGCCCAATCCCCCTTACCTCTCTCTCCTCGTGGTTCCTCTCTCCTGGTTCCAGCGTCGTCTGAGGGGCGGTGCACGGTGCATGTCGTTGTGAGGAAACGGAAGAGCCTCAGTTTCCTCACAACGAGGTGGTGCGCCATTACATCGCATGCGTTGTAAAAGCGCATGCGATGAAATGGCATACGTAGTAATGGCTACGCGTTGTTACATCGCATGCGATGTAACGCATGCGATGTAATGACTTGCGGGGAAACAGCCGCGTTGTAATGGCTGTTTCACACGGTACCCATGTCTGAGCATACCCTTTCCACTTAGGGTGAAAATGCAACACAAAAAGAAGATGGGAGGAATGTTGAACATTGTCAAACATTCATCCGCAGTCACAGATCTCGGTTTAATCCATCATTAGTTTGCTCACGACGCCATTCCAGTTTGGACCCAGCCATATGCAAATCAGCCTTGACTCTGTTACCATGGGAACAGTCCAGCCCAAACTTCCAGGCCAGGTCAGGTCCTTTCTGGACCGGAAAACAAACATCCTGGGACCGGTTTTGGGGCTTCACCCCTCATCAGCCAGACAGGCTTGAAACCGGTGGCATAGCAAGCACGGGACCCATGTCTGGGCATACCCTTCCCACTTAGGGTGAAAATGGAACACAAAATGATTATGGTCGGAATGTTGAACATTGTCACAGATCTGGGTTTAATCCATCGTTATTTTGCTCACCACTAAATTCCAGTTTGAACCCAGCCATATGGAAATCAGACTTGACCCTGTTCCCCATAGGAACAGTCCAGCCCGAACTGCCCACAGTGACTGGGGGTGAGTGTCTGAAAAGTTTCAGCGCTCCGTCCATCATCTCCTTGTGTTTGCTTTGTTCGCCCTAAGCTGGCAGGGTATGACCAGAAGGGGGTCTCTTGCTCACTTTGCCACTGGATTCAAGCTAGCCTGGCTGATGAGGGGTGTTACCCCAAAACCAGTCGCAGGATGCAGGGTAAAAATGTATGAATTACAAATACAAGTACCAGCATGCAACAGTAAATAACTCTATCTAGAAAGGCACACCGGGGGCCTTTAAAGGGAGGAGCATGCAGGGTCGAAGTGTTTGGACAGTTTAATGGTGTGACCGCGTATGCACATGAAGGAGAAGTGGGATACTTTGAAACGCGTAGGCATGAGGATGTTAAGGTCGGGAAGAAATTGCACTCTCAGACTGCAAATTAAGGATTAAAACCCACCTGTTGTGCGTGTGCGTTCTCAATGCAGGAGGAACTTTGGAGACATATATATATATATATATAACTTGAACTCCCGACATCCAAGGTTAGAAACCGGGCACGGACTCCATTTGATTTGTGCTGTATTTATTGTTTTAATGCAACATGTCTACCAACACAACGCGTTTTGGCCACCTCCGGCCGTATTTACGTATAAACATGGTGACGAGGTCATTCTTTTTATGTGTTAACCAAAACAATCATGTGACACAGTGCAAATAGCAAACATGGAAAGCAGACTTCCGATGAAGTGTAGTGTTTGTGGAAAACAGACTGCAATAGTTAATATCACAAAAAAGACGAGTTCAAAATTGTATAAATATGTAAACTCATCAATTGTCTTAAATAGGCCAATAAAATTATGCTATCAAAAAATTAATTGATTGATGGGACAACAATAAAAATAAACATATAAAGATGATTCAATAAACATCAGTACATATGTTGACTTCATACGGATAGCACAAGGATTGAGAACAGCTGTAAAAAGTCATATATCATATTGATAGTTATATGAACTGCCTCATTAAACAAATTACTAAAATCCTCAGTGATCAAAACATATATAAAAATTGATTGTTGTAAAGCTATTAGCAGTTAATAAATATCAATAAAATATTTTATTACTACTGATGTTGCCCTAGTAATTCATTATTCCCAGAAATAACCAATTGATACAGTGGCTAAAAACTCACCGACAAAACATCTATATCAAATGCTTTCAATTATAAAAAGTGCCTAGTGTGCAAAGTGCAGTGCGTGATAAAGTGCAAAAATATATACAAAGCAGCATATCATCAAAAAGATAACCATGTAGGATCACTGGAATCTAATCTGGCCTCTCTATCAGATGTATATTGGAAAAAACTTGCTACATGTATTTACATGATCGAATTTCAAGTTAGGCAGTGCCCGGTCGCTATAGGAAATTCTGTAGCTCTTCTCCAAGGTTTAATCCATTTGGCATTCTGGTATCTAAATTCAGAATATATCGACTCTCTGGTTGTCTCAAAAGTAATTCCCGGTTGCCTCCCCGTCGCAAGTTAGGGATTGAATCAATGACGTAATATTTTAGACAACTAAGATTGTTGTTATGAACTTGTTTGAAGTGTCGAGCGACAGGATAGGTTAAGTCAGAGTTAGAGATGGCTCTTAAATGTTGCAAAATGCGTACATGCACTTGTAATTTTGTGCTGCCAACATATTTTAATTTGCAGGTGCATTCTAAAATTTAGACTGCATATTCGGTTTTGCATGTGTAGAACCCTCTAAATTTTATTGGTTTGTCACTGAAAGTTGTGGTATATTGAGACACATTAACACCATGGCGACATGCTTTGCAGGTACTGCATGTAAAAAATCCTTTTTTGTCAGAGAGCCAATTACTGGTGAGCACTATTTCTGGGCTACTAACTACTGGAGCATCACTCATAGAAGGAGCTTTTCTGAATGTAAAAGTGGGCTTTTTGGGTAGAATTGGCCCAATAGTGGGATCAGTTAAGATTCAGGCCATTGTTTATTGAGGATGGTTTTTAATATATGTTGTTGATTATTGAACGGAACAATTAATCTTGTGTTGTTGTCATCATTGCTGTGATTTTGTCTAAAGTCTTTGCCATATGTCTTTTCATCATTATGGTCTCTGAATAGAATTGATTCCCTGCTTTCTTTATTGGCCCGTTTGATGGCGCGGGATATAGATGCCCTAGAATAGCCACGCTCCAAAAATCTGGTTGCAGCCACGTCTTGACATTTGGTTAAAGTCCTAGTTTGGCTGCAGATTCTACGCAGTCTCAGCATTTCCCCGTACGGGATACTATCTTTCAAATGTCTAGGGTGGAAACTGCAAGCATGTAGAACAGAGTTTCCTGCCGTAGTTTTTCTAAACAGTCGAGATTCGATTTTGTTATTTTCTATGTAGATGTGAACATCTAGGAAATCAATTTCAGCAGATTAACATTGATGGCATTTATTTTGTCTACAAATTCTTGGGCACTAGCAGATGTCCCCTTCCATATTGCAAAGACATCATCGATATAACGAAGCCAAATTACTACATTGTTTTCCCAAGCTTCTGCGTGTTCAGCCATTAGGACCTGCTCTTCCCACCAGCCCATGTGTAAACATGCATAACTGGGGGAGAAGCAGGCCCCCATGGCCACTCCTCTCAATTGTTGGAATATTTCCTTGTCAAAATGGAAGATATATTATATAAGCACCAGGTAATCATAGACAACAGCATATTGCTATGGTTAGATAACCGCCTGGGTCGACTTCTCAGATAGTGTTTTACAGCATTAAGTCCATCATCATGATTAATACTCGTATACAGTGAGGTAATGTCCAATGTCATCAACAAATACTCATTAGGCCAGGGGATATCATAGATCCTGCGAAGGAATCATTTGTATCCTTGATGATGAACGAAGGAAGATTGAATATGTGGTCCTGAAGAAAGTAATCCACATATTGAGATGTTTTTTCAAAAGTACTGTTCCTTACTGATATAAAAGGTCTTCCAGGTATAGGAACAGTTTTGTTGTGGTCCTTAGGGATAAAGGCCAGATGTACGATCCTTTTTTGCGGCCGTAAACGGGAGAACCTTCCGTTTGCGGCTGCAAAAAAGGGTAATAGCATGTACAAATGCTATTTTGCGATTCTCGCTATTAGGAAGGGGCGTCCCTTCCTAATAGCGAGTCAACATGCTATGTACTAGTGTTTTGCAATGGCATTTGCGGCCGCAAAATACTCGCAGTTTACCACCTACTTCAAGTAGGTGGTAAACCACTCGCAAAGGGGAAGGGGTCCCCAGGGGACCCCTTCCCCTTGGTGAGTATGTTGAAAAATATTTTTTAAGAGCAGGCAGTGGTCCCAGAGACCACTGCCTGCCCTTAAAAAAATGAAACGGAAAAGTTTCATTTTTCTTTTAAATGCACCCCGTTTTCCTTTAAGGAAAACGGGCTGCATTTAAAAAAAAGCTGCTTTATTAAAGCAGTCCCAGATATGGTGGTCTGCTGAGCCCAGCAGGCCACCATCCCTGGGAGGGCTGTCATTCTCAATGGGCTCGCAAATTGCGAGAGGCTCATTAATATTGATGAGCCTCGCAATTTGCGACCCCATTGGGAATCGCAAACAGTGTGAAATACACTGTTGTACATCGGAAATTGCGCCTCGCAAATTGCGACTCGCAAAAGAGTCGCAATTTGCGATGCGCAATTTTCTTGGTTGTACATCTGGCCCAAAGTATATATAAATATATAATACATTGGCACAAATATTCAGGTGAATACAATTTATAGTCATTAGACTGATGATTATAATGTATGTATAGTATTGATATTGCTTATTATTTATATGCATTTATGCTTATATTCATATTTATGCATCTGCTCTATTTATATTGGTTTTGAATGCGAAGATCAAAAAGCACTTTTAATTGGTCTTTATCATGTTTTTTAATATGATCAAAAGGAATTAACAGGTTGATATCATCTATGCCAAATTGTGATTTGATACCTAACAGTAGCTGTTTAAGTACAATTATGTAACAACGAATGGTCACAGGAGATTTGCAGTCTGTTAACACAGTTTATTGCACGTTTTACACACTTGTCACTTTAAATAATGTGTATCCCACCGCAGCCGCATCATGTGATCAAGGCCAGCTCAGGCCGAAACGCGTCATGGCGGATTGTTGAAAATAAATTACCAGCACAAGACAATAGGAGTCTGCGTCCGTTCATCCAAATCCAGGGAATTTATGAGCGAAGTTACATTGATATATATATATATATATTCACTGAAAAAACCATAGGTTTTAGGGACAGTTATAGTTAGTTGGACATTTCACTCGTACAAAACCCGTGAAATTCCCCTGTTATAGTTAGTTCAGCTAACTATGACTCGCGCCCCCGCAATGCACTGCTGATGACGTCACATATTACATCACTCATGACATGGTCAGTGACATCACTGATGACATCACTGATGACATCTCAAATGACATCACTGATGACATCATGCAGTGACTGTGTGTTTCTGTAAAGTTTAAATATTTTTAATATATATAGGAAAAGACGTATTGAAGAATGAGTGGGTGTATAAGTGTCTGTATGGATGATTTAGTAGGTGCGTGACTGACTCTATAAGTGAGTGATTTAACGTATCTTACTGAATGCATGGGTTAGTGACTAAACTGGGTGAATGTCTGTATCCGTCTGTCTGTTGCTGTGTAAGTGGCTGCATGTGTTTGTGAATAGCTACATGAGTGTCTATATGAGTTATTGAATGGTTGTCTGAGTATCTGTATGGGTGCCTGAGTGTTTGTGTGGGAGGGGTGTGTGCGACTCTGTGCATAGATGTGTGAGTGGGTGATTCACTGGGTGGATGGTTTCAAGAGTGCATCTGTGATAGACTGTATGGGTGGGTAAGTGTGTGTAAGAGTGTGTTGGTGAGTGAATGTATGTCCCAGTGGTACATGTGTGAGTAACTACATATGTGAAAGGCAGTATATATGTGTGTTGGAGTATATAAATAGCTATAAGCGAGAGTGAGTGATTGTGATAGTGGCTGTATGGATGAGTGTGTGCTTGTATCAGTGATTGTATAAGAGCGTAACAATGTGGTAGTATTTGTATGATTAAGTGAGCTGGTGTGTGTATAACTGTATAGGTGAGTAAATGGCAGTGTGTTTAATTATTTGCATGACTGACTAGGTGTGTGAGTACCTCTATGGATGAGTGGCGGTGTTTGAGTGTCTATATAGGAGTAAGAGTGCATATGATAGTCCTGTACTGAGTGACCATAAGTATGAGTGACTGTACGGGTGAGTGAGTGGATGTGTGTGTGTAGACCTAAGAATCAGTGAGTGGGTATGTAGTTATTGGTGTTGGAGTGTCTATGGTTTTGCGAATGGCAGTCTGTAATTTAGATTGGGTGTATCAAAGGTTATATTAGGGTGTGAGGAGGTGCATCAGATTATCACGTGGATGATGTCATCAGTGATGTCATTTGAGATGTCATCAGTGATGTCATCAGTGATGTCACTGACCATGTCATGAGTGATGTAATATGTGACGTCATCAGCAGTGCATTGCGGGGGCGCGAGTTATAGTTAGCTGAACTAACTATAACAGGGGAATTTCACGGGTTTTGTACGAGTGAAATGTCCAACTAACTATAACTGTCCCTAAAACCTATGGTTTTTTCAGTGAATTTCAAAGGTTTTTTAAATGCTAATTTCTAACTATAACGTGTTTGAAACCTATGGTTTTTTCAGTGAATTTCAAAGGTTTTTTAAATGCTGATTTCTAACTATAACGTACCTGAAACCTATGGTTTTTTCAGTGAATTTCAAAGGTTTTTTAAATGCTAATTTCTAACTATAACGCCCCTAAAACCTATGGTTTTTTCAGTGAATTTCAAAGGTTTTGTAAATGACAATTTTTAAATGTATTAATTGTTATATTTATTTTTTTGATACTGATTTACTACATTTTTTAAAACTATTTATTTTTATATATTTTATTTATTAAATTACATTGTAATTACATTATACATTACATTACAAAATATACTTTCTCAGAATGAATTACTTTAGTTTAAATAGTTTGCAAATAGGCAATAGAGTTTTAAGTACAGTAGTTACAGTTGTTGCAATGGGCAACACAATTTCAAACACAATGCAACATTGAGCTCAATGTGAATTTCTAGTTAAATGCAATTAGTTACTTTATGGATTACTTTTCTAACCACAGGACTGGATCCTAGATTCAGTCCTGGGACATCTCCTGTAAACAGTTGAGTAAAAGCGTTTTGGTTACAGTAGTGATTTTTAAGGAATATTATTGTATTTTAAAAGTTGACACTTAGAAACTTTTTCACATAGAATCACCAATGTTATCCTATGGGAGGAAATTCACTTAGCAGGTAAGTAGTGTTATCGTTACTTTTTCTTACTCAGTGTTGGATCCTGGATCCAGCACTGGTGCATCTCCTGTAAACAGTTGAAAGAATGCGTTTAAGTCATACAGGCGATTTTTAAGGAATATTTGTAATTTGTGAAAATTGACACTTTGAAACTTTTCTGCTGAAAACCAGACAATGGATTCCTATGGAAGGAAATATAAGTTACTGGTAAGTACGGTTAGAATTACTTTTCAGGGTCAGTGCTGGGCTAAAAGAAGCAGCACTGGGTTCTCTCCTGATAACAGGTGAGTAAATCGGAATTCGTAGTTCGGTTGATTTTAGAGGAATATTATAAAGTTCCAAAACTCCACACTTAGAAGAATTTCCAAGTGAAACCAGTCAATGTTAGCCTATGGAAGGAAATTCAAGTTACTGGTAAGTACGGTTAAAATTACTTTTCAGGATCAGTACTGGGCTGAAAGATGCAGCACTGAGGTCTCTCCTGATAACAGGTGAGTAAATCGGAATTCGTATTTCGACCGATTTTAGAGGAATATTTGTCTGTTTCAAAAATCGACACTTAGAAACTTTTTCAGCAAAAAGCAGGCAATGATATCCTATGGAAGGAAATTCAAGTTACTGGTAAGTACGGTTAAAATTACTTTCCAGGATCAGTACTGGGCTGAAAGATGCAGCACTGAGGTCTCTCCTAATAACAGGTGAGTAAATCGGAATTCGTATTTCGGCTGATTTTAGATGAATATTTGTATGTTTCAAAAATCGACACTTAGAAACTTTTTCAGCAAAAAGCAGGCAATGATATCCTATGGAAGGAAATTCAAGTTACTGGTAAGTACGGTTAAAATTACTTTTCAGGATCAGTACTGGGCTGAAAGATGCAGCACTGAGGTCTCTCCTGATAACAGGTGAGTAAATCGGAATTCGTATTTCGGCTGATTTTAGAGGAATATTTGCACAATGGTGAAGGGAGGGGCGGGGCCTGAGGTGACATCTGTGCAAACGCGCCCCGTGGCGCGTTTTAGGTTGGGGGATTAAGTTCCCTTGAATCATGAGGGTCCCTGGGGCCAACTAGCCCACCAGGAACCTCCAGTATGCGCCAGGGGCTGCGTTGCAGAGACGTGTACAGAGGCCACGCTCCTTTTACACCTCTCTGCAACGCAGCTCTGTGGCGCTTTTAGAAGTACATGGTGGGCTAGTTGGCCCCCAGGGACCCTCAGGATTGAAGGGGATTTAATTCCCCATCTTAAAACGCGCCACGGGGCCTGTTTGCACACATGTCACCTGAAGCCCCGCCCCTCCCTTCACCACTGTGAAAACGCGCCCCGTGGCGCGTTTTAAGTTGGGGGATTAAGTCCCCTTGAATCCTGAGGGTCCCTGGAGTCCAACTAGCCCACCATGTACTTCTAAAAGCGCCACAGAGCTGCGTTGCAGAGAGGTGTAAAAGGGGCGTGGCCTCTGTACACCTCTCTGCAACGCAGCCCCTGGTGCATACTGGAGGTTCCTGGTGGGCTAGTTGGCCCCGAGGGACCCCCAGTATTCAAGGGGAATTACTTCCCCTTCTTAAAACGCGCCAGGGGCGCGTTTGCAGAGTACTGCAGGGAGGGGCGGGGCCTCCGGCACGATGCCGGTCGTTTTTTTCTTTCTTGTTTTTTTAATGGGAGGGGGCTGCATGGCCCCCTTCCCTTGGCCACTTTGGCCCCGGGGACCCCATCCCCCGGGGCCTGAGCATTTTATTTTATTTTAAAATAAAATAAAAAAACGGGAAGGGGGCCGCGTGGCCCCCTTCCCTGGGCCTGTATTGGCCCCGGGGACCCCATCCCCCGGGGCATGCCCTCAATTTTTTTATTTGGAGGGGGCTGCGTGGCCTCCCTCCTCAGACCATTTAAGGCCCCGGGGACCCCATCCCCCGGGGCCGGCCTTGCCCTTTTTTTATTTTTTTTATTTTTTATAATTTGGGCAGGGGGGCTGCGTGGCCCCCTCCCTGGCCACTTATGGCCCCGGGGACCCCATCCCCTGGGGCCTGGCCTCTGGTTGGGGACTGTGGGGGTCCCCAATCCCCCACAGTCCCGCCGGCTCCCGCGTCCCTTGGGAGCCGGCATTGCTTTTCCACATGGGGAGCAGCTAACATGCTGCTCCCCGTGTGGAAAGCAATCAGCTTTGGATATTGGAAGCGAGAGCAGGTTTCCTGCTCTCTCTTCCAATATCCAAAGCAAGTTTGCAATGACAGGACGGGAGCCGCGAGGCTCCGTCCTGTCATTGCAAACAGCAGTGTCCCGGGGTAGGCACCCGGGACACTGCAGGAGCCGGCCCTGGGGGGTGGCGGTCCCCAGGGCCATCAAGGGCTCCGGGAGGGGGCCGCGCGGCCCCCTCCCAACTATTTCACAGCCCCGGGAGGTGGTGGTCCCCGGGGCTTTGGGGTTCCGTAACGGACCCCCATATTCAAATGTTTAGTGCCCCGGGAGGTGGCGGTCTCGGGCGTGTGGGGGCTGGAGCCCCCACACAGGTCAAAAATTATTTTTTTAAAGAAACCCCGGGGTGGCGGTCCCCGGGGCTGCGGGAGGGCAAAGAGCCCTCCCGCACCATTATTTTCTTAAGCCCCGGGGGTGGCGGTCCCCAGGGCTTGGGGGCCTTAGAGGCCCCCACATTAAATTTAAACCCCTCACCATGCCCCCGGGACTTGGCCCACCCGGGGGCAATTAACTATCGAAGCGCGGAGACCGCGCTCGATTTTTTTTCGGCAGGATCCGCGCTCCCTGAGCGCATCCTGCCGATTTAAAAAAATGCTTTTTTCTACCCAGGGGTCCTTGTGGGACCCCTGAGCAGACCTAGGGGGTCAGGGTGTTTCTACCCTACCCCCTTTGTGCGTTTGCGCACTTTTTACTGCTTTCTTGTTCTTCGGTTCTACCGAGGAATAAGATGGCTGCCAACACTTCCTGGTTTGGAGTGTTGACAGCCAATTAGCAGACAGCTCGTGATCGGGAGGGTGCGCGAATCCAACGCGGCCATAGATATATATGTGATTTTCCTTTTGATTTTCTCAGGAACTACTGAACGGATTTACACCATTTAACAAAAGGGTTCTTTCTGAACCAAGAGCTACCTCTTTGCCAAATTTGGTGTAATTCCGTTCAGCAGTTCGGGCTGTAGCCGTGTCTAAAGTTTCCTATGGGAAAATGAATGGGGAAAACACGTTTTGGGACCCCTTTTTCTCGGCCCCGCTTGACGAATCACTCTGAGACTTTCAGGGTAGGAGCGGACCGGAGCGGGCCATAAAGTTTGAAAATTTCGCGAAGATTCGTCAACCGGCAAGAGAGTTATTTCAAATAGAATGTCGCGGATTTCCTATGGAAAATAGGTCCTAACTATAACTATCTACTGGCGACCGCCAGTAGTTATATATATATATATATATATATATATATATATATATATATATATATATATATATATATATATATATATATATATATATATATATATATGAGAGAGGAAAGTCTCCGACCAAATACCGGCTCCTCTCCACTCGGGGTCGGTGCGAGTTCCGGGTGTCGGATCCCGGCTAAAATACACGAAATTTCCCGTTTTAACGAGCTCCTCACTCAAACAGGAAAAAGGGACTTGCACTCCAGGGTGAATGTAATTCAATATTTTTACTGGCAACGCGTTTCGATCAAACGATCTTCTTCACAAGCCAACATTTCACCACTAGTGACCACCATTTTATAGTGTGTTTACAAAAAATATATACAAAATAAAGAAAGGACCAACGTAAAGTGCAAACATAGAAAACATACTATCCTTATTACTCCTAGGTTTGCAGTACAAGGACAGACTCCCCGCTGGCAGGCGGTTACACAGCCAGACAATGATTAAATATAATTCACAGATTAGTTGACACTATGTGCATAATTTGTATTAATTACAAGGCAAATATTCCATAATTCATCATGATTGCAAACCAAAGGAAAGAAAATAGAGGGGTTGTTTTTTCATTTTTTTTAAAAACCAAACAATGATGCATGACTTAAAACGCATGATAAATGTTAGATCACGGTCACGCTCAGTGATCAATAACCCACCGCAAAGGAATGGTTTTATTCATTTTCCTTCACTGCCAATTGGCTGCATCCCTGTAATGGCCAAGTGGCCTTTATAGCAGGACAACCATTCTGTGGCAACTCTCAAACCGGATTTCATTGCATTCTTCAATAGCAACACCAAATTAGTCCCAAACATTATATACATAGAAAACAAAAAAATAATAATTAAAAGAAAAGAGTCATCCCTGTTAAACCCACAGGGACTCTCATGTGTCCCACAAGCATGGTCTTTTACTAAATAGAAGCTCTGCTCTAAAAATAAGTGAAGGGGTTCCCTTTGGCAGGGGGGGGTTTTTGAAAAGGGGGGGAGGGAAAGTGCGAAAAAGGCAGGTGCCTGTGTTTTAGGGTTATGGTAGAGGTGAAAAGAAAAATTTTAAAAAGTAACAAAGAAAAGGTAAAAAAGATTAAAAATGCAGGCTGGACGGACCTTCAAATAATGCTCTCATTAGTATATTTAGTTGTTCTGTGCTCAGTTGTACTATGGAAAGTTAAATTATAAGTCTATGTCACCCCAAGGTTAGGAGAAACAAAGCAAGCAAAGCTTCCTGTGAAGTTTTCCAACCTGCTAATACTGTGTCAAGGTGGAGAGCCCTCCCTGAGCCACAGTATACACAGAGAAATCATGTATCACCATAAAAGCAGAAGAGAGACAATAAAATTTCGTGATGTACTCATCCTATATGTACAAAAAGTTCCTCATCTTCGTTCAAACCAAAAGGGTTCTTAGTGTCGAGTAGTATGATGTACTTTGATTCCAGTACTCTCAGTTGTTTTTCGCGGTCGCCCCCTCTGGGACTTGCTGCCACCCTGTCAACACCAAAGAAAGACATACTGTTAGTGTTCTTATCATGGTATCTCATCCAGTGTCTTGCAGTAGAATAACTCAGATCATTATTCCTGATCGCTCTAATGTGTTCCAAAATTCTCTTCTTCACAGGGAAAATGGTACTCCCTATGTACATTTTCTTACAGGGGCACACTATAGCATATACACAATGATCAGTATTGCAATTCATAAATTTGGTTATATTCCCAGTTTTCCCAGTTGGTAATGGGTAGGTTTTCCTGTTTTTACTCGTTTTGCAGGCTTTACACTTCCCACATTTGAAAAAGCCCCTCTGTTGTTGTATCCAGCTCTGTTGTTTGCTAGTACCCATATAGCTATTGACCAGCATGTCCTTAAGGGATCTTGCCTTCCTGTATGTGACCATGGGATATTCACTGACCTTTGTTCCTATTACTGGATTATTTTTAATGGATGCAGCCAATTGGCAGTGAAGGAAAATGAATAAAACCATTCCTTTGCGGTGGGTTATTGATCACTGCGCGTGACCGTGATCTAACATTTATCATGCGTTTTAAGTCATGCATCATTGTTTGGTTTTTAAAAAAATGAAAAAACGACCCCTCTATTTTCTTTCCTTTGGTTTGCAATCATGATGAATTATGGAATATTTGCCTTGTAATTAATACAAATTATGCACATAGTGTCAACTAATCTGTGAATTATATTTAATCATTGTCTGGCTGTGTAACCGCCTGCCAGCGGGGAGTCTGTCCTTGTACTGCAAACCTAGGAATAATAAGGATAGTATGTTTTCTATGTTTGCACTTTACGTTGGTCCTTTATTTATTTTGTATATATTTTTTGTAAACACACTATAAAATGGTGGTCACTAGTGGTGAAATGTTGGCTTGTGAAGAAGATCGTTTGATCGAAACGCGTTGCCAGTAAAAATATTGAATTACATTCACCCTGGAGTGCGAGTCCCTTTTTCCTGTTTGAGTGAGGAGCTCGTTAAAGCGGGAAATTTCGTGTATTTTAGCCGGGATCCGACACCCGGAACTCGCACCGACCCCGAGTGGAGAGGAGCCGGTATTTGGTCGGAGACTTTCCTCTCGCATTTCTTAAAACTGGCTCCCGCCGCCGGACGCAGACTTTACGAAATGGAGAACGGAGGCGTGTAAATCTGCAGGACGCTACGGGTAAGTGCGGGATGAGTGTGCATGTATCGGAGGATGCATGCGACTTTATCACGGTGCCCAATAGTGTCAGGCAGTGACCCCCGGTATTTCAAATAAGCGTAAATTATATTCTGGCAGGGGACCGTGTCCCCTAGAAATCAATAGAGGGAAAGCGGCAGGGTTTCTTTGAATGTTATGATATTAAAGACAAGAAAATGAGCAAAGGGAGGCAGGCTGGTGCAGCGGCAGCACCTTCTACGGAAAATGCGGATGTAAGAAGTAAACGAGCAGGGAGACCAGATGCAGCACGCTCATTGTTCTGTGAAATTGAAGAGGAAGACGGTGGCGGTGGCCACGAAACAAGCACATTAACAGGAGAAAAAAGCAGAAGTTTAAAAGAAATGCTTTTTCAATATGAGAAATTGCAGAAGAGGGAAATAAATAGGTGGTGGGAGGTTTCCTCGCTCGATAATTACATCGAGGTGGGTAGGGTCCCTAGGGGACTCAGGATTCTGATTACACCAACCTATCAGAACCCACACCCCAAACTACTGGAAGATTGGTCAAACTTGATGGCGGGCACATGCAAGAATATGTTGGGACTTTTGTCCAAATATGCTGCCTTGGAATTGGAAACAACGATCAAAGAAATCGACAAACTGAAAGAGAAACTCGATAAACACCCTGAGCAAGATGAGATCAAAACAGCCCTTGGGCAGATGGAGCTGAGGCTGGATAAATACGAGGCAGAAATTAAACAAAAGAAAAAAAGTAAATTTCTGCGAGACAAACAGGACTATGCCAGTGGACGGATACTGACCTTTGGGCGAAGGTATGACGGAGCAATCAAGCAGTTTAAACAAATGGGGGCACTGAGACAACAGGAGACAGCTACATCAGAGTCCGGCTCAGAGATATATTCAGACCAGGAGGATCTATCAGACGGGCAAGGAAGAGATCCCCTAAATTTTAAACCCCTTGAGGAATATCGTTTTTTACAAACGAATATGACACTGAGAGCAAGACCACCGGAAGGGGGAAGAGGACGAGGACGAGGAAGAGGCGCAAGCACAAGAGGAGACAGACAAGGAGGGGAGGAAGGAAACACAAAGGACACAATGCCGTATGGGAGAACAACGAGGCAGACGAAACGAAAATGATGGGTGAGCAGAATCTGACAGTGGTCAATTTGTCCTCGCACGAACTAACATTGGCAGAAAAAACATTACTTGAACTTGGCCTTACTTTTTGTCCAACATCTAACTTTGATTATAGTAAGACTAGAATTGACATGTTTTTATATGTACGTAAACTGAAACTGATGAAAATGTTTTTAAACAAAGAAAAACGTGCTACAGGAGGTGGGGGTGGTGCCGCAAGGGGAGAAGAACAAATATCAGAGATTTTGTGTCTAAAGGATGTCGAAGGCCTGGCGTGCCTTGCAGAGTTGGGAGGAGAACTGAGTGAGTGGTCAGGTGAACGTGATCTCCTAGAACAACTGGGTTTGGAGACCAGGGGCACAGCACCAACAAATTTTAGGCCGAGGTCCACTTTTAACCCTAACTTACCACATGACAACCTAGATAGATTCCATGAGGTAATAACACGAGACCTTATGAAAATTTGGAACAAAAGTAAAAACAAGCACGCGCACAACCTGACTCCTGAACAGAGAATAGCCTTAAAAACACTTAACAGTGACCCCGGTTTTGTCATTAAACCATCAGACAAAGGGGGAACGTGGTCTTATGGGATGTCAAGCTATACAAAAAGAGGCCATGCGACAGCTTACTCTCTCTGGTAACTATGAGAGAGCTAGTAAGAGTGCATATGATGAAGCCACTATCACATTTTACAGTAAAATTGACCTTTGGAGACAGCAGGAACTACTGGGGGAGGAGGAGTACAGGTTCCTTTATAAGAAACATCCAACGGCAGCATGTTTTTACATGCTGCCTAAAATCCATAAAGACAAAATCAACCCCCTGGAAGGCCCATAATATCAGCCATTGGGAGTCTATTAGAGAATACATCTATTTTCCTAGATTCTTTCCTCTTCCCATATGTCCTTAGCCTCCCCTCTTACTGTAGAGACAGCACCGATTTTATCAATAAGATTGAGGGATTACATGGCAGGAGGATTTCTGGCTGGTGACAATAGATGTAGTGTCTTTGTACACATGTATAAAACACAAGGATGGCCTCAGGGCCTGCAGGCATTTTTTAGAGATAGGTCTGTCTTCCTTTATGAACAAACATGTATGCTAATTGAAATGTTGACTTTCTGTCTCAATAATAATTTCTTCCTTTTTGAGGACAGGTGGTATAAACAAGTGATTGGTACCGCTATGGGAAGCTGCTTTGCGCCAAGCTATGCCTGTATGCTAATGGGGTGGTGGGAGGTACAACTGGTTTGGAGTGATGTAAATGTATATCTTACTAGACACATTGTGTTTTGGACCAGGTATATCGACGACATATGCATGATATGGGGTGGCAGTAAATCAGATCTCGATAAATTCCTGAGGATGTTAGGGGAGAACGAAATAAATCTCCGCTTTACACACAAATGTGACCAGTGGGAGATGGATTTTCTGGATGTGTGTGTAAAAATCAGGGAAGGGGTAATGTCAACCACCCTGCATAGAAAGGCAACTGCAGGGAACAGTCTCCTGCATGCCAAGAGCCACCACCCCCAAATTGAAATGGAGTATCCCGTATGGAGAACTAATAAGAGCTAAGCGCAATTGTAACACGAATACAGGCTATGAAAAAGAGCGGAATATTATGCTACACAGATTCAGGAATAGAGGCTATCCCGAGAAAGTTCTTAGCGTAGCAAGTGAGAGGGCAGCTTCACAGGATAGAGCAGCCCTACTAGTTAAAAGACCAAGCAATAAGGGTGTGACTAACGATATCAGAATGATTACAGAGTTCAACGTTGAGTCAAATGCTGTTAGAGAGACCCTAAAGAAACACTGGCACATTGTTAGAAATGATCCAGTAATAGGAACAAAGGTCAGTGAATATCCCATGGTCACATACAGGAAGGCACGATCCCTTAAGGACATGCTGGTCAATAGCTATATGGGTACTAGCAAACAACAGAGCTGGATACAACAACAGAGGGGCTTTTTCAAATGTGGGAAGTGTAAAGCCTGCAAAACGAGTAAAAACAGGAAAACCTAC
Organism: Calotriton arnoldi; assembly: GCA_963921515.1. Lineage (NCBI taxonomy): Eukaryota > Metazoa > Chordata > Amphibia > Caudata > Salamandridae > Calotriton > Calotriton arnoldi. The sequence goes on from CAWUFW010010925.1 coordinate 653,833, forward strand.
CCATTACCAACTGGGAAAACTGGGAATATAACCAAATTTATGAATTGCAATACTGATCATTGTGTATATGCTATAGTGTGCCCCTGTAAGAAAATGTACATAGGGAGTACCATTTTCCCTGTGAAGAAGAGAATTTTGGAACACATTAGAGCGATCAGGAATAATGATCTGAGTTATTCTACTGCAAGACACTGGATGAGATACCATGATAAGAACACTAACAGTATGTCTTTCTTTGGTGTTGACAGGGTGGCAGCAAGTCCCAGAGGGGCGACCGCGAAAAACAACTGAGAGTACTGGAATCAAAGTACATCATACTACTCGACACTAAGAACCCTTTTGGTTTGAACGAAGATGAGGAACTTTTTGTACATATAGGATGAGTACATCACGAAATTTTATTGTCTCTCTTCTGCTTTTATGGTGATACATGATTTCTCTGTGTATACTGTGGCTCGGGAGGGCTCTCCACCTTGACACAGTATTAGCAGGTTGGAAAACTTCACAGGAAGCTTTGCTTGCTTTGTTTCTCCTAACCTTGGGGTGACATAGACTTATAATTTAACTTTCCATAGTACAACTGAGCACAGAACAACTAAATATACTAATGAGAGCATTATTTGAAGGTCCGTCCAGCCTGCATTTTTAATCTTTTTACCTTTTCTTTGTTACTTTTTAAAATCTTTCTTTTCACCTCTACCATAACCCTAAAACACAGGCACCTGCCTTTTTCGCACTTTCCCTCCCCCTTTTCAAAAACCCCCTGCCAAAGGGAACCCCTTCACTTATTTTTAGAGCAGAGCTTCTATTTAGTAAAAGACCATGCTTGTGGGACACATGAGAGTCCCTGTGGGTTTAACAGGGATGACTCTTTTCTTTTAATTATTATTTTTTTGTTTTCTATGTATATAATGTTTGGGACTAATTTGGTGTTGCTATTGAAGAATGCAATGAAATCCGGTTTGAGAGTTGCCACAAAATGGTTGTCCTGATATAAAGGCCACTTGGCCATTACAGGGATGCAGCCAATTGGCAGTGAAGGAAAATGAATAAAACCATTCCTTTGCGGTGGGTTATTGATCACTGCGCGTGACCGTGATCTAACATTTATCATGCGTTTTAAGTCATGCATCATTGTTTGGTTTTTAAAAAAAATGAAAAAACGACCCCTCTATTTTCTTTCCTTTGGTTTGCAATCATGATGAATTATGGAATATTTGCCTTGTAATTAATACAAATTATGCACATAGTGTCAACTAATCTGTGAATTATATTTAATCATTGTCTGGCTGTGTAACCGCCTGCCAGCGGGGAGTCTGTCCTTGTACTGCAAACCTAGGAATAATAAGGATAGTATGTTTTCTATGTTTGCACTTTACGTTGGTCCTTTATTTATTTTGTATATATTTTTTGTAAACACACTATAAAATGGTGGTCACTAGTGGTGAAATGTTGGCTTGTGAAGAAGATCGTTTGATCGAAACGCGTTGCCAGTAAAAATATTGAATTACATTCACCCTGGAGTGCGAGTCCCTTTTTCCAGTTTGATTGAGGAGCTCGTTAAAACGGGAATTTTCGTGTATCTTAGCCGGGATCCGACACACGGAACTCGCACCGACCCCGAGTGGAGAGGAGCC